>JBAMBO010004042.1:670805-1341611 GCA_037044535.1 Lordiphosa magnipectinata
CCAACTTCATTTAGTTACTCTTTCATATAGTTATAGGCCCACAAGCACGTACAACTGTCATAAAAACTCGAAAAAACGAACATTTTCGGTAAATAAGTAAAAATATTAAATTTTTTAATTTACAGTTCTTAAGTTATGTTTTCTTACTATTTTCTTGATTTAATAGAAAACAATCGAAATTTTTGACTGTGTCGGCCAATTGGTACCAAAAATTGCCATTTTTCGAGTTTTGGTTCCAATTCTACATGCTTAAGGGCCCGTAACTATACGAAGGACCAATCGAATGAAGTTGGTTTGTTCGAATCGTTTATTTATTTAAGTCCAAGCTACGTTTTTGTGCTGCATTGCTTAGTCAAATTCGTTACAGTTTTCAAGACAAAGTTTAAAAAGGTACAAAATGAGGGGAAACATGATGATTTAAGACATTTTTGTAATTTTGAATATAAAGATGGGACTTTTATGACTTGCTACTTAAGAATGTTTTGTAAGCCAAGCCAAGAGCAACGACTTCCTCTCAGACGTCAAAGTGAAATTCCAAATAGTTTACGAGATATGGAGTTGCGAATCCCAATCAGAAGCTGAAAACTTCAAAGTGCAATAAAAAGAAATCGGCAGCTAACCAGACCAAACCCAGCGAAGGTTTTTGTACTACCATCATACCCTTTCAGAATTTTTTGGTCCCGACTCGATCAACTTTTTAGTGTTGCACAGTGTTATGTACTCGTACTAAACATAATACTCCATGTTTCCACTTAAATTTAGCTTTGTTTCCCTTTTTAAAGTCGAAATATCTCGAGTTTTGAGATGACGTATAAAACGGATGTTCTGTAGATAATCCGGTGACCGACCCAAAATTGTAGAATAATTTTTTCCCCCTAAAATACTAAGAAATTGCAAATGCAAAAACGCTGCTGGTGTTGATCGCATCCCCGCTGAATATTTATATGTTTTCATTAAGTGTTTTAGAAATGTGTACAATAGATTGGACCTCAAAACGGCAAAATGGAAAAAAGTAGGTCTCAGCATTCCTAAAGCTAATATCTATTGTATAACACAGTACAGAAAATCCCGCCATGGAACCTTTATTATAAAAGGGACCTCTGTAAGCATCACCTCATACTCAGTTTATCAAATAAAGCCTCGGTTCTCGTTTTATGGGTCCTTTTGTACTTGCAACACACAACGACAACAATTTTATCATAGATTTTAAGGGGTTAAGAAAAAAATCTGTAAAATTCAGCAAATGTGGACAGGGTCATTGGGAACGTAATACAAAAAATTCTCTTTAATCGGGCATTTGGTTAGGGTACCTCCAGAAGGAGTTAAACTTTCATTCTTGAATATCTTTAAAAGCGCACTGTAGATTTTTATTAAAATCGTTTTTTTATGATTATATAGTGGTCTATTGCATGTCCCTATAAGATGATAATCGACACTTTTGTACTAGCAACTGCCTTAGAACAACATTGACCATTAAGGGTACAACCAGCTTTACCAAAATTATGTAATAATTTTTATGAGTTTAGCAGGAAAACATATGATATCATTTAAATACTTCAGTTCAAGGCATATTAGCGTATCACGGTTTCTCCACCAAAGACAATTTTGATTGAAATTGTCCTTTTTCTTGGTGGCAATGGCGTATTTCGCTCATAAGATTAATTCTATAATTTTGAGGAAGCCTGTGATACCCAAATGGTCAGTGTTGTTCAAAGGCAATTGCTGATACAAAATTGCCTATCAGCCATGCTCCCATTTTCACTTTCGCAAAACTTTTGCGATTTCAAACCGGTTTACGGACCAAATTTGGATCGCAAAATTTTTACGAAAGCGAAAATGGGAGCATGGCTGTATAATCCGCAATCCAAAACTTCTTTGGCGAATCTTAAAACACAGTTCGGTCTATTTCTACGTCTGCTTTATAGTCCATTTGAAGTGGTTCGTGGGTGAATATAAAATTGGAACTCCAATTCGCGGTTTTTTGGCTATAGAGTACCATCTCTAAGGGGTCTGCCATAGCCCATTTTACCATCATAAACGTTTTTTTTTCGCACATCAATACACCCTCACCTTTTGGACTCGCTCTCGTTGACCAACGCTGCTCTAATGCTAGGGACAAATTATGATAAGCTTCTGTTTAATGTCATAAAATTAAAATGTTCAAGCGAGATCCAAGCTGCTGCCACTCAACTATACGCACCATATAAGAGACGAAAAGTGCCCGTGAGGATACCTTACATTTCCTCTCAGAATGCCCAATTCTGGGAGAACTAAGATACAAATATTTCGGAGAGAGGTTCTTTACATTAGTAAACAAGTTAGAAAGCAGTATATTGAAGGGTTGGTGGTGATTCCAGATGATTTTCGTATGTTGAACACGAATCTGTTTTCAGAAATGGTCCATCACGTCGAGATTTTTAGTAGTTCGAGCTTAAAGTTGCAAAAAGAGCCTGTTTGACTCTATTCAGATGCGTTTTGTGTGTAACCTATACTTCTGTTTTGACTTTCTTTGACTTTAACTTTGAAATAAACTATCCCAAACATTTCTACGATTTTTTTCAATGAAGATATACTATTTTTAGTAACTGTATCCGTTTTCACAAAAAAAACCGATTATGTTGTTGCTGCCCCAAAGTATGCAATGGGTGTTGTTGATAATTTTTATTGAAATGTTATAAAAATTACTAGCCTTTTGGACTGTTTTTGAAAGGCTTAGTTTTCGGCTGTAAGCAATTTGGGTATGTTATTATATGTATTCAAAATGGAATACCTTCGCTAAATCGCTAAATCATCGTACATTTCTTTGGAATAGTTTATTTTAAAGTTAAGAAATAGAAACTTACGATAATATCAAAAATATTCAAAACAAAAGTATAGGTTCTCCACCAAACGCATCTAAAAAAGAGTCAAAAAATTACTAAAAATCTCGACGTGATAGACCATTTCTGAAAACAGATTCGTGTTCAGCATATAAAAATCATTTAGGATCACCATTAACCCTTTAATATACTCGACCTTGTTGCCTAGTGATATCAGCCAGCATTTTATGAAATTTTTAATCACATTCGAGACTTTTTCGATTCCTCAGTCTGAATAAAATAGTCATAAATAAGCTCGTTTTCTGATCATAAATTATACTTTGGTCGGGAGAAAATGATACCCTAGCCGCGACTCTTCATAAAATGTAGTTTATACCCCGTTTTTCTGATCAGTTTCGAGTCATTTTCGAGTCATTTGCGAATCTTTTTAGAGTCATCTTTTAATGAATCACGTTTTAAGCAAATGCATGAGTCATTTTCGAGTCTTCCTTAAATCGCACATAAAACAAATCTCTTTTTAATCATCAAAAGGGCTGGAAAAAAACTCATCAAGATGATTTTGGTTAAAGTGATATTCCAAATGCTAGGTGGTGGGATTTTACCAAAAGAATCAAGTCAAAGTCTGAACTCTAAAGGAGGAGAAACTTGAGAAGTATTTATCCTGGTAGTCCCGCGACACCACTTATATTTACAATATGCCACTTTCGTCTATACATCAAAAAGTACGACAGCTTCTATACCCCTTACTCGTAGAGAAAGTAGTGCAAATGTATGTAACAGTCAGAAGGAATCATTTCCGATCATATAAAGTATATATATTATTGATGGGCATCAAAAGCTGAGTCGATATAGTCTGTCTGTCTGTATGAACATCTAGATCTCAGAGACTAGAAGAGCTAAAGCAATTCAATTTTTCAATTTTTAATCTTCAATTTTTTGCCACGTCCCCTCTCGTCCCCACAATAAAACATGTTGAATAACTCCCACAATTTTTAAGATATATATCAAAACTCACATTTATATACCCAACATCTATAATCTCTGAAATTTTCATAAAGATCGGTTATTAAATAGCGGAGTTATAAGAATATCGATTTTGTCATATATTTGGGCTTGGGGCCTGTTAATAAAAATGTGTTGCCTACTTTATGACTTTGCCTTAAGAGCTACAAATTTTTGCATGCGCTGTCTACTTACAATATTTTAATTAGTTAACAGTAATAACGGTGCTCTGTTAATTAACATTAAGGAAGGTTATTAAACATTTCTCTCGCTGAGTAACAGGAACATCGAAGTAGGGCAGGGTCGACTTTAACTTAAGCTCTCGTTTAACCTGGTTTCCTTACAAAAGTTGAGTCGTAGTGAATTATCCTTATTTTCAGTTGTGAGTAAAGCTTCTGTAGGCTAATGATTATTTCTTGGACTTACATATAATGTTATTTGTTGATGATTTTTAATCCATTTATGCAAAATGTGATGGGATGGTAGTACCATGTAAATTTGATTATTGATAAGGCTAATGTACATATGAAAGGTAAAATAATCTTTCAAACTTAATTTTTCATTTAATCCATCAATCCGATTAGGGCCCATCGTAAATGCTTTAAGATATATCATTAGTTCCAAGCTTAAATGTAACTTCCTACAATGTCTCCCCACAAATATCATGTGGGAACATCTTGCCCCATTCTTTTTAACTGGCCCGAGTGCACTTGCTGACAACCTGCACGATTGATCCAGACGCATTGATAAGGCCCCGTCTAATGATTGTTTAATATGAATGGAATTTAGAAATCCATTTAGTTTCTGGGCCCGCCCGTTGTTTGAGACGCATATCCAAATACACAGAGATTAAGTTAAGACATTCGATAAGCCATAAGTAGAAAAAAAAACCAAAAAACTCAAATTGATACCAGAAATGGCCAATAATAATTTTCAAACGGTATTTGGGTCAAAACATTAATAATCAAGTTAAATTAGCATATAAATTGGTAGAAGAAGGCAGACAGATACATATATCGAGAGAAAGAGAGAGAGGGCGAGAATATGCAGCTTTTGGGAATTGATTGGAAGTCAAGTGGGGGGAAACATAGAAGAGACCGACAATGAAAGTACAACAACAACAACAAGACACAGGTAGGAACGAAGGGGACGCAATGAAATAGAAAATATTTATACAAGTTCATTTGGTTAACTAGATGGAAGAATCAAAAACCAAATCCAAAAAGCCAACGAAAGAAACGGTAAAGCAAACAGCACAAAACAGTTAAGTTTGAGGCTTGGCTGGGCCAGTTAAGTTTGGTGTGTGAAGTACAAGAGAAGAAGAAGAAGTAGACTCAGTCAGTCCAGCAGAGAGTTTCGCTTTCAACAGGTTGCTAGGCCTAACTCGAAGCTCCAAGCTTTGAAGCTTAGCATTGCGGAAAGCAGCAAAGCAAAGCAAAGCAAAACCAAAGCAGCGCAGCGCAGCGCTAAGCATGCGCAGCTAAGCATAGCCAGCGGCAGCCAAACTACCGTTACACGAGCCACGAGACACGAACGCGAGACCTGCTGACATACTTCCGTGTTCGGCTGTCCGAACTTGAGTCCGAACTTCAAGTCGAAACCCGGCTTAAAGTCTCTCTCTTATTCAGTCGCTTTCTGGCTCTCTGGGCTGTGTGTGTGTGTGTGCACAATTGCTGCTGGCACAGTTTCTGTCTTCTTTTTTGAGTCTCTGAGTGACGTTTGCTTTGAAATTGGCGTGAAATATTTTATAGCAAACACAAAAAGATATTCTCATTCTGGTTACTGATTCTGTTATTGTTATTGTTTGACTGGGCGTCAGTTTTTTTTTTACACATTGAAGTTTTATTTCGGTTTTTTAATGAGCCGCACATTGTAACGGTGGTCCGTTGCTTTTTGGTCTGTTTGCATTTGAATGGCCCCCAACACACACACACACACACACACACATCTACACATAGCCACCGACACCTACAAATTGCGGGGGCGCGCCACACAATGCGCCTCTATTGTAATTTTAGCTTGTAAATGGATTTTTCAGATTATGGTCAAGAGAGCGCTTCGGGATTGTGTCAGCTGACAGTGATCGCTGTGGGCATTATAATTACTTCAGCTTCAGTGTCTGTCCCGTTGGCTTTTTGTTTTTGTGTTATAGAGGAGGAGGCTAGGGGAATTTAACGGTTATTTTCAACGAATTAGTGCAAATTTTTGACAGTCGAGTGATTTTAAGGTACTAATTTGGATTTCAGCTGATTTAGGTGTTGAGCCATTAAGTTGGCTTTAACTAGGTTAGCTGACTAACCTGCTTCGTTTTGGTGCTTTCTGGAAATCAGTTAGTTATTGCATGTAAAGTCAGTTTCTCACCACACGTGTGGCGTCACACAAGCTGTGTAAACTGTTCGAAGTGAAAATTTAGTTTCATTGAAACTACTTGTCCTTTAAAATCAGATTTGAGGCATCTAGGGCAGGGGCCGGCAAAACACACATGCTCATTTTGGCGTTGCCTGTGTGTGTTTAGCCACTCGAGAGTCGATGTGTCGACGTCGCTGCCGCAGAGCGCTTTTGTATACACTTCAGATAGGGAGGCGCCGGACTCTGATCTAGGAAATCTCCGAGTCTTCGAGTTCCAATTAAAACAAAACAAAAATAATAAATAGATACATTTTTATTTTGTTTTAAAAACATCGATATTATCGATAATTTGGATAATTTCAATAAATAGACACATTTTTACAATAATTGGGGACAATTAAGTTGTCATTTGACTATTTGTAGAACCTGAATTCTGATTGCGCTCGAAATCTAGAGATCGGAGCTCCGAAATAGGGAAAAAGCTAAGATTTTGAATCGATTTATCTTCTTCCAGATAGCTGCTATGTGTCAGATAAACTCAGTGGCGTAGCGCGCCGTTCTGCCGCCTGGGGCGGAAGTCAAATTTGCCGCACTCAACTTATGTATCTATCATAAGTTGAGTGCGGAAAATTCGACTTATGTACATATGTATGCACTAGTAGGTACCCGGAGTGGGTCACTGCTTAGTATTTTAAGCACAAAACAAAGAAGTGAAGCTTACATTACAATTGCCATTTATAAAATCTTCAAACTTATTATAAAATGTAGCGAATTTGTGGACCTTTCGATCTTCCCCTTCTATATATTTAACCTAATCTATACTAATACAAAAATGTATTATTTTTTGCCAATTTTTTTTAGAACTTTTGATCTTTACCCTCTGTCTATTTACCCGTCTCATGATAATCTTAACTCCAAATAAAATTTTGAAAATTTCGAGTTTTTTCAGTTGATCTGCACCTCCTATTCACCTGTCTTCAATGGTCAACTATTAAATCTTCACGTTAATCTACACTCATTTTCAAATTATTAAAATTTTCTAGATTTTTTTGTACCGACTGACCTACCTATTTACCCGTCCACAATTGTCAAATCTACCAAATCTTCTTAATAATATAAACTCATATGAAAAATTTTCAAAATTTCGCTGTATTTTGGACCATTTAAATATATTTTAAAGGGTATTCTGCTATTAGGGACGAAGACGCATACAACAAATCAGAGATCATTAAAATTGGTCTAGCCGTTTTATGTTATAAATCGTGTAACAAACCCGACTTTGTTTTATCTAAGATTGGGGCGGTAAGTTCGTCCTCTCTTCTACCAAGAAAATATTAAGTATTTATGCATAGATTTTCACCCACTTCCCCGAAAATTTCGGGGCGGAAAGTTCGTTCTCACTTCTACCAAGAAAATATTAAGTATTTATGCATAGATTTTCACCCACTTCCCCGTAAATTCCGACTTTGTTTTATAAAGATATATTTTTATTCTTCCGACTGCACATTACTTTCGCTTTTCCAATAATTTCATTTACAAAGCTTTTATTTTCTGAGCGCACAATGATATATTAAGGCCATTGCTTAAGACCTAAGAAACGAAGCAAGGAGAATTAGTGCATTACTACCACCAAAGTACCGGCGCACAGTGGTCCAGAATCGTTTTGCCTTGGACAAAATTCTGTAATTTTTGAACCGCTTAAAATTTTGAATTCATTTCTTTTTTGTTTGATTACAAATCGTTCAAGGTCTTATTAAAATTGATTTAGTAGTTCTAGAGCAATAGAGCGCCAAAGTCAACATTATTGTAATATATGTTTCCTTTCAAGCACCTGTAAGCCATATTAATAAAGCTAGGGTGCTGATTTTTGGTCAGAATCTATATAAGGTAATGCTCGGTCAAGGTTTATGTACATTTCCTATATTATTAAAATTTTCACACCTGGAGTTACCTTTATTGCACCTGAATAGACTAAAAATTAGTGTAAGGTTCAAAATATGTATGGAACCTATTTTTTTTAGTTGTTTCCAGATTTCTACCAAGTTTTGAGCCAATCGGACGTCATTTAGATATAGCGCCCATACAAAATCAATATTTTATTCAAACTTTTTATGGAAAAATTCGAATTTTTAGTAAATATTTTTGAAAACCATTATTTTCATTTGTGTAAATTGGGGTTGAAATTAGTTTTTTTAGTTGTTTCCATATTTCTACCAAGTTAATAGCCAATCGGACATCATTTAGATATACAAAATATAGACTTTTTCATACATTTTCAAGAAAAATATAAAAATGAATATATTCGCTATGCAGCATGCATGTAACAACGATTATACAGAGCGGACGAGTCGTTAGCGGTTCTTCACTTGCGTATCTGATTCATATACCTCTCGAACATCACGTTGCATACGTTACATTGACGATACGAGCCGTGTGCGAACGGCCTAAGACGAACACAAACAAACCTTGACTGTTTTCATATAAGATCACTTTTTCTCGAGTTGGGTCTCGATCGGTGTCGGCTAATGATATTTTCCTTAAAGGAGACATAGTTAGACTGTAAAATGAAGCAATCAATTTTTTGAAGACTAGTTTGAAGACAGCTTTTGAGTGTAAAAATAGGTGTTAAATAGGTACCTGCGGCAAAAGCAATTGTTCACAAACTACAACTTCGATTTCGAAATGTTATATATTTATAAAAAGAGAAATAGTACACCTATCCAACAAGTTTTCAATAACTAAAAAAGCTCACTCTAGCCGAAGATATGATAAGTCAAACTAAATTAATAAACCAAAATTTTCACGCGATAAAGTGTCAGCCGTAATGTAATAGGGGTCTAATCAATACGCGTTTCCTAAGTTTATGAATATTAATCTAAAAAAAAAATTGTACAAATATACTACTGAAGATAGAACTGGGAGGTTCTTATATAGGCAATTCCACAGAATGGTCGAATTTGAGAACAATTTTGTAATACAAAAAAAATTTAATTAAATAATATAATGTATTTATTGCTAAATGTCGCGTTACATTACATTACATTATTCTACCTACATTATTCCCTTTTAGTTAAAACTTGAACTGCTTTAAAAAAAGTTTTACAATTCGCAGATTTTTGCATTATTTGTAGTTGCAGTCGAAAACGAGCTTCCATTTTTGTCGAGTGATAAATCCCATGATTTTTTTTACGTAAATTTTGAACGTTAAATCTAGTGAATCTACATTTTGCACTAAATATGATGCTACTACCCAAACGAATACCAAAAAATAGGAACAAGACCAAAAATTGTTTAGTTTTCAATCATTTTTGCACTTTAAAGGCGTACAAATGTGGCGTTCGAGAATGTTAAAATGTCCATAGGTGATCTAGAGGCCATATATGGTCCGTAAGCGGTTTTAAGTAACAAGTGGAAGTATAAAATCTACGATATCTTTTATTTGCTTGAACCATCAGCTAATTGATGTCAAGATTCAAATATCGAAGTTACTCTTTACCATTTTAGTGGAATTCTAAGGTGATTAAAGTCTCGAACAAAACGGCCTATTGAGGTGATTAAATATTGAAATCAAAATTGAATTGGACCTTTTTTATAGGGAATCTGCACAACAAACCTGAAATGGTTGACAGAATCCATTAATTGTAGAATACAGTTGACAAGTCGAGGTAGCTTCAGATAGTCAAGCATTTCAATATGATAAATATTTTTGAATATGGAGAAGCTTACTGCCAGAAGGGTGCCGCGCTTGCTTACAGTCGATGACAAAAGCAATCAAGTGACCATTTCATCAAGTTTTTGGCAATACTAAACCGCATTTAGAAGAAACTTTTCACAAGGGTCAAAGGAACAGTCGAAGCAGTAGACATTTAATAAAAATTTTATAATATTTTTATCTGTTTTTTCCGATTCTAAGTGCTTACAAGACCCCTAAGCTGTCCATTCGGTTCTCGCTAACAAGCCCCAGCCTGCCCCTTCTCAACTCTCAACAGCTCCTCTTGAGCACCATTCAGCTCGTAGACAACAAAAATAACTTCTTTAACAACCTAACAGGCAACTAAATGCCCTGACCCCAGCAATTGACCATCAAAATGAACTCTTTAACTACATCAACAACAACAACAACAACAACAAAAACAATGAACAGCTGGCCAAAATGCAATACCTAAAGAGCCAAAGTCTCAGTCATGAAATTGAGTTCTTAGCTTGGTCGAATACAACAGAACCTCGAAACTTGAACAGGAAATTGAGCTTAACCTTTGGCGGCAATCAACTTCCGTTTAAATGTTCGAACACGATGCAACATGGCAAAAGGTCAAAACGTTTTTCCCGACAAAACACTTTTCTTTCCCACCTCTTGAAATGAAAAGAAAAATCAGGTCGAGGGGTAAAAAGCGAATGAAAAATTATTTGATGGCAAAATGTACAACCGCAATGATTTCCACTTGGACGAAGATCAGCAAACCGCACGTACAGCTTCCACAAGGCCTCCAACGACAACAGCAACAACAACAACAACAACAACAACAAAATCTTTGACCAAGACCGAGAAGCCGAAAAATATAAGCTTGCCACAGCCTCGGAAACGTGTGGCTTGATTGAGGTCGCCATCACTCATTGAAGGTTTTCCCCCTCTCCACCACAGCATCCACTCCATCTCCATCTCCAGCTGAAAGATGCAACAAATTGTTGGCAGCGAACACAAAAAAAAAGTGTACTGAGAACATAAGAAACGTGCTTGTGTTTTTTTAGCAGCTGCTCACTTGATCGCACATGTGGCACGTGTGGCCAGGAATAACTTAGTTAGTTAGCCAAGACCTAGACTAAATCTGAAAACTAGTTGCCCCAGACGGGATCATAAAGCTAAAGTGGTTGATAGGAGAGAGACTCTTGTTGCACATATATCAAATAAGTTGTAAAGTTATATGGCGCGCGTGGGTGGGACTGGTTTTATTATAAATAATATTGTACCTGAGAGATGAATTAGAGAGATGGAGAAAAAAACACCCACGCATTTGCAGATCTTTCAACTATCTTCAAAAGCCACAAACACTTTGAATTTAAAAATTTAACAAAGATACGGATAAACGAGATGGCCAAGCTAATGCAAATGCTGTTTTCAAAATATCAGAGTTTAAGACGCTAGCATTAAAATGAAAAATTTTTCCTACAGTAACCCATTTACCGACAGATAGTCATGTGATTTCGACCAAATTTCGCGAATCTTTTTGAAAACATATCAAATTAACAATCGGCGAGTTTAAGAATGAGAAAATTTAAAGCTAGAAAGTTTTTCTCACCAAGACTCATTTTCCGACCGATCTGTTCTATGGCAGCTGTAAGATATAGTCATCCGATTTTACAAAAATTTGTAAATCGTTTTGAAAGCATATAATATAAGGACGCTAGCATTGAAAACAAAAAATTTTTTACTAAGATCCATTTTTCGACCGATGGTTTCTATGGCAACTATAAGATATAGTCATCCGATCCCGTCGGTTCCGACATATTAGCAGCGTGCAGCCAAAAGAAGACTCTGTGCATAGTTCAGCTCGATAGCTTTAAAACTGAGAGACTAGTTTGCGTAGAAACAGACAGACGGACGGACAAAGCTCAATAGACTCAGCTTCTCGCCCTGATCAAGAAAATATATAGTTAATGGGGTCGGAAATGAATATTTCTATGCGTTGCAAAACTCTGGGCAAAATTATAATACTCTTTTCAAGTGTATAACAAGAGGGAGTAGAAAAAGAGTGCCAACTCGCTCTGTCTCGCTCTCTGCCGAAAACCGGTTTTGCTGTTGTATAAAGCAGAGTTCCCCAGCGATAGCCCCTGGGGCATGAACATACTCGCCAATTTACACCGAATGCTTGCCGAAGTCATGCATCACTGTGTGTTACAGAGAAACATAGTCACATTTTCGCGCTCTCTGCTTGGGGAACTTTGGTATAAAGCAGCGTTGGTCAACGAGAGCGAGGCCAAAAAGTGAGAGTGTATTGGTGTGCTAAAATAAAGAGAACCGAGAACCAACATCGATCTGACCGCATCGAAGGCTAGGCAGCGACTGAAGACCTGTTTACTCTCTTTTGGGCTTAGTTTCGGCATGCGTTCGGCTCATGTACATATGTGTAAATAGCGAAATGTCTTCGGCTCCTGGGGGTATTGGTGACCATCGCTGGTATAAAGCAAATAGATATTATTCGATTGAGAACAACTTAACTCATTCCAGGAACATTTGTTGTCATCCTTTTTGACAACATCTTGTTCTTACCCAGCAAGCATTTTATGAAATTTCTGATCACACTCGAGTCTTTTTCGAGTCCTCAGTCTGATTAAAAGAGTCATAAATGCGCTCGTTTTCTGATCATAAATGATACTTTTTTCGGGAAAAAATGGTACCCTAGCCGCGAACCTTCAAGAAGAGTCGTTCTTAACCCGTTTTTCTGATCAGTTTCGATTCATTTTCGAGTCATTTGCGAATCTTTTACGAGTCGTTTTTTAATGAATCACATTTTGAGCAAATGCAAATGCATGAAATTAACCTTTTTTAAATCATCAAATGGGCTCGAAAAAGCCTCACAAGGTGAGGAATCACCTAATGATCTTCCAAATGCTAGGTGGGTTATTTTAAGTTGAAGGCAACTTATTTTCTGAACATGTTTTTTCCCTCTTTGCAGAGGTTGAATTTTCCGAAAGATTGGTATACAGTCATTGTTGAACTTTCAGATCTTTTAAAATGAGTTTGAACCAGATCCATAACAAATAAGATTCATACAACAATTTTCCGACTTTTGGGGTAGATTTTCCAAAATTTGAAAGTCACGTATTCCATATTTTTGAATGTGTAGCTTTGAAAATGAGTTTGGAGGCTCCAAATTGGAGCTTACTTTGAAAATGAGTTTGGTTCTCATTTTCCACCCAGGGGGCTGAATTTTCATTTCATTTATTCGAAATTAAATTTTTTCGATAGGACAATAGATGGTGCCCACAATCGATGTTTTCACAACAATATTGCCCACAATTGGTTAACAGAAAGAATATTAAAAATTTTTAAAACCTTGAACCGTGGTTCCAGCAAACAATTGTGGTTCAACGCGTTCAGAAACCGGTCCTTTAAGGCTGGATTCCAAATGACATAAAAATTTATTTTGGCACAATGCTTCATACATATAAGACTGCTGTGTAATAGCATTCAAATTTCAAAACAGTTCAAAAGTGTTTCTATTCATGGTTTGCAGCCTGGAGTATAACGATATTACTGTTAGAACGGTAACTAAAAAAAAAGCCTTTTTTTTCAGAGTGTAATACAAACAACAATATGCTGTAATTGTCGGCGTGACATTTACCAATTAAAACTAAGATCTAGCTAACTTAAAATTTTAGCCCTATATCTAAGTTTTATTCATAAGAAGTAGAAATATTTAATGAAATTTTATACTCTGTAGGGATTCATTTGAACAAGTTCCTTGTCCAGCATGTTTTACACTTCTTCTCACTTAATTGCACTTAGCTTCACATACTCGGAGTACAATCATGTTGCTGGTCTTACCCACATCATCAAGCTCTCTTTCCATCTTGATTCCTCCATCATCCCAGTCTCTGGTCAAGTTGAATGCTTGGTAAACTTTGCGGTTTTAACTTGTTTTAATTTTTTTTTTTTTTTATGTTTTCATGAATGAACTGGTCAACACTTGTCTTCGACTCGAACTTGCTTGTTTGCAGTCTCCTTCTCTACAATTCCACTCCCTTTTTGGGGTTTAGGCTTACATGTGTCTAACAAGTGAGATGACAACTCAACGATAAACTCGAGTGCATGAAGAAGGAGGCTTGGCGCTATTTTTATGACTGAGGCTGTATGTGTTACAAGAAGAGATGGACCCACCACACCCTGTGCCAGTGTCGGCGGTGCCGGTGCCTAGCGGATCAGCTACAACAACTATGCAAATTTTTATGATGCTTAACTATTTTTAGTTGGTTGTTGTTGTTGTTGTTACTTTGTTGTTATTTAAATGACGCCCGCCTTGTTTTTTTCGGTTGTGTTTGTGGTCTCTGTGTGCGTGTCGAGACTCTATTTAAGTTTTTTTTTTTTTTGGGTTTGTTGTGGTCATCTGGTCTGGCAAGTCCCAAAAACATTGCTCAGGTCAGCGAACTTTTTAAAAGCTTGCGTCAAAATATGTGTTTTTTATTCGCATCGTTTTAATGCCCTAGCTAAAGCGGGGACGCTTAGTTTGAACAGATGTGGGTAAAATTCGAAACAAACATTGTTCGACTATAACTATATAAATGGTTAGTTTCTGAAAGTTTTAGATAACGATTTCTTTGGTTTGTTCTGCTCCGACTGATTTGGTTACTTTTAGCTTTTTGGGCTTGTTTTCAAAACCATTTTATCAACAGCTGATTTGCTATAATATTTACTGATTCATCAACGCCCAGGTCATGCATTTTAGCCTAAACTAGCGGTGGGCACGAACTTTGAGTTTTAGAGTCAAATTACAACAAAAAAGACAAGCTTTATAAGCGAGGCTCGAGTCAAGCAGGAATCCAGATACTGCCTGAATTTTGTTATTCCAGCGAGTCTCGGTTGCACACATTGAGTACATTTTGTTGTTGTGCCGTCGGCTTCTGCGGCAAGCTAGCGCCGGTACGCATGGATTTTGTTCTTGCAATTCACTTTAAAGCGACGCTAGTTGCTTGTGCGACAGAGCGGCGCCAGTTGCCGAATAAGAACTCTCGGAACAGCGGGAGCATAGCCGTAGACACCGCTAATCTAACCAGTTGAAAATTTGACTAGACCTTCGATTAGATCAATTACACTAGGCAACAAGGACCAGTATATTTCAGGTTTGGTAGATCTGATCTCGAATCTGTTTTCGGAAACGTTTCAACACTTCTAGATTTTTGGTTATTTGAGCTTAAAGTTGCTTAAAATGCCTTTAAATTCTCTGATTTGATATAAATGAGAACAGCTGAGTTCAACAATGTTTTAACTGCAGCAAAGAAGAACGGCCTAAAATATCATCAGTAGAAGAACACATAACAAACGAAACTGCCTATATCAAAACCAACACATAAATGAATAAGGTTATGTTTAGGGGTTCTTTACTTTGCTCAGTTCTTCAAACAAAATTGAAAACTATCTGTTTCTAGAACATCGGATTGGTGTAAATCTGCCAAATTTGCTAGTTTCTGCATTTCTAATTCCAAATTAGAGATATGGACATTATGTTGATTTATAACAAAGAGAAGAAAAAAAGGCGAAAATCATGCTCAAAAAAATTGATTTGATCTCGACCTTCGGATTGAAATTTTAAGTACGAATCGTACTAGATTCTACTTGAAACAAGTACGAAAGGATTGAAACAAGGCCTTAAAGGTTTGTATCAATCCGAAAATGCTCATTTCAAGTACGCTAAGAAGTAAGAAGGATTTCTTGAAAATCAAATGAATCAGGAACTCGAGATTGAAGTAAGTGCGGAATTTCACTGTCAAAGTGAAAGAGCGAAAAGAAACCGAGAGCAAGTTCGAAACTGAGAGAGAAAAGCTCTCTTAGACTAAATGGGTACACGTTGCCTTGGAATTCCCTACCAGCATAGCATGAGATGTTAGCAGAGGTCGCAAAAATCGGTCCCCCGTTTGCCTTTGTCAGAAAACGACAGCTTTCGTGCGACCACATTGAAAAGAGGTACCGAAATAATCTTTAACTACGCTCTCTGCTTCTATTTGGTTGTGAGAGGAGAGAAACACATTTTTTTGATTTTTTTCCTCTTAGGTCTTTTTGGCCTAATTACCGAATTCAAAAGGTCTTCTTCGTATGTATGCATCGGTGTGTAAGGCTCGGCTAACGATATGAATGTATGCGACGAACTATACGCGCTCTCTAGTTCTCTCTCGCATAGACTCTCTCTCTCTGCTTATGTTAAACTCTGGCACAACTCTTGAGTCTGCAACCTTTTCAAATAACATTTTGAGAGTTTGGTCTTCGAGAAGCGCGCAATTTAAGACCAATTGACTGAGTTGGGCCTGTTATTCGGTTGCTGTCAGACCGATCAGTGCTGTGTGTTCAACCACAGCCACTTAACAGTGAGCGCGATAACAGAACGAACACGTTCGGTTGCGGGAAGCCCGGGCCCCTTTTATATTTGGTTTTTCGGTCAGTGACGTGAGCAGAGCGAACTGATAAAGGGGTTGAGAGTTATTTACGAGCTATGGATGGTAGTTGCTGAATTGCAGTCGATGTGTGAAGGGAAGTGAAATAGCGAGCAGCCTCCATTGTAATGTTATTTGTGTCCTGTTTTTACAGTTGTTTGCAAACTAATGACCTCAAGCCGGCTAGAGCTTGCTGGTTTGATAATAAAAAGGTAGTTGTGAGATGTTATTTTTGGGGTCAAAATGAGTTCTAACATCGAGCTAAAGTCAATCTCACTCACTTTTGATGCAATCCTTTTTCGGATTGAATGTAGTTCGAGTATCGAGCTCAATTTAATCTCAGGTATACTTGCACCAAGCCGACTTCGAGATCAAATTAAGTACGAGTATCGAGCTAAAGTCAAGTTCTCTCGAGCTGAAGTCGGCATCAAAACAAGAATTCTGTGATTAAAAGAACTGTACTCAAATTAATCCTTCTAGTACTTGGTTTTGAAAAAATCCGGTCTTGACCCACTTCTGAAATCGTTTGGTATTCATTGTAGCACGAATATCTACAATTTTTTTTTCAGTTTCAACGAATTATGATATGAATTAGCGGAAATTTGCTAATGGGTTAAGTTTTACTGAAAGCATGGAGAATGAGTATTAGAGATCAAATTTGCGCTACCTCTCAATGTTGGTGGTGCTTATTGATAGTGCCGAAAAAGAAGAAAAAGTGCCAGTGGGAAATCACAGTGGCTAGAGCTAGACGGACATATTCCCAAATGTATCCATAGAGCGTAAGAGTTAGCGAACAGCTGACCAAAAGCATGATGAAATAAGTATACTTGATCAAATGTATCCAGAGATCGTAATTGAGAGCGAACAGCTGACTAATTTCTGACAGAAGCGGTGTCGACAGCGCAATTTTGCAGTCTAGATATTCTAGTCTATGCTGAAAGCTTACTTTTATACCATCATCCGGTGCCTATTTCAATGATTTCGGTTAATTTATTTAGAAACAAGAAAAAAAGTCGGTCAAGCCCGACTATAAAATACTCTGTACCCTTGCCCTCGCATTTGCTCAAGAGTCATACGTGTTGTGCGCTCACTAAGATTGCCTCTGTTGAACGGATTGTTGTGGTTATGTGGGTTGTGGTGGGGGGTGTTAACTGGCCGTTTTTTGCTCATAGCTTGAGTATCGTTCATCCGATCTTTATCATTCCCTCGATAAATAATTTTGATTACTAGATTTCTCTAGAAGGTATGAATAATCTATTATCCAAACTGTGGGAGATACGACGTTTTTTCCAAATTGCGGGGCCGGGAGGGGGCGTGGCAAAAATTGAAAATAAACTTGATCTGCCTGCAAGTATAATGAGTTTTTACCCCGTACATGTCAAACCTCTATCTGTTACCATCTCTGAGATCTGTGCGTTTATACAGACAGACGGACATGGCTATATCGACTCGGCTGTTAATGCTGATCAAGAATATATATACTTTATAGGGTCGGAAATGATTCCTTCTCCCTGTTACAAAGTTTTGTGATTTAGAGAAAGAATCTGATGCAATAAGGATTCAATCACAAAATCGAAAAACATAAAATTCTTCAAATTCTGTTTATAAACGTAAAACTATCAATCTCCCATCTGGTATTTATTTCATTAACAGTTGCCAAATTAAGTAAGATCATGTTTTAACAGAATCTTTCTGTTTTTTCAAGAGCATACAAGCTTCGACGTTGTCTTAGTGAGCATGGCCTTTCATGTAGTTATTTCTTAGATGTGCAAATTAAGTTTGAAACCTGGGCTATTAGTAGACTTATCAATTTATAGGAATTTTTTTTTTATGGGAAATTAATTGATTTGCTTAGATTATGGGGTAGTAATGGAAATGGTCATGGGTATGGATAATAAAGATGGGGCTAAGAGCTGAGGCAGACTTGCAAAACTTGATGAGCAAAACTTGAATGATTTTCAATTAGGTGCTGTTAAGAAACTCAGAAACTAGAGCGATTAATTGTAGAACCAAAGATTTTAGTTAGCACCTAACCAGCACTTCCATATCAGGACTGTATTGAGTGCTGTGCCAAAGTAAAGATACTCCACCACTTAGACGGTGATTATGCTTCACTTGAAGCCTCTGATCTTTGTTCTCTGTTTGGTTAAGTTAACAAAAATCTTATTTATTCACATGCGACCAACAACCTAACGAATGTATGAATGAATATAATAAAATTTACCTACCCTGCGTATACTTAATATGCCCTCAACCATCATTTTAAACCAATTAAGCAAACTTTATACCGCGACCCAAAAAACAAAGAGACCTTCCCAAGTGCAACTCGGAAGTTGCTGTCTTTGTCAGTTTACAGCTAACAATTAAAGAGACTCAATTTTTGGTTCTCCTTCTCTGTTGCCAAGCCGTTGGAACTAAAAATAAATCATAAAAAGCCGTTTGTTTGTCTGACAAAAATGGTCTAAAATACAACAACAAATACAGCAGCAACGGAATGGCAATGGCAGCCGAAAAAAAAAACTCACAAGCAACAACAACAGTAGCGGCAGTTTATACCGTTAGATGACGCAAAATTACGCTTACTCATTCGGCGAGCGGCAAAGTTTTCCCAAAAAAAAAAAAACTTAAAAAAAAAAAATGAGTAGAGCAGCCGCTGATGGCGGCTTCAATGAGCGTAGCAAATTCGTCTAAGCATTAAGTTGCATTTTGGGCCAAAAAAAATCTTTTTTTTTTTCTATAATTGAACTTTAAGAAATTAAGCTCAGTGTGGACTTATAAATGGCAGCATAACGTATCAATTACCAAAGAGATGAAACCAAAATTAAGTTCTTTACTTTTTCAACCATGAATTTCTAGATAATTACGGTGAGATGCACTCAAATTGGTAACGGGAATTCATAGTTACAAATTGGAGTTTGGAGAAGAAGAGCTTAACTTGGTTGAATCGAGTGATTATTTTTGAACTAATTGAATGTTGAAAGTTGAACTGATCAAGTGGAACAGAGTTTATGTACAGATGTCAAAGCAAATACAATATAATTGGTAAGCGGTAAGATAAAAAAAGGATTTAAGTCCTTCCATCTTCTAGTGGGACATAGGGCAAGTCCTTCCATACCATCTGGTATCCTTATTTGCAAAACTTATGCATTCCGATGATGTGAATCTATCACCGACAATGATTAAGTCTATCGCCTTCCGAGTAAATCCGAGTAAACTACGACGGTTTAAAGTGCCAGGCTTTGATATTTTAAAGAAACTTGGTTGAACTGGTCCCTTATCAGCTGTCCATTATGAACAACACTAAAAATTTAAATACGATAAAGATTAAGTGCATGAAATATGAGTTTGGGAGCAGCCCAACAACAAGAATAGAAAAAATAACCGGTCTCAGTGAGTCTTGATCGCCCAAAATCAGGGTTGCAAGCCGGTAAAATAAAGATTATACCCATTAAAATTTATTTGGGTACCCCTCCTATGTACGTAACAGCAGAGTCGACAATTAGAAAAATAACATTACGGAAAGTCGGTCAAGCCAGACTATGATATACTTTGCACATGCGAATGTGAATATACGTATACACTTTATAGGGTCAGAGATGCTTTGTTCTTTCTTTGTACCTATGGTACAGAACATTAACAGACACTAAATCAGAGAAAACTGGCAAAAATGTTTCATCTTGTACATATACATATCGAAAAACTTCATTGCCAGCTTGCCATGAAGCTTTGCCTGCTTCGGCTGCCCCCTACACCTCTTCCCTACAAACAAAAACTTCATGAGGAACTTCTTGAAGTTTGCTTCACCGCGTAAATGTGGACTAACAATGTATCTAGGCGTCAAGTGTATTCCCATTGTATTGTTATTTTAAATATATTGGGAAAAACGTGCAACGAACCAAGGCTCGAACCAAAACAACGCCCAAAAACCTCGAAACTCAAATTTCCGAATCTTAACCGTTGGTAAATTTTGGTTCGAACCAGCAAACCAGAGGTTCCGAAAAACTTTTTGCATTTGCAGCCCTTCCCAAAATGTACTTGTTGCGCCGTCTGGGTGCGCGTCTTGTAGGCGCCGTGCTCCGATTCGCATGAACTTTGTTGTTGTTCACAATTTAAAGCGCGTTTATTGCGACGCAGTTTATAATGAGACTGGTTGGCGCCAATTGCCGAAAAAAAAAATCTCGGAGCAATGGGTGCAAGGGCTTGCCCACCGCTGATTTAGTGCATTTTTGATTTTTATACTCTGTACGACTAACTAAACTAGCTGAACTAAATTACGAGCTCGGTACAGTCTACTACTTCTCGGATGTATATACGATCGACCAAATTAGAAACATTTTTATGGAGCGTGGTGAGATTCTGGCACTAAATTTCATACCACATATAAGGTCTGGAAATTGTACGCTTTGTAATATGAGGGTGCGCGAGGACATACTGCACTTTCTTGTCGACTGTCCCATTATAGAAGAGACCAGGCAATTGTACTTCGGAGGAACTGCATTTGGAATAGAGATGATCAAGAATCACCTAAATGGAGCAAATTGGACAATATTTCTGCAGCAGACACAGAATAATTTTTTAAAAATAATAGATTTAATAAATAATTAAACACAATAGTCAAAGTTTTTGTTTGTGCTGGCTCAAAGGTCAGGATTGATTATAATTTAATACAAATCAATACCATTGTTAAACAGAGATAACTCACAACATTTCGGAATAGCAATGGTAAGTCTGGACAGGCTGTTTCGGAATTGTACCACAATTCACTCAACAGCAGACGTGGTTGCTTTTCACACTTTACGCCCTAGTCAAACTCTCTATTTAAGCGTTTGAATTGGCCGAATAAAGAACACAATAGTAATAATAATAATAATTAATCAAATCTAATGCCTAAGAAGTTTACCGACATGTATAACCTAAATTTTAGTAGAGTAAAAACAATTGGAGAAGGATCTTTAAACTATCTTTATGCTGGTAACGATGCGGTATCTTGCGACGAGCTTGGCAGCCGTGTGTAGTAGTGGCATGAAGATGGAAAGAGGATCAGGCTGACGGTTTATACACCAAGCTTTTAGTATATCTCTAAACGTGTCTTTTAAGCTCGATACAAATGTATGTTAAAATGAAAAAATGTGAGAAAATTCCATTTAAATAAAGACTACT
The DNA here is from genome assembly GCA_037044535.1 of Lordiphosa magnipectinata. NCBI lineage: Eukaryota > Metazoa > Arthropoda > Insecta > Diptera > Drosophilidae > Lordiphosa > Lordiphosa magnipectinata. Next base: position 692,279 of record JBAMBO010004042.1, read on the forward strand.
ACTAATCTGTACCAAAGGTACTTAAGTTTGTGCAAAAGTATGTAACAGGGAAACGGAATCATTTTCGAACCTATAAAGTATGTATATTCCTGATCAGCATCAACAGCCGAGTCGATATAGACATGTCCGTCTGTCTGTATGAACGCACAGATCTCAGAGATGGTAAGAGATAGAGGTTTGATATGTATGGGACATAAACTTCTTATGCTTGCAGGCAGATCAAGTTTATTTTTAAGATAGTTAGATGGTTCGTACCTTCTAAAGATATTTAGTCAAGATTATTTATCGATTAGCCGAATAAATGAAAAAGATCAGATGAACGATAGTTCGCAGCCGCAGCGCAGCAGCACGCTGCTTTCCGCTGCTACTGCAGTTTTAAGTATATTACAGTCGGGCTTGAACGACTTTCTTACTAGTTTAAAATAGAATCATGTCACGATGACTCCAAAAGAATTGTTTAACATGTCATAATGGCCTTGTTCAGCAGAACAACTGGCTCCCTGATCAAGTATAAATTTGCACTGATCCTTCTGCTGAACTCGAGTGATGCGGTATCATGATAACCAATTGGAAGTATCATGATAGAGGAGCAGGTATCGAAGAAGTGATACTGCTCCCACCAAGAGTAATTGTATATCGATAGGCATGCTATCGATAACAACATGAGCATTTTGTGCATAGATATTAAAGATAAGACCTCTATCGACTGTTACAATAAATTCTAAAATATAATTAAACCTAACTGTGATTGCGTATATGCAGAATTCATGTTAACACGGATCGCTAATGTGTCTACGCCGCCATTTCAAAATTCAATGATTCGCGGCGTTGTTAAAAATGTAGCACTTCGATCAGCAGAAACTATTTGATGCATAATTTTTTTTGTGATACCTGCTTAGGGATCAATTATTCTGCTGAACACGCCCAATGTTTCGACATTGTTAATTGACTTTCAATTCACATTGATATCATGACTACATGAACGAATCGGAGTGTCCAAGCCACCAGGATAAAATTGAGTCTGGAGGTTTCGTTGGCTTGCTCTTGTACACTACTAGACTTCTTTAAATAGACCTTACTCCTTTAATTAATCTTAAAATTATCTTGGGATAATCTTTGCATATAGGTAGAAAAAGTTGACCATCTAACATCGGCCCTTCCGTCAGTTGGTTTCGAGATGGTCATCGGATTGAACATTTAATCCAGCAGAGGGTCCAAGCGGACCGCCATTTGAATGATTTCGAAGTATTGTGCCTACTCTGATCTGAGGGCTTGTACCCTTAACTAGAACCATAAATCCTATTAACAGTGGAAACAATTTATTATAGATTGAAAACTGAGCACAAAATGTTGTTAGAGAGAGTCCGATATGTACCAAGAATCTTACCAAAATGAGATAATAATGTTGAAAAAATGAACCCGAAACTTAATCAAATTGTTTTTAAAATGCTCTCAAAATGTTATTAACACATGACTAAAATGTTCAAGAAGAACAAAAAGTGGGCTTTAAAATTTTGTTCATGATATGACACAACTGTTCGGGGTTTGAGAAAAATCGGGATTGGCCTACTTTTGTAAGCGAAAGTTTTTGATTTATACATTGCACAGTGGTCAGAATGCCCGAAAATGCGGTATAAAGTCCAAATATTGAAATATCGAATATTGAATATCGGCACAGATAATGCTTAGACTAAGTTCTAATTTCGGAAAAAATTTTAGACCGATCGGAGCACGCTCCCTTACCTCCCATGCTAGTTAAGTAATTATACTTTTTCAAGCTAAAACGCTGAAAAATAGCGCATATCTAGTTTAAAGCTTTAAAAAGTATATCTTCCGATTTTAAAAGATTATTCTTTATATATATTGTGGATAAAATCGTTTCAACATAGCTTTTTTTAAAAAAGGTCTTGTATTTAAAGCGTTTCTTTACTTAGTAGAAACAGAATGTACTATCCCACCTAGCATTTGGAAGATCATTAGGTGATTCCTCACCTTGGTGAGTCTTTTTCGAGCCCATTTGATGATTAAAAGGAGATTAGTTTCAAGTGCGATTTAAGGAAGACTCGAAAATGACTCATCCGTTTGCTCAAAATGTGATTCATTTAAAAACGACTGGAAAAAGACTCGCAAATGCCTCGAAAATGAGTCGGAACTGATCAGAAAACGGGTTAAAAACGACCTGCAGTAAGAGTCGCGGCTAGGGTCTCATTTTCTCCCGACAAAAGTATCATTTATGATTAGAAAACGAGCGCATTTATGACTATTATAATCAGACTGAGGACTCGAAAAAGACTCGAGTGTGATCAGAAATTTCATAAAATGCTTGCTGGGATATCTTTAACTCAAACAAATAATTCGATTTTATTCATCTTTTGCGCTCCAAAATTTCACCGATTTTTCTTATCTTGGTAATATACAACTAGAAAATCAATGAGATTTTGAGTAATAAAAACATGAAATATCAGACTTTATTTGAGCATTCTGACCAATGTGCATTGTATACATACATTATACATTGATACATTGCTAATCTTGAATACGATTTAAGTTTGGAAGTGCGGAAAACTGTTTTGATTAGAACAGCATGGCCATGATGTTTCTATTTCATTGAAATAAGTACAATAAACTTGCTTAAAGGTATAAAAGCGTTTCAGGGTTGCTAATCATTCAACTTCACACACCAAAATTCTTCTTGTCTGTATAGCTATTTGAAGGTTCTTTAGTCCTATCATCAGCAGACTTTGCTTTCGACTTTTAAACGAGTTTATCAAGTTGTAAAAGTCTTTTCCCTGTCGCTTATTTTGAGATTGTTTTAGAAAAAGTTCACCCAAGTTCGTATTGTTGAACAGATTAATAGCTTTTTGATGAAATTTCTTGAGATTTGGTATCACGAAAATTTTTCAATATAAAGGTTACAACTTCTATATTATAATCGATTGTAATACATAGGTCCCATTCTTTGTTCAATATCTCAATGCGTTCGGTCGGTTCATTAACTTTGTTAAATATGGTGATTTGTAGACTAAAGTTCCTGCACAGTACTTCAGGAACCCGGTAAACAGAACTGTTCTACTGATTTCAAAAAAATAATTACATCTTTTTCCATTTAACTTGCTGAAATTTCAGGTATGCAGACTGTTGGTCACTTTCAGTGCGCCCACTTGGCAGTACCCTCCGGCTCCAATGACATCTTAATTAATAAGACAATTGTAGCTGAAAAGTTATGTATACTCCCTGCCATCTCTTATTTAGTGCAAACTAATTAGCCAAGTTCTAGCACCTAACAAAATCTACTTAACACTAGGCTCGAACCTAATTAACATACCTGGACGCTGCTTCCCATTAGTGCTTTGTGAAATTCACAATTGTCATAAGCATAAGAATGCCCTGCCCTTCCCCTTCCCCTTCCCCACTTTCTTCTGCTCTGTCGCCTACTCTATGCCAAAATGCCTATTTGTATTTCATAACAGGTGAGTAATATCGGAAACGATTTCGGTCAATGACTTTTGTCTGATTTGTTTATATGATCCAAGCTTGAGAATATTCTTATTGCGAGGCCGTTGACTTTAAATATATTTTCGGTTGAATATTTGTTTTGGTTATTTGGTATGTTTGTATTACTTACTGTTATGAAATGGTAGCTTTCAGCTTTGAAACATTGATTTTGAATTTCGTGTTGCTATCGATAATAATCCTTGTTCAGTTTTTGTGTGTTTGTTTTGTATAATCCACAGGCAGTTTCGGAAATCCTTCAAGAGAGTTGAGTTTGGTATTTATATATCCCGGAATAAATATATGTTGAGGAGGGAATGACAGTTAGTAGAAGCCTTTAGACCCAGCAAATTAAAAGCAAAAACAAAAGACCAAAGCATGCAAGTACACTATGAAAAACTTCAACTAAAAAGCATAAAATATTTTTGTATACTCACAAAAACAATGGGAGGAAGACATAAATATATATAAATATGTATATAATGAATCGGGGAATAGTCTAGAGAGTTTAGATTTGTCTTTAAGTTTTTAATGTGAATAATATTTTGATTTTTTTTTGATTTGTTTTTGTATATACAATGGACGTCGAATTGGGGGATGAAATATTTTTTTTTGAAAATATTTACAACAGCGTTTTTTGTAGTGTTTGGAATATAATTTTAACTTTTTTGTAAGGTATTTCCTTTGCTGTTGTTGTTGTTGTAGCTTGTTTTATTGCACTTGGATTTGTTGTTGTTGTTGAAAACTTTTGCACTTTGGAAATTGACTTGCTTGCACTATTCTGAAACAATTCTCCAACATTTTGTCAACCATTTTCACAATTTTTGAACTGCATTTTAAACAATCTGAATTTTTGAATCACTTTTCTTTGTGTGTATTATTTATTTGATTTTTGTAAATATTTTGCAGCAGCAACAGAAGAAGTCCACGTCCGCAAGCAGAAACCGTAAAAACCGGGGCACGCGAATCGCAAAATGATTTTCAGCTACACCGTCAAAGAATCGCACAAATCCGAAGACATCAACGGTAGAAAGCCAACTGTGCGCAGGCGCAACACGAAAAGAAATTTTCGAGCCAAAAGAAGTTGAAGCCGAATGTTGTTGGGCGGCAAAAGCAGGTAAACCAGAGGAGGTGGCAAATCACGCGCTCAGAGAGCCAACAGCTAGACAGAATGAAAGAGAGAGAGCGAGAGAGAGCCAGCGAGCATACAACATGTTTGAGGGCGATGACATGGCTGTAGCGCTAGGGGGTGCGCAAGAGGGGGTTAGTTGACAATGTAAACAAATGGTAAACTTTAAAGCAAAAATTTCGATTGCAAAATTAACAATTTTATTTTAGAATCATTCACTCAAAAAACAACTCACACTAAAAAGCCGCGAATTCGCCCTGAAAATTACATATTATCCTATAAAATCCGCTCTAAGGTTTAAATACAGAATTTTTTCTAAACTTTAGGTCGATTTTCTAAGTTCTAAGGCGATTTCAATCAAGGTTGCAAACCTCTAAAATTTTGTAGAGGGTTCGGTCAGGGGGTTCGAACCCATTGTAAAGTCTAAGTTTCGTTTCGCGGACCAGTTCCTGGAACCCCTGAACCCAAGGTTTTGGTTTAAACCTCGGCTCGCTTGAACATAAAAAAATAGTTTTGATATGATTTTTAAATAATATTCTTTATTTCAATAATAAAATTTTAATTATCAAAGGCTTAGTTTAAGTTAATAGGTTTTATGTCTTTTAGGAGCTGTTCATATATACTAGCTCTTAGAGTAGAAAGATCAAACTTAAGTGTTGAACAGGCTCGTTCAACTGATACCTGAGATGCTGGAACAGCAAGTATACTTAAGGCAATATTTTTAAAGTCCTCATTTTTTTGACCTTAACACTTTTGATCTTAACACTTTTATTGTTGCATGTTCTCATGGACAATTTTCGAAGGAATGTATAACATATACAGATTTTATATTTGATATACATATTTCAACTTGCTTTTATTGCTTTCATAATCTTCTCTTCTTCACAATCCGAAGTTGAGTCATTTAAAATTGAATTTTAAAAACTCTCATTAAGAGTGTCTTTTTGGGGCTTCAGAATGTAAGTAACAATTTTTTGGTCAGAAGTTAACAAAGTTTGAAATCTAAGAACACTGCAGCCAATATTGGTACTGAGCTTATAATATAAGAACGAAGATATTCCGATGTGTTCCAGAAATCTCTAGAGATTTTGGGGTCAGTTGTTTTTGAAAACAACCAATTCAAATGTCGGTGTTCCACAAATATGTTGATGTGTTGTTGTCCACAAATGTCGGAGATTCCATTTTTCGTAGTTAGCTTCGGAGTTGCATGCAAAACAGCTGGCAGAAACAGCTGACTGGTAGTTTTTGCGTCGGGGCTGCCACGACAGGGTTGTAGGCTTCAAAATAATTTAAATTAATGTAGGATTCAAATTTCATTTGCTAGTTTCTTAGACAAATGCTCCAAGTGGTTGTGGTATGCACAGAGTTCCAAACTATAAATTATTTTTAAGCCATTAATACTCAATTGTATCGGAAAAAAATTGAAGAGAACGCTGAGCAGCAAAAATGGACAACCCTGTGGCTTACAAGTGAGTGGAGTGCACAAATATAAATTTAAAAAAAAGGCCGCGGCTGCATTAATTGTTTGGATATTGCTGGGAGAAGGCCGTTGGCGAGGGAGACATAAGCGAAACAAAAGTTTCAGAAATTATGCAATCCACTTTTGATTTCTGATGAAGCGTAAGCGACTTTTCTGCCGCGATATCCGACTGTTTTCCATATGGCATTACTGCCTCTTCCTCCGGTGTTGTATGGTTCCCCCTATAAAAACATCCTCAAATTTTTAAAGATCAAAACAGATGTAAGAAGTGCAGTTGAAAATTTTACTGCTGATAACTTGACTTCTATTTGTAGTTTGAAATTCTCGCCGATAGAATTTATCGATAAGTTTGATTCGATACTTCATTGAATTAACCTTTTAAATCAGATTTTAGTAAACTGCTAATTTATCCACACAGTCTTGTTAAATTTATACTTCATTTAAGCGAACAAAATTTTAATTTTGAAAAGAAAATTAAAACTCCGAAAATGATATTGTCACATTTGGAATTAGTTGGCAGGTTTGCTTATTGTTGCTTTCTGCTGCCCTCTGACTTTAGCATTGTTTTGGTGGACAATATTTTAAAATTCATTTTTATTACTGAAAACCCATAAAATTTTTCATAATATTAATGCAATTCGATCAGTTAAGCATTCAAGATTTGTTCCTCATTATTATATTTGACTCAAATCTCTTAGTTAGCAAAACATAGAACAAGTGTCGCCACAAAATTCGCAACATTTGAAAACAACCAAAAGAGGTTTCAGGAACATCGACAATTGCTTTTGGGTTGCTTTTGGGTTGTTAGAGATTTGTAAAACACGGCCGATTATAACAATTCTACAGCTGCATCTTTAAAGTTTTCTGCTCTGCAGTTGTCATTTAAAAGTTCTCCTGCTCGAACCATATTCAATCAATTATCAACGGTGATAGTATAAATCTGACCTAGAGAAATGTTGTAGGATTAGAGAACTTCTTAATAATAGCAGAGAGATTACAAGAATTTTCTATATTTCCCTGTATGTGTCGTTGGAAAAACTACTTAATTTGGTGAGCCTAACCTAAATTTTCGGAAAAGTGGTCCGGTTCGGGTTTAAGTTCGAGGAGTCTAGAATATTAGGGGTTCGGTTCATGGTCCGGTTCGTCGGACCCAAAAAACCCGAACCGAAGCCGTTCTTAGGGGTTCGGCTCCAGGCCGGTTTGAAGTCTTAATTTCAATTCAAGGTCGATTTTCCGAGTGTAGTTCTTCAGTTCTGCTCAGTACTGAAAGGGCTGGTCCTAACATGCTATTTGGTCATGAATATAACACTGGCAGGGCCTATAACTTCATAACGTTGGCTTACTTAATTTTAGGCATTGATCTCTTGGGTTACTTTCGTGAGTAGTACTGAACCCAGGGCTGCTAGTCCGTTGTGAAGCGAACCGGTTTAAGCCCGGAATTTCGACACTTTTTCACAGCAAACCGAACCAAGTGTGATACAATATTTGAACTTAAACCTGTTCCGAACCCAAGTTATCGGTTCGGCCGACCGCTGACATCACACAACGACAGAGTTCTGCTCTCAATAACCGATTCCGCTCTCCTCTCAGTAGTCTCTGCACCAGAGTTCCCAGCGATAGCCCCTGGGGCACGAACATACTCGCCAATTCACACCGAATGCTTGCCGAAGTTATGCATCACTGTGTGTTCTCTCAAAGTTTGCTTGGCCTTTTTGTATCTTATGAACAAAATGAAGACTTCGCGCTTGGTTTTTCTGTAACAACATTCAACTCAGCTTATATTAAAACAAATTTGGATAGTAAAGGTTACTTTATGTGGCCCCAGGACTTACAAATGTAAGCAAACCTCGCACAACATACGTTTATACAAATATCTCGTAAACCTGACGTGCTGGGGGAAAACGGACAATTGATTTGAATTACATAAGAACGATTGCCAATTGCCAATTCGAGTCCGGTGTTATCAAAAGCAAGAAGTAATCATTTTATGAAGACTACAAGGCTTAAATATTACTTCAATTTCACTTTCAGAGGGTAACGATTTGGAAAGTTTTCTACGAAATATTAACGTTCCTTCGTATTTTCTAAGCTTAAGTTACACAGGCTTTTCTAACCATGGGAAAATTTTATATATTATTTTGGACGGATTTCCTGTTAAAATTGGGAAACACGTAAGTGGAACCAAGGTTCGAACCAAAACCTTGAACCTTAAAATTTGGAACATTAATCATTGGTAATTTTTGGTTGGAACCCGCGAAACGGAGCTCTGAAAAAAATGATAGGGTTTGCAGCCCTGACTCAAACTGTACTGTAATCCGTCCGGAATATGACACAAGTTCCATATCACTCGTGAAAGATACATGTTATACACCCATGAAATTCTTCTTCCCATAGAGTTAACAATCCTTTGATAAAAATCCGATCCGAGTAAAAAGGCAAATTTAAGACTCGGTTCTTCGGCCTCTCTAACTTATTAGATAGTTGAAAAATTTTCGATGTTAAATTGGGCTCATTTCAGATATGCACGGCTCATCCAATATTTTAAAGTTTTTTGATGTGCCAATATATTCGCTAGTTACCCCATTTTAGACCAGTTTCCCACCACGTCCATGCGGTTTGAAAGCCAACATGTTCGAGCAGGTGTTCAAATGCCAAGTCGAGGTCAGACCTCTTCGACTCTGACTTGAGTTCAAAGTCAGGGCTAAGTTTGTTTATGTTGCATGTGAAGAAAAAATCCCAAATAGGAGTACAAGTTTCATTAAAAATTAACATAAATTAAAAAGCCGAATTTTATTAATATATTTCTAAAATTTTTCAAAATTTAATTAAATTTTTTATTTTATTTTATAGCCAGTTCTAACTTCATTCTCAAACCTGTTTGACGCTGACTCTCTTTCTCTTGCGCTCTCGCTCTCCTCTTTCACACACACACAACTTGACCTACTTTAACAACAGAAAAAAAATTTTAACATTTTTTTCCTGTTATTTTGTTTTTGCCATTTTGTTGTGTTGTTGCATTTCCTCTTCGCACTTGTTGTTGGTGGTGGTTTTTTTTTTTTTTTTTAGATGTTTCTGTTTATTTCCATCGTTTTTTTTTGCATTTAACGGTATCGCTTTGAAAATGAAAGCTTCAGCTTGGCTCAGAAGAGAGCTCGCAGGTTGTGTGAATTGTTTTTGTTGCTCACGACTGAGCATTAGCATAAACATCATCCTCAGCCTCAACGTCGTCATCATCGTCATCATCATCTCTTCAGCCGCATCTGCTTGATTATCTTGACCAAAATGCAACTGCGTCACTTGGTCTTGGTCTGGTCTCCGGTCTCGGGTACTTTCCCCCGGCGGCGTGCTCCTCCTCTGATTTGCTGGTCATGTTTATGCCTCATGATTTGTTTTTCATCTCTTCGCTGGAATTAACTTGCGTTTTTATTTGGTAAGAAAAATGTATTTTATATGCATGTTGAGGCATTTTTAGCAACATTTTTGCTTAATATTTTTGTAACTGCGTGAGTCATGTGAATACGTATGTATGAGTGTATATATTCGCCAAATATTTATGGTTGAATTGCTTTGAACTCTATCCAGCTCTCGGTAGCGAGCCAAGTTTGTTGCCTAAGTCTTTTGTTTTTTGCATAAAGTTCCAAGTTTCAGTTCTACGTAAAATTGTAATTTTAAAAGGTTTATCTTGGAATCAAATCGTAACACGAATTTATCATTCATAATATTATTTAATGATGATCTTACCAAATTTTTCATGCTTTCTTTGCCATCTAGTTATAGATAGGCTAGCTAAACCCCCAGCGACTTCGTCCGCGTCTAAGATTAAATAAATCAAAATTTTGCGTGGTAAATGCAGTCCCCTGTACACATGTTAAATTTGATCCCATTCAGTCCTAAGGAACCAACCAATTTTTTTAGGCGCTCGAAAACTCCAGAATTAAATATTAATCGCTTCTTGTCAAGTGGATGCTGAGAATATACCTCTACCGCACGTCTACACTAACTCCATAACCAAAGTGTTGAAACAGTTTTAAGAACAGATTCGTTTTAAAATAATTCGCATAAGTTCATTTTGTGCCCGATCCAAGATATTTTGTACTTGAAGTAAGTACGCACTTTTCTTAAAGTTTTCGGTTTACTGTAAGCACGAATAATTCTTGATTCAAGAACGTTTTTACTCATTTTAATAACATTAACAGTCATTTTTCAATCCTAAACCGTTTTGTACTTATTTTAAGTACATCCATCCAAGAACAAAACATGCTTGAAATTTTAAGCACAAAACGGTATTAATTCTATCCCGATCGATCTAGAACTCTCCCAGCTGTTTTTTCTGAGTGTACTTTAAAATGCACTTCAAATTCTTGTTTATATACTTTACTTTACTTTACTTATTACTATAATTGAATATCCCTTTGTTAATACAAAGACGATGAATACAAAATGAAAAATAAAAAATTTTTTAATATTCCAACTAAACTAAACTAAAACTATGTACCAATCAAATTAGTCCACGCATATATACATACATACGTATGTAAATTTGTAACTGGTGCGTTTTTTTGTTCCACACACTCACATACTACATTTCTGTGTGTGTGACGTTTGCGTTTACTCTCGCGCTCTAAGCAAAAGCGCTTAGTTCAGAATGATGGCTGAGTGCCATACCTGTTATAGTTAAGCACATTTAGGAAAACTTTTTTCGCATCGCGGTCAAATTTTCCAAATTTTCTTTCATAGTGAGCAAATGCATAACAAAACGAAGGTCTATGCCAAATCCAAGGGCTTAGCCAGCTTTCCGAAAAGGTAGGGGCAGCATTGCTTGAACGTTTCTTAAATATTTCTTTAATAATATTTTCCAACATTAAATAATTAAATCAAGATGCATTTGATATGAAATTAGAAACAATCTTTAAAAATAATAGCGAAAAGCTTAAGTTATAAATGAAAACGTCCATTTTGTGGGGCAAAATCTATCATCTATCGGATGGCTATATTGTATAGCTGCCATAGGAACCATCAGTCGGAAAATGGGTCTTTGTGAAAAAACTTTTTTGTTTTTCATGTTAGCGTCCTTAAACTCGGCCATAATTAATATTGTATGCTTTCAAATAGATTTGAAGATTTTGGTCAAAATCGGATGACTATACTTTATAGCTGCCATAGGAACTATCGGTCGAAAAATGGGTCTTCGTGTAAAATTTTTTTTGTTTTTCATGTTAGCATCCTTAAACTCGGCCATAATCTAATATTGTATGCTTTCAAACAGATTTGCAAGCTTTGGTCAAAATCGGATGAATACATCTTACAGCTGATATAGGACCGATCTGTCGGAAATACGTAGGCTGGGTGAGGTCAAAACTAGCAAAATTCAAGCAGGAGCATAAACCCAAAAAAATTTAGTTTTAGATTACAAATATTAACTGGTTTTTTATATTTACATACTCCTATTATATAAAAACAAAACATATTCAAACTTAGTGGCAACACTGTTTTGTTGACGGGCTGTTAAAGTCAGCTGTTTGTGTGCCACGTGGTTTTTGTGAAATTGGCAGCAAATATTTTCCAACTTTTAGTGCGTCTGCTTAAAAAGTTAGAAGCAAAATAAATATTGTAAAAATGCAAAATTTTTAGTCCAGATATTTAAGGGGGGAGCCTGCTTTGCATAAATGTCTACCCAAACTATCCAAGAATGTGTCCCTAAAATTTCAGAAGCAAATTCAAAATATTTTTAAAGTTACAGGAGAAATAGTAAGCAAGCGTCGAGCAGGTGTACGAGGTTATTTTTCATTTTTACGATTTTTCCTAATTGGCGGGAAAGATAGGGAAAAAATTAAACGTCCTATCGAAACGAGACAAAATTTATTGTATTCGGGATTAAATTCTCTTCTAGTTGGACCAAAAAAACCTTAAGAAAGTTATGATTAACCCACTTTTTAAACAGTCTAAAGTAAATTTAAAAACAAAAAAAAAGATTTTTTTTTAACTTGCATAAAATTTTTGAATTTCTCACTTTTTGTTCAATTTTCTTGGTTTAACTAGAAGCTATACTATTGAAAATAGAAAATATTTTGAGTTTTTTTGTTTCTGATGGAAATTGCGACCTGCATCTTTCCCGCCGCACGACACATGCACACTCGAGGCACCTCGGCGAAATGCTTGTACCAGGCATAATATGACATATATTTTAATGAAAAAAAATTTGAGAAGACTGTTGAAATATACAACAATAAAACCTGAAAGTTTCGTTTCAATCGAATATTTCTTTCCTTCCCAAAAAAGTCCTCGGAAAAATCGATTTTTTGAAGCTTCTAAAGCAGGCCCTTAAGATTATAAGTTGATAACGCGTTTGTCATTTTTGTTTTCGGTTGCTCAATTGTGCCGCGTGTTGTTAATGTGTAATTTTAGGTTGACCCTAACCAGTGTAGCTGTGTTTTGTGGAATAATAGTTAAGCATGGCACAACGCTGCACAGGATTTTATATGCAAAGTTGTTAACGAAAGTGTGCAGATTTATGAGTAACTAACACTTCTTGCTACAACGTCCGAATTTTTGAGAAATTCGGCTTTATTGCAGCTGGTTTCGTGCTTAAGTTGAATAGATTACATGAGAAAGAGATAAAAAAAATTGTTTGCTTGGTAGTGTCAATCACAAAAACGTTTTGTAAGTCATATTTAGAGCTAAAAATAAAAGTACAAACCGAATTTCACAAAGTTGGAGCAAATCTGACAGATCAGTTATATGGCAGCTATATGAAATAGTATGCCGAATAGAACCATTTTCGATAAGTCGCTAAAAAAAGCTTAAAATACGTGTTCAAACCGAATTTCAGTTTATTATCTTTAAAACCAACTTAGATGGTCCAAATCGGTCAGATCGGTAATATGGCAGCTATATGAAATAGTGTGCCGAATTGCGCTTAAGAAGCTTAAAACACATGTTCAAACTAAAATTCAGTTCACTAGCTAAAAAACCAACAAAGTTAGCTCAAAGAAATGAAGAACAAAATATGAAGAAATGGTCCAAGTCGAACCCGATTTTGTAAGTTGTATTAGCAGCTAAAAATACAAGTACAAGCCAAATTTCAGTTTAGTAGCATAAGAAACCAAAGGTTGGAGCAAATCTGCCAGATCGGTTATATGGCAGCTATATAAAATATTGGTCTAAATTGAGTGAATCTTTGCAATTCGTCTGTGGGGTACAAAATATGCGTACAAAACAAATTTGGGGTCAATATCTCAACAACTAGAGTTTAAGCCAAAAAAAGGCTAAAAAAAACAGTGTGCAGCATACTTTTATTTGGTGTACCCATAGTCAGTGATTAGAAAGGTACTCATTTTTCTTATCTAGGTAAGGTACAATGCCAAAATATATACCTAGGTAAGGTAAAAGGTATCCGAAATTTCCAGTACCTAGGTATAGGTAAAAGTAAAAAAAGGTACTTTTTAATAAATCTTTTAAAGCATGGTTTATCAAACACCACCTATCCTAAAATGTTCAGGAGGTGACCAAAACTTTGAGTCTTCCTCGAAATTTCAACAAAGGTTTACGGAAAAAGAATTAAAGATTCTCGATAATTAGTTGAACAATTCTGTATTCCGAGTTTCCTAAAAACCCTACATACATAAACTTTTTTCATTTCAAGTCAGAAATAAAATGTTTTATTTTTATCTATCAGACTAGGCTAGAATTTCTATTATTTGAATTTTCGACCTAAGTAATAGGTTAGGTTAGGTTGCAATGGTAGAAGCGGTGAAGCTTCTTCACTTAGGCCAAAAAAGGCCCTTTGTGATACCATATAACCCCTTAATGTTAACTTTTAGACAGTAAAGGGTGGATCTACCCTTATGAATTACTTAGAAAGTAGACCTAAGCAATAAAACACATATTTAAATATTGACAATCATTAACAATCCCTACCAATTCTAATATTACATGCTTTCAAACAGATTTGCAAACTTTGGTCAAAATCGGATGACTTTATCTTACAGCTGATATAGGACCGATCAGTCGGAAAATTAGTCCTCAAGTCTGTACAAAAACTGTACAAGACGAAGCTGCGAGACTTTGTTTTCATAGGAAATACGTAGGCTGGGTGGGGTCAAAAGTATTTGTAAAGTAATTGTTGTATCCATGTATCGAGTATATGGTTATTGTTTCCGAGTGCTTTTGGCGATACTTTGCAACCATACTACGTAAAAGTAGCTGACATCTGTTTTTGAAGCCGCTGGTTTGGTGTGAACGCTTGCTGCAGGTTTCCGCAGCTTCGACAATGCAGCGCCAAGTGTGAAAAGGCTATTAGTGAGAAAGACTTTTTTGTTTACAATTTTATCGTTCTTAAACTCGGCGATTGTTAAGAAGCAAGATCAAATTCTTTTCCTAGTTCAGTCCCCTGCACCAATTTTCATGTAAAAAATTAAAATGCAAATTTGTTGAAACCAAAGACTTCAGATACAAACCTGATGCAAATTGATTTTTTTGAAATAAACTAAATAAATTCTGTCTGGAACTTTTCCCTTACCTCCCGCTGCCACACAGTGGCAATCTGTTGTGCCAATTCGGGACAATTCAATTCAAGTCAAAATTGAACCACAGCAAAAAAGGTAGAAAAGGTCATTGCTGCTGACCTGTTATTGTACACCACCCGCCGTGCACTTGCCGGCAACTGCCTTCGATTTGTCACATTTGCAGTTTGTCAAATAGAAAGGTGCAGCGGGCTGACGACAAACCTTGCAAAAAAAAAAAACAATTTGTTTTGTGTATTTTGACTTCTGCTCAATTGTTTGCACCTTAATTTACAATCTTTTGCGGTCAACTGAAGAGCTGCGCAGACTTACCGCCCAAGGAGATGTAAAAACAACAATTTCCTCGAAAGATCTTCATTTGGGTTATAGGTTTTTTGGCCTTTAAAAGTTTGTCTAACCCAATATGACAAATGCACAAGTCTTGTTTCGGGTCCGGGGCTTGACCCCCATGTCAATATTTATATAATGGACTCCGTTTTGTTTTTTTTTTTACCGTTGGCCCAATGACCTCTTCATTGGTTCCAGGTGTCAGGCTGCTGCCTTGATTTGATTGCTTTTATTTTACTTGTTTGGAACAAATAGCTAAGACTTTTCCACTGAGTGATGGACCCAAGTGTCACGCTGTCCAAGTTCAATTAGTTTTGTTTGGTGCGCGCGATCTCAAAGAGTTTTGCCGAAGCTCTGCTCCTCGGTCGCTGGTCCAGGGCTTTATAATGTTCAAGATTGATTTTGTTCGTTGTTTTGTTGTACTGTGTGTGGAGAGAGATTGACATTTGACGTGCATAGAATTTGTCTAACTGTATTTCTGCTTTTACTTGGCCGTGCCCATGGCCCCAAAGCGCTTGAGTTTGTCTGTCGCCATTGCGCGCCTCTCTGTTTGCCCGGCCGTAAACATTATGGTTCTTCCAGGCCGGCTACACAATTGGAATTCGTATTTAATTTGTTTTTTTTTGGCAGAGGCGAGAGGAATTGTAAAGTTGATACGGGGAATACACGAAGTTAAGTAGAGTTTTATGTTGAAATCCTTTAAAATCTTGATTTGAGGCAGCCAACTCAAATTACAGAAAAGAAAAGTAAGATAAAATTCAAACTTTTTCAGACCTGTTTTATTAACCCGATGAGTATTCGAAATCCGTGGATTCCACGCTGGTTGGAGAGATACAAAATAGCTGATAATTATCATAATAACTGACAAGTTTAAACACATAGAAAACAAAATGTTTTTCCCACCGAAACAATTATTCAGATCGATCGGTTCGATAATAGCTATACTACATATATATGTATAAAATATATTCCCAGTCATGTCAAACTATTGAATGGCCAATGTTCCCACTCTTTTCGGGCCATTCTTGTTTACCTTTGAAGCCAAAGCAACTTCATTAGAGGCGCAAAAAGTTTGTCGCCCAAAAAGTTAGTCAAGCGTAGACCCAATGAGAGGCTGCATCAGGCAAGCCATGCCCCTGACACTGTCTGTCTATGTCTATGTCTATGGCTATGTCTGTGCCCCACCAACTCTCGCCTCTTCAAACATACACACACACGCACACACACTTGGCCCCATCTCCTCCCACTTTGCTGTTTTGGGGGCCCATTGGCAATGTTAATGGCGTGCATTATTTTCATGTTTATTTATGTTGCTGGCACACACAACAGCAGTAACAGCAGCAGCAGCAGCAACAACAACTGCAACATGTGGCCAGAGTGCAATTTGCATTTGCATCTCAATTGCATTTTGCATTGTCTGATGTTTGTTTAGTTGCTGTTGTTGTTGTTTATCTCTCTCCACACACAGCTGCGTTTGCTGGTTGCAGTTTGCATTTGACGGATCCGGTTTTCGTTGACCCACTTCCGGTTGCCAGTTGCCAGCGTTGACCTTTGCCTCGCCCACGCACTCCCCCGCGCTGTCTTTTCACGCCCACACTTTGCACTATATTCATATTTCTTCGCTTAGACAATGGTTCTTTCGCTCTTTCTCCTTTGTGGCAGCCACACGTACATGGCAATTTATTTAGCATTTTTATTGTTGCAGCATTTTGTTGTTCTTTTATGCCTTCCATCTGTTTTTATTGTTTGTTGATAAGCCTCCGCATTGAAGTCGAAGACGACGACTCTGAACACCCGCACCTTGGCTTCAAAGCATTTCCAAATTGGCTAGAAAAACGCCAAATTATGCGACGGAAATTTGCATTATTATTATTATGCGAAATTTATGCAATATTTGACACATTTTCCCATCACAAGAAGTTTTGGTTTTTTTTTTTTGTTTGGGTATTGATTAAAAATTTGTCCGATGGAAGAAAGTTAGTTGCCTTTTGAGTTTTGATATTTGGTAAGACCAACATACAAGTACATCAAACATAACGGAA
Source organism: Lordiphosa magnipectinata (assembly GCA_037044535.1). Classification (NCBI taxonomy): domain Eukaryota; kingdom Metazoa; phylum Arthropoda; class Insecta; order Diptera; family Drosophilidae; genus Lordiphosa; species Lordiphosa magnipectinata. The sequence continues at coordinate 709,271 of JBAMBO010004042.1, forward strand.
TACGAGGGCTGTTCCATAAAAAGGGTGCATTTCCAAGAAAGTCTAAACGCTTAAAAGGATAAACATCGCAGGCAGGCAGCTGTTTGCAATAGCTGGCGAAAGTAACTGTTTGTCTGAAAACTTTTGTTAAGAATTTTATTAGATGTTCCCAGGCGAGATCGAACCCAGGAATTACCTAGGTAAGAAAATTGGGTACCTTTCCAATCATATATCGAGACATAGCATATAAAAAATGGAAACGATACAAAACTAATGAACATTACCGACGCTTTAAACTACTTAGAAAAACTGTAAACGACTTAATCAAGACCGCCAAGGACTCCTATTATTCGGAAAAATTTAAAAGTGCGATAACGACCAGACAAACATGGAGTGAGCTAAAAAATGTTGGAATTGGTAAAGAAAGAGGTAAAAGTAAAATTGACACTGACATTAATGATCTCAATCTCAAGTTTGTTGACTCTGGTCTACCTGAAGCAAAATCCAACATGTACCTTGAAACTTTACCAAATAGAAACTTTGACAGTAGTTTTAGCTTTATGTGCGTGGATGAGTGTGATGTCCTTAAATCTGTACTTCAAGTTAAGTCAAATGCAATTGGATTAGATGATATGAATCCCAAGTTTCTCAAAATTATTCTTCCACAAATCCTTCCCCATATTACCCATATATGCAACACAGTGCTCACTACATCGACATTTCCAAACTTATGGAAATTAGCTAAAATAATCCCAATCCCAAAAGGGAACAGTGAATATAGGCAGGCCCATATCAATATTACCGTTTTTGTCCAAAGTTGTGGAACAATTGATGGCACAACAAATAAGCAAATTTCTGACAGATAACGCATTATTTAGTAATAAACAGTCTGGTTATAGAAAACATAGAAGCTGCACCAAGGCAATACTGAACATCACTGAGGACATTAGAAAACAAAAAGATGGTGGCAATGTGACCTTTCTGACACTACTTGACTTCAGCAAAGCTTTTGGCACGGTTAATCACGAAATATCAGTTACCAAGCTAGTCAAATTTTATAATTTAACAGATACTGCCATTAAATTAATAAAATCCTATTTATGTGATAGAAAGCAGGCGGTGGTTTCGGAGTCCGAAACCTCATCCATACTGTATCTTAAACGTGGTGTTCCCCAAGGTTCAGTTCTTGGTCCACTTCTTTTTTCCTTATATGTAAATGACCTTCCTGACCTGCTAAGTAATGTCCACATGTACGCAGATGATGTCCAAATGTATGTTAGTCGTCCTTTGAGTAAAATAAATGAGTGTGTCAATTTTTGTAATTGTGATCTTTTAAGTGTTAATGAATGGGCTAAGTGTAATGGACTGTCATTAAACCCAGCAAAGTGCAAGTGGACTGGATACAGATCTCTAATACTGCTGCATAAGATAATACATACTAAACAGCCATCCTATTTATATAATAAATTAAGCTTTGCCTCTTCAACAAGAACCATGAATTTAAAAACAATGCGACATAAACTAGCCAGCTCAGAGAAACATTTTTTCGTGAATACTGTTCGGTGGTGGAACCAACTCCAACAACAAATTAAATACTCACCTTAAAAATTAAAACATGTAGTACATAAAATATAATCGATAAATATATAAATATTATTATTAATAATCAATCAAAATCAAAATTAAATTAAAATGTGTAAAATTATAATAAGTTTATACTTGTAGCACCAGGAATATTGCTCAAATAAATTAATCAAATTAAAATCACTGCATGTGCGACTTGGCAGCAATGTTGTTTGGTTGTTTTTGTACTCGGTGCCGAAGTTACATAGAGCATATTAAGCTTGTGCATACGTATGTAGCAGGGCGCAGGAATCATTGTCCAACCCTATAAAGTATATATATTCTTGATCAGCATTAACAGCCGAGTCGATATAGCCATGTCCGTCTGTCCGTCTGTCTATCTGTCCATCTGTCCGTCCGTATGAACGAAGAGATCTCAGAGACGGTAAGAGATAGAGGTTTGACATGTATGGGACATATATTTCGTATACTTGCAGGCAGATCAAGATTATTTTCAATTTTTGATACGCACCCTCCCGCCCCCGCAATTTGGAAAAAACGTGTATATTCTACAGTTTTGATGATAGATGGTTCTAGAGATATCTAGTAATCAAAATTATTCATCGATTTGCTGAAGGAATGATAAAGATCGGATGAACAATACTCAAGTTATGGGCAAAAAACGGCCAGTTAACACCACCCACCCCCCCACCAATAACTACAGCAACATACCCTAACCGTTCAACACAGGCAATCTTAGTGCGAGAGAGAAAGAGAGAGAGAGAGAGAAACTTAGAGAGCGCACCGCGTTGTGCGCGGGGTGTTAACTGGCCGTTTGACTCCTGAGCAAATGCGAGTGTAAGGGTACAGAGTATGTTATAGTCGGGCTTGACGGACTTTCTTTCTTGTTGTAAATGCATTTCATCAGAACTTCTATCGGCGCCATTTGTTTGGGCTTCGCTCTGCGTTTTAATGGCGACTCCAGCGGGATCGCTTCCTTCTGCAACGAATATTAACGTGTTTACCCAGGAACGGGGTTTGTTATATGGATTGGTCAATTAGCCACAGACAGACGGACGTACAAATATATAGTATAATCAACGAATATTTCTCCCTGTGTAAACTTTCGATCACTCCATGCAATGTGCCGTTATAAAGCTTGATCAATTTTAGAGAATTTTTCGAATTTTTCGCTTGATCTATTTGCTTATAGTTTTTACAAAGGAAGCAAATGAAGAACCTAAAGCCATACAAAAAACAAAAAGCTTAAAAAAAAAGTCAGCGACTAGTAGAATTTGGAAATCAGAGAGCTAGAAAGCTTTCGGATCTTGCATCCACGCACTGCGCTCAAGTAACGCAGTCACTCTTTTATTAAAAAAGCATTAATTTTGTGCATAAAAAGGAAAACCCATTTTGGTTTCATTTTCAATTTGGTACATTACTTATATCTCCGCCATATAACATTGTACATTTTCTTAAAAGTCTGACGGGCTTTAATCTAAATTTATTGACAATGGACATATTCTTGAGCGTTTAAAATTAGAGCTTGATATCTTAAAGTCGATGAGTGCTATTTCAACGATTCTGATTCTAAAAGCTTACGAATCTCAGACTTGGTCAATAACATTTCTAACAAATTTGTTATTCTGTTGGCTAGATTTGTTTGCCATGTTTATTTCTTTGACCTGACTGTTCTGTGGTGGTTTATGAGCATCAGATTTAGCTGTGTCGATTCTGCATGCGTGAGAGATATTTATGCGATTTTTATTGATAGCTCGAAGGAATTTATTGCATTCAAAACGAAAGACTGAGGCAACGAACTTGCCGTTGCACATTGTGGGCTCAATGATGATGATGATGATGATGATGAAGATGATAATCATGACGATGGCGATACTTATATCTGAAGGCAGAGAACGTTTTGTGCAGCCAAGCCTGAAACTGAAACACCAACAACAACAAAGCATAACGGACGAAAATCTGCCTTAAAAGAGAATCCCAAAAAAAAAGAGAGGCAGCAAAACAAACGCATCATTTTGTATAACGGTTATAACCAAAGCATCGCGCTTAAGGAGAGCGAGAGGGAGGCAGACACAACTAAACGGAACTTTTTTCACTTTTCTAGCAGCAGCAGCAGCAGCACCTGTAGCCTCACGGCACACGATGCAGACCTTAAATCTCAATGACTGAGCTCTTTGTGTGCGGCTTTTTGTTAATATCTGTTGACTGTTTTTTAATTAAACATTTTGGAGAAGATCTTCCAATTTGGCCACTGTTTGTGAGGCGGAGTTACCGTTTAAGCGCCTTAATTGTGTTTAATTGTATTACTGCTGTGACAGTTGCCCTGGTGAGGTAAATTAATCGATTTGCCACCAAATCGAATGTGGGGTGCATCTGGAACCCAAAATTCCTGCTCTCGATTTGCCTATCAGTATCTGCATCGTGTGCAGTCATGGCATATTGGAATCAGTTTGTCATTCAATTTTTAAGTCAAAAGCTGAAAATCGACTTGATGCGTGACAGACTCCTGCTATAATAAAATTTATTCTTATTTGACTCAAGCACTTTTGTGAATAAAATGTGACGATATGGGAAAATGAACTCGATTGAATCAAAGCTTTAGAAGTTACAAATACATAAGCTCATTTGGCATGATGCAGCGCATTTTTCGAAATGTGATAACAGAACAGAACAAAATAAAGTCGCATCAGAAAGCATTTGTGGAGGACTACACTTGCTGGCTCGGATCGTTCAATAAGCTGTACTGTAACCTGAGAACCATTTTTTTCGCCATTCCAGGATGAGTTTGGTTTGATCCGCTTTGAAGGTCGGCAACGTCACTCTTCTTCTTTATTGGCCCGATGTTGCATCACAACCGCTTGACGGTCTTGGCCTCTGCAATGAATGCCCTCCACTCGCTTCTGCATTGTGCGAGCTGGCACCAGTTGTTCACACCAAGGTTGGAAATGTCTTTCCGCACTTGATCATCCCATCTTAGTGGTGGGCGACCCCTCCTGCCTTGTCCTCCAAAGTCAACCGCCTTCGCTTTGTACGTCGTTTTTACTGGAGCTCCTTCATCCATCCGGCTTACATGTCCTAACCAGCGCAGCCGCTGTTGCTTTATGCGCTTGACTAGACTGATGTCCTTATAGAGCTCATAAAGTTCGTGATTCATTCGAATGCGGTATCCATCGCCAACTTTTAAAGGTCCATAGATCCTCCGAAGGATTTTTTGCTCGAAAACGCCAATCGCCTCCTCATCCGCTGCTGTCATTGTCCATGCTTCTGCGCCGTATTGCAGGACTGGGATGATGAGTGAATTGTATAGCGCTATTTTTGTTCTTCGAGAAAAGGCTCTCCTCTTGAACTCCCTACTGAGCCCGTAGTAGCATTGGTTTCCAAGAGTAATTCTTCTTCGGATCTCCAGGCTGATATTGTTGTCGCCGGTAATCATCGTCCCGAGGTAGACAAAATCCTCTACAACCTCAAAGTTGTACTTCCCCATAGTAACAAATTGTCCAAGACGCGTAGACTTCTTGTCCGTGGATACTAGGTACTTCGACTGCTTCTCAATCTCTGAAAACGCCCTGCGTTTTTGCCGATAATGTCAATATCATCGGCGTATGCTAGAAGCATTAGATCTTTATACAGAAATGAGCCCGATCTGTTGGCATTTGGGCACTGGCGCAGTATATACTCCATCAGTAGATTAAAGAAGTCACACGATAGGGTATCACCCTGCCTAAAACCTCTCTTGGTATCAAATGGTTCGGAAAGGTTCTTTCCTATTTTGACGGAGCTTCGAGTGCCTCTCAACGTCATCATGCAAAGTCGAACGTACTTTGCTGGTATACCAAAGGTAGACAGGGGGTCAAAGAACCTTGACCTTATCGGTGTGTCAAACTCTGATTTATAATCAACAAAAAGATGGTTGGTTTTGATATTTCTCTCATAGGTCTTCTCCAGGGTTTGTCGTAATGTGAATATCTGGTCTGTTGTGGACTTACCAGGTCTGAAACCACACTGATAAGGTCCAATCAGTGTGCTAAAAAGCGGCTTTAGACGTTCAGAAATAATGCACGACATAATCTTATATGCGATGGGAAGGAGACTGATCCCACGGTAGTTGGCGCAAACTGCAGGGTCTCCTTTTTTTAAAAGTGGGCAAATTACACTTAGACTCCAATGTTCTGCTGAGGAGTTGGTGCATGCACCTTACCAACTCCTCGCCTCCTGCCTTAAATAGTTCAGCTGGCAGGTCATCTGCTCCTGCTGATTTGTTGTTCTTAAGCCTTTTAACACACTACACAGACTTCGTGATGGTCCGGTGGGTCTATCTGGGAGATATGTAGTTTTTTCCAAATTGCGGTGGCAGGAGGGGGCGTAGCAAACATTTAAAATAAACCTGATTTGCCTGCAAATATACAAAGCTTATGTCCCATAAATGTCAAATCTCTATATTTTACCATCACTGAGATTTCTTCGTTCAAACGGAAAGACAGACGGACACGGTTATATCGACTCGGCTGTTGATGCTGATCAAGAACTGATGCTGAAGAAACTTACTTAATATACTCTGTGTACCAGTTTTGATGATATTTTTAATTAGCTTTTTTAACAAATCGGTTTTCTTTTTGTACTTGACGTGACTAAATTTATTTACATTTTACACAGAACATAAAGATCGATTATCAAATCAAATTTACTGGAATTGAAGAAGCAGAAATTTGAATGGAAGGATGAATTTGTTAAGGAAATACTGGCAAGACGAACTAAAGCCAATGGAAATAATCAACTAAATATATATAATAATGAAGCAGCTCGAATATTAAACAAGGGAGAAAGTCGGTGAAGCCCGACTATAACATACTCTGTACCAGTTCATTTGCCCCCGACTATAATATTATAATACATCCAAGGAGTCATGCGTTTATCGTGTAATATTTTCATTGTACGCTTATCTCTAAGGTTATCTCTCTCTCTCTGATCAAGAATATATATACTTTATAGGGTCGGAAATGATTCCTTCTCCCTGTTACATACTTTTGCACAAACTTAATATACTCTGAGTACCTTTGGTACAGAGTATAAATACGCAATAGTGCTTAATGCATTTATAAAAATTGTTTAATAAAATAAAAAGAAATTAATAAAAAATAGCAGGAATGTGAGTCGATTGGGAATTATGACTGATTGTGTTCAGTGTTTTATAGAGGTTTTAATCAACCGATTCGGTCTTTAACACGGTTTTTGAGGCAAATTAAACCGCTGTTTTCGCGCTTTACACTTTCCAGATAGACATTTTTCACTTTAAACTTTCATTTTCGAAATTAAAGTTGTAAAAACAATTAAATATCGTAAGCACCTTGAGAATGGTGCGGTTTTTATGGGATTTTCAGCTACCAGGGCATTCACGAAAGGCAATTCCAAATCAGAGTATAATCCGTACCAATATCTTTAAAAACGTTATTCAGAACACAATCTGCTACAGCATAAGAGCAGATTTGATTTGAAGAGACATCAGTTGCAGGAGATGGGCAAAATCGGATGTTGGGGAAACACGCAGCCGATTGCAACCAGATAGATTGCTGTCCTTTAAGAGGAAGTTGGAAAAACTCTTCATCGCTGCAACGATTTAAGGGTTTTCGCATAGCTGAGTTTTCTACTACATTTCCTAACACTTTTGCCACAAAATTGTCTACGAAATGAATCGAACCGGTCCGTTTTCTTTTGCAGTTTTGAATTCAGCATTTTTTGGTGTTTATTAAAATAAATTTTATTTTATTTTTATATTCGACGAAGCTGACGATAATCAACATGATTTTTAGGTCGTTCCTGCAAAGTGATTTGATTTTGATTTTGTGTGACAGTTTTCTTGTAATTTTCTGCAGGTCACTCGGAAATTTAAATCAGAATCATAATCAAAATCACTTGCAGGAGCACCCCTAATATCAATATTTTCATATTTCTTTTCAAATATATGGACTCAATCATAACTTCTTGATATTTTTTTGGCAGATGAACCCCATTTCGATACACAAAATTCCCGTATGATGCTAAATATTGTGATCTTATGTTTTTGTTCACAGTTTTCAATATTATTCTGCCTTTAAATGCTTTTAGTTTTTATATACTCGCAAGTTCGTTGCCTAAGTCTTTTGATTTAGCTTAGGACTCTTATTGCATTTTATCGACTTTCTTTAAAAATTGCATTCAACCATCACTCATTCCCTGCACAACTCTCAGTAATTTCCTTGCATTATGTTGCATAGGTCACGCTTGTCAGAAAAACAAAAATGGGGAAAAGATAACAAAACTCTTTCCCCGTTCACCTTTGGCCCACAACAAATCGTTGGACCGGGCATCGGTTAATTTAACGCCTGTCCGAAAGTTGTCAAAAAAATCTTTATATACAATGCTTGCCACACAAAATTAACCCAATTATGGCCAGGCGCAACATAATCAACATGGACAAGGAAGATGGACCCACGGCTGGGAGGATGCCACCAGCTCGAATTGGGTCACGTGCTTGAATCTGACAATTTTATGATACGAATGCCAGAGGCTGAGAGTTCCCTTCGTTGCAGTCTCAGGTTCGCACCCGACAAGTGCAATGCGTTCTTCTTGGAGTCGCACCCATAAATTAAATGCACAAACGAGTTTCGCATCGCTGGGGTAAGATAAAGTGAAAAGGGGGCAGGAGGAGAGTGGGTAGGAGAAGACGTCGCTGCTTTCGCATATAATTCAGCTTTGGGCTACATAATTAATTCCGCCAAGCGGCGGCAACGGCGACCCAACTTTTTTATGTGGCTGAGAAGAAGAAGTAGGAGGAGCAGAAGGAGGAGGAGGGGGAGGAGGAGGTACGTGATATGGGCCAACAGGTTTCAGTTTTGTTTTTCTTCTTTTTTTTTTTTTTGGTTTCCCGGCGCACTTGTTGCCTTCGCGCCCGAAAAATACAAAAAATTCATATGCGTCGCCTTCGATGTTTGTCGTTTTGTGGGTTTCAAGTGGAGACCCAGTCAGCGATTCCACATGATTTGATTTTGGTATTCCAAGCACCGTTATTCAAAATATTCGAAAAACGTTTTAAGCTGTAAGTGTGTGCGTGTGTCTGTGTGTAAGTGAGTGCGTGCGGCTTTCAACTTGCAATTGCAGTTACCGTGGTTGAAGTTGAAAAAAATTATCTCTTTCATCTGTAAAATTTGTAAGATTTTGATGGAAAGTTATTTAAGACTTGCAGAAAAATCTGTTGTCAGAGCTCAAAAATGAAAGATTTGAGCTTTGAATATCAATCATAGAACTTTTAGCAGGCTCCAGGTCAATAAGATATGTTTTTGATCACCACAAAGGAGGCTGGTTGACTATATAGCTATTTCATGAATTACCACGATTCAATCATCAGCAGTCTTTGCTTGTCTTCTGCGGGTTAGCAGAGGCTACCTCCTGCCAGCATTGCTTTAATCGTTTGGGAATTTCAAATGCACGCTTATAGCAAAATACAACATCAGCAACTAACGCCAAGTCGCAGAATTTCATTATATTAGATTAACTACGAAATAGAAGAGCGACAAATGCGAGTTTTTCTTAAACGAATGGCTATTTCGCTTTGCCTATGAAATGCTGGCGGCAGATTTCTCAGATATGCATTATATCTTCTTGATATCGATTGAAATAATCGCGAAACTGTGCTAATTGGGCACTTAATTCAGGTACAAAATGCTACATTCAATATCTGACACAATTTTTATATATTACTTCCCACTGTTACCGCTGCAATTTCGGTGTCGATTTTTTGAATGCCTTCTTGATGATCGGGGGCAATAATTTTAATTTACCAAATTATTGGCACATTTGGAAATTGCTCTCGAGGGCAAATCTTTAACATATTCTGCCAAATAGGCGCCCCATCTTCAGTGGTTTTATTTCTTATTTTTCTTTTCTTTCCTTTAGTTTTTAATTATGTATGTTTTGGGGAGAAGCAGGCGGCGACCGCATTCGCAAAGAAAATGGAAATGGAAAATTGTGCGGGCAAGTTGAAAGCCGACTCAGTGTCTAGAGACTAGACCAGGCCAAGTGTGGAAACTAGTTAAAGTTGGGTATAATAATTGTTATTGTTGTTGTTGTTGTGGCTGTGGCTGTTTGTTGGCATGGTAATGAGCAGGCAAGAGCTTCCAGCCAGTGCCAGAGTCTGATTATCATGAGTAAGCATGATTATGTTTATGAGAGTAAAAGTGTTCGCATTGTGAGTGTGTGTTAAGAATGCCTCAAGTGTCTATGTGTCTGTTATTGTATGTAGGCCAAGTCTATTATGCTACGATCGGTAAGTGTAAGCCATGCCATGCCGTGTCTGAAGTCGACAAAAGTCTAGAGCTGCATGCTTGAAATGAGCCTTAAGTGGTACACACTACTCGAGGAATGGAAATGGAAAGATAAAAAAAAGGCAGATGATTAACCAAGATTGGGCCAGAGGCTGAGATGGAAACATCATAAAAAATTAAGGTAGAAAACTATTCCCGAAATTTAGTTTCATTTGAATTTAAGTGCGCAATTACATAGTACGATTCTCACTGAGATCGACGTAGCACACTACGGAAAGACCTTAAATCAATAGAAACTTCTCACGAACCAAGTTTAGCAAATGCCTGGTTGTCTAAATCAAAAGTGCCCTAATATCTTTTTGGCATTGCACAAATGAATCTAGGTAGATGCTTTTTAAGCAGATTTGCTAAATTTGGTAAAAATCGGATGACTATAGCTAATGGTTGTCATAGGACTGATAGAATTGATAGAATAATTCTCAATGAGAAAAACTTTTTTGTTTGCAATGTTCTTCATCTTCTAGTTCCAATCCCGAGTGGGACATAGGGCATCAACTACTCCTCTCCAGCGAACTCTGTTGTTAGATGTCGCTTTGAGTTCTCCGCCACTTTTTCTTTGGGTCTGCCTGGTGTCCGCCTGACTCCGTCCAACGGGTTCCACTCCATTGCATTCCTTGCCATGTTGTTGTTATATTTCCGCAATGTGTGTCCTATCCAGCTCCATTTCATTCTGCGTATTATTGTGTAGACACTCTCCATATTCGCTCGCCTGAGTAGCTTGGAATTCCGTATTCTGTCAGGCCAGAAAATGCAGAATATGCGGCGTATGCCGCATATGCGTGTAATTTTCCAAGTAGAAGAACTGTGTAGGAGCACTGGCATTACGTTGTACTTGAAGAGCCTGATTTTGAGCCAGCGTGGTTATGACGAGCATCGCCAAACAGCTGACAGCATCCCAAAGGCACCTTTAGCCTTTTGCAGGCGCGTATCCACATCCATTTCCGTCCCTCCATCAACAGCGACTACGCTACCCAGGTAGCTGAATTGCTGAACTTGCTCAATTGGCTGTTCGTCCAAAACCAGAGCCTGGGATTGTCCGGAACGGATGCTGAGCGCTTTCGTCTTAGCCGTGTTGATTTTGAGGCCTGCCGCTTTAGCTGAGGTGTTCATGTGGTCCGTGCACAACGAGCCCTTTCTAAATCCTGCTTGCTCTTCGCCTATGGTGCCCATAACGGTGTCTTTCAGGCGACGTGCTGCCATTTTTCAATGATGGTCGCTTTCTCCAAATGCTCCGTGTCACTATGAGTCAGTTCGCTTCGATTGTCGAAATGATCCGTGCTGACCCTTGCTTTGTGTCGACTATATTTCGACCCCAAATGGAAGTTGAGTTACTATGCTTGGAGTCTTAAAAATTGTGGGAGTTGTTCAACATTTTTTATTGTGGGGGCGGGAGTGGGCGTGGCAAAAATTTGAAATAAACTTGATCTGCGTGCAGAAAATTGGAGTCTAGATTTCAAATTTGGTTGCTCCAGCTCTTCTACTTTCTGAGATCTAGGTGTTCATACAGACAGACGGACAGACGGACGGACGGACAGACGGACATGGCTATATCGACTCGGCTGTTGATGCTGATCAAGAATATATATACTTTATATGGTCGAAAATGATTCCTTCTGCCTGTTACATACACGACTTTAGTGTAACCCTTTTACTCTACGAGTAACGGGTATAAAAATCAATCTAAAGTCTAGATTGAAAATCTCTTTTTCAAGAATCTTGCAATCTTATAAAATCAAGTTGGAAAAGCCTTGAAATGAGCTTAGAAATCTCAAAAACAAGATTTATCATCACGCAACTTACACTGTGACGCATTTTTGAACTCAAAAAAGTTGATAGCGTCGAGACCAAAATATTCTGAAAGGGTGTGATGGTAGTATAAAAACTCTGTCTTGGTTTGGTCTAATTAACTGCCGTTTTCTTTTTATTGCACTTTGAACTTTTTAGTTTCAGAGTAAGACTAACGATTCCATATCTCGTAAACTATTTTGAATTTTGGTTTAAAATCTTTAACAAAGTTGTTGCTCTTGGCCTATAAATCATTTCTTTGTAGCAAATCAAAAAAATTACTTTTTCGTACTCGAAATTACAAATGTTGCGCAAAAAAGCCAAGTTTTTACCACTTTTCTATAGTTTTTCAACTTCATCTTGAAACCCGTTTCAAATTTTGACAAGTGAAACAGTACAAAGTTGTAGCTTAGACCAAAATAAACAAACCGTTAGAACGAACCAACTTCATTTAGTTACTCCTTCATATAGATATAGGCCCACAAGCACGTACAACTGTCATAAAAACTCGAAAAATCTAACATTTTCGGTAAAAAAGTAAAAGTTTTTCAATATTTTTAATTGCAATTTTTAAGTTATGTTTCCTTACTATTTTCTTGATTTAATACAAAACAATCGAAATTTTTGACTGTGTCGGCCAATTGGTACCAAAAATTGCCATTTTTCGAGTTTTGGTTCCAATTCTACATGCTTAAGGGCTCGTAACTATACGAAGAACCAATCGAATGAAGTTGGTTTGTTCGAATCGTTTATTTATTTAAGTCCAAGCTACGTTTTTTTTCTGCATTGCTTAGTCAAATTCGTTACAGCTTTCCAGATAAAGTTGAAAAACAGTACAAAATGAGGGGTAAACATGATGATTTGAAGACATTTTTGTAATTTTGAGTATAAAGATGTGACTTTTTTGCCTTGCTACTTAAGAATGTTTAGATGTTAAGAATGTTAAGAAAACTTCAAAGTGCAATAAATAGAAAACGGCAGCTAACCAGACCAAACCCAGTGAAGGTTTTTGTACTACCATCATACCCTTTCAACATTTTTTGGTCTCGACTCTATCAACTTTTAAGTGTTACACAGTGTTATCAACCATCCTACAATTAGCTGTAAATCTTCAGTTGAAATATGTTATGATAGATATATAGATTTATTTTGTTAAAAATGTTCGGTTGCACACCTACTGGGACTCGAACCACGACCTCGTCATTGTAAGACACTTAGTTAAAGCTTTTGACATGGCCGCTTAGCTCGCTTTGCCATCGGCCGTCACTTTTTAGGCGCCACCAGTCACAGTTTAAAAACTCAGCTGGCAGAAATATCTACGGTGAGGGTTTATACTGCGACTGGTGGCGCCTAAAAATTGACGGCCAATGGCAAAGCGAGGTACTGAGTTCAAGTCCCAGTAGCAGTGAAATCTTGGGTTAAGATTATCTCGCCTCTGTCAAATTCTGACACCGTTTCGTCTCGGTTTCAAGACTATAATCTTGGTTTTAGATTGAATTTTTTGCAGAATGTTTTAGGTACTTGCTCTTCGCTTCGAGGCTTCGTTAAAACTAAAAGCAAATAGAGCAAGCGAAAAATTTGAAATTCTTCAGAATCGATAAAGCTTTCTAACGGTAGATTGCATGGCGTGATCGAAAGTTCACACTGGGAGAATTATTCATTTTAATGTGTTCAGTTTCTTTTCGGTACATTAATTACATGCCGTTGATTTTGTTTAATACTTTTTGATTTTGCCGCCGATCCTGTACTGAGCCAATTTGCCATTTAAATACAATTGTTGACGCTTCAGTAAATTTTATTTACCCAAATTCACAAAACACAAAAAAAAATTACAAATGCATATTCAGTCTTTTAATATTTTTATCCTCCATTTTATGGGTTATTAATATAAATGAAATCAGGCTGATCCGCCGAAATTACTTGGGAAAACACTTTAGAACAAATGATTTGGATTCTAGCGAATTAAAAAGGGCTGATTCGTGTTGGTTTTACATTGATCTTATAATTACACTTAGAAAAATGAACAACCACTTTTAGAAATGCCAACATTTCTTAAGTATGTCGGGACCTACACGGTAAAACGACTTGTAAAGTTTTGGAAAACGATTTTGTTTGTAGGAAAGACCTCCACTAGACCTCTTTCCTACAAGTCAGAGCTTTTCGAAAAACTTCATGAAGTTTGGTTCATGGCGCAAGACCCGTCTAAGTGTTTTAGCATAAACGGTAAACGGATTGATCTTAAGTTTATAATCTCTTCCGTCTTAAAACATCGAAACACTTTCTGATTACAGTTTGCTTATAAAATGTTACTCATGACAATTTAACTGGCACGTTTTTGATCTTTCTCCACATGTCTCAACAGATTACTGCATCACATCTTCCCCATCCATTCATTCACTCATCCTATAACTCTTTCCTCTCTTTCTGCGGATACGTGTCTCAGCAATTAGCATTGCTTACAAAAACAAAAACACAAAAAAAGCATAAAAAAATAATAATATTCTGGCACACTTACCACAAGTCCCACCGAGCGGCTTTAATCTTCTTCCATGGGTCATGCCCACTTTTAATATTCAATAAAGATTTAACGAGACTTGTTAACAGCTTTTTGCAGTCCACACAGAATGCATAAATAATTATAGAATTAAGCAACAATTTCAGCAAGAGTCGTAAACAAAAGATAAATTGCTGGAAGACATGGCAATTAAATTCAATTTGTAAAAAGAAATGGCCATCAGTGTAAAGAAAGGACTGATGGGGAGAGGAGATGAGGGGCACATACAGAAAATGGGTTTTTTTTTCTTTCTTCAATTTTGATTGTTTGTTATATTTCAATTGTTCGTACGGTAAATCACGTATAAATTGCTGGAGTTGAGTATAATAATAACCAGGTATTTTATTGGTCATGGCCCAAAGGGGAACCTAATTGGTTGCTTGATATATTTATTTCATGTCGGGGCAGCTCTTTCGTTGTCCGATGGGCAATTGAAGCATGACCACGTGGGGTCAAGCTGTAAAGAACATGATGGATATACTGTCGCTTTCCGAGTAGAACTTTGTGGTCAATTCAAGTTAGCAGTTCTTAATTTATACTTTGAAAAGCATTTCTTTTCTTTCTGTTGCCTTACCGCGCTTCATAAACAACTAAGCACAAAGAAAAAGAGAGAAAGAAGAAAAGAAGAAGTAGCAGCAAACAAAAAAAGTCGGTCATGAAATCGCAAGTGACCCACTTGGCAGACGGGCACAAGCGAAAGACTTAAGCAACGAACGCGATGGCAGACAAATATGACAAGGCGGAGCTAGAGCCAGAGCCAGAGCCAGTGTCGGAGTCCAAGTCGAAGCGAAAATAAAAGAGGACACCATAATTGGCAAACACACATAGAAACATCATGGCAGAGGTGCATAGAGGGGAGTGTTAGGTGGGTAGGCCTGACTAACTTGTTGCCTGGAGGCCTAACTTGGCCAAGCCGGACCTGACTGCATCACTAAACTTGACCAAATTGCACAAGGAAGTTGAAGTTGGGCCACTCCAGCCAGCACCAAGGCAATTTGTTTCGGCTGTCGACGTCGTCGTCGGCGGGTTTCGGGGGCTAACGTTAGGTAATGACATTTTTGGGTCTCTATGTCTCTGTCAGCGTCTGTGTCTAGCAGGTTAAAGTCTAAGTGCGGGCGTCTTGAATTTTTCTCTAGGTATTTTTTTTTGTGGGAAAATGCTGATGTTTTGATTGTTAATATGCCTCTAGTGAAAGCATAGTATGCGAATTGATAGGGTATTGAAGATGGACTCAAGTCATAACCAGTTGGTTTATTATTATTATTATTATTAAGTCAATTTTTTGATTATTAAGCAGAACTGAATAACGTTGCAGCAACAACGTTTTCACAACTTAGGGACTTGGGGGTGAGTTCCAAGACTGGAGAATTATTTTTCCATTTATTTGGCCGATAGAGCTTACAAACCATTCAATCCCACCCCCGCAACCCATTTCGGTCAATCATATTACAAATTATTTCGCATACCATACTTACAAATCGAGTTTCGGACTCAATCGGATAAAAAATAGTTATTTCCAGTTATTTTCCGTGCATTTTTGGGAGTATTTTTAAACATCAGAACATCACATCACAAATTATTTGTTTATCCTTTTAAGCCGACTTGTAAGTTAATCAGATGCAAATTAGTTTTTTGGATGCAGAATCAAGGCTGCAAATCTATAAAATTTTGGTGAGGGTTCGGTCCGGAGCAAAGTCTAAGGTTCGGTTCACGACCGGTTCCCGTACTAATCGAACCTAAAGTTTTAGTTGGAATCTGGGTTCATATTTCTGATTTTGATTTATGCCTCTACTTTCGTTTAAAATTTAGATATATTTTTGTTCAGGAGAATGTATGTAAGTCGTCAAGTCTGCAATGGACCACATTCCTTATTTTAAAAAGTTTTTCAAATGTGCCTGGTCTTTGAATTTTGGAAGCTTCACCTTCCACGTACATGCATAGCCAGCATTCCGTGAAATTTCTGATCACATTCGATTCTTTTCGACTCCTCTGTCTGATTAAAATAGTCATAAATGATACTTTTGTCGGGGGACAAAAGGGGTACTTTAGCCCGTGTTACCATTCGACTCATTTTCGAGACATATTTCCAATTATTTGCTACACCGAGAAAAATATTGATATGTTTTCATATCAATTTTACTCCGATATCAAAATCAAGGCTGCAAACCTCTAAAATTCTACAGAAGGTTCGGTCCGGGGGTTCGAACCCAAGGTAATTTCCAAGGTTCGGTTCGCGGACCGGTTCCTGGAACCCCAGAACCTATGGTTTTGGTTCGAATCTTGGTTCGCTTGATCAAAATAGAATAGTTTGACTTTCGATTTATTAGTTCTACGTTGATAATAAACTTTATAAACCTCTCTATTCATATACTTGATCATAATATTCAATACTTAAGTTATTGTAATTATCAAATCCATTAGACTGACATTAACAATTTCTAAGGAAGTGCTTAGTTTAAGCATTATATCTTCCAGGAGCTGTTCATATATACTAGCTCTTAAGCCAGAAAGAACAAACTCTACGCCCTCTACGCAGTCTGTGAAGTAACGAGAAATAAATATAAAACTCATACAAAATCGTCATACAAAAAATTGTTACCGTCTTCTCTGCTGTCAACATTTATTATATGAAAATTTTATCATTACATTCTCGAGTACTTCACAAGGCAATAGTAAAGGCTGATATATTGTATTACTTTCTATTGCTTTCATAAGCTACTCTTCTTCGACAATAAGCACGCTTGAGTCAGCAGCTATTGCAACTGTTTTTTGTAAGCAAATCATATGTCAATATCGGCTCTGAAAATATCTGTCAGCACAATACTGAGTACTGAACTCAATAGTATGAAGAATAGTTTGTCGGTGCATGATTAGGGTGATCCCTATGTGGGTAATTGAGTCATTGTTGAAGAGTCACAAAAACGTAAAAAAAAAAGAACAATACAGGAACCCCTACGTACCCAAACTATCAGAACGATTCGCACGATCAAATTGCTACGACAAACAAAACACACAAATTGCGCATAAACCTACAAATACGATGAAAGGATTTTATAACAGGACCAAATCAAAAATAGACAAAGCAAATGTCAAGATAGAAGATACCATGCGAAGGATATAAAGACCATAATTGCAACAAAATATAACATAGGAACGACAAAATCCAAATTAAAGACCCGCATAGCCCAACATAAATCTGACTTCAAGCTACGACATCAAACACACATACAATAAACTGCGCTTGCGACCCACTGTGTAGAAAGCGGCCACTCGCCAAATTTTGAGGCTGCGACAATACTACAACAAGAGCAGCATTACAACAAGCGCTATACATTAGAAATATTGCACATCATCAACACACCAACAACAGACAGGAGACTCAACTACAAAACGGACACTGACAACTGCGTTTACTTACCTACAGACACCTACTCGCGGACTGAATAATTAGTTTAAGACTCCACGTCACACAGTGCAGATGTGTCAAAAATTGTTAAATATTGGTGTTTATATTTTTTGTAGTTTTGCCCTGAAGACGGTTGCCGAAGAGCAACCGAAATATATCGGAAAAAACAGAAACATAAAATTGTTTAATTTTCCATCATCCTGACCTCGAGACGGAAACATACATCAACAATTAGAAAGGTCGCTAACTCACATTTGTGATCTGATTAAGAGATAAAGCTACGATAATCTTGTAACAGTACTGTCGTTGTTCAACAAAAATAGAAAACTAAAAAAATTTAAAAATATTAATTGGTGGTAACACCGGCTTGGCACCGGCTCGGCCGTGCCTTGACTAATATAACTGCGCTTCCCGGGTCTTCCCCAGATACTAGATCGTTCGCCAAAGAAGTTTCAATATGCGCAAGTTTCCACTGTATCCACCAAATAAATTCCTGCTTTACCAATTGCCTATACCGTTGTGCTTCGAAGATGTAGCCAATGAGCTTCGGCCAGCTTTCTCCATTTAAAACTCTCAGGCATTCCTTTCCGCTTAGACTGCTTCTTTCCCAGTTAATACGACGTATCTCCCTTAAGATTGGGCATCTTGCAATAAAATGCTGCGTATCTTCCCTTTCTCTCATATTGCATAATGAACACTCGTCCATGCGATCACTTCTGTGGGGGGGAGTATTCTAAGCTCAAGAGCTCTACTCCTGCCTTGAAAATTGCAGCAAATTCCATTTGGGCTTATATCATCGTTGAAGTAGTTTATGGCTCCAAGGTTGTACTGTAATGCCCAATAGGTACTGCAATCCGCATTGTCTCGAGAAGATCCTTTCACCCCCTCAATTAACAGTCCATGGTTCATTTTCCAGGTAGATCGATTCCCGAAAGAGCAAAAAAGTATATATATTCTTGATCAGCATCAACAGCCAAGTCGATATAGTCATGTCCGTCTGTATGAACGCACACATCTCAGTGATGGTAGCGATAGAGATAACTTCATTGAATATAACTTATATGCTAACAATTCTCGTTTGATCGTACAGAGAGATGCTGTCGCA
The DNA here is from genome assembly GCA_037044535.1 of Lordiphosa magnipectinata. Classification (NCBI taxonomy): domain Eukaryota; kingdom Metazoa; phylum Arthropoda; class Insecta; order Diptera; family Drosophilidae; genus Lordiphosa; species Lordiphosa magnipectinata. Next base: position 728,041 of record JBAMBO010004042.1, read on the forward strand.
CCGCCGCGGGAGTCAAGCCAAACTGACTGGCGATGATTAGAGTGGCCAGAGTTGTGGCGCCATTTATTTGCCATGTATTTGAAATGGTCACAGTAGTGGCAACATCTATTGGTCAATTTTGAAATCAAGTAGTGGCCCCATCTATTGGTCAAGTTATGACCAAAAGAAAGTTCGCTACCGCAGCGAAGCAGCAGCGCTGCTACTGCAGTTACAGAGTATATTACAGTCGGGCTTGACAAACTTTCTTACTTGTTTATTATGGGACGGGAGAGGAGTGGAACAATTGGAAACAAACTTGGTCGCCGGCGGAAACCGAGGATGGATTTCTCGAAACCACGTACCCACTTTTACAACAAATGAAAACTACTCCCTTTGAAATAGAAACTGTTCCTGAGTGAGTGTAAGTTTATGGAATTCTCAAGAAATTTTACAAACATTTCTTCAGTGAAAGCAGATTGTTACTAACTTAGAGGCGTTTACAACATTGAAAGTGTCTCTTCATTTTACTTGTCTTTGTATGAAATGAACAGAATCGAAATGTTTTCTTTTTCGGTTCAGTTTATCATTCACGAGCGAAATAAAATTCCTATATTTCGGACGTGATTTCTAGTTAAAGGTATAGAAATGAAAAAAGTATCATTCCCTAAGTCTATATAGTATAAGGAACGCTGGTTTTTTAGAAGAAAACAAGATCTCACATGATCCATATACAACTGAAATAAATATAGATGGAGTGGTTCAGACAAAATGTTACTATCAAACATGTTTCATCGAGAACATCTTTCCAAGGACTACAATAGCAAGAACTGACCCTCTATGGGGCCATCTAAAAACCCCAATTCCAAGCAGCTGCAAAAGAAAACAAATCTTACAAACCAAACCAATACGAAACAATTAACTCCGACTAATAATGCATATAATAAGCCGAGTGGAGCTAAATGGAAGCAACAACCACAATAATTATCAAGAAAGAAAAAACAGCAGCAGAATCGGTGACAGGCGGCTCGCTGCTCTAAACGACAATCATCATTTGGCTTCAGGTGGTGGAACATCAACGCGGCAATCAAAAACGATTAACAAGCTCGCTATACGACGACTGACTCCTCTGACCCACTTGGGGGGACCTCGCCTCTTTGACAGATGTGTGTCAACTGTAGCCAGAGAATTTTACAAGTTGTTAAGTGTTTTGATTAAAAAGCAAAAAAAAATTTAAAAAAAAGAAGAAGAAAAACTAGGAACACGACTCAACAAACATGTGCAACAAGTTTAGCAATTCCGGTTTGAAATCCGGGTGCAGGAGCCAGCGACATAAACATCAACTAAAATGTAGTGCAACATTTTTTTTTTTGACTTACGCACTTTTTGGGAAGTCAAACCAAGCGTGTCTTAAGACAGCAACAACATTTTTTTTTTTAATTACCAATCATAAACTATGCTACGCCCAAAATACGAGTAGTTTTTGGAACAGAACCAAAAGTTTAATAAGCATGACATGCTCTCAGATATGTAGAGACTTGGGTTCAATTACAGGTGATCTACGGCAAGTCATGCACTGCTGAAAGAATTTTAGAAAGAAGGTCAGACATTTTTTTTCCCCCTATACTAATTATGCTATCTGTTGAACTAGATTTGTATTATGATCAGGGTATTCCGGTTCTGATACGTAACGAATCTTATGATTAGGGTAAAAGGTCCTGATATGGTGCTAGTTCATTTTGGTATCTGGATTTTGGTAAATTTAAGGAAAGCGCTTTCATTGTTTTCGCATCCATTCGATTTCTTAGCGGAGTTTAATCAGCTTCAACCCGGAAAATAAACGTTCTACGGTGATGTGGGTAGCTGGAACAGCAAGAAGAACTTTAAACAGTTCATACAATTTAGGAATCTTTGTCAAAGTATTATCTTCTTCTGGTAAACGTTTTAGCGCACGACCTAGCTATTGTTACAGATTCCAAAACTAATTATAAAATATTTGTATCTTTTAGAAAGAATGCTGACCCCCTTCCAAAATGCCTACTGCTACCGTATAGTTCCACTCGTCACATACTTACAGCACAAATTGGCTACCAAAACCAAGTCGCACAACTTTCATTTAAGTGCTCACCTTTTCGTCCAACAAACAGCAACCACAAAAACAACAAACCCCAATTTCAATGGGCCAAACGGCAGCCAGTCATAAAAATATTATAACGACGTGATTCTTTGGCTTTGTGTGCTGGAGCCTTTACATTTTTTGTGTCTGTTCAAATAGAATGGCAAAAAAAAAAAAGTAGTAATAGAGGAAATAAAATGCTTTGGAACTGAAAGTGTACTCACAATTAGCCCTATTTGTTGTTGCTATTATTGTTGTTTTTACTCTCAAGCAATGCACAAAATTAGCAACTATTACGCTTCTTTTGTTATTATTCCACACTAATCTGGGCTTTTATCTGATGTGAAAGTAACAGTTATTTTCTACACATTTTGAGACACTCATTGGGTTATGATTACAGCTAAGAGATTCTGATATTTGTATTTATTTTAAGCGGAAAAAGAAGCAAAACTAACGAAAAGTCTTAAATAAAGAAACAAATTTGATTATTAACCAAGAAATGTGAAAACAAGAGTAGTTAAAATAAATGCTAGCATTAAAATAGGAAATTCTAAAACCAAGTGCAAGTGTTTTAAAATTCAAAGTTAACTAGTAATTTTAATTTTTTAAAACTTAAGGGGGGAGCCTGCTTTAGAAGCTTCAAAAAATCGTTTTTTCCGAGGACTTTTTTGGGAAGGAAAGAAATATTCGATTGAAATGAAACTTTCAGGTTTTATTGTTTTATATTTCAACAGTCTTCTCAAATTTTTTCATTAAAATATATGTCATATTATGCCTGGTACAACCATTTCGCCGAGGCGCCTCGAGTGTGCATGTGTCGTGCGGCGGGAAAGATGCAGGTCGCAATTTCCATCTGAAACAAAAAAAAACCCAAAAATTTACTATTTTCAATAGTATAGCTTCTAGTTAAACCAAGAAAATTGAACAAAAAGTGAGAAATTCAAAAAATTTTCGCAAATTAAAAAAAAAATTCACTTCAGATGGTTTAAAAAGTGGGTTAATCATAACTTTCTTAAGGTTTTTTAGGTTCAACTAGAAGAGAATTTAATCCCGAATACAATAAATTTTGTCTCGTTTCGGTAGGACGTTTAATTTTTTCCCTATCTTTCCCGCCAATTAGGAAAAATCGTAAAATGAAAAACCGAGAAATCGCACGTCAAAGTTTTCGTATATAAAAAATCGTATATAAAAAATCTCGACGCTTGCTCACTATTTCTCCTGTAACTTTAAAAATATTTTGAATTTGCTTCTGAAATTTTAGGGACACATTCTTGGATAGTTTGGGTAGACATTTATGCAAAAAAATTCGATTTTTTGAAGCCTCTAAAGCAGGCTCCGCCCTTAAGGCCGGATTAGTCCTTGAAATAGCTATCGATCTTACACAGCGATGGGCATCCGTAATTCCTCTCCGTATGAATGATGAGACCTCAGAGATGTTAAGAGATAGAGGTTTGAAGACAAAATAGTTTTTCTTACTAAAACTAGTTTTTCGTCCGATCGTTCCTATGGCAGCCATATGTTATAGTCAACCGATCCGACCGGTTTTGACAAATGTGCAGCGTCTTTGTACCAAAAGACTTCGTGTATGTCATGGAACGCCCTGTACGAGCGAAGCCCTTTATTGTAAATTGTAAATTTAACTTTGAACTCAATGTGAAGTCACTGTTAAGTTACTGTTAAGTCACTTTTAACTCTCTTTTAACTCACTGTTAACCCACTGTTAACCCCTCTTCCAACCATCGCACATTCCCACATGCGACTGATTTTGCAAATACAAAATGCAAAGGCAAAGGCGTATCCAAAAGGATCTGTCGCAAAGACAAAATTTTTCTAGTTAGACGTCCGTAAAAGAGCTTCACTTTTTAAAAAAATCCTCTCCAGAAAAGGTACTCTAAATTATAAAGAAACTTTCTGAAAAATAAGCTCAAATCCCCTTTATTCAACCACCGGAATTATCAAACTGGCCGGAACTGACAAAATTTTGGCATAAACTAAAAAAATAAATGTTAGAATATAGGAATAAAATTTAATTGCTCTAAAAGAATATAGAACCACAAACCCTAAGTACTGGCTCAAACCCTGGAGTTTTGCCCTGCACCACGTGTATTTTTAAATACTAAAAACTTCTATAAATATATAAAATAATTAATGTTTTAAAATGGAAAATGTAGCACAAGCTATGTAAATTTCATTAAATATTGCTGTGGTATTTTTAGGCGAACCTAATCTAAATATCAGTGGTTCCGTGGAGTTAAAGTTGGCAGCTACTCGTAACTGAAGATGCAATTGCGTTCATTATTATGTATATGATATGATGTAATTAATACATTTTGCGCGTTTTTGCGCGACTTTGAAATATTTGGTATTGTTGCAGACGTCAACAGTGTATTTTATCATTTTTATACTCTGTACCGAAGGTACATAGAGTATATTAAGTTTGTGCAAAAGTATGTAACAGGGAGAAGGAATCGTTTCCGACCCTATAAAGTATATATATTCTTGATCAGCATCAACAGCCGATTCGATATAGCCATGTCCGTCTGTCCGTCCGTCCGTCCGTCCGTCCGTCCGTCTGTCCGTCTGTCCGTCTGTCCGTCCGTATGAACGAAGAGATCTCAGAGATGGTAAGAGATAGAGGTTTGACATGTATGGGGCATATGTTTCTTATACTTGCAGGCAGATCAAGTTTATTTTCAATTTTTGCCACGCCCCCTCCCGCCCCCGCAATTTGGAAAAAACGTCATATCTCGTACAGTTTTGAAGATAGATCGTTCGTTCCTTCTAGAGATACCTTGTAAACAAAATTATTTATCGATTTGCTGAAGGAATGATAAAGATCGGATGAACGATACTCAAGTTATGAGCAAAAAAGGCCAGTAAACACCCCCCACCACCCCATCACCACAGCATTCTATTGAACGGCAATCTTAGTGAGAGAGAGAGAGAGAGAGAGAGAGAGAGAGAGAGAGTAAAACTTAGAGATGAGCGCGTATAACTCGTGAGCAAATGCGAGCTGCGACGTTAAGGGTACAGAGTATGTTATAGTCGGGCTTGACCGACTTTCTTTCTTGTTTTTGTTTATTTTTTCGAAAAAAATCAAGTAAGAATATCGGTCTAGCCCGACTGTAATGTACTCTGTACTTGCAAAGAAGTATGCTGAGTGTGTATTTTGCTGCTGCAATGGCACCAGAACGCAACGAAGCTGCTGCGCTGCGACAGCGTTAAATTTCTTTTGCTTATAACTAAACAATCTTTTATCCGATTTTAGCCATGCAAATCGAAAAATAATCTTGATTGCTAAATATCTCTAGAAGGAACAAACCATCTATCTACAAAACTGCGGGAAAAATTACGTTTTTTCCAAATTGCGGAGGCGCGAGGGGGCGTGGCCAAAAATTGAAAATAAATTTTATCGACCTGTAAATATAAGAAGTTTATGTCCCTTACATGTCAAACCTGTATCTCTTACCATCTCTGAGATGTGTGCGGTTAGACGTACAGAGTTGTAAGGATGGTACTAGTGGGCGTATTCGGATCGGTTCAAAATTTTGGTAGTTTCTTATATATGATAGTACTATTAAATGTTCCAAGTTATAGCACTCTAACGGGGTTCGTCTTATTTATGCCAAAATTTTGGCAATTCTGGCCATTGTGCACCGGACAGACAACTATAAGTAGCATCTTAGACGTTAACAGCAAGCGTGTGCCATGGTGTAGTGCGTAAAGAGTAGAGCTTGGCAAAACATCGATGTTTTTATATTATTATATTTTGAAATAAATATATTTTAATTAAATATGAGAAAATGGGAGAATTTATAATGGAGTTTTAAATAATGGAGAATCAAATGCAGCTGAAGAAGTCGTAACTATACCATATTGAAAGGTAAATGCAAAGTGTATCAATAAATGGATTTTAATAAACATATACAATTAATACATATCATCACGTTGTCACAATGGTTCAGTCGGGAGGAACCGCCCCTGGCTTAAATAGGGAATTATATGGTATCGCAATGGGCCTATCTTGGCCTAAGTGTAGAGACAGTCTTACTGTCCCTAGCCATCTTAACCTAACCTAACCTAATACATATCATTATTATTGAATCTCTATAGAAATACCAATATTAATTTCATAATTATTACTTTTAAAACGACAGGGGATCGAACTATGTTACCCTTTGCACTGAGCACGAATCGAAAGGCCTTTTTGCTCTCAGTGCAAAACGTAACGAGTTCGATCCTCTGTGGTTATAAAAGTAAGAATTATGAAAGTCACCAAACCCCACATACAATTATGAAAATATTGTCGAGGCGGACAATTAAAACTAATTTTTCTTTGTTTTTTAGAATAGTTAAATTAACTAAAACAGGTGGGTGTGGGGTGTTGCAAAGATGACCTCTGATCTATGGTGCAGCCAGCATGTTAGAGTAAATAACGTTTCCAATCCAAAGAGATTTGAATGCGCTGATTGATGTTACAAAATCAATAAACATTTAGGAGGCTTTAAGGCTCTCTAAAAACGTCTCTCTATAATTATCTCCGGGGAAATCTCTGACCACTCCCAGCTGTGAGTAGGGGCATAGCTTGTCGGACTGGCTAAAAAATCCTCCCCCACCGGGTCAGAGATTTTCCGGTTATTTAGTTTTAAGTTTTTCGTATAAATTTTTTATTTTTAAAGTTTACTTTAAGATATTTTTCTCTCTATCTCAGTTTTTTTTTTTTTTTTTTTTTTAATTTAATATATTATCTTATTTTTTTCTCCTTTGTTCCTACATAACTATAGGTTTTGGTTTTTTTCTCTCTCTCTCTTTCTCTCTCTCTCCCTCTTCTCGATCTCTATATTATTAAAGTTTTTGTTAGCTCTAATAACGTATCTGACTACAATTGGCTGTGAATAGGGGCATAGCTGGCCGGACGGGCAAATAAAATTCCCCCACCGTGTCGGAGTCGTTATTAGTTTATTTTGTAATTTTATTAGATTTTTTTGATAGGCTTCATTAGCTCACAAAAATTTTTGTAACGTATATAAGTTTTCGTTGACAGCCTTTTTTTGTCAACTCTAAATAAATAAATAAATAAATAAATAAAGGCTTGTTTTCTTATATTAAAGGTTTCTTTAGGACGGATTTTATACGCAAATTTCTCATTTTCAGGGCATTTTTTCGGCATTATCTTTTATGAGTGTAGAAAGAAACAAGCAGGAAAGTCGGCCCGACTTACGCAGCTGAAACTGAACTTTCTTTCTTAAAACTTTTTAATTGGCATGGCAAAAATTTAAAATTAAATTGACCTACCTGCCCATAAAACGAAGTTTATGTCTCATACATTTCCAACGCAAACTTCCCCAAACCTTCGAATTTATAAGTTTTCTATGCTTTTACATAACTCCACCAAGTTTGTTGAAAATCGTAAAACCATGTATAGATATAGCTGCCTTACAAAAGCTATTTCTGAGAAAAAGTCTTAGTGGGAAAAACTTTTTGTTTTCAATGCTCTCGCACCCAAACTTGTTACTGATCAATATTATATGCTACCACACGATTCTGCCAAGTTTTGCCCCAAATCGGATGACTATAGAATATAGCTACCATGGGAACGATCGGTCGAAAAAGTAGTTTTAGTGAGAAAAACTTTTTGGTTTTCAGTGGTAGCGTCTTTATACTTTCCAGCTATGAATATTATCGGTTTCCACACAATTTGAGGAAGTTTGGTCAAAATCGGATGAACATATCGTATAGCTGCCATATAACATAATGGCATTTGCAAGGGTATAAAAACTTTGGCACAGACGAAGTTAGCTTGGCGCTCTCGTTAAATACTAAAAATTTTTCTTGCTCTGGGGGGACTCAAACTCGGTTCTATTGGACTGGACACGATTATAATGACGTCTTAGCCCGTTGCGCCAGCGGCGCGCGTTAAAGTCAAGACGTCTAAGATATTACTTGTGTTGAAACTGCCTAAGTCATCAATTTTTACCGAAAATCGGAAAATGTTGGATTTATAATTTTCTTTCTCTGTGTACAAATTTAGCAATTTTAAAATTGTCATTAGCTATTTTTCGATTTTTCGGTATAAGTGCAAAATAATGCTCAGAAGTGAGTTTAGCAGTGATGATTTAAGACATCAAAATTAGAGTATACTCGAACTCCTCTAACTCGAACTTCCCTAGCTCGATTTTCCTATTAATCGGAATAAATTTGTTGAATTTTTTTTATATTTACATCTTTGAATATTCTTTTGGAGATAAGTCTATGTAGATATAACAAATGTGGACCCAACTAAGACTTGTCGGCACAATACTAAAGTAAGTAAAGGGCATTCAAATTTTGTTACATTTAAGAGAATTTAATCAGAATTTGTTCAATTTTTGTTATTTTGTTCAACACAAATCAAAACCAAGTTTGTGCCTTGAGTCTTTTGTTTTGCCAAAGACTTAGAACACAAACTTGCAGACCTCATTGCCATTTTGATTGAAAAATTCTGGTGCCAATTATTCTTGGTTATTTATGGTTTTCATTTTCAATCATTTTTCGTGTTGATTTGTGAAAAAGTTATGAAGCGCGGCAGACTCTGGTCAGAGATTCTGTTTCTTATTTTGTGGGCGTTCCTTATTATATGAGTTATGTGAGATTGGACAACAAAATTTGTTGAGTTCCTCAGTCAAGCCCGTTGGCCATAAAGAAAGGTGTGCCCTGACCCAATTTTTGTTGTTGTGCGTCTTGATATTTATTTAGGCATGATACACATCGAGAAGAATTTTTACAGTTAAATAGTAAACGTTCAGAGAGAGAGACACACACACACGCTAACATAACGCCCACATGAACCCTTTTGCGCAGGAATAGCTGAATGAGGAGCGAGAATGTCATTAAATAATAGTAAAAGCATTTTATTTGCATCAGTTGCAGGTAAAGAGATAGAAATGTCCAAAGGACTGCAGCAGGGTGAAAGGGCGAGGTTTTTATGACGACTTTAAGTGGAAACAGAAACAGAAGACAGTCAGCATCATCAGAGAGCACGCCTTAGAGATGACATTTTATGGCCTCATGACAAAACACAGCGACAGCAACAACAACGACAACAAAGCTGTTGCATCCGTTTCTGCTTTGCAGTCGTAAATCATGTGGCAATGTTTTTGCATGTGACACAGACAGCCAGACAGACGCAAGCGACAGTCATAGAGAGAGGTTGAACAAAGGTTGGCCCAATTTTCAAAATAACCCCGCAGCGTGTCGAATATTGCAGTTTAAAAGACTTATGCAAAATGCAGCTAGAAAACCCTTCTGGAACCGACAACACGACCCTTTTCATTGATGTGGTGCCATGACCTTCAGGGAATTTTTTCATGTTATGTCATATAAAAAATATAAATTTGTACACGCGTCATTATCCTTTTGTTAGGACACACGTACAGCATATGTGAAATGTTGGTTGACCTTGAGGCAAATAATCTTAAGAAATGTCACAAAACCCTAACGGTCTATGACATTTAATTGGCAAATATGCTGGAATGGATTAATTCATATAATTGGGGATTGGCGTCTGCTTTTAACTAGAACTTTGTAAGAGCGTTTCGCTCTTCGAAATAAAATTAAAAAATATATTAAGCCAAGAGCATTTTATTCTTCAATTAAAATTAGATAATGTGGGTGTCTTGGAACGCCCGGTACGAGCGAAGCTCTTCACGAAGAGAAATGTGATGTCAAATTTCAATACTTGTATGGATTTTCTACTCCCGATGCTCGTTTTCGATACTCGATTCTCGATGCTTGATGAGCGATACTAAGTCCTCTATATATATCCTCATTTCTCATTTGATACTGAGTACTAGATACTTAGTTCTCGATATTACGTACCCGTTGCTCAGTACTCTATACCCAGTCAGTACTCGATACTTAGCACTCTATCCTTAGTCGAGTTCGATACTCGTTACTCGATACTCAGCACTTGATATGAAGCATTCAACACTCAGTATTCGAAGCAAAGTACTCGATACATATTACTCGAAACTTTGTAGTCAATAATCAGTACTTTGTTTGTGTGCACTACAACGGCGAATGGCAAAGCGGCTGACTTTGCAAAGACATAGGGCGTACCCAAAAGAATCTGTCGCAGACAAAATTATTCTAGTTTTAGTCCCCCAGTCGAACGTCCGATCTTCGCTCTAACAGGTTAAAACGGAACTTCTAGATTCAAAAACAGCTCGATGTAGATTCGGGAATAAATTTAAACATAAGGCCGGGAATGATCTGAGAGCACAACAGTATAGTATTAAGAATATATCGGTACTAGTATCAGATCAAGAGGGTCAAGAAGAAATTTCGAATTTTATAGGCTTAATTTAAGTATGTTTGATTTATTAGCAAGGATGCAAGCCGATCGGGAATTAGAATTGGTTCGGTTCAGTGGATCATGGTATTTTTGTTTTTGTATTTATTTTGGAAAGCGGGAATGCAGTAGATATAGTAAGCACCTTAAGTACGGCGCAAACGCAAAGTTGGTGACTCGACAAAAATTACAGAATTAATAAACCGAGAACACCTACAAATATCCTTAGCAATCGCTTAGTCGTGCAATTGCTTAAGTTATATTAAGATGAAGAATAACTGAAGAATAATCAGAAAGAATGCTTTAATAATTAGAAAAGAGACGACAATTGCAAGAGATGGTTCTTAAAACACTAGCACCTGACTGTAACCCGACAGATGGCAGTCATTTATGAGGTAGATAGAACGCTAGAACGATGCAGGGTAGATGAGTTTTCTAATACAATTTCCTAAAATTACAGAAATATGTTGTCTGAAAATTGTCGATCGAATGAACCGAACCGATTTCTTATGCTGGTTTCGACTCTGGTTCGGTTCACGGGTCGAGTATGAATACGCGATTTGGTGCGTTTTGGTTCGGTTCCGAACCGGTTTGCATTAAAGTACTTTATCCAAATATTATACGTGGGTGTACTAATTAGATTTCGGGAGCTGGTCACACTAATTTCAATAGCTTTAATCTGATAATACCAAAAAAAAGTTCCATATTTTTTAGCATAAACGGTCTTACAACGTTTTCATGTACAAGCGCTATTTGTGTTGTTTACTTTGAGTTGATAAAATCAATTTGGCTTTAAAATGGAAATTTCAAGAGAAGTTTTCGTTGGATTATTTTTCACATCTTTCGACTTGGATAATCTCAACAAGAGTGCGTCTATAAACTCAGTTCTTTGTATGGCGATAAAGCACTATCAAAATCCATTGTAAATCGCTGTTATAGTAAATTCCATCGTGGTCGTAGTTCGCAATGTAGCTGAAAATCATTCAAAGGATATGAAAAATGTATATTATAATATCAAAAAAAAAAGGATAAGATTCCAAATGAATCTTAATGGATCTGTTTTTTTTCCTGTGTGGTTGTCGCTGTGACTTCGCTCAACTCCATGGATTGCATCTCTACCCTCTTTTGTACATCTCGAACACAATAACCCCAAAAAATCGTAGCCTTTAAATCGCCGTCTTCAATGCGTTTTAGCCAAAAAAAAAAAATAAAGAGCGCTTGACATATTCAGGTTAAAGAGATGCGACTTAAGCCCACTTTTGATCTCATTTGCTGTGCAAAGAATCCACCAACAGCAGCGGCAGTAGCGGCAGCAGCAACAACAATGACAACTAACATTCTGATTCACTTTCATGCGTCGAACAATCTCCGATTGTTCAAAAGAAGGAAATGCAAAAACAACAACAACACAACAAAACTCTGACTCGCTGATGGAGATTTTGTGTGCTTAACCAACAATACTGTGAATATTTAATTTGCGCACTCTCACACACACACACACTACAAAGCTTTAACGACGCTACTGACCCAGTTTTGTAGGCCGAGGTAAGCTTTAAAAGCTACAACCGCTAATAAGAACAGCAATGCTGCCGCCATAACCCATACAAACACACACGTGCTGGTGCGTGCAGAGGAAAGATACTCACTAATTAACCCAGAGCCAAAGCCAAAAAAAGAATCAGCCAAACTCATTTGCAAATTGTGTCTAACAGAAAGGGACAGATGCATTCAAAGATTGGTCAGCGGGTGCTGGTGAAGAAGTAGCAAGCAGCCAAAGAAGAGGTAACACCCATATAAAACATCTTTAAATTATGCTTAGGAAACCCCAAAAAATAAATATGTACATATAGACAAAAGTTGGTCAACAAAGCACAGAAATGACATCATTTCAGCAACTTTTGTTTGTTGTTGGAGAAAGAGATAAATTTGACAAATCTATGAAAAGAATGAAGTGATTTATCAGAATTTTACTTTTTAAAATTTAATATTCAAGTTAAAAATTAAACGTCGAACCCAAAAAACTAAGAAATTACAAGTTTTTATTTAGTTCTATGATAATATATATTTTTTTTTTTAAAAAGAATTCTAGAAGAATTTTTTTATTTATTGAGGAAGCACATACTCACAACCCTCTAGTGTAAAAATTTGTATTAAAAGTCTTAAGTCTATTTCAAGAATAGTTAATTCTTTGAGCTGATCTGATTGTATACCATTAAATAGACAAATACGGGAGAAATCTGTAGAGATTTGTATGCCGGTTTGTGGTAAATATCTCGAAAAATTACTCATTACCACAGAACTTCAAAAAATTTCATTTTCCTATTCGAAAGTCTAGTTAGAAGGTTTGTGTTAAAGATTATGGTCTAACTACAACCACAACGGTTGCGACCTTTGCAAATAATTTATACCACTTTTAGGTAGTTTCTTTGATGTTCAATATAATTTGGAGGAATAGTTTACGTTCTACATTCTAAGTACACTAATTTCAAACCAATTTCTCCAAAATAATCTAATTAATCTTAAGCTGCCGTTACACTTTTCTTTTTTAGGTTGTCAAACTTCTCTATAGAGAATCCTCTTATCATAATGAACTTGTCAAATTACATCAAAATAGCAAACATTTTCCAAATATTTAGAGTTATTTGCTTTGCTATTACACTATCGTCAGAGAGTCTCTTTAGAGATGTATGACAAGTGAGAAGGCAGCTTTATGAGTAAAGTGCTTCATTACCAGCAGAAAAACATATCATATCAGAATAAAACCCCCGGAGATCAAAATTTCTTTTGGCTAGATACCTTATGCAGTCTTTACACTTATCATATATCTCTAAAGAGTCTCTCTAAAGACACGATTTTATAGTGTAATAGACAAACATATAACTCTGACGAGAAACTTTTGCCTTTTCTTTAGACAAACATAACGAAATAGAACCGGTTCTATTTGATAAAAGTAACTCGGTTGAGACAAAGCTGTCAATTTTGTGGCGTTGCCATTTCCCAAAAAATATACAACATTTTTATTCGATATACTCGATTTTATTTATCGATGATTCTAAATTGAGAACTCTGAAAGATGATTACATCTGTCATTCGAGTGGTTAACTTGAATGCATCATCGGCAAATGGCATATTCCTTGTACCACCTGGTAAGACTTTATCATCCGGGAAATTAAGAAGATTATCTTCAATGCCTGTGCATAGCTGTGCTCGTCTTTTGCAGCCAATATCAACATAAATAGAACTCTACTCTGGATCTGCCAGAGCAAAAAGCACAATGCTGTCGAATCCTTTATAATTGTAATAAAATGCTTCGTAATTCCTTCTAGCTCGAAATGCAATATGTTTGCCATCTGAAGAAGACATGCTGAAAAGTGGAATTAATAGCACAAACCTAGCGCACCGAGGCAAAAAGTAAAGTTCCACATTTCGTCTAAATTTTGCGCAATGGTTCGCCATTGAAATCGCCAGAAAATTAAACTACATTTTAGAAGCGATTGTCTTTATATGCTTTAAAAGGATGATCTACCTTTATATAAATTTATTTAAGTCGGTAATTGCATTAATGACTTGTGGCACAATTTTTGAAATTTTCGGTTGGAACATTCTGAATGCAACTGATAGGGACGCAATAGAGTCTCCGGTAGCAAAAAATCGCAGTGTCATAAGAAGGCTGAAACAGCAAAACATTGTAAAAAGTTGAGTTGTTCATGTGATTAAAATTTCTGAAGTTTTCGTCGTCCTCGTACTGGAGCTCACGTAAGACATGCTGCGCCATTTTTCTACTTTTACAGCGACGCAAAAGCCGATTTCGACTTCACGTGGAACGCTTTTTACAATGTCGTCTTCTTTTTGGTTCTGGATCATTTATTAAACATTAATGTTAATGTGCTTATTTGATAGTTATCCTTTTTCATACAAACAAGTCTCACTTTTTTTTTCTTGGACAGTGTGTCAAAAATTGTTGAACCAGCTCTCAACATCTAGTTCAAGATTCACTGTTATTAAAAGTGTAATAGCTAATCATAGCTTCTCTAAAGAGTTTCTCTTTAGAGAATTTTGACAACCGACTCTTAAGAGAAATATGATAAGTGTAAAGGCTGCTTTAGTGTTTTGGTTTCATCTCCGATTTTGATGTTTTTAATTTTCTTGAAAACTAACATCCCGGCAATATTTATTCCGATGTTTATATATTCCTATATTCGATAGTCACGATATCGTGAGCGTACAAAACATACGATATTTTTCTGCCCATACACTACAAAATTAGTATATAGTTATTATAGGCAAACGGAGTGAGGAGCAGTGTGGACAATTTAGCAATTTTCCCACCAGATCTAGCAATTTTGTAGAGTCAAAAACAACTAGCTATTTTGGACATTTTTTTTGCCATTTTCTAGCTATTTCGGAAGTGCAACAATTATGATAAAACAGACTGTAATTGCAGCGTAAGAGTCGAAGCGCAACTGATAAGATCGAAGGAGGCCATAATGTAATGTGTGTAATGCTAGACCACAGACTCAATTTCAAAAGCCACCTGGAGTACGCAGAAGAGAAGGCCGTTAAAGCCATAAATGCATTAACCGGCATACTAGCGAACATTGGCGGAGCTCGACAGCGAAACATATGGCTGATCTGCAATGTGGTCAGGTCTATTATTTTATATACATCGCCAATATGGGCCCCTACGATGGCGGTCCCTTCTTACAGCCGTGGCTGCAAAGGCGCGTACTGAAGATGTGCCCTCCGAGTGGCTTCCGAACAGTGTCTGAGTACGCCGCACTAGTTCTCGCTGGAATTATCCCTCTTGACCTACTTGAGACAGAAATCTACGATGAAACATTGGCAGACGAGGTGGATGTCTACAACCAACGGCAGCTGGACAAGGAGACTGATAGCGGACATTCGGCCGTGGTTGGATAGAAAACACCGACAAACGTACGGGACACGGCTGCTTTAAATCCTTTCTTTATAGGTTTAAGCACGAGACGGATCCGTTTTGCACACACTGTGCGCGGTCCATAGCAGCCGCAGAGCATGTCTTTTTTCTCTGTCCGTGATTTTCTGCAGAACGGGAAGAGCTAAGCATATGCATTGGGAGACCATTCACAGTCGTTGACTTGATGGATATTTTACTAAGCTCGCAAAACAATTGGAATTCAATTTGCACCATGGCCGCAGAAATCATCAGGACCTTTCGTCGCGCTGAAAGACAGCGCAATTTAAATATAAATCCTTGACATGGATCTAGTTGAGGCTTTCATGCCATCTTCCCCTTGTGAAGTAGTACCTAGCGGTGGTTGAACACGCTCTCACAGTTTCGTTTTTCATGGGAGAAAAAATGCTTGCCCTTCATTTTAAAAGTGAGACAAATATGGCTGGTTACTAGATTAAATGACAAAAGTTGAGCGATTTGAAACTGTCTACTCAAGGCCAAGTAGATTTAATGCGTACTGTTTTTCTTCCCTATGATCTAGTGGCCGAACTTATTGTTGTCCATTCACATATTAAGCCCACCTTGTTTAGTTTGAAATCCATCCGTTTGTACGAAAATCTCTAGAGATTTCTGGGACACCGCCCTATCAATATGTTTTGTCAGCAACTTCATCTAGACTGTGTGGAATATACGATTCTTTTGCACCTGGCTGACTTTAGATTTATTTTTACCTATTTCCTATATTTAGAATGATTACCTATTTGAGGATTTTCTAATTTATACATTTTTCTTCCTAGCTTTTGCTTTTTTAGTGCTTGCGCCTACTGTACGAAAGTTCCTGGTTTCGAAAATGAAAATGTTGTAGTCTTTGGAATTTTGAAGGTAGCCGCCAAAAGTGTAAATGCATGGATAAGTATTTAGACGATGGTCACACTGGATGGAGGACAGCGCAGAAGCAGAAGGCGTGTGTAGATTAGTGACAGACCGACAGACGAGTAGAAGATGGACGCTGATCGAGAAGGACGTGTGTATATAAATGAACAGAGACCGTATTGATAATGTAAATAGTAATTGTGTAAAGACCGCAAATTCCCAAAGAGTCGGTGGCTTACAATGTTTTTCTTTAAAAACACAACCCGTCACCTTCGCCAGCTTTTGGCGCCAGCTTCGAAGTAAGTAGCCGTGGAAACAGCGTTTTAAACGTTTTTTTCTTTTCATAACTAAATAAATTAAAAAGTTAGAAAATCTTTGAAATATTTTTAGTTTAAGTTTTTTTCCAGTAAAATTCGAAGATATCTTGAAAATAAAAAATTATTCAAGTATTTTATGGAATTAATTAAAAATTTTAAGTTATTTAAAAATGATTCACTTTTTTATCTTAAGCTGTTGAACAGGATGAGTCATAGGGGTAAGACCCTAGGCACCTGCATTCACATCACCCTCTCTTTCTTTTTCCCATTCGCCTCTGCATATAATTTCACAACTCCCACCCAACACACGCACACACACACGCAGCCGCTTAACCTTGTTAAGTAACCATCATCCAAAGTCTTTTTTTTTTAGTTTTCTGATTGTTTACGTTCGCTGCTTTGGCCCAAATTCTTGAAAAAAACAAAACCTGACAGTCCAAAAAGAGAACTTACCAATTCCCAATACTGCCAATCCCCACCAAATGTGAGAGAGGAATGGCAAATACTGCGGGTTTGCTTTAAGTTTTGGTTGTAATCATTGTCATGCAGGCGATTCTGTTTCATTATTTTGCCTGAGTTGTACCCACGCTTGACTCTCCTCTGCGGCTTCCACTTGATGGCCAACGTAATCAGCTTTGCCTTAAAGGTTCTCTTTTTCATAGTAATCATCAGCTCATGATTTTTGCGTACCCAATTTTTTAAATGTAAGAGTATAATAAGTTTGTGGTAAGTTTTGTAACAGACAAATGAAGGCACATATTTTTGCTGCTTAATTTTAATTTTTATAATAACTAACTAAACAAGACTTAAAAAATGGGGCGGCGTACTTAATATTTCGTGCATAAGTTCGGTGTTTTTGTCGTTTCTTATTGTGGTTTTCAGAATAGATAGATAAGAGGCCTAACTCAATATAATTTATGTCATGAGGTTCAAAAATAAAAATTGTGGCTCTGACAGTTTATCGCGGTGAAAGGAGAGGGAGAAGAAAATCTGAAACTGGATCTGCGTACGGCATACATGAAAAAATCTGTTATAGTTTCTGAGATCGACGCGTTCATACAGACAGACGGAAGGACGGGCATGGCTAAATCGACGCGGATGCTGATCAAGAATATATATACCTAGTCGCAATTGTTTTGGTACACGTGAGTTTGTAAGTGGCACCTGTTACTCAAATCAAACCATTCAGCCGTTTTGGCAACGTGGCATTGTGAATGTCAAAAAGATGACGATTTGTCAATGAAAAATTCGAAATAATAAAATGCAAAATTTAAAAATATTTTCGCGCCAGTCATGAAATATAACTTGGCAACCCTTATACTGTTTGTTGGTACATAGATGGCGCCACCATAGATAGATGACGCCACCTAAGGTTGAGTGGCAAGTTGGCTTTAATAAGGGAATCAAACCGAATCGAATTTCGGTTCCGGTTCCGGTTCTGGTACGTACCGAAACTAATGTTTCGGTAAAAATTCTGTTTTGGTTCTAACATAATTTCGGTATTCGGTTCCTTATCGGTACCTAGACTTTTATTTCTGTATGTACTAGTACAATATGAACGGCAATGGTAAGAGAATTTTTGCTTTTTCATGGCTAGTGTTACTTCACAGCTGGCGCCAAGTAGCTGGTGAAGGTGACCGGGTGTGTAAAAGCTTTTTTCTAAAGAAAGGAACAACTTTTTCTATTAGATGGTCCTTGGCGGGATCGAACCCACAACCTCCCGCACCAGCAGTCACACATACAACTGGTACGTCACGCCCGACCACAGACATTATTACACCCGGAAAATAATCGATCTACGCTTACGTCCCCCAAAACTAAGAGCCAGCTTTGCAGTCTAGTTGTTGCACTCAGAACCGAAACTGTAACGGCACAATGATTATGTTCTTTTCGGTCTTTTCGGTTCCAAGAATATCGGTTCTCGAATCCCAGTATATAAAAAACTAAAAATATGGGTTCATCTTCTTTGTTTTGTAAACATTTTAAGCTCGGGGAAATTAACAAGCCTGCAATCCTCTAAAACTCTACAGATGGTTCGCTCTGGAGGTTCGAACCCATCGTGAAGCATAAGGTTCGGTTCGATGACCGGTTGCTTAACTTATCAAACCTAATGTTTTGGCTCGAGCCTTGGTTGATAACATCTGAAATATTTGAAACGTTTTTGCTCATATTTTCTATGAATTTCAGCAAATCGGTTAAAATGAAAACCTTGTTGGCTTAATTTTTGTTGAAGTGGACACATTTAACTTACTATTTGATATATCAATAGCTATTGACTAAGGTTAACGCTATCCATCGTTAGTCCCCTTCCAAATGTCCCTGGTTATTTCAATGTGTACTCGTACATAGATATGAAAAGTTTAAATTGTTATTTTACAACTTGACCATTACTTTATTTCCCTTCTCATAGTCAGAATATTCCCAGTTTGGATGTGACTTACAAAACAGATCTCCATTGGAGAATGCACCAACCGATCCAAGTAGTAAAGTAGTTTCCAAATAGAAGACATCCGGATCGGGTTCAGGTTTTTGAGGTAATAGATATTGAAGGCCCGGTTCGATAGGCTAAAATCTCCTAACAAAACAAAAGAGATTTGAAACCAACCGAAAGAGATTTCTGGGACACCGAGAATTTGTTTTGGCTTGGAATTGGTTTTAAGAGATTTCCGTGACACCTTCGATTGAATGAAAATAAAACACCAGGCACTTTATTTATTCATTAAGCTGATCGGTTCGGTTTTTACATTTGCTCAGTTTGCTATAAAAATTTTGATGCTAGATGCAGGGTATCTATAGGCCTTGATGCTTATATAGTAGTTGCTTAGTTTTTGGGCTCAAGTTAAAGATGCTGCTGGGCGCATCGTCTTCGTCATTTGTTGGTCACGCTGCGGTTTTTTTTTTCTTCTTCATCTTTCTTTCGTTTTCATTGTTTTTGCTTGCTTAACCAATATTTTTGCCGCCTCGATAATGAAAGGAAAGCAAAACAGAGTGGTCCCCAGTCAAGCAACAAAAGCTTATAATCATCAAGAGTGAATCTGCTGGTGAAATTATTGTTGTTGTGGGCATTCATTACACATACAATCTTTGTGGTTAGACTCCAGACTGGGTACTTTCTTCTTCTGGGGATTTCATAATATTTGCACTGGTGTGTGAGTATCGGCTCTTGCAGGTGGGCATGACCCACTTTTTGGTTGTCCACTCCCAAAAGATGCCTGAGAAATTCTTGAAAATATTTAATGAATGATGGCGCTGCTCATTTCTCAGAAGCGACATTGTTACAACTTGGCTTAATAATAATATCCATTACCACTGTCGGACAAGTTTTGTGAAGTGGAAAGCTTTGAGAAAGCTTTTTGGTTTGATTGCGACCAAAAGTAGGCAATGGTTATCGAAGGAACTTTTTCAATAGCTTCTTGAGAAAAATTGACCAAAGTGCGATCTACTACTTCATCGACCATCATCTATTGCCAATCTATGGCCAAGTTCAAAACTTTAAAAATAGAGGAAAGCTAACTTCGGCTCGACCGAAGTTTATATACCCTTGCAGCTTGTATAATTTATATAATTTAAGGATTTGAATGATTTTCGTCGAACATTCTTAGCTGAATTATTTTCCAAACTCAGCAATATATGGTTTTTTATATGGCAGCTATACGATATATTGATTCGATTTTAACCAAATTCCCCAAAACTGTGTGGGAACCGACAATATTCATAACTGGAAAGTAAAAAGACGCTACTATTGAAAACAAAAAAGTTTTTCTCACTAGAACTACATTTTCAACCGAACGTTTCTATGGCAGCTATATGCTATAGTTATCCGATTTGGATCAAACTTGGCAGAATTGTGTGCAGTCATATAATATTGAGCAATAACAAGTTAAGGAGCGATAGCATCGAAAACAAAAAAGTTTTTCCTACTAAGACTTTTTTCAGACCTATCTTTTGTATCATTTAATTTGGTTGAATTATGTGACACCATAAAAAACTGATAAATACGAGGTTTGGGGACGTTTGCATTGAAAACAAAAAAGTTTTTCTCACTAAAACTAGTTTTCGACCGGCAGCTAATTTCGAATGGCAGCTAAATGCTATAGTCATTTGATCCGGCCAGTTCCGACAAAAGTGCAGCGTATTTGTATTTAAAGACTTCGTGCAAAGTTTGGTTAATATATCTTTAAAACTAACAGAGGAGATATCACGGACGGACGGACTGACGGACCCATGTTACTGTGATAGCTTCCGTTGCTACTCTTGTGGCCAACTTCAAACCCGTATTCACCTAGTTTTGCTTCCTCTAATGAGTATGATCTGCCTTCAGCCCATGGAGCTGGCTGTTGCTAGAATATTACCTCTGGTGCTTCTCTGGACTTCTGGTCCCGATGCGTTTTGGGTTGTCGCTTAGCAGTATGCCTCAGTGGTCAAGTTCTGCTCCCGCAGCCCAAAATAAAGGACACAAAATGCTTTCATGAAAGAGACCATTTCATTGGCATTGACAGCTGAATTTCCCATATTGACTTTCATTATCAATTTTATACTCTTTTTTTTTTTGAATTAGCCCGCTTATTTTATATACCAACCACAGCTGCCGTTTTACTGTTGGCTGGTCACACTAATAATCTAGCTTCAAGCATGGTGGAATTAACAAGGTGAAGCCGTCAGCAGCCATTGCTAAGGGCCAGTAGATGTATTTGCCAGTGAGATAGAAAGAGACGGTATAACATTTGTTTGTCTCTGCTTGTGTATTGTCGTTCGTTTCTAGCATTCAAACAGAGAGATCGCTGTCTCGCTCGTCATCACCTTATTAATTCCACCATGGCTTTAGGCAACTCTGGCGCCTGAACTTGTCTGCATTTGTCATTGTCTAATGAAAAAAGTTTGCTTTACTTAAAGAGATTTGCGTAAATCTATCAAACTTCTTCAAATTAAAATTAGAAAAATGGACCACAAATTGGAGATGACAAAACGCTCGGTTAAACGTTCGCTGCCCAATGAACCGAATCGGTTTGTGGTAGGCAATTCAACCGAATCAAAGTCGCCCACAAATATCCTGAAGCCGAAGAATTTATTCAAAGAAGAGTGTGAGAATAGTGATGGAGTGAAGCATGTCAAGATGCCCGTACAAACACGTATGTCCAAGATATTTCATTTAGTTTACAAAACTAATCTGCTTTTGTTTAGTGCTACCAAAGGCTGAACCTTCACCGCAAGTAATGCCAACCGGGAAAGTCGAACCAGAACTTCGTTGCCTCTATATAACCGACTTGCCTCAGACATTGGGTCATAATTCAATCTTCAAGTATTTCTATGGTTTCGGCCACGTGGAACGTGTTTGTGTGCGTACTTACAATGAAAAGTGTAATTATGCCATGATACTGTTTTCACGCATCGAGATAATGGAGTTGGCCCTGAAGGCCAATCCTCATACGATTTGTGGTCAGCGTTTTTATTGCCGCAAGGAAAAACCGGATCTTGAACCTAAACCTGATCCGCCCAAAGCCAAGCCACCTCAACAAGACGAAAGGCAACTCTATTGGAATTCTTTAATGTCCAGCATGGGTGAAAATTTTAAATTTGTACGTCACAACTATACAGATAATCGCCCGGGCAGTTACATGGCAGAGGTACCTGTGGACAAATCCATTGAAAAGACAGCGGAAAAGTATGCGGCAGAAAAGGGGTATAAATAAGTTCCGGTTTCCACAGTTTATGAAAAGGAATTTCAAATGTAAACTAAATGCTCATATTATAATTAAACTGTAATTTTCGATACGAGATCGCATATATTGATAGATGTATCATTTCCATTGCACTTAAAACCCAAATTACGAACGAATTTAGTTGGAATAACGAATAGGTTTTTGTTCTATAGGGCCGGAGATGCTTCCTTCTGGCTTTTACCTACATTTGCACAAATTTAATATGCTTTATCTACCTTTGGGATACAGAAAACCAAAAGCATAGTTTTGGATGATCCTCTAGATGATTTTTCAGCATTCATTTGAACTTTTTTCGGATCCATTGGATCATTTCGAAGTCGATTTAATTGCGAAAAAAATTGAGGAAAGCTAACTTCGGCTCGACCGAAGTTTATATGCCCTTGTAGCTAGTTTACTTTATATAAATTAAGGTTTTGAATGATTTTCGTCGAACATTCTTAGCTGAGTTATTTCCCAAACTCAGCAATAGATGACGCCTTTACTTTGTGACCATTTGCTTGCCAGTTTGTTATATGGCAGCTATTCGATATATTCATCAGATTTTTACCAAACTTTCCAAAATTGTGTGGAAACCGATAATATTCATAGCTGGATCACATAAAGACTATACCATTAAAAAAAAAAGTTTTTTTCACTAGAACTACTTTTTCGACCGATCGTTCTTTTAAAACTAGCCTGCCTAAAGTTCCTTTCCATCCGAAAATCTATTAAAGCTCTCTATTAATAAATACAGCACAATGGGCCACAAGCCGAGCTTCTCTCAATCTTACACAAGAGAAAGGGACCAACGGTTTAACACCGAATCCGAAAGGCAAAGTTTGACAAACTTTTCCTAGCTACTTTGCAGCTGGCGCCAATAGCTGGTAAAGGGGACCGGTTGTGTACAATTTTTAAAAGGAAAACTTCTTATTATAGTAGATGTTGAGGCGGGATCACACCCACGACCTCTCGCACAGCAGGCACACACACTACACGCTATTCATTTCGAACTCATGCATTCTTAATTGTATATTTTCGCATAAAAAATCATGGAATTGTTTGGGATAACACAGCCAGACAGTGATTTTGGTGCAGATCTATTTTTATCTGATTATGTTAATATAGATTGTATTATTGGTTTTGTTCTATCAGTTCTTGTTTCCTAGATATGGCGGAAAACGAATTTGTTGAGTTCCTTTTCTATCCCTTTCAAAAGCCAGTCTGGTACTCTGTAAGAATATCTTCATCTGAGATCCATTCGCTTAATCCATTCGTAATCGTCATTTTCGACCGATCAGTCCTATGGCAGCCATAAGTTATACTCATCCGATGTCGATCAACTTTTTCATATTAGTTTGAAAGCGCATAATATTAATAATCAACGATCTTAAGAACGATTTACTTGAAAACCAAAAAGTTTTTCTCACTAAGACCCACTTTCCGACCGATCGGTCCTATGGCAGCTATAGGTTATAGTCATCTGATTTTGACAAAAATTGACAAATCTGTTTGAAAGCATATAATATTAATAATGGACGGTTTTAGGGACGCTAGAATTGAAAATAAAAAAGTTTTTCTCACTAAGACCCATTTTCCGACCAATGGTTCCTAAGACAGCTATAAGATATAGTCATCCGATCTTGACCAAAATTTGCAAATCTATTTGAAAGCATTTAATATTAATAATGGACGAATTTAAGGACGCTAACATTGAAAACAAAAAATTTTTTCTCACCAAGACCCATTTTCCGATCGATGGTTCCTTTGTCAGCTATATGATATAGTCATCCGATCCGTTCGGCATATTAGCAACGTGCAGTAAAAAGAAGACTCTGTGCAAAATTTCAGCTCAATTGCTTTAAAACTGAGAGACTAGTTTGCGTAGAAACAGACAGACGAAGGGACAAAGCTCAATCGAACCAGTTCTTCACCCTGATCAGGAATATATATAGTTTATGGGGTTTGAAATGAATATTTCTATGCTTTGCAAACTTCTCGGTGTACCAAAACATGTCATCAAATATTCCATTGACGTCATTTAGCAACATGGAAGCTATAATATAATCAGCGACATCAGCTGTTGTCCGCATTTCAGCCACCCCCCTAAGTCAACTTTTGGCCAACTGATAAGCGACTGTCTGCCGTCTGTGATTGCGAATGGCTGATGTCTGTCTGTAACTATTTGGAGCTCTTCATGAAATTTCTATCAAGCAATTAATTTACGCGCTCTTTGGTTAATATAATTTACTAAACAAATATTACACCAAGGAGTGTCCCATTTCTGAGTGGGAGTTGGAAGGGTAGTCGATTTTTTTGTTTGTTTCGATGTCAAGCACATGCGAGCCCCTTCTCTTGCGATTACGTGCATTGGGGCTAGTTTGCTCGCTCCGCGGTGACCAGAGAGAGAGTTGAGTTGCTCTCAGAGAGGGTATAAGAAACAAGTGAGAGCTTCGCAGTAGAGTGCCCCGACTATAAAATACGCTGCACCCTTTACTACTTCATGCATTTGTTGTTTCCACACAAAATATAGCATAAATCCGGCATCACAAAAGGATTATTTTGGAAGTGACCTAACTGGAAAAATATATAAAACTGTTTTGTAAAGGAAAAGAGCTTCGAGTTATTTCTCAGTACACCCATTTTAACTGTACAATTTAGTAATGGAAAAATCAGGGTATTAAATCCGGAACCAGATACGGAACCGTATACCGTAAAGAACCGATTAAATTTTTGTACACCGATATCCAAGAACCGATATTCCTGAAACCGAAAAGAACCTAAACATTGTACCGCTAATCATTGATTTAGAAGTTCTGAGTGCAACGACTACAAAGCTGGCTCTTACTTTTGGGGAACGTAAGCGTAGGATCGATTATTTTCTGGGTGTTATAATGTCTTCGCTTAAGAAATCGGATCAACGACAAAACTAATAACCGATCTTATCTTATATTTTACTGTTACATACCGAAATAAAAATCAAGGTACCAATGCGGAACCGAATACCGAAGTAATGTTAGAACCAAAACCGAACCTTTTACCGAAACATAAGTTTCGGTACGTTACCAGAACCCGAACCGAAATTCGATTTTGTTTGATTCCATTAAAAAAATCTTTGTCACGTCCAGGGCCCGGATTAAAAAATATATGGGCATTTCCACAGAAAGGTCAACCAAAAACTGAAAACATCTATTCATTAAATGCAGCTAACTTATCCTATGTATATCAATATAAGTTCCTGAATCGAACATTTGTATGTTATTTATGATTACGCAAAAGGATACATATATAAATTTATAAAAAACATCAGAAGTATGGCGTTAGAGAAAGGCTTGTCATGTAACTTATGTCACGTTGCGTATCATAATGAGTCAAATATAAAAAAAAGCAACATTTATTTTTGAGCGAATCAGCTATAAATATATAGCTACATCATTGCAGATCATATTAAAGTTAGTTGCATTGAATAACTCGAACGCATTCCACAGAGTTTTGCTCTTTTGTAAAAGCAGACAAAACGCACTTCCGTATTATGTCACGTTGCGTATGCCTTTTTGTCTGCCTGTATCTTGAGACCTTACTGTCTAGAACTCTCAGCTTTTAAATTAAATAAAGTGCAGCCAAAGTGCTATCCAAACCCCAATTATTATTTTCTTTGTTATTCTTCATATCAAAGGCTAAAAAATTCGTACGATTGTCACGTTCGTAGCTGTGGAAATGCCCATATATAGGTATATTTTTTTGTAAGTCTGAAGCTAAGGTCCCACAGCCAAATAATTTGCCCAAATTTTGATAAAAAATTTGTCTAAATAGGAAAGTTAGGAAACTTTTCGAACATATTTGATCAACTCTGTTGCGTATGGAACCATAGTTTTAGTTTAAAGACCTGCAAAATATGCAAACATGGCTATTTAGATAAATATTCTATCAAAATTTGGCCAAATTATTTGCCTGTGGAACCTTAGCTTTAGCCAACCGCTCAACCATTATCAAGGAATTTTCGTCGATCAGGAAAGAGTCATAGGCTATGTGTCAAGCGGTGACATGACATAAAGCCCAAGTATATAAACCCCATATACAAATTTGTCGTAGTGCACATCGTAGTGCTGGCGTGGTGCCGAAATTTGTTCATACTTAAGACCATATAACTGAAAAAATATCAAAAAAGGCTTTGGAAACTAAAAAGATTAGAAACGACGGTTAAAATTTCCGACTTTTAGTTTCTGGAAGAAGCCGAACGACGAAAAGTGATGAGTTTGACGAGGAAGACAAGAAACATCCAAGACAACTATCTTGTGGGATCAACTTGTCGTTGTGCAATATGAGCTGCATTACAAGGGAGCTCCTCCAACAACGAATGGTTTGATTGAGCCATGTCATTAATCGAAAACCGACTACAGTATTCATACACTGAGGAAAAAATGCTCTGAAATTTCAATATTTACACTTTGACTTAAACATTTTGACCATTGATTCAGCGTTAAATATGAAATTCGTAAATATAAACTGTGTACATTTTAATTTAAATATGAAAATACTAAAAAAAAATTTTTTGTTGGATTAAATTTTTAAGCCAATTAGTTTGTTCTCAATAGGAGCCACCACCAGCAGTTAGGCTCTGAAAAACTCCGAATTATATTAAATTGTATTTAAAAATGTTTACTTACTCTCTGCGGGGATTCGAACTCGGGGCTCTTGGTCTGAACACTATTGAACACTGGTTGCACCATTGCGCGCACTGGCGGCAAAGCTTCTAAGATACTACTTGTATTGAATCGAATCTACCATCTGCGTAAACACATGAGACCACTTGTAATTCTCAAGTTCGAATTCCCTGGATAGTTCATATAAATGGCGCAAACACGATTTGGTGATTAAATATGTTTCTAGTTAAATCAAAGTGCATATTAATTGATTTTAATACAAAAATTGCAAAGTAAAATCAAATATGATTGTTATAGTTTTTACTATACGATTTTTCCCTGAGTGTATGAAAAGTGGGTTCGGTAACGGTTTCCAAAGTGGTATACAGCCATGCATCAGAAATTATTTGAACTATAAACTGGAAATTTGGTGTGTAGTTTGGATATATGGAGTTTTATACTTTAATAATTTAAAACTGGTTCCGAACAAGCCAGTTTTTTTCTTGTTCTCTAAATGTATTCCATCGAATATTTTTTCAGGGTTTTATTGATTCTAGTTTTTTAATCTATTTTATAGATCTACGCTAAAATTCGAACTTATATTTTTATTTTATGAAATTAAAGAGCATTTAGAAATTTATCAACACAACTCAATTTTGTATACCACAATTTTCCGCTCTCTCACATGTACTCTCCAACATGCTGCTTTTCGAGAGCAACAGCTGCTGCTGTTGGCAGCGACGCGGACGTCATCGTCGTCGCATGTTTTGGAATCAACAATTTCAATTTCAAATGCCTTCAGTTTTTTGTTGAAGCAGGCCGGCGGCGCGTGTACGCAATTTCTGTAAATAAAATCACTTTCAATTCTTAGTCGAAAGTGTACTCTATTAAAGTGTCAAATTAAGCACCATTATTATTCGTCAGCTCATCACTTAATAAAATGGAGCGCATTCTGAGAGGCATAATGCGTTATCGAAATACCACCAGGGAACAAATGGTCAAAGAGTTCCAAAAAGTGCGAGATAATCCAGAGGTGAGTTAAAACATGCAAACATATGTGTGTGAATAGGTCAAGGACAGTGAAAGATTGAGCAAGATTTGTACTGAGAATGTTCAGTTGACATAACATTGCTTTTGTTGTTATCATTATCACTATCACATTCTTATGTATGACCGAGCCAGACGTTTCTCTGTCTCTCTATTAAATGCAGTTGTTGTTGTTGGGCTCGTATCTCTCTCTCATTGATTCTCTAAGCTAGTGCATCATTTGTTGTATGTACTTTGCTCACTTAAAAAAGGCGCGTCATAAGCAGACGACGAGACAAAGTCACATTTGAGGCTTTTCTAGACTTCGCTCTCAGTGTTTGTTTGTTGCTGTTTTTTTTTTTTTTTGATATTTGGTAAACACACTACCCCAGAGACGAACCGGTTGTTGTCCGAAGCCGAAAAAGTACGAGCTTTTTAATGATTACAAGTTTGTTTCTTTATTTTTATATATACTACACTACCTTGCAGTGATTGCTTTTTAATTTATTCGTCGAGGTTCGCTTATTTATTTTGGTGCTAATTTTTTTAAAATTCTTTGCTTCTAATTGCAAAGTAAAAAAAAATTATTTGTCTCTGAAAACACCGAAGCAAGAATGCCCTTACAACTCAATTTAAAAATTCATCTGGGCACCATAATTTAATGAAAGGGCGCCACAACAAAAGTTATTTTTTAACTGTCTATAGAGAAATTTGTTTTGTACACTGAGAACAATTTTATCGTATATATTTCACATCCATACCAGCATCTCATTATCGTTTCGTTTCTTAAGGATTATAAATCGTTTTGTGACGCGGTTCGACTAGCCGTCCCCTCGTGATTTGCGATTGGTTTTTGTATGCTTTATAAACCGACACGCGAAACATTCAATTGAGTTTTTATTGCTTTTTGCGCTGAAACATCGACCGGACTTATGTGGCTGGTCTTACATATGTAGAAGGTAACAATTGAACCCTTAGTTAAGTAAACAAAAAAAATGCTTAAAACCTACATTTCGATAAAACAAATTTCCGAGAGTTAACATTTGACTTTAAATTTTGTATTTTGTGGATCTACTCGATTTCTTTTCTTATCTTATCTGATCTTAAACATTACAAGCAGTTTTCATCTCCAATATTTTTGCTCTTTCCTAGGAATGGGCTTTATAAAGGAAATATGTATCTATATTTTCAAGCAGAATGACAAACAGAGTTGATTAAGCGATAACCTTCTGCTTCTGAAACTTGCTGCAATAAATATAAAAGACAGAATCACAAAGTTGACATAGAGTACGAACCTTTGCACAGTGGTCAGAAAGCCCGAAAATGTGGCATAAAGTCAAAATATTGAGATATCGGATTCGAATTCGGCACAGATATTGCTTAGACTTAATCCTAAACAACACCCACCCCTACCTACCATAAAAGCACATTTTTAGTACTTATACTTATTTATGCTTAAGCGCTTCAAAATAGGACATATCTATTTTATAGCGTCAAACAGAATATATTCCGATTTTAAAAGATTATTTTTTGTATATATTATGGATAAAATCGGCTCAATTAAGCTTTTTGAAAAAAAGGTCTTGTATTTAAAGTTCTTCTATTACTTAGTAAAACAAAAAAGCTATTATATCTTTAACTTAAACATCTAATTTGGTTCTATACGCCTTTAAAAAAACAAAAACCATAATCCGGCTGAAGAACCTATCACACTTTCAAAATTGACACCCAAATCCTAATCTTTAATTGCTTTTGAAGCAATATTAACTTGAAATTATTTCGAAAAGGGGCAAAAACGGGCAGCAGCGATTAATTACACATTAATCTATACACTTTTCAGAACAAGTTGTCGTTTTTAGTTGTGTGCAGCAGTCTGCATCAGAAAAGTTGTGCACTACGAGACACGATTACATTTGCTAGATTTTCGCTATAAAAATTGGACAGTAACAACAAAAAACACAATATCAGCAAATCAGAATATAAAACACATATTTGGCTTAGCTGTACGAATATTTTCAATATATCCAAATTAAACTCTCTTTAATGGAGTAAACGTGCAAAGCCTACTTGCTCCCTGATCAAGTATAAATTTAGAATAATCTTCCTACCGAACTCCAGTGATGCGGCATATTAATAGCCAATTTGAGGTATCATGATAATAGAGCATGTATCAAAGTGATACTGCGCTACTTTAAAGTGATAACAGCAGAAACTGCATAATCGCTGCATAATTCTTTTCTGATACCTGCTCAGGGATCAATTATTCTGCTGAACACGCCCAAAATTATATTTAAAAATTTTTAGCTTGCAATCCAAACTTAAGCACAATGACCTAAAAAATAACGTTATACCTTGACCCATTCTCCGAACTTGGGGATGGATTTAGCTACAAACCAATTCTATTGACTATTGGAGGCCAAAGCTCATGACAAGGAGGGCTGCAAACCTTCTAGAAATAGGAATCAGATCCCCGATCAGGCAGCGGGTTGTAAAGTCGGTGAAACTAGTTTTAGGAAAATGTTTTACTTCATTCAAAAAACATTTGGGTTTAAATCACAACCTCATGCACATGTGTATATCGTTTAAAAACCAACATTTAAATCAGGGCTACAAACCCAAAATATTATTTAACTGGTTCCCCGGTTCGAAGCAAAATTTTCTGATGATTTATGTACGAAAGTTTGACGTTCGAGGTTTGCGGCCGAAGGATTTGGTGCGGCCCACAACTTACCCAAATATTCGAGCGTCAATAAAATACTCGTAACGTAATAAGCGTAGTAGGAGTGACAGCCTGGCGTTTAGGATACTTTTAGCAATCTAACGTAACCGTAGTTTATACTGTCACAAACTGGTCGTTTCGTTTTCCGATTAGTTTATATTAGTTTTAGTTTTGGGAAACTATCGTCGGCGACATAATTTAAGAAGGTTTGGAACAATATGTCAGATTTTTAGTTGGCTAAATTTTTAGTTGAACCGTCGGAATTCTGAGTTCGAACCAGTTCGGTTCAAGACCGGTTTGCAGCCCTGATTTAAATTCCCAAAACGCTTGTCGCTGTACTCTTACATTGGGGATATTATATCAAATTTGCATAAATTAGAAATTATAAGTATTTTTTGAGCCGAACCCTTCTTAGTTTTCTGTGCTTCGGTTTAGGTTCGGTTCGGACTTCCCAAAAGTCAGCCCGACTTTATTAATGTCCAAAAACATACTCTTTTGTCTATTCTATTTAAAACAGTTTGTTCTTTAATTGAAATTTCATATCCCCTCGATACAATTTGCCTATTCTCTACTATCTATAAAATTCAACCACATGCCGCATTTCCCATCACAAAGTTGTGCTACCCTCTGTCCATAATGTTCATACAATGAACGACCTTCAACCCTTGAAATAATGAGAACTAAAACAGTTTGGCTAAATGCCAACTATGGCATAACTTGACCACTTTCAATTATATTTAATATATTTTATCATTTTTTCCCACTTCCGCTTATCAGCCCAAGGCCGTGTTCTTCACCTGCATGGACAGTCGAATGATTCCCACCCGATATACGGACACACATGTAGGCGATATGTTTGTGGGTAGGTTGGACTTTAGCTTTATCATGGATGTGTATACTGACTGATATTCTCTCACCCAAGTGCGTAATGCGGGTAATCTTATACCACATGCACAACACTTTCAGGATGAGTATTTCAGCTGCGAGCCAGCGGCTCTGGAACTGGGCTGTGTGGTGAATGATATACGGCATATAATAGTTTGTGGACACAGTGACTGCAAGGCCATGAATCTGCTTTATCAACTCAGGGATCCCGATTTTGCTTCCAAGGTAACATCTGAAACCATTCTAAGAAGAATTTTTTAACCAAATTCCATATGCTTCCTCAGCTTAATCGTCGTCTTTCGCCACTGCGTTCCTGGCTCTGCACTCATGCCAACACCAGTTTGGAAAAATTTCAAGAATGGCGTAAAGCGGGCATGAAGGATCCTCTGCTCTTCTCCTCGGAAACACCTCTACGTCGTTTTGTGGCCTATATTGATGCAGAAGAAAAGTTTGCCATAGAAGATAAATTATCACAAATCAATACGCTCGAACAGATGTCCAACATATCCTCATATGGCTTCTTGAAAGCAAGACTGGAATCACATGATCTGCATATACATGCACTGTGGTTCGATATTTATACAGGAGACATTTATTACTTTAGTCGAGGAGCCAAGCGTTTTGTGGCTGTGGATGAGAGCAGCGTGGAGGAGTTGTCAGCGGAAATAAGGCGTTTCTACTCTTAGGAGGAAGGAGGCGGGAAGGTTTTTCAAATTGGATTATCTGTGATATGTTAGGCCTTATGGTTAAATAGGTTAAACTACAATAAGTGACCACGAATGAAACGATGGATAAGGCAGTACAATAGAATATATAGACCTGGACATACAAATAGCACAATCGAATAAATATAGCAGGGAATAGCTTAATTTTTCACATAAAACTACAATTTGCTCTGATACTTGTACTTTTTTATGACAATTAGCAGTAGTTAGTAGCTAATTACACCAATACCTCGCTTAATGGAGTAGATACGTTCCGAAAAAGCTGTCACTAAAGTGAAAAGCCGTATAAAGAATCAATTAATTCACACATCGATACAACTTTAGTTAGATTGGTTCCAATTAATCAAAAATAGGGTAATGAACACATTCCAATAGTTAAACAAAGAAAAATATAAAAGATCTTACTCACATACAAAGACTCATAACTACAAGGGTTATAGCTTACAATTTTTGTCCAACTTTGTCTGCCTCGCCATACTTTCTGCTTCGTTTTGCACGGTTTTGTAGCAGCTAAAGCAAGGGTGCCCAAGCCTATTCCGCACTCGTTGTTGTGTTGCGCAAAGGAATAGCTTGCGCGTATACGATCCACGCGCGCCATAAGCCTACATAAAGCAACAAAAATTTCATAAGCGTGCATTCCTCTTTTTCTTTCCGAGCTAAGGTTGTTGACGCGTGGAGACCTGCAAGAACAACATCATACATGACTCTCTTTTTCTCTCTAATATGTCTCTGGCAAGTTAAAAAGCAACAACAATGTTGCTTATGCGTAAATAGCGCTGTCACTGGCCAAACGCTTTTCGCTATTCACGGCGGCACACACAGACACAAACAAAAATCGGATTTCGCTTTCTATTTTTACTATTCTTGTTGTTGTTATTGGTTGAGATATATTTTGTGCATTTGTATTTGCTTTCACGCTGCCGTAAGCTCATTCTGAGCACCCCTGAGCTAAAGGGCGGGTTTACTTCTCTCTTCTCGAAAAAAGAGAGCGCATTTGTTAAGGTTTTTGCTGTTAGCTGCCTAGATCAGAGTTCCCCAGCCATAGCCCCTGGGGGCCGAACACATTCGGTAATTCACATGTACAAAAGACGAATGCTTGCCGAAGTCATTTCACACTGAATGTCTGAAAGTCAGTCTCAATCAGCGTTACAAGACAGTCGGTATATTGCCGAGCAACACTTCTAAAAATGATTTACAAATTTTCTGTCCACTCATCTTGGGAAACCCTGGCCTAGATATAGCAAGCTCTGACTCCTTATCAAGTGTTTGTTCGGTTACTAACTGGATCAGCTCCAAGTTCTCTGTCAGTCAATAAAAAAGTCAATAAAATCTCCTTCTTTTAAATCAGCGATGGTCATCACAACCACCCAAAGGCCGAAGACATTTCGCTATTTACACATACACGAGCCGAACGCATGCCAAAGGCCAAAAGTGTAAACAGACCTTCAGTCGCAGGCTAACCTTTGATGCGGTCAGATCGATGCTGGTTCACGGCGCTTTATTTTCACACACCAATACACTCTCACTTTTTGGCCTCGGTCTCGTTGACCAACGCTGTTCTAAATCTTCAAAAACCAATATCGTTTGCTAAGCTCAACATGTTTTGTCGAACTTCAGGAAGAGAATTGAGTTCAGTTTCAGTTATTTGCTTCCAAACATTGTTCATTGTGGTTGATTTAATTCTTTCCAATATTCACTAATGTTGTACACGGCATCTCTGATATTTTATCGAAAATTCACCATCGCTTTGCTGTGAAAGTATACAAAAAGTTCTGCGTAAATAATAAGCCTAAAAAGTTACTATAGCTTCCTGATCCAATGGTTGAATCAGAGCTGTTTTATTATTGAGAAGGTACTCAATCACCACATACTCTGATAATTCGGGTGAATTAACCATGTGCCCTGTAGCATTATCCAAAATATGTAATGCCTTTTTGTTCAAGTTCGTTTTTTTTAAATATTTGTTTACTTTTGGTCAAAAGAAATTTGTAAAACAGTCCTCAAAAAGAATCATACAGGCATGTTCTCAATTCCACTACTTTTTGAAAAGCAATTCGAAAGCAATTTCGCTTCGTCTCAATTCCGAATGAAATGGCTCTCTATTTACCTTTTTGCAAACCACTGGTCCAAGCGAGATTGGCACTAGATCAGTGCTGCCCAAAATGCCAAAAGCCTATCCCATGGGTAGGAACTCATAATTCAGCCGACACACGTATAGAGAGAGAGTGAATATATGAATATAGCACGATGCGCGTGTTCGGCTTTTTGTCCTCTCAAGAGGCAATGGAACAGTGGAAGATGAAAGAGGCTGACTTTTAGGTTTAACTTTTCGGTTTGGGTGGGCAATGCCAAAAAACATCCTTGTAAATTAATAAAAGACTCAAATGCAACTCAAATTTCACCAACACTTTCTAAATGGATCACAGAATTAAGGAAAATTCACTTTATGTACATCTAACAACTGCCATCAAGCAATACTTTTTGAAAGAACACGAATCAATTCCACTTTCAAAAAGTTGCCGTGGAAGTGAAATTGAGATTTTCAAATTACGGGGCAATTGTTTAGCGAAATGCCGTATAAAGAGCGGCCGTATAGCGAGGTATAAGTGTAATTTCTCAAAATGATTTTGTTTTAGTTCAAATCCTCAATAGTTATATCAAAATATTTCAAAGTGATCTGGAAAAATACAAGCTTTCAACAAAATCCACAGGTCCAATTTAAGATTAAGTACCTATCGATTGTATTTATTCAGC
The DNA here is from genome assembly GCA_037044535.1 of Lordiphosa magnipectinata. Taxonomy (NCBI): domain Eukaryota; kingdom Metazoa; phylum Arthropoda; class Insecta; order Diptera; family Drosophilidae; genus Lordiphosa; species Lordiphosa magnipectinata. The sequence continues at coordinate 763,033 of JBAMBO010004042.1, forward strand.
TAAAACTTGTAAATTAATGACCTCACGAACTGGTCCTGTTCTTTTTGCAAAGTGTACCTTGATACAAAATATAGAAGGTTGTCAAACAAACAATCGTGTTTTTTAACATTTTTTCAAAAGTTTGCTTCGGTAACCAAAATGAAAATGAATTGAAATTATATCAACAATTAAACTAAACCAAGTTAAAACTAAAAAATTCAACTTCCCAACCTAAGATTAATCTGTCAAACGGCGTCACAGACTCGCAAAGTTATAAGCATGCGAAATGGAGCAAGTGTTTGCACTACCTTGAATTCATTCTATTATGAAAGTGTACGGCTTAAAGTTGAAATACAAGTTAGCTCCGTCGAATCTCAACCTAAGTTTATAGTAGCCCTTCTTTAGTCCTAGCATACATAAACATTTGCTCCGAGATTTAAAAAAATTTTTTTTTCTGATTTTTAAAGATTGTTGAAACATTTCTTTTTTTTCAATTTGTGCTATTTGCATGCCCATATCTGTATATACATTTTGTTTGTTCATTTAGATCTACTGGCTATATAGAATTATTGGCCACCCAACCTGGCTATATTCTAAAACTATTCCACTCCATCTTTGGTCACTTTTTCACTAGTTAATCTTTAAAAAATTGCTTTTGTTTACATTTTATAAGTGTTTAATTGTTGTGTTTTTTTTGTATATAAACTTAAGACCTAATAAGGTTTTAATTACGTGTTTTTTTTTTCTTCGAATCTTACACATCTAAGCAGAAAATCAACAAAGGAAGCCACATCCATTGAGGAGGGGAAGCATTAAGACTTTTCTTCTTTATGTTTTAGTTTTTTTTTTTGGTAACCGTTTGTGTCTTTTGTAACAGAAAACAGATAAAAAGAAAACAAAGAAAACTTCAAAAGCAATTCAAACTTAACCAACGATCGATCCTTCAACGATTCTAATGGTATTTATGGTTATGATGACTCATGGCATTATTATTTGGATTTTCCAGTTCCTCAAAATATTTGCGTGCATTTCGTATATTCACCAGGGTTGCCTCTGAGGGTAGCGTGGGATCCGACATGACCACCATTACATAGGTATTGCTGGTAAAGGTGTCTATAAAGGCGGCAAAGGCATTATTTCGAACCGCCATGGATTGAAATTTGGCTCCCAGTTTCGAACAGCTCAATTTGAATTGCTTTATAATGTTGGAGACCTTTTCGAAGCGATGTGAATCGCGATTCTTTTTGCTCTGGCAATGCGAGATAACCAGAAAAGTGGCCTTCTCGAAGAGCAAAACCTCATCGGCTTCAATGACATTGGCAAAGTGTGTCACCGAATTCTCCAAAGCGGCCACATTTGGTATCAGCATGGTGACTATGGAAGACCAGGCTCTGATAATGTGTAAAGGAGAGGTTAATTGAAGCATTATACCTTTCGAAGACCTCCACTTACTTGTACAGTGTCTCATCCCAGATGCTGGTGCGAAAGCAGGTCACAATCCCGGGCTTAGACAGACGTATTAGATCCTCCTCACGCACTTTGAACACACCCTCACGTTGCTCTTCTGGCACCAGATCCATTTTGTGCACCAGACAAAAGATTTTCGCATCTGGTGAGTTTTGCAGCAGAGCCTCTAGGCAGCTTTGATAGTAATGCACATCGCGCTCCATCTCTTGGCTTTCCACATCAAACACATAGATAAGCACCTCAACATTCCGAAAGATGTTATCACGCTGCTGGACAAAGTACTGCTTCATGAAACCCTCCTGGCCGCCGCAATCCCATAGATTGAGTACCAAATTGCCCAGAAACCGTACATGCGAGTGCTCCACATCAACTAGAAACCGGAGGAGGGAATAGGATTGCGGTTAATCTGTATGGATAAAGGGGAGTTGGCTCACTTGTTGCCCCCAGTCGTGTGGTATCACGGGCTATGTAGTTAGCAAAGATAATGGAACGCATGCTGGTCTTGCCCGAGCCGCTCTTACCCATCAGTAGTACCTGCAGAGGAGTTGGGTGAGACTAGGTTTAATTTTCGTTTGATGTATGCTATATCTTGCCTTCTTCTTCATTATGGGACTAATTTGTTATAAGTTGGCGTTAAAGACAAACAATGAAAATGAAAACAAATATATAGAAGGCAGGGCAACGACGACGATAACACCTAAATAGTGTGACCGCATGCTGGCAAAATACCCATTTCAGAAATCACTTTGAGGGGTACAGTACACACTCGTCAGTGTTCGACACATAAGACATGATACCCTAGTAGTCCTGCTTTTTGTTATATTTTAAATTTGAATAGCTTCTCAAATTCATAGAATTTCATGTGGAAATGCAGGTAATAATAATAATGCATTGTAATAGTTTTTAACAACTTTGGACTTTCATTGAAATTTCACTTCCAGAATCTATTAAAAATGGATAATGAAAGGTTAAGCATGGTAGCATCAACTTGGCTTAAACTGTTTTTTATACTTCATCGGAACCACCCGGATATGTTGACTTTATCGACCATCGCAATGGTCGGAAATTGGCTATAACTGAGAATCAATTTTTTGGTTCCAATGTAAGCGTTCATACTCTGTCCATTTTGGATATATCCCATGTGTCCCCAAAACGACGAATACGTTTGGGATTTGGGTCGTTCTTGGATGGAAAGTAATTTATCAGATTACCAACAATTCACGTGTCGTGACTATCTGCCAGCACTGAAAATCCCAAAATTAGGGTGGCCATAGTTTCATGATTTTTTCGTTAGTGGCTTGCGGTCACACTGGCTTTCATATAAATATAAAAACTTATTTGTTTTGATCATTTTATCGTTTAAATTGCAATCAATACCGTCTGACAAGCTAAGCTAGCCACAGTTAATACAGCGGGAAAGCAGTTGCCACGCCCAGCAAATGTGATCTCCAGCGAGGCAAGCAAACGGGCGCAGAGAATAAACCAGCAACAACAACAAAAATCAGCTCATTCGACAAGTTCATTCGACAAGTCCAAGTCCTCCATTCCACAGTCCACCCACGGCCATAAAACAAATACACGATGAATGCACTCAGGCAGTTCTATTTGGAGATACCAGTGGTGACCAGAGCCTATACCACAGTTTGTGTCATGACCACATTGGCGGTGGTAAGTCCCGTTTACCCACTTGGGTCCCGGCATACTGTTAGCTGACGTGTACCCTTTGTAATCTGTTTAATCTCCTTTCGTAGCACTTGGACCTGGTGTCGCCGCTGCAGTTATATTTCAATCCCACATTGATTGTTCGCAAATACCAAGTCTGGCGCCTGGCCACCACATTCCTCTACTTCGGCACCATAGGCATCAGCTTCTTCTTCAACATGGTCTTCACCTACCGCTATTGTCGAATGCTAGAGGATGGCTCATTTCGCGGTCGTAGCTCTGATTTCGTCATGATGTTTATCTTTGGCGGCGTTTTGATGACCTTCTTTGGCATATTTGTAAATCTGCTGTTTCTGGGTCAGGCCTTCACCTTGATGTTGGTGTATGTGTGGTCCAGGCGTAATCCACTGGTGCCCATGAACTTTTTTGGTGTGATAAACTTTCAAGTGAGTGGAACAAAATCCAGTGGGAATCATTTAATTAACATTTCTTTGTAGGCTCCCTATTTACCTTGGGTGTTGCTATGCTGTTCCATGATATTAGGCAACACCGTATGGGTGGATATCATAGGCATGGCAGTGGGGCATATCTACTATGTATTGGAGGATGTGTATCCTCAGTTATCCAATGGCTATAAACTAATCAGAACGCCATATTTCTTGTAAGTCGACCATTTCAAATTCCAACTTCCATTTCTGACACTTTGAAAATACTTTAAGGAAACGCCTTTTCAACGAGCACATTGAGCGGAATTATCAGGCTCCCGCCGAGGATCGTCCGGGTGGCTTTCTCTGGGGCAACGAGGGCCAACCTTTGTTGGAAGAGCCCGCCGCAGCTGAACAGCCAGCGCAATAACAAAACCCCAAAACTTAAGATTTGTTAAAAGCAACAAATTGTTTTCAACTTTTGACGACCCCTCCGCCACCTCCAGCTCCCATTTGGTGCTTGGTTTTTGAATTTAAGCTTATCATAGTATTCAATGAGAGATATCGTGAGAGATATAGAGAGACAGAGCGCGAGGCGTGCAATAGTTAGCCAAAGTGTTTGTAATTTATTATTGGTTTTAATTTTATTTCCCCCCCCCCAAGTCCAATTTGCCACACCCACAAAGATTATGGAGTAGAACTAAACAAAGTATGCAGTCAAGTTAGATTCAATATGGCAATGCACATGTGATTATATAAATATTTATGTAAATGTATACAGACATGCTATAAAAAAATAAACGAGATGTGGATATGTACAACTAACGGAGATAATATTGCTTTGGCTAAATATGTATGTAAGCGTATGCTTCACCGGAAAATCTTTTTTAAAATTTCTACTTTGGCCATTGAGAGAAGCTGCTTGGGGCTGTTGAGGCAATTTATGTTGAGAGCCCATTTAATTCTCCGTTGAACAAATGTTGTCCCAATGAATTTGGATTCCGTTTGACTAAGTTATAAGCCGATTTCTGAGTACACCTCGACGATGTAGTATTTGTTTTAAGTATGCTAACATATAAGTCTCGGTCGCCCACAATTCACTTGCTGCGCCGTCTGCTTGTGCCGGCTGACGCCAATTCGCATGATTTTAGTTGTAACACACCTCGAAGAGAGCCAATTGCAGTTGTTACGACGACTAATTGTGCATCTCGGCGTCTCGAAGCGTGGCAATTTCCAAATAGCTAAGTCCACCAAGCGTTTTATTACGCATTGCTTTATAGACAGAACGAGCAGAAAACCCGTCGCGCGTCGCTGCGCCACCATCAGTATAGCCTTTATCAGTATGGAACCAATATCCCACATCCCACCCACTTCCCACACACATCCAACCCACTTACCACCCAAATCCCACTCACATCCAACCCACTTCTTACCCACTTACCACCCACATCCCAATCACTAACCACCCACTTTCCACCCACTTCGCACCCACATACCACCCACTTTATATCCACAACGCACCCACATCCCACCCATTAACCACCTATTTCCCATAAGGTTGCCTCTTCTCCATGGAGCAATGAGTATTAGAGATAAAACTTGCGCTGCCTCAGTCAGCAATTCGCATCTCATTTACGCTCTCTGGATACATTTGGTCAGCTGTTCGCTCTCACTTATGGTCTCTGGATACATTTGGGAATATGTCCATCTCGCTCTAACCGCTGTGATTTCCTATGTGGCACTAAAGGTATCTTTTTGGGCACTATCGTTTAGCACCACCAAAATTGAGAGGCAGCGCAAATTGGTTCTCTAATACTCATTCTCCATGTCTTCTCTGGTCTGAGATGATGATGAGCTCAAGTAGATTGGCAACTTGTGACAGCCAAAACAGTATCCAACCCTACTTTTCTTCAGTTGAGTAACAGCTGTTAAATTACTAATTTTATGGTAAAATTACAGTGAACACAATAAGAAAAGTACTAACTGTGAACATCGGTAAATATTACTAATTTTGTGGGTTGGCGGATTTCTAAACGAGAATTTAGGTTAGATTTACTACAGCAATAGTTCTCTTTACGGTAATGGTTTACGAGAAAGTTACTATAAAATTTGGTTAATTTTGCCTACTTTTCTAACCCACAATATCGTTTAAATTTAACCGCAGATTTCTTTGTGTGTAGGTCATTTCGAAAGTATATTTTCACTGTAACACTGTGTTATTATACATAGCAAAACTTTGAAAATGACAAGTCTTGCCGTTTTGCTGAATTCGAAACAGGCTGTACCCTCAATGCGGAAGCAGCCGGCCCTGAACTTTGAAAAGCTTTCATCAGCTGGTCTGGCTCGATGTCATTTGTTATTTTTGTGTATTTTTTATTTCCTTTAGCCTGACTCAATATTTCACATTTGCTTACAAAAGATGTCAAACCTTATAATGAATCAACTAACTCATCCACATCGGGTACGCTTGCTGTACAAGACCATACTGCGATTGCATCGAGGTGAGTCCAATCCAAACCGGGAATTGTTCAGTTACTCTAAGCGATTTTCCTCTATCTCTTAGGCCTGCCCACCGAACTAAGAACTCTGGGTGATAATTATGTACGTGATGAGTTTCGGCGGCATCTCAAATGCAATCCTATGGAGGCTCAACTCTTTATGACAGAATGGGCGGTGAGTGTCTCCGGCATCAACTTTTCTGACCACTTTTAATGTAAATACATTATATTCGTTTGCAGCGTTATGCCTCTACCATTACACAACAGTTGGGTCTGCGAGGCAAGCCCAAGGGGGAACTGGGCGAACAACTCGATGTTCAGGCTGTGGAGATGCTCAAAGATGACCAGGTCGTGCAGCTGTACGAGCTTATGCTGGCGGCCAAGGGCCTAGGTGGTGATACCATAACAGCAGACGATGTGCGAGGCAAATGAATAAAATGGTTTAGTTAGTTTTATTATTATTGTTTTTCCAATACTTTATACTCATATTTAATGCCATTCTCCTCTTGGAGCCCTTGCGGTGTGCCCTCATCGGTTGCCACCTCGCGGAAACTGTCTGGTATACGAGGAAAGTAGGTGTCACACTCAAAGTTCTGATAGATTTTCGTTAGATACAAGCGATGGCAGCGCGATGAAGCCATGGCCTCCGCATAGACGCCACTGCCCCCCACTATCCAAACATTCTCAATTTCAGAACTAAGCTCCTTCTCCAGTTTAGTCATGGCCGCTTCGAGATTGGGAAAGAGTAGCACATCCGCGGGCAGATCTTCGGGTATTAAGGTTGTGCTTAAAACAATATTCAAACGTTCGGGCAGGGGCCGCTTGCTGGGCGGTACACCAAAATAGGTTCTTTTGCCCATGATGACCACATTGCGTTTTGTCGCATCACTTTTACGTTTGGTGGTGCTACTAAAATACTTTAACTCGGATCTGAATGTGAAGAAAGCGTCAACTTCAACTGATCTTGTGTGTATGCATGTACTTACCTGATGGTCCAGGGCAAATCTCCTTTGAGGCCAATGCCAAAGTTTTCGCAAACGGCCACAATTAAATTAAAGGGCAGCATGTTTGTGCAAGTCTCTGGAATGCTAAAGATGCTCTTATCTTAATTGACCCGGAATTGCATTCAAAAACAATGTGTCACTGTAAGCTTGAACAGCTGCTGAATATTATCCGGTTTATTTGAGCAGAGTTGCAGACGATGAAAGCTTTCGATATTTCCGATAGAATGTATCGTAATTTAAAAGATTGCCTCGAAAGTAAAAGTGGGAAATATTTCCTTTTTGTAAAGCTAAGTTCTCACAGGCAAGAAATTTATCAAATTAATTAGGAAATTTTGACAAAAGTTTGGCTAAATAGCCATGTTTGCAGATTTTGCATGGCTTAACACATAAACTATGGCTCCATTTACTAATAATTTCATCAAATATGGCCGAGAAGTTCTCCAATTTGAACAATTTTGCCAAATTTTCATCAAAATTTCCTAAAAATTTGTCAAATTATTTTCCAGTGTGAACTTAACTTTACATACATCTTCTGTATAGCACTACCATACCCTTTTTATTAAGGTTTGATGTGAAACATCTTTAATTTCGGTACGGAAGATTTTAGTATAGCAAATATATTATATATTAGCATATTTTGTGTTGTTGTTTTGTCCCGGCGCACTCACACGCACAAGAGGGTTGGTAGGAACCCAGCAAACAATATATGCGTTTTCTGACACTTTTTGATGAGCATTAACCGTCATAATGTGCACAAAATAGAGTCCGGAATGAGCGTTTTTTCTATGAAACCGGTCGCACTTAATGTGGATCATTTTTGAGTCCAATCTGACTCTTTTCTGACACAGTAATAAGTGTTTCACACTCCCAAAGAAGCATAGAAAAACCTCAAGAAATACACATAAAAGTTAATTTTCTAGGCGCTTGAAGGGCTACTGAAAGGCTCTTTCCAGACGCATATTTATTGGAGTGCAGATCCGAAAATGCTCAGACATACATAAGTGCTGTTTATGAGCCCGTGCTTAGATAGCACTGAATATGCTCCGAAATCCCTCAAATTTATGTGTTTACTGCAAAAACGCTCTTAAGCTCGGCTCTTTTCAGACACATAATTTGAAGCGCTCCGAACTTTGTTTGCTGGGAATGGGGGAAGGGGATAACAGTGACTAAACCATGAATAAACTGTGACTAAACAGTGGCTAAACAGTGACTAAAAATTGAGTAAAAAGGAACTAAACAATAAATAAGCAGTGACTAAAAAGTGACTCCAAATTGAGTAAAAAGTGACTAAACAGTGACTTAACAACGACTAAACAGTTACTAAACAGCGAGCTATCAGTGACCTAACAGTGACTTAACAGTGGTGGTCCTCTGTTACCCCTCACCCCCTGTCCATCATTGTTAAGGCACTGTGGAAGAGGGGGGAAGATAGGGTTATTCATTTATTTCAATTTTTCGCTATTTAACTATTGAGATTATTATTTATGCCTGTTATTCCTTTGCGACTGTTGATGTTTTCATTTATGTATAGGTTTAATATAGAGAGCGAGGAATAAAAGAAGTAGAATAAAAGACGATTCGGATCGTCGTTTGAAGAAGTCATTTGTATTGCGAAATATCGAAAATTGCTACGTTTAAATGAAGATGAAATATAAGACGCATTTTGTTCATTAAACCATTACAGCTTAAACTTTATACTAATCCACCTCTATACTACTCAATAAATGTATTATATACTAAAACTACATATACATATACGAGAGCAGTTTGTCAAAGAAGCAGCTTAAATATCAACATAATCGATTTTTAGCTTGATATTTAATTTTTTAACTGTTTGGAATTCGCACAGCTCCGCAGTCGAAATCCGTTGTTTTTGGGACGCCCGAACCAGGTACAAAAATGCAAAAATATTAAACTATACAACAACACTGGTTTGTAACAGATGATTCAGTTTTACAAAAATTAAATATGTCAAAATAAATTTGACTTTAAAGGCCAAAAGGCAAAGGGTATCCCTTCACATATAAAGTCATATAGTCCGGAGGTTCGAATCCGTGTAAGTTTCGGTTCGAGGACCGGTTCCTCAACTTTTCGAATAACATCTTTATAAAAGGAGATCCATTAAGAAGCTTTTTTTATAAATTACAAATAAAACACAAAAATGGAATTGGATAGTGGAATCTTTATTATGGGCTGAAAGAACTATCTCTGACATTTACTTTTTAAAGATAATTTCATTCAAATGTTGACCGCGACTTCGCCGTAAATGGTTCATTCGGATGGTCCAATTTTAAATCACTTTTTCTAGCATTGCTAACCACACACAGGCACATTTCTGGCTAAATGGATACGTCAAAAAACAAAATTATCTCATTTGCATCCACATCTAAATCTATCGAAATCCAAGAAGATCTATGCTTGAAATTTATACTTTTTATGCTTACAAACAAGAATTAAAATCTCAAAAATGGATGCCTGATTTCAGTATTTTCTGCTTCTATCCAAGAATATCTTTGTCTTCGTTTTTGATTTGACAAAATGGGAAAATCCCGATTAAGGTCGTTCTCAATCAATACAATCGAGCGCTATAATGTTGTAATCAATCGTAAAATTTTTTTGCAACCCCTTTGAAACACACTACATTGTCATCTTCCGAAAGTATTATTGACAGAGGAATATTTAGAGCCTCATTACTTTTTAAGATTTGCAGTCTATGAAAAATTGTATTTCATTCAGTTAACTTTGGAATCGATGGTTTTAATAAACTTACCAGCTATTTGTCGGAATGTGCACACCACTATTTTCTGAATCGGCAACGTGTTTGAACCTGAACTTATGATTACCGAACTTTTGAATCCACTCCGTAAGCCTGAACGCAAAATGTATCTCGGGCTCGTGCACCTTAGTATACCCGTTCCAAATTTAGGAAGGTTTGTAGCCCCGGGTACTAAATATCAAGAGTTTTTCCAATTTTGTTAACCCTTCCAAATACAACGTCTTCCGAAGGCCTTCAAAATAGACGTTCGATTCAGTGATGACCTCTTCATTCGACCCAATACAAATTCACCAAATCCACCTGGATTTGCAAAAACAGAACTATGAGAAAACGGTCCTTAGAGTGTACCATATTTATTTGTGTATTTATTCCCAAAATTTGTACAATGTATTTCATTAAGTGCTCAAATTGTAGCTCTACGAAGTATACATAAACCACATTCTAATATCAACTACAATAATCCTACTCAGGTCCTTCAAGCAGCCAATACGTTTCCATTTCGCCCTTGCCCTTGACTGTCACAAAACCGCGCAGTTCCACCTTATAACCAACTTTCTGCACCTTCATGGCGGTATAATTGGAGAGCTGTATTTTCCAGGGATCACAGCTGCTCTCCATGCGAGAAGCTGTATTCACGGTATCCCCAAAGAGACAATACCTGGGTACCTTAAGACCCACCACACCGGCCACCACCGGACCAGAGTTAATGCCCACCCGTATAGACACATCGGGTAGACCGTGAGCCTTAACCTTTTTCGTTACACGCAAAGCCAGGTCGCAGGCATGTTCCGCATGCAGAGGATTCTCATCGGGTGCACCAGACACTGCCATATAGACCATACCCACAGTTTCCACTTTGTAGACAAATGGCGAGATGATTTCCTCATCCAAAGCGGAGAATACCTTGTTCAAAGTGGTCACCGCCTGCATGGCATCTTGTATATTATTCGAGCCACTGTCATAGATATTCATTACCTCGATGAAAATGACCGAAACCTCCTCGAAACTCTGGCATACATGCTCTTCACTTTTGCGCATACGTTCGGCTATGGGTCTGGGGATCATGGAGTACAGCAGCTCATCGCCCTGACGTTTCCACGAATCGGCCAACTCCAAAGATTTTTCCAACTCATCGGAACGTAGTTCCTCTTTCTCAAACATCAACTCCAGCTTAGAGCAATGCTGCCAGCCGGCCATCACCAGCTCACGACTCAGGCCATGCGGATTGAGATCGTTTAGATACAAGCCTATGCCATGCAATTCATCCAGATTCTCTATCAAGGGACTACACAGAAATATAAGCGAATCTACATCCTTGATATAAAACATCTGACCCTTGAGCAGTATGGATCGTAGACCAACCGAGGCACGTCGCTGTCCAGTGGCCGGATCTATTTCTTCTTTAGCCGCTGCCGCATTTTCCTCATCCTGGGCATGTTCGGCACTAAACTGCTGAGCCTTGGCCAGGGCCATAGACTGAGCCTCATTCAGACTAGCATCATCATCATAGTTCTCAAAGTCCAAATTCAAGGCCGCATCATAGGCCGCCCGATTATGTCCCGTCCGGATCAGTTCAAACTCAAAGAGTACCGTGCGCATTTGTATAATAGTTTCCCAATCAATTTTCGTATCCTTGGGTCGTCGACACTTGAATCGATCCATTATGAAGCTACCTATAAATCCTTTGGGATTCACTCCCGGATTATGCAAGATCCAGGTCTCTATAATCTTCTCGCCAGCCAGAGTGATGCGCAAATCATGGTTGAGCACTATGGTAAAGGGGAAGAGCTCCATGAATATGTTCAAGTCCACTGCAGGCATTTTAAGCTGCGAGGGATGCGCTATAACATTCACCCGCTTGTTCATATAATCGCGATTATCAAAATCCAGTCGATACTTTACAATCACCGTCAAAGGACCCTCCGACAATTTGATGGGACCCGCTGTGCCACCGCATATATCATTCTGACTTTCCATCACGTAAGCATGCATCTCCAGGCCATAGAACTGTTTGGCCACCTGGGTCATCTGGCCAATCAAATACTTGGACATGCCAGTACGGCCACTGCGATATAGGATTACAGCACCCTTTTCATCCACATTGGTCAGCTGCATGCTGGGCGACTTCATTTTCGGATAGGTGAATTTCATCTGCAGATGTATATTGTCCAGAGATTGTACAAAATCGCAGTAGTAACGACCCGAGGAGCGTATCATCTTGTCATAGCCGAAATTGCTAAAGAAACGCACAAAACAGCGTCCAAAGAAGTGCATGCAAAAGTCAAAGGATTCACCCGTGCAGGCAGCCAAGGCGGCTGCAATGTCCGGCATTAGCTTATCCGGATAGATTTGATGCGTCTTGAAGCTATTATGTTTGCAATCAACAATTTGGCATATCTTCTTCCAAGTGTCCGCGCCATACTCGGTCTGCACATAGTGCTGGACACTCTCGTACAGCATGCCATACATGTTGAACAGAAAGATCCCAGGGGGCGGTGGGTGGACAGGTCGAATTTACTTTGGCCAAAGTTTATCTGAAACGAGGGAAACAAAAAGTTGACAGGAACATAATTAGCCTCGAGGCATATAACAAAGTTTTTCCATTATGGACAGCAGGTAATTTGGTTAACCAAGGTCAGGACTTAACTAGCTTTATGGTTGGGTGATGCGAGATTAAGTGAATGAACTTCAAACAGTGGGCCAGAAATCTCCTTTTTTAGGCTTTTGAAAAGATAGGATTTAAAGACTCCTACTAATTAGTCCTTCTCCTACTAATTAGTGTGTCCTTGCAGATAAAGTTAATGTAACAGGGAGAAGGAAGTACCATAAAAAGTATATATATGCTTGATCAGCATGATGAGCTGGGTCGAGTGAGCTTTGTCCGTCCGTCTGTCTGTTTCTAAGCGAGCTAGTCCTTCAGTTTTGAAGCTATCGAGCTGAAATGTTGAGTCTTTATCAGGCATGTTCTCAATTCCACTTCCACGGCAACTTTTCGAAAGTGGAACTGATTCGTGTTCTCGCTACACCAAAACGAAAAAGTTTTTCGTTTTAAAGAGGATTGCTTGATGCTCTGTGGAATGAAAAGTAATTGCCAAATTACGTACTCGTACAGTGAATTTTCCTTAATTCTGTGAACAATTTAGAAATTGTTTGTGAATTTGGATTTGCATTTAAGTCTTTAATTGAATTATAAACAATTTTGTTTGTCCAGAATTTTCCAGTGACAGCCAAAACGAAAAAGTAACACTAAAAAGTCAACCTCTCTCATTTTCGACAGTTCCATTTTCTTTCATTTCGCTTGGACTTGTGGCTTCTCTCTTATGTCAGTGCTAGTCTCGTTTGGACCGGTGGCTTGAAAAAAGTAAAAAAAAAAAGCAATTTCATTTGGAATTGAGAACACGAAAACCAAACCGAAGCGGAATTGCTTTCGATTTACTTTTCAAAAAGTAGTGGAAATGAGAACATGGGTGTGTATGTCGTAACCTCCCGGATCGGATGACTACTTCTTGTAACTGCCATAGGAACGATCGGTTCAAAAATGGGTTTTAGTGAGAAAAAATTGTTGGTTTTCAATGTTAGTGTTTAGAAACTAGATCATTATTAATGTTATAAGATTTTCAAACTGATCAACGAAAGTTAATCGAAATCGCTAACCGTTGGAGAGAGCTTTTTCAAGTGTATCAAAACTTCGGCATAGACGAAGTTTGCTTTGCTTTCTCGTTTACTATATTTTCGGTAAAAATTACACATAATAATCGTGTCTTCCGTAAGATTAATGTGTTTTGTTGTTGTTTTTAAACTGCCGTATGTAGTAGTTTCTTAGACGTTTTACCACCAGCGTGCGCGATGGCGCAATGCGTTGAGGTGGCACCCCTCTGGCGGCCCTCCTGTTCCAGCAATAAAAAAATGTCGAATATGTAACTCATACAATTTTGAAATTGTATGCCCAATATCTTTAGTCTGTGGAATTCTCCAAAAAATGGGATAACATGTATATATGTATATGTATATATGTATATGTCGAAAGTATATCTTCGCTTAGAAAATTGTAGAATTTTTTGGGATACAATTTTTAAGGTAAGAAATCCTTGCAGTCTTGGTGCTTGGTTAATCATGTACACCTTAATTGCTCCAAGTGCATGTTTATGATTTTCCATTGTTGCAAACCTTCGCCTTTATACGATTGGCAATGAGCCCCTGCAACGAATATCCAGCAAAACCCAAAGCGCTCTAAGAGCGCTATTAGAGCGCTCAAAAGAAGCAGTGAAGCGCTCAACTCTCCTTGTAACTAGTGCTATTTTTAACATTGCCATGTCATTGGATGTCAGCGCTACACTCTCACTGCGAAAAAAGCGCTTTAAAGCGCTCCGCTCGCAATGTAAAAAGAGCTCTAGAAAGCGCTACACTGTCACTGCGAATAAAGCGCTTTAAAGCGCTCTGATCCCACTGTAGAAAGAGCTCTAGGAAGCGCTACACTGTCACTGCGGAAAAAGCGCTTTAAAGCGCTCCTCTTGCAATGTAAAAGGAGCTCTAGGAAGCGCTATGCTCCTAGAGTAAAAAGAGCTGTAAAAAGCGCTCCAAAAGAACATTTTTTATACAAAATTCAAATAAAATTTTCAATTCATTTCAATTTATATATAACATAATTATAAGTTTTATTATTATTAGTATTTTAAGGTACGTTGAAAGTGGTATTATGAAGTAGTTTTAAGTTTAAGACTGCAGACATTTTTTATTAAGATGGGAAAACTTAATAACAAAGTCTTCTTCTTCAAGTTAAGGAACATTTTTTTTTTCAAATCTTAAATCACAACAGGTCACTAAAACCCATACAATTATATTTCGAACATCTTTTATACAATTTTAATCAGAATTTGGATTTGCTGGATTTGATGCGTCTGAGGACAAAAGTATTTTTTTTTGTTGATAGGAATTCCTATAAATTTTGTTTTTCATAGTACGAAAGCCCTTCGCCATTTCCTTCGCATAGTCCTCTCGATTTAAATGGACCCCACTTACAGCATCTGTGAAAGCCAGTTTGTGAAAAAATGACTTCTTTATCGGGTGTGTCCCAGAAATCTCTAGAGATTTTCGTATAAACTTTATCATTTCAAATTAAAGCTGTTTGTCTTTATATGCGAAGGGGAACAAATATGCACGGCTACTAGAATAGATGACTGAAGTTAATCGATTTGAAACCGCCTGCTCAAAGTCAAGAAGATTTAATGCGTACATTTTTTCTTGCATATGATCTAGTAGCCGGTCGTACTCTTGTCACTTGACAAGTGTATTCCTTTATGCGAAAATCGCTAGAGATTTCCAGGACACCCCTGTATTAAAGAAATCAGAACAAAAAGAACAAAATAAAGAAGAAAAAATGCAAGCAGGTGGCGCTAGCATACGCATACTGTTCATAGGAGAAGTGTTGTGAAATAACTGATTTTTTGGAGCAGTATTTACAAGGAGAGTTGAGCGCTACAATTGAGCGCTTTCGTGGAGCAGTATTTACAAGGAGAGTTGAGCGCTTCAATTGAGCGCTTTTGTAGTGCTCGCAGTGGAGCGCTTCGAAAAAATTTGCTGGGTATCTACAGTCGTTGATCTTGAAATTCTTTTTGACCCCAAATTGAGTTTCAATCCTCATATCTCCTCTATTGTTAATAGGGCGAATGGTGTACTTGGATTCATTAAACGTTGGTCGAAGGAATTTAATGATCCATACACCACAAAGATCCTGTACACTGCTCTAGTCCGTCCTGTACTTGAATACTGCTCGTTTGTCTGGTGTCCGCAATATAAAAAGCATATCGATCGTATTGAATCAGTACAAAAGCAATTCTTGCTTTTTGCTCTTCGTGGACTAAATTGGGACCCCAACCTTTGTCTGCCATCGTACTCCAGCAGACTCTTGCTTATTAACCTTCCTTCGTTAGCTAATCGTAGAACAGTCCAAGGCGGTTCTTTTCTTCATAAGCTAATCATTAGTGATGTAAACTCTACCGAACTCTTAGGTCGCTTTAACTTTTCCCTTCCTTCTAGGCCAACTAGAAACTATTTACCTTTAATCTTGCCCAGATGCACAACAGATTATGCCCAGCACGTTTTCGGGTCTTATGTCAATATTACAATGATTTCTATCACCTCTCTCTCTTCTCTCTAAAAACTTCTCTCTATAATTATCTCCGGAGAAATCTCTGACCACTCCCAGCTGTGAGTAGGGGCATATCTTGCTGGACTGGCTAAAAAATCCTCCCCCACCGGGTCAGAGATTTTCCGGTTATTTAGTTTTAAGTTTCACGTATACAATTTTTATTTTTAAAGTTTACTTTTAGATAGTTTTCTCTCTATCTCTGTTTTAGTTTAATTAATTATATTATCTTATTTTTTCCTTTGCTCCTACATAACTATAGGTTTTGGTTTTTTCTCTCTCTCTCCCTCTTCTCGATCTCTATATTATTAACGTTTTTGTTAGCTCTAATAACGTCTCTGACTACAATTGGCTGTGAATAGGGGCATAGCTGGCCGGACGGGCAAATAAAATTCCACCACCGTGTCGGAGTTGTTATTAGTTTATTTTGTAATTTTATTAGATTTTCTTTGATAGGCTTCCTAAGCTAATAAAATTTTTTTGTAACGTATTTATACTTTTGTTGATAGCCTTTGTTTGTCGACTCTAAATAAATAAATAAATAAATAAATGGTACTATCCGATGGAGTCGTGAAAGGTTCAAACTCCGCATTACCAAACATATCAAGACCAACTCGTATCAGTTCAGAAACCATTCCTGATTTTCGCCCTTTGAGGATTAAACTGGGATCCGAACCGACATTTCCCTTAACTTCCCTTACAAATCGTAGAGTCTGTCATAGCGTGATTTTTCTTCAGAAGCTTCTGTCTGGTGAGATTGAGTCAAATGCTTTGTTAAGTCAAATAAATTTTACTATTCCAGTTCGTTTAACCAGACATTTCATTCCGATATATCTACTGGTAAGTTTCACAAACTAGCCTTTTAAACGTAATCTTTGCCCTCTTTATAATATGTTTTTCCACTTATTTTCTACAAATTCGTACTTGTTAGTTATATGAAATAACATATTGTCCTTTCTTTTCCACTCATTGTAAAGTTTAACAGAACTTTTATGAACTATAAACTTACAAACAAATAAAATATTATATGTGGGTTCAAAATCCTCCTAGATAGGGTCAGAACATATAATATTAAGCAACTTTTAGCCGAAATTACCAAAAATCTAGTCTTGGTGGACTATTTCCCAATATGCTAAGAATTGTTTTTCAAACAGAGATAATCTAAAAAGAAAACGAACCAACCCGGATCTAAGAGTTTCGGCTCTGGACAGTGAACCGGTGATAAACGGCTTTATGACGATACAAATATATTTTATTCAGTAAGTCAGTTACTTGTTTAACTGCACTTAACCATTACCTTTTGATAAGGCAAATCCACGTGGGCACGAAGGTAAGAAAAAGGGTTCAAAATATTAGCATCTTAGTAAAAATACCTAGGTACTTCCCAAAACTGATTATAGTCTACTCCCTTATTCTGTTCAAGCCATTAAATCAATTCGCCAAGCGTAAAATTAAGTAAGAGATGACAAGTATCAAAATGTTCACAGTGAATGTGCATACCTATACATATCAGTGCTGCCACAGAAGTTCTTTTTTGCTGATGCTTTCAACTTTCCCACAATAAGTGACTTAACCCCAACTCCTTCCCCCAGCACAAAAACCCCATGTCTTTTGATTTATTGCCTCAACAGTTTAATTTGACTTCATGCGCTAGGCACGCGCCTCTTTCAAGGAGGAGTCTGTCACGTCCACAAAATAACAGTCGCTCGTTGTGTTCCTGACTTATTCGTATTTTCGTTTTTTTCTCTCGCTAATTTCCCATGTTGGGTGGTTAATTTTTTCAATTTCCCTCAAGTTGGTAACCAACTGTAGCCCCATAAATTTTGTACAAATTTAATAAATCCTCTTTTGGTTGGGGCAGAAAGGAGGGCGGAGAAACACTTATTCACTTTTGACCAAAACAAGACAAAACATGCAAATTTTGTCAAGTCGTTAAGTAACCACGAAATGTGGTATAAAAATCGACAAAATATACATATAAAGTAATCGATTTGATATAGGAGTATGATGAGTAATGTTTGTCGTTTCAACAATAATTATAGGAATACGACAGAGTGGAATCCCTGTTAGGGTAAATGACCCGCTAAAAGTGACCTTTACAGCTTTTGCATGAATGGTTGTAGTTATTTTAAATTGGACAAAGTTTGGCGTGTGCTTATAGAGAAAAAATTTGATTAAAATAATTATATTGATTACGTTATCGAACATAATTGTTTAAAGATGACCATCCACACAGTGCGATTTTATAATTGATTTGGAAAAGAAAACGCCAAAGCCAAACTGTTCACTTGCTCGGTGTTCTCCCACAAACGGTCTCAGACGTTGTTTGGCGATTTAATAAGCTTGGCCAGCTGTTGAGGCAATAAATCAAAATACATGCCATCCTGTGAGGTGGTATGGAGATGGCCTTAAGTTGTTTTCTGTGCGAAGTTGAGCACTCGCGATGCATTTTTTAACTAACTAAATTTTACTCTTAACAAATTGATTTTAAGGAGTTCGGAGTTACGAAAACTGAATTTTCACCACATACGGTCGAAATCGGATAAGCTAATCTGTAAAATACCTGTACCTCCCAAAGATTGTATCTGTATAACTGATCACATTTAAATGTGGTGCCATACGAGCTGTGTGGTACTGCCCTGCTCCCAATTTTGATTTCATTATACCTTGGGTAACATTCATTTGTAATCCCTTAATATGAAATATAAGGTTTTTCTCAAAATTCAGCGGAGGCGTTTGGCAAAAATAGGAAATAAGCTTGAAATGCCTGCATATACATTCCAGGTTAAG
This sequence comes from Lordiphosa magnipectinata, assembly GCA_037044535.1. NCBI lineage: Eukaryota > Metazoa > Arthropoda > Insecta > Diptera > Drosophilidae > Lordiphosa > Lordiphosa magnipectinata. Next base: position 781,779 of record JBAMBO010004042.1, read on the forward strand.
ATTCTCTAGCTTTTACTAACTCTGAAGTCTGTTCGTTTATAAAGACAGGCAGACGGACGAATGTAAAGGCGGATCGACTCGGCTGTTGATGCTTATCAAGAATATGTATGCTTTATAGCAGCAATGCCCAGCCGTATGCTCTTTGAGTACGTTTTGTTTTTGTAATTGCACCGAAGATAGGAAATCAATGATCGTATACCAGTGCCGGCCAAATGGAGAGGACAAAAAAGTGTGCTTGTGTTGGTGAGCAAGAGAGATCTCTCCAGACTACAGCCGTTTTACTTGCAATTCAGTGTTCATCGATTCACACAATTAAGAGTTCGGCTCGCGTTTGCGTAAAAATACGACTGACTTCGGCTCGTGGTAGCTATGGCTGGCCGGCTCTGTCGTATACATGTAGGGCGCACTCACATGCAGACGATTTCGTGTGTGTGCGTAGCGTAGTCTTCTTTGATTGGTGTTTGCGCGCGCAAGAAAACTGACCAAAAGCAATTTCATTATTGGTATTGGAGTTTCTCTTTGTGAGTATTGGTGAGTGCTCTGTCGTATGCTGCTTTTGAGCATGCCTGCTTTATAGGGTCGAAGATGCTTCCTTAGGGCTGTTACATACATTTGCACAAACTCATGGTCATCCAATCCGGCTGGTTCCGACAAATGTGCAGCGTATTTATACTAGAAGATTTCATGCAAATTTTTCATCAACTCAGCTCATTGAAGCTGTCGGAGTGATAAATATCTGAACAATTTTAATATACCCTGTGCATCTATGTTTGCTGTAAATGTTTTTATTGGAGATATAGTGGCCCGATATTGATCTAATTTGGTCAGTATATGTAAAGCCAAGGTCCCACAGGCAAATAATTTGACCAAATTTTTATAAAAATTTTGCTAAATTGGCAAATTTAGGGAATTTTTTGGCCATAATTGATCAAATTATTTGAGTGTGGCACCAAAGTTTAAGTTTTAAGTCCTGCATTATCTCCAAGCATGGATATTTACCCAAATTTTCAGCGTAATTTGGGCAAATTATTTGCCTGTGGGACCTCAGCTTAACTCATAAGCAAAGATAAACTTTTTTAAATGCTTATAACTTCTCAAATACAGTACTCATGTCGCTCAATTATTTCACAATCTCAGCACGGCTTTATGAAAAGGCGTTCTGTTACTGCAAACTTGCTTGAGTTTACTGTATCTGCTTAATTTTCCTCTGAACCTTCTTAACTGGATAAACGCTTATTTGACATACAGTTCCCCACGTGTCCGTTTCAATTCGCCGTTTTCTAAATCCATCAGCGTACTCTCTGGGGTACCTCAGGGTAATCACCTTGGATCTTTACTTTTTAATCTTTTCATTAACGACATCCCACATGTCTTGCTTCAATAAGGACCCGATGTTTTCTCTCCTTCTTCAATTGGACTTAAATTCTCTGCATACATGGTGTTCAGTTAATTGCCCCCCACTAAACGCTGAAAAGTGTAAATGTATGTCTTTTCATCTCACACAGCCGTATTTATACGACTATAAGATTGATGACAATCTTCTTGAACGCATTTACAAGGTTGATGGTTTGGGCATAAGCTTTGTACCCGAGTTAATCTTTAATAATCATATTTCTGTCATCTCTAATAAAGCTATGGGTGTTCTTGGGCTTATCAAAAGATGGTCCAAGGAATTTAACGATCAGTATCTCACTAAACATTTATACGTCTCACTATTTCGACCAATACTTGAATATGGGTCGTGTGTTTGGTCACCGCATTACCATAAATATCCGGACCAACTTGAATCGGTTCAAAAACAGTTTGTAACTTTTGCCCTCCGTGGCCTCAACTGGGATCCTACAAACCATCTTCTACCTTACGAGCATCGACTACTCTTAATCGATCTTCCATCTCTTAAGAAAAGCCGGACGTGCCATTGTGTGCTTTTCATTCACAAACTCTTATCATGTGATATTGACTCTTGTGCTCTGTTAAGCCAAACAAATCTTGCTGTTCCTTTGTGTCTTACCAGAAATTTAGATCCCTTTTTTTGTCCCTTTGAACTTTGTCAAACTAAAACAGATAAATAAATCATACCTTGACTTGAAATGGCTAGTACTGAAAACATGGGATGATCCCTTATATGCTTTAAAAAAGCCAATGCCATGGACTTCATGTTGTTCGCTTCAACTCTTTACGGGTAGTGCTGAATTAGTATTAAAATTATGTATTGCAGCAATTTATAATACAATATTGAAGTAGTGAAGGGTTTCCATATGGAAAACTTCGTATGTTAAAAAGAAGAAAACTGAAGCTGATTTTTCAAAGGGTAAATACTGACATATGTATGTACGTATATCTGTTAAATAATTCAAACAGAAAAGTGTTGTTAGCAAATGAGTTCCTAGGACACCGAATCTCAAGTACATGGGGCATTTCATCTCCTTCATTATGCAAAACTATCCCAAGGATGTTTTCAAAATTAGCATATTTGATGGCTTGTCAAGCAGCTTACGTTCAGCTAATGCTCCATAGAAATGCACAGCTGGTTCACTCCTGCAAGCATTATATCACTTGCTTTAAAGTTTACATTTTATCCACGCGCTTTATTTATTTATAATTTACTAAAAGTTCCCAGCCTCACACACACTCTCTATATCTCTCTCTCTCACACACGCACACACACATTTATAGTCTGAGTATTTTCGTTTTCCGTTAACACTTAGTTTTTTCTGCTCCGTACCGTATCTACTCCGATGCCGATGCTTCGTCGTCTGTGGCTATTGTTACACTAATTTGGCTTCGCCGTCTTACTCTGCTTCTTTGGCTTCTGACGGTGTGATTTGTGCCATGATTTTCATCTGATGGAACTTCGTGCGTTGCTGTCGACGCGGAGTTTGTGTCGTGTGTAAAAAGCTTTTCCCTTCAACTCAGGCAGGCAGTTGTCGTGCGAATGAGGCGTGCATCGTTGGCGGTCAGGTCTTTTATAGTCCTCCCAGCTCCGGCTATCAGAGAACATTTCCGGTGGCACTTATGCTTTCCGTGTTTGCGCTTCGACACGCACTACCGTTTGACCAGGACATCATTATTATCATCATCATCGGACGTCAGTCAATGCTTCCTTCAATGGGTCCTTTCTTTTCCAATAAAGTATCAACCGAAAAAGAAAATGAAAAGGAGTAATTTTTCTCTCTTTTCATGGTTTTTATTGTGTGCGCACAACACAAATTGTATACATACATACAAACACATAAACAACCATTTGGACTTGTTTGCGTTCTTAGCATTCCTTGTGAAATATTGTCCTGTGTACTTTACTGCGTTAAGTCACTGTTAAATATTGTGGCAGGGATGGTAAACTTTTGGCTGAAACCGTTGATTGTGGCTAGCAAGCTTAGCTAAAAATGTTAGAAAATTTCCAAACTATTGGTACTGGACTTGCGGAAAATTTCCAAACTGTATACACTTGCGGACTTGCGGAAAATTTCCAAACTGTGCAACAGTAAAAATTAAAAAAAAAAGGGTTTCATATATCAAATTCATTGCTTAAATAAACTTTAAGATACGGTGCAATATGGTTTCGAACTGGAATCGAAAGAGAACAATATCTTACTGTACCTACATTAACAGTCTGCACACCCTTAAGGGGATTAACCCGTGTGATGGTTTCGAAATCGAAAAATTTTGTTTTCCTAAATCGCATCTATATATTACACAGTACAACACAAAAAAAAAAACCCGGCATGGGACCCATAAATTGTGATAAAAAGGACCTCTGTAGGCATTACCTCATACCCTGTTTTTCATATAAAGCCTCGGTTCGCGTTTTATGGGTACTTTTGTACTTGCAACACACAACGACATCAATATTATCTTAGATTTTAAGGGCTTAAGATAAAAATCTGGAAAATTCAGCAAATGTGGACTGGGTCATTGGGAACGCAATACAAAAAATTCACTTCAACCGGGCAATTGGTTAGGGTATCTCCAGAAGGAGTTAAACCTTCATTCTTGAATATCTTTGAAAGCGCACGGTAGATTTTTATTAAAATCGTTTTTTATGATGTTATAATGGTCTTTTCTATATGTGGTTAAAAGGATTTTTCAATATTCTATGTCGTTCGAAAGTTATGTAGCTTAGAATCTACGTGTTTACATATAAACTTGAACTTTCGAAACCACTTTTTTTCATCTGGTCAACATGATATCTCAAAAACGACTCGACCGATCGCCTTGAAATTTTTAGGGTAGGTTCAGCACATATGGGGCTACAAGCTATAATATAATGATTAAAAAAGGTCACCTCGTTTTTTTTTTATGCAATTTAATTTCTGATCACTCAGTCGACCGGAATCGTGTTGACCAATGCAGTACTTTTTTTTTAACATGAATTACTTTCCCGCGCTTTTTCAATATTTTGAGTTCAAAAGTTTCAAAGTTCTACGTTTTAGTCGCTCTTCAACCCCCGGGTCAACGGGAATTAACAAGGTGAAGCCGTCAGCATCTGCTAAGGGCCAGTATATGTATGAATGTGAGATAGAAAGAGAAGGCAGAACATTTGTTTGTCTCTGCTTGTGTATTGCCGTTCGCTTCTATCATTCACAAAGCACTGGCTCTTTGGCCCTACAAGCAGAGAGAGAACGCTGTCTCGCTCGGTGTCACCTTATATCAGGGGCCGGCAAAACACAAATGCTCATTTTGGCGTTGCGTGTGTATGCAAGGGCGTAGCCAGCTTTCCAAAAAGGTAGGGCAAAAAGGTAGCGCGCTCATTTAGCACATCTTTGTTGTTGCAAAAGAGAGCAGTATAAGCTCGTATAATGTCGGTGTGTCGATGTCGCTGCCGCAGAGCGCTGTTGTATACACTTCAGATAGGGAGGCGCCGGACTCTGCCTTATATAATTCCACCATGTGCACACCAAATTTAAAGTTCATGGGCTATGCTCCCTTTACACATTTCATATATTTCCAAAGAGCTTCTCTAGAGATAGTGTAATAGATTAGACAATTATAGAAGATATCTATAAATATTTAGAAAATTTTGCCTTCTGTGATGAAATAAAACTGGATATATTTGACACTAGTTTCTCTTTAGATAACTTTGATCACTGACTTTCTAGAGATATATGACAAGTGTAAGGGCAGCTTCAGAACTTTAGGGTTAATTAGTGAAAGTTTCGCGACATTTTGAAATTTCGGGCATTAATGAAATCTGTAAGACTGATTATCAACCCACAGCCAAGCCCGCTTGTTCTAGAGATCTAAGATTTGGCATAGACCTTCGTTTAGTTGTAAGCGCGCACTATGAAAGAAATTTTTGAAAATTTGACCGCAAAGTGGGTTAAGTGACTTAACAGTGTGTGATAAATTACATTACGTGGTTAATTCATTCCTTCATTTCCATTATCCGTTCCTGACTTTAATATCGAGTAAAAAAAAGGAATTAAGAAGCAAAACCGAGATTTCATGCCCATAGATTTTTTTATTTTAGGTTTGTTTAGTATTTATTGAATATTCTCTTAATGAGACTAACATTAATTTTTTCAAATCTTAATCTAGAAATAATTATACAACCATCCCCTATTGGAGGTAGTTTATGTTCTGCGGTCCTTTAATTCAATCGCTGGGTTGTTAGGTCTTTTCTTCGGAGGCGAGAATGCGTTGCTTGCAGGGTGAGAGATTTGGCAAGTTCATTAGGGTGGGCTAGAAGCTTCTCAGAATATTTTCGTTTAAGTTGCTGTATTTCAGTTTGGACCAATGGGATCCTCAGTTCGTTGTAGATACATTCGTTGCGAATGTACCATGGCGCTCCAGTAAGTGTTCTAAGAATTCTTGATTGTGATCTTTGAAGGATGTCCGAAGGACACCGCTCGCACAGGCATTTCCCCTTAGCTGCGAGCCATAACTCCAGACAGTCTTTATGATGCTTTTGTTTAGTAAGACTTTGTTTTCCAGTTTTAGAGGGGAACGGGAGTTAAATAGCCAGTGAAGTCTGTTGGCCTTTAGCCTTATATAAAGTTTTTTCGAGTCTATATGTTTGCGACAAGTGAACCTTCTGTAAGGTAGACAACATCGTTTGATTGTGGTATCATAGTCGCGTTTGGTGATATCTGGGGACAGGTGCTTCTGTTAAGTGTGAACGACACGTGTTTACACTTTTCCTCGTTAATTTTTATGCACCAGTTGGCCAACCACTCCTCCACGTGAGCTAGTCTGGATGCGATAATTGGACATCGTGATCTGCTTAGAATTGTTTAGCATCCGCAAAAGTGGATATTGTTAGTCGGAGTTCTATTGAAATGACGGCAGTGTACAATACGTACAGAAAAAGGGCCGAGAACGCTACCTTGTGGCACTTCGGCTCCAATGATGAACTTTTTCGTTCTGTACTCATTTTGACGAACAGAAAATACTCTGTTGCTGACATAACATTCTAAGAGTTTGTGTGTATTTGGAGGAAGCAGTGTCCTAATTTTATATATAAGCCCGTCCAACCAAACGCGGTCAAACGCTTGGGTAACATCTATGAAAATGGCAGAGCAGTATTCGTGGTGCTCATACGCAGTCCGAATATCTGAAAGTTAAACGGTTGACTTGCTCAATGGTCCCGTGTTTTGCGCGGTACCCAAATTGATGTGAAGGACTTATATTTTGTGCATGGGTATCAATTTTGCGAAGTAAGATCTTCTCAATTACTTTTGATAAGCAAGGTAGCAGGCTAATGGGTCTATATGAAGATGCTTGTGTGTTATCCTTTCCTGGTTTCTGAATCATTATGATTCGAAAGTATGCACATCGCAGTACAGCATTGAAGATTCTTGAGATATATGTAACGGCAGGACTTGGAAGTTCATGACCTGGTGCACGCGATAGTTGAGTTCTGTTATAACATTTTTTATTTCAAGCGCATGAATTTTGATTGGATAAGTTTGTGCGGCAGTGGGAATCAGTGGCAGTGCATATGCATCAGTTGGTGGATTCGGCTGGAAAACATTTCTTAAGTGAAGTGCAAAGACATTTGCCTTTTCTTCGTCTTCTCTCGGATCCCTCAAAGGCGTGTCTACTTTTGCAGGTGGCTTTATGAAAGCGTGTGCTCTCCATATTGGAAGTTTGGTGCTTCTAGGCGATAATTTTTCAATGTAACTGCTATGGGCTAGCTGCTCCTCAGCTTCGAGTGCTGTGTGATGTACGCGTTCTGCATGTCTCAGGCGAGTCCTTGCAGCAGGCGATAGTTGCCCATAGTTGAAATCAACCTACCAGAATCGCAAACTGTCATTTCAGTTCCTGAACTTCATTACATCTGCTTGAGCCATTAAAAAATTCAGCTAGACAATGACCCACAATCCTTACCAGTCTACAACAAAAGATGGTCCAACGACTAATGTCGTTTTCCAGTGTTTGGAAGTACCTAGGGACAAATACTTAGGCACATACCTAGATACATATTTTGTGTACCCTTTACCCCACTTCGGTATTTTCAAATTCGAGTACCTTTTACCTTACCTAGGTCCCAATTTTCATTTACCTTGTCAATAGGTAAGGTACTAGGTACTTTATGTAAGTGATTTTTTTCGCTCCGATTACATTATAGCAGAGATGCTGTCGCGCTCTGCCATATTATATTATATAAGACAAGTATCAGGTACCTGTTTATGGCTTTAACTGGACGTCGGGTTAACAATTCGTGTTCAAAAACTATACGATCCATGCTCGCTAAGAGGAGGGCGGACTCTCATCCGTGCTCCCATTTTTACTATGACAAACATTTTGCGATCTTTAGACAAGTTGTGTACTGAAGAACGGTTTCAAATCGCAAAATTTTTACAATAGTGAAAATGGAAGATTTTTTGCATGAGTTCAAAAACATAGAATTTTTAAGACTTTTACGATACCATGATGGAAGATTGAATGAAACTGAGAATTGTTATGAAAATTGGAACATTGAATTGGAAGTCTTAACTTATGTTGTCGATAATATCAAGTCTTTTCAATCTATACTTAAGTTTAAAAATAATTACAATGTTTTTTTATAAAGAATAATACCATTTTGTCTAGCTCTGTACCTATTGAAAGAGTTTTAAACAGATGAGGCCAAATACATACACCAAACTGAAATAGAATAGGTGACTTAATATTCCAAAAATAGACCAAAAAACATTGTACCCAAACGTTTGCGAGTACTAGGTACATATTGTTTTTTTTTTTCCTTGTACGAACTAGCTCCTGTTCCAGTTCCATTCACTATTCTTCACATCTCTAGCACTTTTATAACCGCTCATCAGATGTATCATTGTCGTAGCCTTTCGCTTATGTGGGGTGGATGGGCTTGCTGGGCGCTTGTCTGTATTTTAATGCCATTCCATTTTCACGCACATTTTTTGTATCTATGTAAGTAAGTGGGGTATGCACAATATGTACTCCTCTTCTCTCCCTTTTCCCCTGCTCCCATCCAGCTTTTATACTTTATGTGCTGTTTTAAAAGCAATTTAAGGAGGATTTCCCAAATTTCACAAAAACCAAACCACGCCAAAGTGTGTCCTGTAGGTCGTAAAGGATTTTCGGTGAGCTTTTTAAATAAACGTTGACAATTTTATGGGTTGAAGCTGTTGACAAAAAACACATACCCGGAATTTTTGTGTGCCGGCACTCAAAATACCATCAATAAAATCTATAAAACCCACGTGTACGCTCTTGTAATGGGCTTTAAGTGGTGTCCAGTGCTGAATAAGTTTTTGTGGGGGTTCTGAAATTAATTGCCAATGTCTGGGCTATTACGTGCGGTTATTTGAGCCTTCCCTCACAATTGCTTAATTAAATGAACTTTAGGACACTGTCCTTTATGACGATTCCATGGTGTGTGACACGCTATCAGCTCGTTAAAGAAACCCAAGAAGAAGCTTAAGTTGGGTTTTAGTTGAAGGTTCAACTAAGGTTGAAATGCAGTTGAAGTTTGTCAGTGCTGATTCAGAGCTGAGAAGTAGGAACTGCTCCAATTCATGACTGATTTCAGTTCACATTACCCATGAAACTAACCCATGAATTCAGCACTGAAGTCATGCCAGAAAGAAGCGAAGGCAGCCATGATTTCAGTACCAGCCTCTTCAAATCAAGTCTGATTAAGCTCTGAATCAGTACTAAGTACTGAAGGGACGTTATCCCACACCTCAACTGAAACAACACAAGAAAGTCCAAAAAAAAAATAAAAAGTTGACTGAAAACTCCTTTTTTATTTTGCCTAGAAAGTGAATTACAACAAATTCAGTGTGCAGTGTGCTTAAACATCAAGATTTATTTGTAATATTTCATCAATTATTTATTTGGTCCTTCAAGCAGCCAATAGGTTTCCATTTCACCTTTACCCTTGACTTTAACCGTACCACGAGACTCAATCTTATAGCCCACTTCGCGTACCTTATGTGCGGTATACCGTGACAATTGTATCCTCCAAGGATCACAGCTACTCTCCATACGTGAGGCTACATTTACCGTATCCCCAAAGAGACAATATCTGGGTACCTTAAGACCCACCACACCAGCCACCACCGGACCAGAGTGTATACCCACACGTATAGCCACATCGGTCATCAGCTCTTGGGCTTTCAGTTTCATCACACGCAAAGCCAAGTCGCAGGCATGTTCGGCATGTAGAGGATTGATATCAGGTGCTCCCGACACTGCCATATAGACCATACCCACAGTTTCCACTTTGTAGACAAATGGCGAGATGATTTCCTCATCCAAAGCTGAGAATACCTTGTTCAAAGTGGTCACCGCCTGCATGGCATCTTGTATATTATTCGAGCCACTGTCGTAGACATTCAACACCTCTATGAAGATGACCGATACCTCCTCAAAGCTCTGGCACACATGATCCTGACTCTTACGCATGCGTTCGGCTATGGGTCTGGGTATCATGGAGTACAGCAACTCATCGCCCTGACGTTTCCACGAATCGGCCAACTCCAAAGATTTTTCCAGCTCGTCGGAACGTAGTTCCTCTTTCTCAAACATCAACTCCAGCTTAGAGCAATGCTGCCAGCCGGCCATCACCAGCTCACGACTCAGGCCATGCGGATTGAGATCGTTAAGATACAAGCCTATGCCATGCAATTCATCCAGATTCTCTATCAAAGGACTACACAGAAATATCAGTGAATCCACATCCTTGATATAGAACATTTGTCCCTTTAACAATATGGAACGCAAACCCTGTGAGAAACGACGTTCCCCTGTGGCCGGATCGATTTCATCTTCGCCGGCAGCTTCATCCCCATCATTGGCATGCTCATCGGCAAACTCCTTAGCCTTGGCCACTGCCATGGTCTGAGCCTCGTTCAACATCATATCGTCATAGTTCTCAAAGTCCATATTGAGTACCGCATCATATGCCGCGCGGCTATGTCCCGTTCTGATCAGTTCAAACTCAAATAGCACCGCCCGCATCTGTATCAATGTATCCCAGTCCAATGTTGTATCCTTGGGTCGGCGACAATGAAACAAATCCATTAAATGAGCTCCTATGAAACCCATGGGATTGGCTCCTGGATTATGCAAGATCCAGGTCTCTATAATCTTTTCGCCCGCATGGGTTATCTTCATGCCATGATTGAGCACCACAGTGAAGGGGAACAGCTCTAGAAAGACATTCAAATTAATGGTGGGCATTCTCAACTGCGACGGATGAGCCTCTGTGTTCACACGTTTGGCCATATACTCGGTATTATTAAAGTCCAGTCGATACTTTACAATCACCGTCAAAGGACCGTCAATCAGCTTAATGGGACCCGCGGTGCCACCAGTTATATCATTCTGACTTTCAATCACATAGGCTTTAATCTCCAGATTATAGAATTCTCTCGCCACCTCTGTCATCTGACCGATGAGATATTTGGACATGCCCGTACGACCACTGCGATACAAGATAACTGCTCCATTGTCATCCATACTGGTCAGCTGCATGCTCGGCGACTTCATTTTGGGATAGGTAAAACGCATTATCAAATGGATATTATCAATGGACTGCAAGAAGTCACAAAAATAACGGCCCGTCGAACGTATCATCTTGTCGTAACCAAAGTTACTGAAGAAACGCACAAAACATTTTCCAAAGAAATTCATGCAAAAGTCAAAGGATTCACCCGTGCAGGCAGACAAGGCGGCGGCAATATCCGGCATAAGCTTATCCGGATAGATTTGATGTGTCTTGAAGCTACTGTGTTTGCAGTCAACGATTTGGCAAACCCTTTTCCATACATCGGCACCGTACTCCTCTTGCACATAGTGCTGTACACTCTCATATAACATGCCGTACATGATGGATGGATGGATTGGTAATCAAAGCTGTAACGAGATATATGTTAAATTAAGTTGATCAAGCATCATTTGGACAATACAATGTAAGATAAATGGAAATTATTTATAAGTATCTATATCTACATGTATATGGGTCATTCTTTTTGAAACCGAACGGTTTTAAAATTGACCATTTTTGATTTAAATAAAAAAAAATCCGAAATTAGATCTCGACACTCCCACCAAAACGTGATTTACGGTTTTGCAAAAAAAATTTTGTTAATTTGATAAACAATTTCAAAAATCGTCTAACACGGAAAAATGGAAAAAAAGGGTTTTTTAAAAACTTGATTTCTCAGGTTTGGTTTATCCGACAGGTCTCTAGTTGATATGGCTGAATAGCATTTTGCTGTATCTATCAAAACACAAATTTAATAATTTTTTAAATTATTTAATAATATTAAGTAATTGTTGCTAAAGTTTATATATAATTTTTTCTCAGTGTTAACCACCATGATATTGGTTCTTAGAATATACATTTTATTGCCCTTAACATAGCTTAAATTACGGTGCATTCAAAAAGATGGAGACTTTTATAGTTTAAAAGATATTAATTTTTGAAGTTATAACAAATAAAAATATGCCTTTAAATAAAGCTTTGCCACGATGCTAGTTTCAAAGCTATGTGAATAAAACTTGGCAATTAAGCTTTATATTTATCAAGCTTTTCAAAAATGTCAACTTCAGGCAGATCGGACGTCTATATCATATATCATATCCGATCTAAAGAAATAGAGGAAAGCTTATTTCAGCTTATTTGGTTTTTAGGGAATTTTACCCTATTTGCTTTTAAAAATAGAGAATGGCTTAGCGAATCTTTTGTATTGTGAAATAAACGAGAATTCTAAGCTAACTTCGTCCGTGCCGAAGTTTTTATACCCTTGCAAGTTCTTGTCTTCATCACGCTCCCGCTCTACTTGACGAGATGCTAGATTTTCTTCGCGAATAGCGGCCAGTCGACTAGCATTTCGAGTTGATATCCGAGACGCATTTTGCTGTATCACGGGACGCCTGCCGTCGTTGCTCCTGGGACATTGAAGACACTCGTGGCATTTTGACTGATTTAATTGGTCACAATATTGGTTTCAACCATTTAAGCACATAAATAATCAAACAAATAAGTTCCTTTCAACTCGTAGCTAAAACTGCCACATATACATTTATTTTACTAGAAAAGTTGTAAAATTGACTCTTCGACCGATCAGCTACAAGAAGTAGTCATCCGGTCCGGGCGGTCCCGACATATTAGCAGCGTGCAGTCAAAAGAAGGCTCTGTGCAAAGTTTCAGCTCGATAGCTACAAAACTGAGGGACTAGTTTGCGTAGAAAGAGACAGACGGACAAACGTACAGACAGACGGACGGAGAAAGCTAAATCGACTCAGCTCGTCGCCCTGATCAAGAATACATATAGTTTATGGGGTCGGAAATGAATATTTCTATGCGTTGCAAACTCCTGGGCAAAATTATAATACCCTTTGCAAGGGTATAAAATCGCTAGACCAGGCGAACCCCAGACTAAATGGCAGCCTACCTCCCGTCCAACCGACCGAGAGGCGAAGCCGCTAACGTGCGACACGAAAACGCGAAGTAAAAACATAAAGTTATGTTAATAATAGGCTCAATAAGTTAAATTAGTAGTTTTCAAAGCAGGAAGAGAAGCTTTAAAGTCGATTTCTCGTTAGAATTTATTTTAGTCAGCACAGAGGACACGAAACGGTTTATGCAAGTCATAGTAAGTAGTACAACGATTCATTGATAAGAGGACATAATTACGTGTCAGTCTAATAACCTTGCTCCACTGGCGAACATTCAATCACATTCTCAAAAAGTGAATTTTCCTGTCTCCACTGACGAATGTTGTTCACGGCCACACTAACGTCAACAAAGAACAGCTGATCGAATTGCAATGTCTGCAATTGTAAATCAAAGTTCGCCATCCACACAAGCAGCATGCCCTCCTGGTAGTCCCACTACGATGAATGTAGTTTGCGGGATTCATACATAAGAAATATTACTGCATTTTAACATTCTAAAACAAAGATTGGCTTGGCCATGTTTAACTCATGGGCGTAGTCGGTTTTCAATAAAGGGGGTCCATACACTTCTCCCCCTTGCGCTTACCCCCACCCACTGAGCTAAAACTTTCTCCGCCCATGGCAACGCCATTGACAGAGCAGCTGTTCCTCTTAGGCAGTTCGAAAGCATTTCGATAGAAAATCTAGCCTTTTAGCGGAAAATAGCTATATGTCGTGACTGTAGCTAGATCATCCATGACAGTGATTTGATCATCCGTCGCGGATTATTTACCGAGTGGACATTCATCTCTTATGAGGAAATATACAGAAAGAATGAGGTCATTTAAATCATCCAGCAGATGACCTCTAGAATGAACAAGGGTATTATAGAAACGTTGAGGTTAATTTGGCTAGCCAACCCATATGAATCGATTTCACCATTAATTAGTCTATGTATAAAGACTACCCCAAGCATAACTCTACGGTTAATTTGGAAGGAAAGGTTAATTAAAAGAAGTCTACTGGAGTACGATGGTAAACGGACCTCAGAATTTCAGTTTAAACTAGGGATGTCGAAAATATTATCAATATATCGAAATATTATATATATATATTTTTGCCCAAAATGACAAATATCATTATCGCAAATTTTTCCGAGGCGATATATCAGAAATCCAAAATTTTTTGGTGTTTTTTTTGTTTTGTTGCGAATAACTATTTCTTGGGCTCTGGACATGTAAAGCAAATTGTTTAAAAGTTATTTTATTATAGTTGATGCACAGAAATCGCAATAAAAATCGATATTTTTACACCAAATTATTAATATCGAAATGATACTTTTTCTATTTCGTGAAAAATATCGATATAGATATTTTTGAAATATCCGACAACCCGGCTTCACAGCCCACAGAACGGCCCTAAAGCCCACGGCCAAACAGTGATTGCAGTCTCCACAGCCCATTATAGTAGTGGCTCCTCCAGCTTACTGTGATAGCTTGCGTTGCTCCTGTTGTGGCCAACTTCAAAACCGTATTCACCTAGTTTCGCCTCGTCTAATACGCCCGGTGAGAATAATCCGCCTTCAGTCCATGGAGCTGGCTGTTGCTAGAATATTACCTCTGGTGCTTCTCTGGACTTCTGGTCCCGATGCGTTTTGGGTTGTCGCTTAGCAGTATGTCTCAGTGGTCAAGTTCTGCTCTCGCAGCCCAAAATAAAGGACACAAAATGCTTTCATGAAAGAGACCATTTCATTGGCATTGACAGCTGAATTTCCCATAACGACTTTCATTATCAATTTTATAAACTCTATTATTTCCTTTGAATTAGCCCGCTTATTTTATATACCAACCACAGCTGCCGTTTTACTGTTGGCTGGTCACACTAAGAATCTAGCTTCAAGCATGGTGGAATTAACAAGGTGAAGCCGTCGGCAGCCATTGCTAAGGGCCAGTAGATGTATTTGCCAGTGAGATAGAAAGAGACGGTATAACATTTGTTTGTCTCTGCTTGTGTATTGTCGTTCGCTTCTAGCATTCACAACGCACTGGCTCAGAGAGATCGCTGTCTCGCTCGTCATCACCTTATTAATTCCACCATTGCTTTATGCAACTCTGGCGCTTGAACTTGTCTGGCGTCGTCATTGTCAAATGAAAAAAGTTTGCTTTACTTAAAGAGATTTGCGTAAATTTATCAAACTTCTTCAAATTAAAATTAGAAAAATGGACCACAAATTGGAGATGACAAAACGCTCGGTTAAACGTTTGATGCCCAACGAACCGAATCGGTTTGTGGTAGGGAATTCAACCGAATCAAAGTCGCCCACAAATATCCTGAAGCCGAAGAATTTATTCAAAGAAGAGTGTGAGAATAGTGATGGAGTGAAGCATGTCAAGATGCCCGTACAAACACGTATGTCCAAGATATTTCATTTAGTTTACAAAACTAATCTGCTTTTGTTTAGTGCTACCAAAGGCTGAACCTTCACCGCAAGTAATGCCAACCGGGAAAGTCGAACCAGAGCTTCGTTGCCTCTATATAACCGACTTGCCTCAGACATTGGGTCATAATTCAATCTTCAAGTATTTCTATGGTTTCGGCCACGTGGAACGTGTTTGTGTGCGTACTTACACTGAAAAGTGTAATTATGCCATGATACTGTTTTCACGCATAGAGATAATGGAGTTGGCCCTGAAGGCCAATCCTCATATGATTTGTGGTCAGCGTTTTTATTGCCGCAAGGAAAAACCGGATCTTGAACCTCAACCTGATCCGCCCAAAGCCAAGCCATCTCAACAAGACGAAAGGCAACTCTATTGGAATTCTTTAATGTCCAGCATGGGTGACAATTTTCAATTTGTACGTCACAACTATACAGATAATCGCCCGGGCAGTTACATGGCAGAGGTACCTGTGGACAAATCCATTGAAAAGACAGCAGAAAAGTATGCGGCAGAAAAGGGGTATAAATAAGTTCCGGTTTCCACAGTTTATGAAAAGGAATTCCAAATGTAAACTAAATGCCCATATTATAATTAAACTGTAATTTTCGATCCGAGATCGCATATATTGATAGATGTATCATTTCCATTGCACTTCAAACCCAAATTACGAACGAATTTAGTTGGCATAACGAATAGGTTTTTGTTCTATAGGGCTGGAGATGCTTCCTTCTGGCTGTAACCTACATTTGCTCGAATTTAATATGCTTTATCTACCTTTGGGATACAGAAAACCAAAAGCATAGTTTTGGATTCAGCATGGAGTTCAGCATTCATTTGAACTTTTTTCGGATCCATTGGATCATTTCGAGTCGATTTAATTGCGAAAAAAATTGAGGGAAGCTAACTTCGGCTCGACCGAAGTTTATATGCCCTTGTAGCTAGTTTACTTTATATAAATTAAGGTTTTGAATGATTTTCGTCGAACATTCTTAGCTGAGTTCTCAGCAATAGATGACGCCTTTACTTTGACCATTTGCTTGCCAGTTTGTTATATGGCAGCTATTCGATATATTCATCAGATTTTTACCAAACTTTCCAAAATTGTGTGGAAACCGATAATATTCATAGCTGGATCACTATAACTTTTCACTACTTTTTCACTATAACTACTTTTTCAACCGATCGTTCCTATGGCAGCTATATGCTATAGTCATCCGATTTCGATCAAACTTGGCATAATTGTGTGGTAGCATATAAAATTGATAAGTAACGAGTTTGGGAGCGATAGCATTGAAAACAAAAAAGTTTTTTCTATAAAGACTTTTTTCAGACCTATCTTTTGTATGGCAGCTATACTATATAGTTGTCCGATTTGATCAAACTTGGTGGAATTATGTGAAAGCATAGAAAACTTATAATTACGAGGTTTGGGTACGTTTGCGTTGAAGACACGAACGTTTTTATCGTACCTATGTCAGCTACATGCTTTAGTCATCCGATCCGGCCGACAAATATGCAGCGTATTATACCAAAAGACTTCGTGCAAAGATTGGTTAAGATAGTTTTAAAATTGACAGAGGAGATAGCATAAAAACAGACGGAAAGAGTTGGCTATATCAACTCAGCTCGTCGTGCTGATCAAGACATACATATTGTGTGTGGTCGGATATGCTTCCTTCTATGCGTTACAAACATCTGGACAATTTTAATATACTCTCTACAAGGGTATAAAAATGATTAAGCTCGATGTTTCCAAGAACCCAATTCTCATTTCAAGTTTTTTTGTACCCTTGCTAAGGGTATTATAATTTTGCCAGAAGTTTGCAACGCATTAGAATATTCATTTCCGTCCCCATAAACTATATATATTCTTGATCAGGGCGACGAGCTGAGTTGATTTATCTTTGCCCGTCTGTCTGTCTGTTTCTACGCAAACTAGCCTCTCAGTTTTGAAGCTATCAAGCTGAAACTTTGCACAGAGTCTTTCTTTTGCTGTCGTAACCGACCGGATCGGATGACAATATCTTATAGCTGCCATAGAAACCATCGGTCAAAAAATGGATCTTAGTGAGAAAAACTGTATTGTTTTCAATGTTAGTGTCTCTAAACTCTACCAATACTAATATTATATGCTTTCAAAAAGATTCGCGAAATTTGGTCGAAATCAGTTGACGTTGCCTATCTGTCGGAAAATGCTTTTTAGTTAGACAAATTTTTTATTGTAACTCCGATATTTCAAAAACAGAATTTGCAAGGGTATGAAAACTTCGACACAGACGAACTTAGCTCGGTCTTCTCGTTTTTTAAAATATTTTTTTAAAATTTTTTTATATATTTTCTAGGCGATTAAAAATGAAATTTCTTGCATTTTCGAACAAAAACTCGATTTTTTGAGTATTTTTGGTCATTGTATTCAAATTTCTAAGCCGACTTGAAAACAATGCTCTACGCGATTATTGACAATTCAATTACCTTGCGATTCGTATCTTGCTTGACACCATTCGACGATTTTAAAGTGAGGTATGGGATAAAAAGTAAGTGCACCTACCGAAAGCATTAAAAACGAGAAAGAAAAGCTAACTTCGTCTGCGCCGAAGTTTTAATCCACTTGAAAAAGCTCGCTCCAAAGGTTTCAGATTTCAACCAAACTTCGCAGATCAGTTTGAAAACATATTAATAATGACCGAGTTTAAGAGCGCTAACATTGGAAACAGAAAAGATTTTCTCACAAAAACCCATTTTTCGAACGATATTCTCTATGGCAGCTACAAGAAGTAGTAATCCGATAATGGCGGTTCCGACATGCAGCTAAAAGAAGACACTGTGCAAAATTTCAGCTCGATAGCTTCAAAACTAAGGGACTAGTTCGCGTAGAAACAGACAGTTGGACAGACGGACGGACAAAGCTAAATCGACTCGGCTCATCAAGAGTTATATACTTTATGTGGTCGAAGATGATTCCTTCTATGCGTTGCAAACTCCTGGGCAAAATTATAATACACTTTTCAAGTGTATAAAAATAGTTCCAGTAGAAATGTTACGAATGTCGAAATAACTAGTGTTAATTATTTTTTTTTCTATTTAGGGCCGATTGCTCATCTTTTAGATATTTGCTATGGGTCAGATAAACTAAAATTTTGCTCCACTATTATTAGTAATTTAATGTGAAAGGTGAGAAATCTGATCTAATTGGAGTAAATCCTTTATCTGCGAATTAAAGTCCCGAATACTTTAATTCACAATGACTTGTATCTCTGGGTGAACTTGTATGTGGTGTCAGCTGCTGTACTTTTGCTTAGTTTTTAGTTTTCGGTTTTAATCCTGTTCTGACTTCTATTAATTGAGTCTTTAATCTGTCCATTGTTATACCAAATACTTACCCCAATCTTTTAACTGATGCAACAAATATCCATCCACTTTAACTGTACCGTTTTTCAATTTAAAGTAAACTCGTTTAATAAATCCTTCACTTCTGTTTCTCGCTTCAGTTATATAATATGTCCCAGTGGGTCGGCATCTGTGCCTTGTTAATTTTTAATTCAATTTATGAAACTCGCAGAGCAGAGCAGAGCATGAATATCGCATGCTCATTGCACTTTACACACACCGGCAACAGTTTTCCGTTTTTTCCTGACTTATTATATCAATTTTGTTGTAGCCACACACTGCTGCCTGAGGCTGCTCGGAGATTGGTAACCATGATTTTTCCCGTGTGTGCCAGCTTTCAACTTCGTTATGCGAATGAAGCGTTTGCCGTTGACGGAAAGGTCTTTTATAGTCGAACAATTCCTCCCCTAAGCTTTAGTTTGGCTCCTTCTCCTTCCAATGCGAAGCATGTTTTAGTTCATGTCATTGCTCCTTGTTGATGCCAATTGACGGTTACTTTTCGATAAAGGATCAAAAATGAAAGTTTTTTTCCCCATTCTTTTTATGGGTTTTTACAACCATAATTCACACGCACACAAAGCCTTCTTTTCTTTGGCATTCCGTGTGGATTTATTGTCCATTTGTGTGAGAGGTTCCATTTTTGGAGGGGGCTAACTGATTAGATATTTGAATTGTGGGTTCGATTTCTAGAAATTGTAGTAAGCTTTACATACTTTTTAGACTTTTGTACAGGGTATTAAAATGGAGCCTGTAAGTTACTTATTAATTAACCCTCGTACAGTTCTAGTTTTATACTTTGAGAGGGTCTTATACTACGAATCCATTCTTAAATTTCAATTCCAACCACTTAGCAAAATGCGCTTCCACTGGATATTGCCCTCTTCTCAGCTCCAGCTCATCAATCAAGAGACAACCTTTCATCGTTAATAATATTTAACGTGTTTTGTTAACTTTTATTATGTACCGATTGCGTGACTTTGTCAAGTCCGGCATCCCGTACATCCCTTAACATTCAAACATACCTCTCTACCTATATCTTTTATTTGCCAGCATAAGCCACAAGTGAAATGTCAACGCTCTTAGCTTGTGGGGCCAATCAATCGCATAGCGGAGGGCAGAGCGAGGGAAGCTCTAATTAAGTGCGCTGTCACGTTTATATTCCAACCAAATGCAAATAACATTTAAAATGTCAACATTGTGGCTGTGTGTTGTGGGTGTGTGTTTCACCATGAATCCTTTTGCCCGAATGTGTACCCAAGTACAACAAATGTGGCACTCAGATGTCATCTATGAAATCCGCTTAACTGACTTAACACCCACGTGATGTGTCAAATGATCCTACTTGAAAAGAACTACGTCTAGTAATGAAGGCAACAAGGCTGTGTGTGCTCATGGCAACTAAAGGATGCATAAAAATGGCAAATGGGCTGCTTGAAACTGTTGTTAATACCGTATAAAAGCTTAAGCTCCCTCTATACTTAGCTGCGCTTTTGCTTTTGTGCACAAAACTCAGGGATGAAAATGAAATAAGTGCCATCAATTGGATATCAGTCACTAGTGAATCCTCAAAATCAAAATATCGGATAGCTCAGTAGATGTCGGGCTATCCTCAAAACTGAAAGACCCTGTACTCATCTCTCTCAATTAGCAAACTAGACAGTACGGTTCTTAAAAAAGACAAAAATCGTAAGGAATTCACGCAGTACGGTTAAGTGGTCCATGCAACACCAAGCAGAAGCTTGTTACGCGCGAACCCCATGTAAAATTGCGGCCCACCTCCCGCCCAGCTGATAAAATTATGCTAAGTTCAAAATAAGAGTTAAGACAGTAGTTTTTTAAGCTGGAAGAGAGTCTTACGAGTTGATTACTCTGTATAGTTTACTGTAATCAGCACAGATTACACGAAACGGTTCAAGCAAGGCATAGTTAGTAGTACAACGCTTCAGAGATATGTGGATAAAGTTACTGCTCGGTCTAATAGGAACATTGAAATTTTATATGGCTTACCAACTCAGATAAGTCGATTTCACCATAAAAGATTACCCCAAGCATAAGTCTATGGTTAACTAAGGAAAGTCTAAGGTTAATTGAAATAGGTCTACTAGAGTACGATCGTAATTTTACCCCACTATTCCAGTTCAAACCAAAAAGAGAAAACAATAAGAATTGCATTGGCACAGATTCTGATTGATGGGACGAATAATGCGGCCTCTACACACTTGATCCTTAATCTAGAATCGGACAGAAAAGACAAAAGTAAATAATTTTTGGTCGTATAGGGAACTTCAAATTGTAATCCCAAGAACACTCCTGCCTAATTAATCGTAGCAGTTACATGAGCGTCCAATTTGAATTGATGATCAAGAAATCCGAACAGCATTCCTTTACGAGTTTCAGTTTTGGTTCGAACCTTGGTTTGGCTCATGATTTACCCAATTCGAACAGAAAATCAATTTATGTGATTAATATTCCAAAAAATTTCAAAATTTCTAATTTATATGGCGACCTTTCTAATGTTTAATTAGTGAGTTTAGCTGGCTCTAGGTCCGAAAAAGTTTCTTTTGTTTACAACTGTTAACAACTTATGTAATGTACACCAAAAAGAGCTGGTTGCCTATACAGCACTGTTTCATTATTCTCCCGAACGAGTCTTCAGTAGGCTTTCCGCTAAAGAAAGCATGATTAAAAACAATTTCTTTATTTTTGATCAGACAAAGCATGTTTGGAGGCTCTTTCAAATGAGACTTCATTTCATTGATGTTAAAATCTGAAAATGTGTGATTTAGTCGGTTTTCTAATACAGCCATATGAATACAGTCTTATGATGTCAATAATCGCTTTATTATTTTAAATAGTTTGGTAATTCCTAAATGACACTTGCCGATATGGTTGACCGATATTGGTAACCAATAACGAGACAAAGCGGGCAAAACGATTGTATGTACTCATACACTTTTATTGAGCACGCTTGTTGCAGGTTTCAATTGTACTAACCTGCTCAGTCTGAGCGAGGTCCCTTTTATACAGAATTTCTCATCCCTTATTTGTAATCTTATCTTAAGGATGTGAGTGTTGTCACATTCGTGTATGTAAATATAGAAATGCATTCGTGGAAGGACTACACATTGCCTTCCGCGAGTTCCAGTTTGTGTTATGTGCACCGGATGCCCTTTTCAAGTGGTTTGTCTGCTGGGCTGGGCTGATCCTCGTCACTGCGGCTATTAATATTACATAAGGTGACATGTTTATGACACACATGGTGACATAGGCTAAATATGAGATTAACACTACGTGTGGGCCGAGTTGAATATCATGTTCAAGTTTGAACAACGATACATTAGTTTTTTTTTTGGTTTTTTAATGATAACACTGTGCAACACTAAAAAGTTGATCGAATCGAGACCAAAAAATTCTGAAAGGGTATGATGGTAGTACAAAAACCTTCGCTGGGTTTGATCTGGTTAGCTGCCGTTTTCTTTTTATTGCACTTTGAAGTTTTCAGCTTTTGATTGGGATTGGCAACTCCATATCTCGAAAACTATTTCGAATTTCGCTTTAACGTCTTAGAAGAAGTCGTTGCTCTTGGATTGGCTTAGAAAACATTCTTAAGTATCAAGTCAAAAAAGTCACATCTTTATACCCAAAATTACAAAAAAGGTCTTAAAATCATCACGTTTTCCCCTCATTTTGTACTGTTTTTCAACTTTGTCTTGAAAACTGTAACGAATTTGACTAAGCAATGCAGGACAAAAACGTAGCTTGGACTTAAATACACAAACAATTGGAACATACCATAACTTCATTCGATTGTTCCTTCGTATAGTTACGGGCCCTTAAGCATGTAGAATTGGAATTAAAACTCGGAAAATGGCAATTTTTGGTACCAATTGGTAGACACAGTCAAAAATTTCGATTGTTTTGTATTAAATCAAGAAAATAGTAAGAAAACATAACTTAAAAACTGTAAATTAAAAAATTTAATATTGTTACTTATTTACCGAAAATGTTCGTTTTTTCGAGTTTTTATAACAGTTGTACGTGCTTGTGGGGCTATAACTATATTAAAGAGTAACTAAATATAGTTGGTTCGTTCTAACGGTTTGTTTATTTTGGTCTAAGCTACAACTTTGTGCTGTATTACTTGTCCAAATCTGAAACTGGTTTCAAGATGAAGTTGAAAAACTGTAGAAAAGTGGTCAAAACTTGGCTTTTTTGGTCAACTTTTGTAATTTTGAGTATGAAGAAGTATTTTTTTTGATTTGCTACAAAGAAATGTTTTGTAGGCCAAGCCAAGAGCAACAACTTTGTTAAAGACTTAAAAGCAAAATTCAAAATAGTGTACGAGGTGTGGAATCGTTGGTCCTACTCTGAAGCTGAAAAGTTCAAGGTGCAATAAAAAGAAAAAGGCAGCTAATCAGTCCAAACCAAGACAGGGTTTTTATACTACCATTACAGCCTTTCAGAATTTTTTGGTCTCAACGCAATCAACTTTTTTGAGTTCAAAAATGTTTCACAGTGTAACTAGAAGATTACTTGGTACATAGAACTTAATCTATTTACAAATAGTTAACAAGAATTACTAATACTATACAGGACTTAGACAGCACGGCAAACGCCTGGGATAACAACTGAACACGCAGCACAGGTCCTGGGGGTGATTTGTTATCTTGCTGGGGAACCAGCAGCGTGCAAGTATTGGTAGGGCATAGTCCCAAGGGGACACTTAAGCCAAGTTGATGAGGCGGCCAGAGGGACGCCTTCCAAGAACACAGAGGTCAGAGGGATGTCGTCGGTTTAGGTGTCTTCTTAGCCTGTTTGTAGCCAATTTAGAGGCAAGTCTATTGGAGTTGGCCACCAGTCGGTCAAGATACCTGCTGGTATGCATATTGATTTGGGCGCATAGTGGCAAAACATTCAAATCGCGATATAAAGTTGTACGCCTCACATACCAAGGAGCATCAGCAATGCGCTGTAGTACTCGGCTTATAGAAGATTCTAGTTTCTTGAGTGTAGTGGAGCATGCCATGCCCCATAGCGGATTCCCCCAGGCCCAGGAAGGCATGATATTGCCTTGTAAACTAAGGATTTTAGATCGCAACGAAAGTTCGCTACGAGGCTTGAGAAGCCAATCGAGCTCCTTCGCCTTAGCCGCGACTGTAGCAGCTGCTCCTACCACATGGGCTTTTCAGAGTTGGTAGTATTATAGTTCAACTAGTCGCTTCACAAGAAGCGTCTACCAACACAGAATGACGTGCTAGCGACCAAGAGTGTTTTCGTCAGGAACAATATTGGCCAACAAAATTGTCAAGTGTCAAAATCGGGAAGAAAACTTTTGTCATCTTTTAAGGGATCTTAAAAATCAAAGGTTATTATGAGTGACTTTTTATTGCTTAGTTCGAACGCTTTTCTAAAAGTTCCAATATTCTTTCGTGACAGGTTCAGAGCATTTGTCGCGCAATGTCGCACAGATAACAGCAAAATTGCTTTGAGAATATATCTAATTTTGTTGCAACGAACCGTTCACAAATATTCTCACCTGTGACTTGGTTTATGGTTAGGTTCTCGGTTTAAAAAAGTCGGAATTCGGACAGGCCAAAAAATAAAATATTTTTTTTTGCATTTAAAAAGCTCTACCAAATGTAATCGAAATCAACTTGAATGTAATGTAAGTAATTGATTTTGTGGAGCAGAACAAAGAGCAGTTCAATAATATGTATTACACTAGGCAACAAGGTCCAGTATATTGAAGCCTTGGTGATGGTGCTAGATGATTTTCGTGTGCTGAACACGAATCTGTTTTCAGAAATGGTCCATCACGTCGAGATTTTTAGTTATTACCGCTTAAAGTTGCAATAAATGCCAACTTTGACTCTTTTCAGACGCGTTTATTATTTAAAACTTGAGCCTAGATCAGGGGTGCCCAGAATGAGCTTACGGGCGCGTGAATACCAATACAAAGGCACAAAATATATCTCAAGCAATAACAACGACAAGATTTTTGTTTGTGTGTGTGTGGTCGTTGCTGTGTCAAGCACACGCGCGCAAGACGAGCGCTGACTATGCAAAGGCAACATTGCTGTTGCTTTTTAATTTGACAGAGACATAAAAGAGAAAGAAGAGAGTCACATATCATGTTGTTGTTGCAGGTCTGCACTCGCCAACAAAACCTTAAATCAGAGTTCCCCAGCGATAGCCCCTGGGGCACGAAAATACTCGCCAATTCACACCGAATGCTTGCCGAAGTCATGCATCACTGTGTGTTAGAGAGAGACACAGTCACATTTTCGCGCTCTCTGCTTGGGGAACCCTGCCTTAGATCGAAAATAAAGAGAGGAGAGCACGCATAAGAAATTGTTGTTGCTTTATGCAGGCTTATGGGCTTATTCCTTTGCGCAAAGCAACAGCAAGTGCGTGGCTTGCGGAATGGGCGCGGGCACCAATGGCCTAGATTGTTGAAAGAAGTTACTTAGTATCAACCCGGCCCCGTAAAACAGGTTTGGTTATAACACAGTGGAACACACAAAATTGCCTGGGGACGGGACCAATTAATTATGAAACTAGAGGCATCAGGGAGCAACACCTCATACCCAGTTTTTCTTGATCACGTCAAGTTCGCGTTTAATGGGCACATTTATACTAGCAACACGCAGCTACAACATCTGTTGCTGGTTAAAAAAAGGTGAGAGCCAAAATTTTGGAAATTTCACCAAAGATGAAGGGACTCACCACAATTGTTATATTAAATTCCCGGCATCAATGGACAAGCGGTTAGTACCCCGCCCATAGAGGTCTAACTTAGAAAATGAAATTAATGGAAAACCACTCGATAGAATTTTGTAAGATTTTAAATATATTGAGATGCTGACCAATAAAATGTATTCTTAAGAGATGGTAACATGCATTGAAAAACCGCGATAGTGGGTACCACATTTGACATCATCCATTATCGCGTCCATATAGGCCATAAACTAGAGATAAAAATAGAACGAACTGAGTTTTTAATTACACCATCGAAGCCTTAGTTCGCGGGCTATGGGTATCTTTGTACAAGCAATTGCCTTTGAGCAACATTGACCATTTGGGCATCAGGAGCTTCTCCAAAATTATGAAATTAACCCTTTGATTAAAATTCATAATTTCCACTAAGAAAAAGCCAAATTCTGTCGAAAAATGTCTTAGGTGAACAAACCGCGATACGCAAAGATGCCTTCAACTGAAGTATTCAAATGAAATTAACTGTTTTTCTGCTGGTAATGAAGCAATTTACTCATAAGATTAATTCCATAATTTTGGTGAAGCTGGCTTTGCCTAAATGGCCAATGTTGCTCTAAGGCAATTGCTACTACAAAAATGCCTATAAACCGCGAATCAAGGCTTCGTTGGTAAAACTGAAAACGCAATTCGGTCTATTTTTATCTTAAGTTTATGGCCCATATGGACTCGATTATGGGTGATGTCAAATGGTACCCACTATCGCGGTTTTCCGATGCATGTTACCATCTATTAAGGTTACGTTTTAGTGGTCAGCATCTCAATATATTTAAAATCTTACAAAATTCTATCGATTGGTTTTCCATTAATTCAATTTTCTAAGTTAGACCTCTATGGGCGGGGTACTAACGACATCTCCATTGATGGCGGGAATTTAGTATAACAGTTGTGGTGAGTCCCTTCATCTTTGGAGAATTTTCCAAAATTTTAGCTCTCACCTTTTTTAAACCAGCAACAGATGTTGTAGCTGTGTGTTGCTAATATAAATGTGCCCATTAAACGCGAACTTGACGTGCTCAAGAAAAACTGGGTAGGAGGTGTTGCTCCCTGATGCTTCTAGTTTCATAATTAATTGGTCCCGTTCCCAGGCATTAAAAAAAGTTGAATTTTGTGGCACTCTGTAATGGGTGATTTTTATGCTAGTTGTTGGGCTTTGAATGTACATTTTTTCACACCTTACGCGTGGCAACGACAAAAACCTTCAGTAAGGCTTGCCATTTCACCATGAATAGACTAACAAACTATTGTCAAAATTCGTGCTCTGTGAGAAATGTGTTTTGCAAATTACATCTATTTTATGGTCGTCATAATCGACCCACCGTTCAGGCTATTCAAGCTGTTGTGACCAAATTTCGCACCAGCTTCACCCGATTAGAAATAAATTCACCATGCCGTATGCGCAGAGTGCGTACCGAGGATAATAATGCTGCCAATGTCAATGAAGATCGCGATACGTCAATTCGTCGCCTTTCTCAACCATTGTAACCACCTGGAAGATTTTATGTAAGTACCTCGGTATGAAACCATACAAAATACAGCTGGTGCAAGAACTGAAGCCAGGTGACCTTCTACGACGCGTCGTTTGTTTACTGATTGGGCCTGAGAAAAGTTAAATAAAGTTCCACTTTTTGGCTCAGTGGGTACATCAACAAACAGAATTGCCGAATTTGGTCCGAAGAGCCAGTTCAAGAGCTGCCAAAATGGAAGAATTGGACTTAGTTGACATGTGGTTTCAACTAGACCGTGCCGCATGCCAAACGCCACGAGAAACCATGGACCAATTGAGAGGCGAGTTTGATGAGCAATCAATCTCAAATTCTGGACCAGTCCATTGGCCGCCAAGGTCATCTGATTTGACCACACTAGACTATTTTTTGTAGAACTACGTTGTCACTCGCCACAATAATAAGCATGGAGCTTACGGATGGACCACCTCAGGCGTAGTCGCGGGCAACATTTACATGAAATAATCCTTAAAAAGTATATGGCACGCATTGATGTATCGCTTCAAATAAATATTTCATTCACTATCGCAAATTATCGGTTTCTTTTTTAAATTTAGAAGAATGGAAGCCTGATTGAGTACATTTTAGACGGATTCGTACTGCTTCTAAACTTGAAAATATTTAAAAAATTTTTTAAAATAAAAGAAAATCTAAACAGAGTCTTAAGTGTCAAATTTAGCCGGGGCCCGCTTGACCAAACTTTGCACGAAGTCTTGAAACCCATAAAGGCTGCTCAAACCGGGCGGATCGGCTGATCCTAGCTGCTGTTGGAACGATAGGTCTAAAACTAGTTGTATTGATTGTATTGTATTCAAACGAGTTATTAGTTTCCAAATGCTTCTTCATAATTCCGCCAAGTTGGCACATCGATGGCGCTTCCTTTTTTCAATGCTTATAAATATCTGGTTGCTAAAAATATGGAATATATATATAAAAGTTGATCTCCCATTCTTATAAGGCATAAAAACTTGAATCGATTTTAAACCTGAAAATAGTTTCTAATAAGCTTAAAGGAAAGGGCTGAATTGCTTGGAATGTTGTATACCTAAGCGCCTCTCCGTGTAACCACTTTGATGTACTTTTCGTTTTAGCGAAATGCACTTTGTGTATTTTCTGGATTAGAATTCACAAGTAAATATCATCTAAAATATATATTATTGGCCTATTTGCCCAGGCCCACCTTATTGAAGAGTTTATCCTTTACAATCTGTGCCATCAAGCCATGTATAAGCTCAATTGTGGAGCGACTGCAGTCACGTGTGGCCTTGGAGAGCTTATCCTCCGAGCGTTTCTCATTGACATCGGTGCCTGTTGATAACAATTATAAACCTCAAACGTCTCTAAATTCAATATGCTTCAACACTTACCACGTCCCAAAAAGTTTTCACTTTGCTCCAACTTCTCAGATAAGTCCATTATCTGGCCTGTGGTGTACTCCGTGTTGGTGAGCAATCCGGAACTGCCCAGTGTATTCACCCAGTACTTGTTCCACAGGGAATCTAGCAATTTGCGATCCAAAGCTGATTTGAAGTAACTTATCTCCAAAGGATAATATTGCTTGCAATGCACACCAAAATCTTCAATCTTATTCAAGGGTATAGTCTGATACTCGGAGGGTTCTTCATTGGGCGGCTTATAGCCCTTGGGATAAGTGCGGAAGGCACCAAGGCAAACTTTGCCCGCAGACACAGTGCGCACCGGATCCACCACAATGGCCACGAAGGGCTCTTGATAGGTTTGGTTGAGCATTTGGGTGGAGACATCAATGCCGGATAACCAGCAACCATATCCGGGATGGCTATGATACCAACCCACTGCATG
Source organism: Lordiphosa magnipectinata (assembly GCA_037044535.1). NCBI lineage: Eukaryota > Metazoa > Arthropoda > Insecta > Diptera > Drosophilidae > Lordiphosa > Lordiphosa magnipectinata. Next base: position 810,550 of record JBAMBO010004042.1, read on the forward strand.
TTCCATGCGTCCCACCTCCTTGGCAGCCTCCATATAGGCCGTCATGTACTCATATGCCTGAGCCTGGGCATTTACACGGGTCTCAGTGCCCTCCACGGGCAAGGCAAAGGCGTCCATGACTATCTAAAGGGTGGGTGGGTGTTGGTTAGTTCTTTGTTTTAGTTTCTTCTCAGCACTCACCATGGTGTTGTCTTCCACTTTGCCCAGCATTAGGCCCATCACTTCCAGAGTTCCGCCCGAACGGGCATGCATGACCATCTTGAGCAAGGCTAGAGCCGAGATTTTGATGTCTTTAAAGAAATGAGGGTCCTTCTCCCAGGGCTTGGCATCAATAATTTGTCGCTGTTGTTCGGCATCGTAACGAAAAATCTCATCGCAACTGGGTAGAGTCTGTACGTTGTTCTCCAACTCCCAGGTCTTTTGTGCAGATTCAACGTCCATTTTGTTATAATTATTTTTAATAATGTCCGATTCTGCCGACTCTGAAATCTGTTTGATAAAACGGTCACATTGGCTGCTGAAAGTTTGGCCTTTTCACGCTAGTTTAGCTATTTTATTTAATAGTCAAGTGTGCCCTCGGAGCTGATTCCTTCTATGCGTTGCAATCTTGTGGGCAAAATTATAATCCATTTTTCAAGCGTATTAAAATATTTTTCCAGTTTTTGCCATCAATAAAAACCACAAAGTTGTGGCACCTGGCTATGGCTAGCTATTTTTCAGCTAACCCGATCAACACTGTTCCACCTTTATCGAGCTGTCGATAAAATGACGTAAACTCTGCACAGCAAACGGCAGTCCATTTTTCTGAGTATTTGAATCTAACGCCTTGAAAATCCATAACTGCAAAAGGTTGGCACTCCAAATTTGCGCGTCCATTGCAAAATGGACAGTAAAGTTAAAACTAAAACTTCAACATTAACAAAGTAAATTTAATAAAATTAAAGTAATTAGAAATAAGTATAGCCAAGTGCAAGTGGAATTTTGTGAAGAGCGTTTGTTTTTGTTGCTTATTTTGGGGTAGCCAAGTCGGGTTTTACTTTCCGGCTTTGCTTCCTTTTTGTGTGTTGGCCTCTCACTCGCACCCAAGCGAACTTTTTTGCGCCTCGGCTCACTCCTTTTTTACACGGCAAAAATGTCTCTGGATGGCGCCCAATTACGGTATGTGGATGAGAAGGGTGATACCATTGTGGTGGCGGCCAAGGGAAGCGCCTTTCAAATAGGTTCCAGTTTGCACTCTGACCTAATACTGCCCACCGGCGGCCAGGTGGAGGGACTGCACTGTGAGATAATATGCGACGCCTTTGGCAGGGTGAGTATGGAAAATGTTTATCGATTAGCCAAATGATTGATAATGCTGCTGCTCCTCCACCACCTTGTGTAGGTGACCATTAGAAATCATTCCATGCTGAATCCCGTACAGCTCAACGACAAAGTAATCCAAGGCAAACGTCCGCTATTGCATGGCGCACGCTTAACCATATTGAACACGGCATATACATGGGAATTTCCCAGAATATCGGAGGCGGAGCATGTCAACAGTCCAGAACCCGGCACACCAGAACGTATACCGCCTGCAGAGCAACCTTCCAACTCGTGTCCGTCATTAAATGTGAGTGTCACCAGAAATTGAGTGAGCAAAAGAGGAGAGAGTACAAAGATCCCTAGGTACAGTTGGCTAACTTTTTCTTTGTGTTTTTATTTTTTTTTACAGACTCACCGTTCGCCCATTGATAAGCGTTTTACCGTGCACAAGTAAGTGATAGCCAGGTAGTAGCTGTCCAGAACCAACCCTTATTAAATTGCTTGCGTTGTTAAAGAACTAAGATTTTAATTTGATGAAGTATATACCTATATACAGAGGTTTCCTAACTAATGTTGTTGTCGGTAGACTTGTCGCTCTCCCACTTAGGCCTCTTTGGGCATATTGCGATGCCATATGAATTCCCTGTTCACCCTTTTAATACCGAGGAGAGTCCTCGATACTGAACGATTGCGTGGATGTATGAATTTAAGTAGAGCTATCTCAACCTCTCGGAGGAGTTGACCAAGTGTCTTAAGTCTCCTTCTACTCAAGGCGGGGCAATGGCAGAGAAGCTGTTTTACCGTTTCCTCCTCATCTTTGCACCTGCAACTTCTGCAGAAGTCATGTTAAGTGAAGATTAGGCGTGCTGCCAATAAGACAGTGACACATCAGGGTCCCCACCAGAAACAATACTCTCCTAGTCAATATGTTATACCAAAGACACTACATATAGATATCTCATACAAACTTTTTATACCCTTGCAAAGGGTATTATAATTTTGCCCAGAAGTTTGCAACGCATAGAAATATTCATTTCCGACCCCATAAACTATATATATTCTTGATCAGGGCGACGAGCTGAGTCGATTGAGCTTTGTCCGTCCGTCTGTCTGTCTGTCTGTCCGTCTGTCTGTCCGTCTGTTTCTACGCAAACTAGTCTCTCAGTTTTAAAGCTATCGAGCTGAAATTTTGCACAGAGTCTTCTTTTTACTGCACGCTGCTAGTATGTCGGAAATGACCGGATCGGATGACTATATCTTATAGCTGCCATAGGAACCAACGGTCAAAAAATGGGTCTTAGTGAGAAAAACTTTTTTGATTTCAATGTTAGCGGCCTTAAACTCGGCCATTTTTAATATTATATGCTTTCAAACAGATTTGCAAGTTTTGGTCAAGATCGGATGACCATATCTTATGGCTTTCATAGGACCCATCGGTCGGAAAATGGGTCTTAGTAAGAAAAACTTTTTTGTTTTCAATGCTAGCGTCATAAAACTCGGCCATAATTAATATTATATGCTTTCAAACAGATTTGTAAGTTTTGGTCAAAATCGGATGACCATAACATATAGCTGTTATAGGACCGATCGGTCGGAAAATGGGCAATAGTGAAAAAAACTTTTTTCAAGTAAAGCGTTCTTAAAGTCGGTGATTCTTAATATTAAACGCTTTCAAGCTAATTTGAAAAAGTTGATCGACATCGGGTGACTATATCTTATGGTTGCGATAGGACCGATCGGTCGGAAAATGAGTCTTAGTGAGAAAAAACTTTTCTGTTTTAAATTTAATCTTTCTTAAACTCCGCGATTGTTAATTTGATATGTTTTCAAAAAGATTCGCGAAATTTGGTCGATATCAGATGTTTATCTGTCGGAAAATGGGTTTTAGTTAAACAATTTTGAGATTTTTATACTCTGTACCGAAGGTAGATAGAGTAAATTAAGCTTGTGCAAAAGTATGTAACAGGGAGAAGGAATCGTTTCCGACCCTATAAAGTATATATATTCTTGATCAGCATCAACAACCGATTCGATATAGCCATGTCCGTCTGTCTGTCTGTCCGTATGAACGAAGAGATCTCAGAGATGGTAAGTGATAGAGGTTTGACATGTATGGGGCATATATTTCTTATACTTGCAGGCAGATCAAGTTTATTTTCAATTTTTGCCACGCCCCCTCCCGCCCCCGCAATTTGGAAAAAAAGTCATATCTCCTACAGTTTTACCTTCTAGAGATACCTTGTAAACAAAATTATTGATCGATTTGCTGAAGGAATGATAAAGATCGGATGAACGATACTCAAGTTATGAGCAAAAAACGGCCAGTAAACACCCACCACCCCCCCACCCATCACCACAGAATTCTATTGAACGGCAATCTTAGTGAGAGAGAGAGAGAGAGAGAGAGAGTGAAACTTAGAGATGAGCGCGTATAACTTGTGAGCAAATGCGAGCTGCGACGTTAAGGGTACAGAGTATGTTATAGTCGGGCTTGACCGACTTTCTTTCTTGTTATGTAAGCGTTCTTAAACTCTGACATTTCAAAAACAGCATTTGCAAGGGTATAAAAACTTCGGCACAGACGAAGTTAGCTTGGCCTTCTCGTTTATTGTTTTTTTTTGGGATCCAATGTCAGCTCCCAAAAAAAATAGTTTTTTCTTTCACATCAGCGTCATCTATAAGTAAAACTAGAGCTGAAGAGTTGCACCACCTACCTTCCCCGCTCGTCGCGAGATAGTAGAACTTTCACTCCTCGGGATGCAGTCCCGGGCTCCAATAATAAATATAAAATCAGATTTCTCTTTTAGATCGCTTCCTGCAGGATTCTTAAACCTGTATTTGTGAGCATCCAGCAGGTATTTTGCCAACACACTCCAAGATTACCCGTTTAGGATTGCTACAATCTCTTCCAATGTGAGGTATGCTCTGCCCCATGAGCGGATCCTCGGATCCTAAGCGCCAGTACCCCTGTTCTTGCTCTGCAAATATAGGAAATGATTAAAGTGTCATAGTCTTCCCTAAAGTAATTTTTTCTCCGAGCTCGTAACTTTAACGCTTGTACATCTCTCGAGAAGTACTTTCGCGGGCTCGCCCATGATACAACTATATAAGGTATGGCGGTCGCTCAGTGCTCTCTCAGCTCGGGTCAGTTTAGTTCAGTGTGCTTATGTCACTTGAAACGGTTGGTTTGATTTTGCATTTTGGGGTTTTTTTTTGGAGCGAAGTGAGCTTGTTGCTTTTGTTGATGCTGCCGTTGCATAACAAAATGTATACACACTTCAAATTGTTGTTTTGTTGTTTCAATTAACAAGTACCAATAAAATTTGCTTATGCATATGTATGTAAATCTGTAACTGCAGTTAAAGCATGCTTTGTTTTTTCCTTCTACACACACATAGTACATTTATGTGTGTTTGACGTTTGCGCTTGCTCTCGCGCTCTTCTGGCGCTCTGAGAAAAAACGTTCAGGTCATTTTCTGCTCTGACCGCCATATCTAAAGCAGGGCATCCACACACGAATTTGTTGTGCTCGACGAAATTTTCGTCGTTAGTGGAGGTGTTCGTGACAGATTTTTGTGTTCGACTTTTTGTTCGCAGAGAATAGAAACGTTTCTATCTTAAGTGTGTTCGTGCGAACATGTTCGTTAATGGAAGGGAACAAGTGCACGAACATCATTTGTCAAAAATATTTGTAGAGTGAACACGTGCCCAAATAAGCAACGAATTGTGACTGAAATTTATTGAATGCCCCCCAAAATGATGAAATAATGCTTTAAGCTAATTTGTATCGCCATCTAGGTCAAGATTGTGTTAGTTTTCGCTGCCATATTTTCATATTTACTCCTTGAGATTTTCAAGCAAATGATGTTCGTGAGAAATGTTCGCCTGGTTAGTGGGCAAAAGAATTCTTTTTTTCGAACAAATTCGTGTGTGGATGCCCTGCTTTATATAGTTGTATCATGGGCTCGCTTAGCATTTGCCTCACGCGTTCTCTCGTACATTAAAGCCACCCAGCGGCGCAAATTGCCATTACAAAATCGATTACTCATAGATTACTTTGCCTTCAGTATGATGGAAATCATCGCATACAATCTGCATTACTTTGCCGTATGCATGGCCGCTTTGTAAACGGGGTGCGCACAGCCTGCATTACTAGTAATAAAAAAAGTATGCCAGAGCCGAACTGCCATCGGATTCCCCTTACAATTCATCACACAATTGAGGAATCGTATACTCAGTTGTAAAGCACTTGTATTACGATTCAATTTACTAAAGATGGAAAAGTATACGGGTGGGTACAGTACTTGTTTTACAATGCAATGTACTATTGATAGAGAAGTATATGGGTTGGTAATTCACGTGCATTACAGCCTATATGAGTGGGTAATGATGTAGTAATGCAGTGGTTTCTATATTAGTTTATTTTAAATGATTTTATTTGTTATTCCTTGATAAATAAAATGTATGTTTTTACAAAGCTTTAAATTGTCCAGGTTACAAATGGGAAATACGTGGTTATCAGGGGGCATGTTCTTTTTCGTCAGCTTTTTAATGTTGGCCAATATATCAATTTGCCATTTTTCAATTTTTGGTTGACTCTGCATAATCGTGTTTTCAACTTTGCGAGTTTGTTTTCCCGTCAATTATATGTATATACACTAAAATTCTCTAACAACTAAGCCAAATTCAAGTGACTCCTCGCCACGTATGTGTCAAGTCACTGCTACACTTACACATTTGTTCTGCATATAAATACAAATTTAGAAAATAGAAGAAATGTCAAAAATCGCTTATGGATGACATAAGCAAACGAAATAGACATCGGCTCGTGTGTGGCACGATTAGTTGTCTCAGTTTGTTTCCGATTACTATCTCTCTAACGAAAAGCAGCGGTTGTATTGCATTACTTTTTCGTCAGGCGTAATGCATACTTTCGGCAGAACACATTGAGCTCTGCGCCGCTGGGCAGTAGTGTGGACTGACTCTCTTTCCAGGTGTTCGGGTCGGATAGGTCTAGATTTACATCGTGTTCCGAGGCCAGTTGTGTCCATTTTTGGAAGCACTGGGAAGCTGGCGTTGTATTGTCAGCTGATAGAGACATGATTTTATTCATATATTTAAAATGAGCTTGTATTGTGTAATGGTACATCTCAGGTAGACCTGTCTTCAAATGTATCGCATATGTCGGCGTATTGTTTGGAAGGTATTATTAACAATTTTTCGGCATCTTCGTATGACTCCCATCCCCAATCTTCTGCAGCATAGCACATGATAGATCATCTATAATATCTATAAATCTTTGCTCTCAGCTAACACCCATTTATTAAAACGTATAGCCAAATTTCAATACATTTATTCCTCGTAAAGGCAGCGAGAAGCAAAAATTATGATCCAATGTCATCTCCCAAGAAAATCGTTTTTTGTTTCACATGCGTCATCTATATTATCTATAAATCTTTGGTTATACGCACCCTTACCTATATTGAAAAATAGTTTGTAGCTTTAATATAAGAAATAATTCAAGAGTAGTAATTATGCAGAAATTTAGTTAATTTAGTTAATAATTTTGTCTATGAAAAGTGATTCATAACATTTAAATGTGTAAATACTATATTTAAAAGAAAAGCAAACTATTTTAAGTAATGAGAGCTCCGTCCTTGGTTGCTTTTAACTTCGAAAATCCGGTCATTCATAGAGCAGAACAGGGTATTTATGTAGTTCAACGACTAGAGCGTTATGAATAGGAGCATTATTCTGTTTAAAAATTCATGGAATGGGATTCTAGTAATAATTTGAAGCGCACGCCGTTCATACTTTGGTCAATAAAAAGTAAGTCAATCGTTCCACAAATCGTTATGGCACCCCATTTAAATAAACTTCGTTCTTTCGCAAATCATGAAAAAAGTATTGGTATCCATCAGGGGCGTTTAAATTACAACGTTTTTCATCAGTAAAGACAACCGATCGCCAGTTAAGTCGAGTATCAGATTGACCAGTTCACATCATATAAACTCTTGTAATGCTGGGTTTAGGTTGTTCATTTCACTGAACATGTTCACTTGTTCATTTTTGTGAGTCAACTCACACAAATTGCTCACTTGTTCAGTTGTTTCTAGGTCTATGCCGGAAGGTTGTGTGTGCGCACGATTTTTTTTTTGATTTGCCGTCGGGATGTCAATGGGGTTGGGGTGGGTTTCTGTAGCACTAATCGCTTTATTGTTTTTGTTGTTTCTGCATAGCTTTTTTGTTCTACACCTGAGCCGGCCATCCATAGCTACCAGGAGCCAAAGTCAGTCGTGCTTTTACTCATGATTGTGTGAATCGGTGAACACTGAATTGCAAGTAAAACGGCTGTAGTCTGGAGAGAGCTCTCTTGCTCATTAACACAAGCACACTTTTTTGTCCTCTCCATTTGGCCGGCACTGTTCTACACACATACCTAATTTGTGCGAATGTGCGTCTTTTAATCTCGCGCTCACTCTCTCTCGCACTCTTGACTACACTTTTTTAAACTTTTTTGCTTGCGTATGGCCGATTTCTTAGCGAAGATATAATAATTACACCCCGGAAAATACACGTTCTACGCTTACTTGCTCTTTTCAAAGGCATACTCATAGTTTTGGAAACTTTGTCGAGTTTTATGACCACCATTTAAGTACATCTCTTTATGTTGTAAACGTTTTAAACTCAGGAAAGTCAGGATATTGATTGATGCCATTAAACTGTATTGTGAAAATACTAAACTATTTATATTGTCCTGTATCTTTTTATACAAAGATCCACTTTTATCTCAAGGATTTGTACCAGAGCTGCTTTCCTCATTAAGTTTCATTTACAAATCGTATCATGATTTTATAATGTGGGACTAAAAATAGTTTGTATTATTATAAAGAAGGGTAAATAGACGGATGGTAAAGATCGTAATATACATTTAATCCATTATAGTCTGGAATCAATCATTTTTCAAGCATTTAAAGTCCTGTGCTGAGAATAAATCAATGACTCTGTTGTCTATCTTAGCATTGTTGCATTTTTCATTAGGCCAATTGTGCGGTACAGTGTTGTTAAAATGCCAGACTCCATCTCTATCTTTGCTTCAACTCCCTACACGACTGCACCATACGTAAGTGTTGGTCATACCACCGAAGCATGTCTGGTTCCATGGCCCTGCATGTTTTCCTGCATGTTTGTAATGTTTTAGTTTACACAATGACTAGCATAGTACCCGTCGCGCTTCGCTGCGTCCCAATAGATTGTTACCATGACCGTTATCGTTATCGTTACCCTTACTGTTATCGTTATCGTTACCGTCCTATTTCACTTTATTTCGTATTCTATCCTTACAAACCCAGTTTCAAGCCAATCAGATGAAAAATATAGATTTTGAATACAGAATTTTCCGAGCATACACCCGCACGGCGCATTTTTCGACATTGGAAAGTCGCATTTCAAATTATTTCGTATTCCATCCTTACAAACCGAGTTTCAAGTCAATCGGAAAAAAAAATTTTTTTTTTTATCCAGAATTTTCCGGCCATATTTCTCGTGGAAGGATTTTTCAAACTCAGGAAAACACGTGTCGAATTATTTCGCGTACTATGCTTACAAACACACCTTATATGGGTGCCTGGACATCGCAACATAGAAGGAAATGAGTCTGCGGACAAACTGGCCAGAATAGGTACCACCATCGAGCTCCTTTCAGAGAAGAGCGCGATAGGGATGCCTATGGCGACATACATGCTTCACACAAAAGCTGAAACACTTCGAAAAACCTTTCCTCCTATGCAGTAGCGAGACTTACGTGGCCAACATTCAACCAAAAACGTACTAACACACTTTTACGTCACAGAAGAGACCACATATCACTTCTGGTGGGGACCCTCACGGGTCACTGTCTAATTGGCAGACACGCAGCACGCCTAGGCGTCACTTACCATGACTTCTGCAGAAGTTGCGGATACGGAGAAGAGGAGGGGAATCGGTACAACACCTTCTTTGCCATTGCCGGACACTTGGTCAACCTCTGCTACTCAACCTCTCGGAGACATGCGGGCTAGAGAGCCCAGCTCTACTCAAATTCATTCTGTCCACACAATGGTTTAGTAACGAGGACCCACCTCAGCTTTAAAAGGTAAAAAGGGTAATATGGCATCGCAATGGGCCCAATGTGGTCTAAGTGGGAGAGCGACTTGTCGCTCTCAGCCATCGCAACCTAACCTAATCTATGTTTACAAACCGAATTTCAAGTCAATCGGATGAACAAATTTTATTTCCGACTTTACCGCTTGGAATTTTCCAAAATCCCGTCTTAGAACGCACTTTCACCACTAATGAAAACTCCTGTCCGAATTTCAGCCTTCTATATCTTACCGTTTGCGCTCTGCGTTGATTGCCAAACAGTGAATCAGTCAGTCAGGACAAACTGTTTTATATACACAGCCATGCTCCCATTTTCGCTTTCGCAAAAATTTTGCAATTTTAAGTCCAAATTTGTTCCCAAAACCGGTTTTAAATAGCAAAAGTTTTACGAAAGTGAAAATGGGAGCATGGCTGATAGAGTAGAAGTAGATAGATATTGGTCCAAACATTTCTATTTAGTTTCCCATAATTGTGCTTTGCGACTTCTCACATTACATTGTATACATTGTACATTGTATAACCATTATGTTGTAACCACCATGGAACTCTTTGCCTTTGGCACCATTTTTTGGTACTCTCTTGTCCATATCAGTCTTTTTGAACCAATGTTTTACGTTTTAATCCTTTGCAGCTTTCACTACTGCATCAACTCTGATGATGAGGGTAACACTTCAATTGAATCACGTGATTTGGATGAATCACAATCGGAGACTCCACGTTGCATTACACCCACAAATGACGACGATTCTGTTCCAGCCATTGTTGATACACCGAAAGTGAATCTTTTAGATGCCACTCAAAATAAGGAGAACACAACTAGCCCACCGGCCAGCCATAAGAGACTGTTGCAGCTTTGTGGACGCTCCGATGTGGTTATCACTTCATTTTCGCCACGTGAAACGGGAGTTAAAATTGAGAAATCATTCACGTGTGTGTTGAGACCCCAAACGCCCAAGAGTGTGTATTGCACTCCAAAGAGTGTGCTCTCCGAGCTCAACGAGGACAGCTGCAGTCGAGATGTGTTGGACTTTTCTACACCATCCACCTCCAAAAAGACTCCGTCTGTTGCCCGGCGAGAATCCTCCATGTATTTGATTGATCTAACAACGCCACAAAAGTTCCGTGCCACGCCCAAGCAAACGCCTGCCAGTGTGGATACCATTTCTTCGGAATCATCTGGATCCATTGATATAATCAGTTCGGCAACGCCTGCTTCAGTTAAACCAAGATTGGCCAAGACACCGAAGCAATTTGCCGCCAGCTCTGGTGGTACACCCAAGCGAACACCCCAATCCCTCATGAAGCGAGCTCTGCTCACGAGTGCCAAAAAACAGATTGCAGAAGAAACACCCTCTGATCCCACACCGAAGCGTAAATCTTTATTGGAGGCACGTCGTCATTGCTTGACCACACCCCGCCGTCTGCCCTTTCATCCACATAGACGAACTCCAGCCCAGCGTAGCAAGGATCTGGACAGGGTCCAAACTCCACAGACCTCGCCCCGTAAGCCTCGCGTATCCATGACTGTGACTGGTCCGCGAGAGAATAAACTCTCGCAGATGAGAAAATCTTTGGCTATAGCCAAGCGTAGTCCTGTTTCGAGCCTGAGTAAAAAACTGCTGACCAAAGCGAAGCGTTCGCTTAATGACTCGCCAAAAAGTGGATCACCCAAGCCTTCTTCGTTCATTGATGATAAGCCGGAAGGGGGCGAGCAAAATGAAAGCAAAGACATCCCAACCACGAAATTAAATGTAACCTTCGAAGCTGATGAGTTGGATTCAGAAAACAATGAGGAAACTAAGGAATTAAACAGAACATTCGATGCCGACGACGAAGTTGTAGAAGAAACTAATGAAAGGATTAAAACAATGCAATCTGAAATACCGAAGGAAGTAGCAACAAAACTCAATGAAACCTTCAATGCTGATGAACTGGAGGAGGAAACAGTTGAGACAGCAACTCCCACTCTCAAGAAAACGCCGCAAGCCGAATCAACTCCAAGCAAGGAAGCCACCATCATTGAGGATAATATGGCTGAAGAGGTTTCCATAAGTACAACAGATCAGGAGCACAAAGGTGAGTCACCTAAGAGTGAAATTTCTTTTCAATCTTTTCATAAATGTATGTCTCTTTCTCTTTTAAAAGAATCACCTGTGAATATCGTTGATGAGACCATTTGTGAAGAGGAAATAGAACATTTGTCTCCAGTTAAAGGTAAGTCTGGAGCCACATTTTCATAAAATAAACAACTAACTTTTGATGTCTTTCTCAAGCCACCATAGCCGAGCCAGAAGAAAAAGAGGCACTGGAGGAGGTACAGGATGAAATACCAGCACCACCTGGTGAAACGCCCATGCCTAGACGCAGCTCTCGGCGCTTTTCAATGGAGCAAACCACCACCACTACCACCACCACCCTGACACCCAGACGCAGCACACGACGTGCTTCGATAGAGGCCAGCAACAAACCAGCTTCAAGCAGCAAACCCACTCGTCGCGCCTCCTGTTCGTCCGCTGGTGTGTTGTTACCCAAAGAGAGTCCAATGTTGGCCACGCCCAAACGCAAGCGTCGCCTCACTGAGGAGTTGTCCACGCCCACACGGCAATCAAAACGACTGCTACACACACCTAAGCGTGGTATGGCCGTGGATGAAGCTGTTGGAGATATGGGCGTTATTGTCGAGGAGCCCGTCCAAAAAGAAGGTAAGCTGGGATTGATTATACATTCCGTTATCATCAAGTTAACCAATCTTTCAGATGCAATTCCTGCCATCATAGCCGAGGATGAGGACTATGGCACAGAGCTCGCCCCAGCCAGTCAAGATGAAGCCGACAAAATTGATTACCATGGCCTTAAGGATTTGCTCAAGACGCCCAAAAATTGCAGTACCCCTCGCTTCAAAGGCTTGAGAGAAATGATGCAAACACCCAAGATGCCCGTTTCACCCAATTTGAGTCATATTGAAGAGTTCATGGAGGAGAAGAGCTCTACGACTGTGGGACATGCTCAATTGGAGGTCAGCGGGGTGGGTAAAGCATTGGATAGGATACTTAAAACGCCTAGTGCCAGAAATATCATGATTCCCAATGAACCAGCCAGTGCTGTACTGAAATCCCGCACGGATACCCTGGCCACAGCCACTGAATATGATTTAAATGTATCGAACACAACCTTACATCTGGATAAAATCTTTGAAGATGTGCCAGGAACATCACAAATTCAGCTAGAGGAGGAAAGTGAGCAAGCGTTGAATGTTTCAGGATTAAGTACAGCGACTGGAATAGACCCCCTGGATGCATCTCAGAAGAATAATGATACCGTCTCATCGGAGGCACTTATAAGCATAAGTGCACCAGCAGCTGGCAATTCTATGAAGGATCCCCTTACCAGCACCACCTATAAATCCACCAATCTAGATCTCAGGACTCTCACAGAGGAGGGTGTTAACTCCAGACCTGAGTCACCCGATATGAGTGGAATACAATTGCTTGATCAGAGCACAGATTCTATGTTTTCTGAGCATTTGTTGGTATCTGGAGTGGATTCCAAGTGTGATATCACAGTGGAGGAGACCAAGGCCAAACCCGATACCAAGGAATGCACTCTGGAAGACTCTGATACTGAATCCACAGTGGGATTGACCGAACCTCTTATATTAAGTGATGATGAGGAGAGGGAAGAACTAAATAAGTCAAGTTCTACTTCTAAGATCCAGGAACCATCAGCTATCTACAGAATTGAAGAATCGAAGATACAGCAGGAAGATCAAGCTGATGAATCAACTAAAATTAAAGACCACTCAGTTGTCCCAGAGCTTGAAGATTCAGATATACAGCAAGGCGATGAAGTTGTGGAATCACTTAAAGTTGAAGAGATCTCGGTTGTTCCAGATCTTAAAGAATCAAAGATACAGCAAAATGATGAATTAGAAGAATCGATTAAAAATGAAGAGTCCGCGGTTGTCCCAGAGCTTAAAGAATCCAATATACAGCAAGACGTTGAAGTAGAAGAATGCCTAAACGCTCAAGAGCCCTCAGTTGTCCCAGACCCTGAAGAATCTAATATACAGCAAGGTGATCAAGTTGAGGAATCAATTAGAGCAGAAGAGACATCTGTTGTCAACCAGCTTAAAGAATCAAAAACTCAGCAAGACCTTGAAGTAGAAGAAAGAGCTGATGTTTCACCAAAATCGAAGACACAACAAGAGGATGAATTAGAAGTATCCCTAAAAGTTCAAGAGTCTTCAGATGTCCCAGAGCTTGAAGAATCCGTTATAGAGCAAGACGTTATATTAGAAGAATCAATGAAAAATGAAGAGCCTTCAGTTGTCCCAGAGCTTGAAGAATCAAATATGCAGCACGAGGAATCAATTAAAGCTGAAGAGTCCTCTGTTATCTATCAGCTTGAAGAATCAAAGACTCAGCAAGACTTTGAAGTAGACGAAAGAGCTGATGTCTCACCAAAATCGAAGATACAACAAGAGGATGAATTAGAAGTATCCCTAAAAGTTCAAGAGTCTTCAGATGTCCCAGAGCTTGAAGAATCCGTTATAGAGCAAGACGTTATATTAGAAGAGTCAATTCAAAATGAAGAACCCTCAGTTGTCCCAGAGCTTGAAGAATCAAATATGCAGCACGAGGAATCAATTAAAGCTGATGAGTCCTCTGTTATCTATCAGCTTGATGAATCAAAGACTCAGCAAGACCTTGAAGTAGAAGAAAGAGCTGATGTCTCACCAAAATCGAAGATACAACAAGATGATGAATTAGAAGTATCCCTAAAAGTTCAAGAGTCTTCAGATGTCCCAGAGCTTGAAGAATCCGTTATAGAGCAAGACGTTATATTAGAAGAGTCAATTCAAAATGAAGAACCCTCAGTTGTTCCAGAGCTTGAAGACTCAAATATGCAGCACGAGGAATCAATTAAAGCTGATGAGTCCTCTGTTATCTATCAGCTTGAAGAATCAAAAACTCAGCAAGACCTTGAAGTAGAAGAAAGAGCTGATGTCTCACCAAAATCGAGGATACAACAAGATGATGAATTAGAAGTATCCCTAAAAGTTCAAGAACCTTCAGATGTCCCGGAGCTTGAAGAACCCAATAAACAGCAAGACGTTGAGTTAGAAGAATCAATTAAATATGAAGAGCCCTCCGTTGTCCCAGATCTTGAAGATTCAAAGTTACTGCAAGACCTTGATTTGGAAGAATCCCTAAAAGTTCATGAACACTCAGTTGTCCCAGAACTAAAAGAATCTAATATACAGCAAGATGATCAAGTTGAGGAATCAATTGAAGCTGAAGATCCATCTGCAATAACTCAACAGGACCTTGAAGTAGAAGAAAGAGCTGATGTCTCACTAAAATCAAAGATACAGCAAGATGATGAATTAGAAGTATCCCTAAAAGTGCAAGAGTCTTCAGATGTCCCAGAGCTTGAAGAATCCATTAAAGAGCAAGACGTTATATTAGAAGAATCAATTAAAAATAAAGAGACCTCAGTTGTCCCTGAACTTGAAGAATCCAATACGCAGCACGAGGAATCAATTAAAGCTGAAGAGGACTCTGTTATCTATCAGCTTGAAGAATCAAACACTCAGCAAGGCCTTGAAGTTGAAGAAACAGCTGATGTCTCACTAATTGAAACTTCAGTGATTGATTTGGATGCCACAATAGAAGAGTGCCTCGACGTTAGTAAAACAGAAAAAAGGGATACGACTATAGATGAAGATATTATTGAATTGGATAATTCAAGCGATGCTGAAGATCAAAGTAAACGCGATGTTAGCCAAAAATCTTCAATCGAAAACCATATACCAGGAGAGGTAATTGAACTGGATGCGTCTAGCGATACTGAAGTGGAATCATCAAATACTCAAGAGATAAATGAAGATTCTGTGACTGAAATATCAGTAGAAGAAACAACCACGTCTACAGATCAAGCAAATAAGGTCAAAGAGGTTTCTACAAGCATTTTGGACGTTACAGAGGTAAATAAAGAATCTGTGTCTGAAATATCAGTAGAAGAAACAACAACGTCTACAGATCAAGCAATTAAGGTCAAAGAGTATTCAAGTCAAGAGGTTTCTACAAGCATTTTGGACGTTACAGTTGAAGAAACAACTACAGATCAGACGCCAAGTCAGGAAGCTTCAGGAAGCAAGGATTGTGAAACATCGTCTGCAGAAAAATCTTCCCTTAAACCGACTGAGACATCTATTCAAGAAACTGAAGATAAGCCCATTATGGACATAACAGAATCAGGAACAGGAGATCAAAAGAACAATACACAAGACAAACATAAATCTTCTTTTGAATCGACTGAATCAGAACAAGGTCAAGATGTTTTAGCAGTAGAGCCCAAGGTTACTAATCATCAAAATGAAGTCAAAGATACTTTAAATCAAGATGCTTCTGACAAGTTGGAAACTGAAATGGATACAGCTTCCATCGAAGCTAAACCTGCTGTGGAAATTTCAGTTGAAGATCAACAGAATAGTAAAGTAAACGAGGAATCTGTTGAATTGAACGAAGGCGAACAGGTGCAAAACATTAGAGAAGAAGAAACCAAGTCTTCAGATCATGATTTGTCAGTTACCACGAAATCTGAAACATCATCCCTTGAACAGACTGAAGCTGAACATGTGCAAGCGCTAATGACTTCAGATCAACAAAATAAAGCCGAAGAATCTTTAGCTAATTTGGAACCTACAACTGACACAGTAGAGCCAGATGAATCACTATGTAATAGAGAATCGCCTGCTTCAAGCCCTCCAACAACTTCAACTATGTCAGATCAGCTTCCTGATAAAACTCTTAACGAAGACGAGAAGGTTTCAGTAGCAGAACTGCTTATAGAATCACCTAGCAAACACGAAGATTCAACTACGGAACAAACAAAGACCTTTGAGTTGAATAACACTAAGCCATCTCTTGACGACGAAATGTTCCCAAAAGAGAAAGTTTCCACACAGGAGGAAAAACCAGTATCTGATGACAAATCATTAATCGACTCGACGAACGTCGATGACAAGGCACAAAAAGAACAAACTCTTAATGGTCAGGGAGAAAAATCGCATGTGTCAGTAGAGGTTGTGCAAGCAATGGTCGTGGAAACAGAACTCTCAGTCGAGGCCTCATCATCGGCCGAAATCTCTTCAGCTAAACTACCACAAAATACCTCAACTGATGCTCAACAACTGGAATCAAAAGCTGAAACATTGCCTTCTACTAACGAATCTCTTGCTGAAGCCATTCTTATGTCTCCTGAGGCAAATCATTCTGTATTAGAAATCGTTGACGATACAAAAATACTGTCAGATAATCAAATAGTTCAAGATTCAAATTCACCAGTCGTATCAACGAAACAACTTCAAACCGAATCCCAAAAGCCAATTCGACGTGCGCGCAAGTCATCGGATAATGTGGAACTGAATATTTTATCTGCTGAGACAAAACTTGTGAAACGTGGGACCCGAAAAGCTTCAACCACTGAAGAAGAAAGACCTCCTGTAAAGCCTTCAGCAACTGAACAGAAAAACATTCAAGCTATCCCAGATATACAAGAAGAAGCTACTTCAATTCCACCAAAAGAGCATGAAGAGAAGCCCAAGAGACGTGACAGAAAGACTTCAAGAGAAGTAATTGAAGCAGAACCACAGGAGGAGGACGATCAGGAAGAAGCTGATTCAACATCACTTAAAAAAGACGAAGAACAGCAGCCCAAGAGACTTGAAACAGAGCCGCAGAGGGAGGTCCTTGCCATGTCAGAAATTCAGGAAAAAGCTGCTTCAACATTACCCAAGGAACTTGAACAAAAACCCCAAAGACGTGGCAGAAAGCCTTCTGCTGAAGTTGTGGAAACTGTGAAAACTGGGGAAATTCCTGACACGCCAGAAATTCATTCAATACCACCAAATGAGCATAAAGAGGAAACCAAGAGACGTGGCAGAAAACCATCAACTGAAGTGTTGAAGCCACAGATGGAAGTTAATGTCATGCCAGAGATTCAGGAAGAATCCGATTCAGCAAACTCTCAAGAAAAGCCTTCTGCTGAAGAAGCTGCTTCAACATTACCCAAGGAACTTGAACAAAAAACCAAAAGACGTGGCAGAAAGCCTTCTGCTGAAGTTGTGGAAACTGTGAAAACTGAGGAAATTCCTGACACGCCAAAAATTGATTCAATACCACCAAGTGAGCATAAAGAGGAAACCAAGAGACGTGGCAGAAAACCTTCAGCTGAAGTGTTGGAGTCAGAGCCACAGATGGAAGTTAATGTCTTGCCAGAGATTCAGGAAGAATCCGATTCAGCAACATCTGAAGTAAAGCCTTCTGCTGAAGTGGTGGAAGCTGAGACGCGGGAAAAAGACTTAGCCATGCCAGAAATTCAGGAAGAAGCTGCTTCAACATTACCCAAGAAACTTGAACAAAAACCCAAAAGACGTGGCAGAAAGCCTTCTGCTGAAGTGCTGGAATCAGAGCCACAGATGGAAGTTAAAGTCTTGCCAAAGATTCAGGAAGAATCTGATTCAGCAATATCTGAAGAAAAGCCCAAGGAACGTGCCAAAAAAGAGGACGTGGAAGCTGAGAAACCGAAGGAAGAACCACCAAAAGAGCATGAAGAGAAGCCTAGGCGACGTGGAAGAAAGCCTTCGAAAGAAGTGGTGGAAATTGATCAACAGGAGGCGGTCCATTCATTGCCCGAAATTCAGGAAGAGACAGCCTCAACATCACCCAAAGAACATAAAGAAAAGCCCCGAAAGCGTGGAAGAAAGCCTTCAGCTGAAGTGGTGGAAGCTGAGCAGCAGAAAGGAGACTCAGCCATGCCAGATATTCAGGAAGAAACTGAAAATAAGCCCAAAAGACGTGGCAGAAAGCCTTCTGCTGAAGTGTTGGAGACTGCAAAATCGGAGGCTATTATTGCAATGCCCAAAGTTCAGGAAGAACCTGCATCAGTACCTTCAAAAGAGCAAGAAGAAAAACCCCGAAAACGTGGAAGACAGCCTTCAAAAGAAGTATTGGAAACTGAGCAACAGAAGGAGGTCCAAGCATTGCCAGAGATTCAGGAAGAAGTAGCTTCAGTTACAGAAAAGAAACCGCCAACAAAAGTGGAAGAACAAATTTTGTGTAGACTATCAGTGGATCTGTTTGCGGAAGAGGTGGCCCCGGAATCTCTTGATGAAAAACAGGCAGACGTTAAAATTAAAGAGCACAAAGTTCTGGAGTTGGAGAAGCCGAATACGAGTCGACCCTCGGCTGAGGTCATAGAAGAAGATGATGCAGAAACTAACCCAGCAGCTCAGGTAGAGAAGCCCAAGCATCGAGCACGAAAACCCTCGGAAGATGTGGTTGCTAATGAAGCAGAGCTAAAGAAACCCCTGCGAGAAGTACGAAGAGTATCAACAGCAAACGAAAATGACCATAAATCCAACGAGGAAGATACGGTTTCTAAATCTGTTGATGCAAAACCAGATGTCCCGGAGAAAAAGGAAGCAGAGAAGCGCAAAGCAGGTCGTCCTCGTCGCAAACCATCAGCAGAGGTCGTCGAAGGTGAGAAAC
The DNA here is from genome assembly GCA_037044535.1 of Lordiphosa magnipectinata. Classification (NCBI taxonomy): domain Eukaryota; kingdom Metazoa; phylum Arthropoda; class Insecta; order Diptera; family Drosophilidae; genus Lordiphosa; species Lordiphosa magnipectinata. The sequence goes on from JBAMBO010004042.1 coordinate 829,548, forward strand.
AGAATGTATTGGAATCACAAGAGGAACCCACAGAATCTCTCGAGAAGCCTAAATCGAGACGTGGACGCAAACCTTCAGCTGAAGTGAAAGAGGAGCCATCAGCCCCCGAAAAGTCAACCCGTAAATTGGGTCAAAAATCTTCTGCCGAGCCACTCGATGAAATGGAGCCTGAGCCAAAGAGGAAACCAGTGAAACCCGAATCAGAAGCAGAGGAAGAGGAGCACAAAACACGCCGACGAGGACGCAAACCCACAGCAGAGTCGATAGATTTGACAGTAGAGACCATTGAGCCGGCTACAAGCTCCCGAAGACGCGGACGCAAGGTCACAGCTGATGAGGATCAACTGGTAGATACTGCAGAAGCAAAACCAAAACGTCGCGGCCGCAAGGCTTCCGCCGAGGAAGCCGCCCATTCAGAAGCCAATCCAGTCGAGCCTCTACCACAGATTCAAGAGAAGCCCACGCGACGTGGACGAAATCCCAGCGCCGAGGTGGAAATGAAGAAAACAGTTCCCACGCGTCGTGGTCGTAAACCTTCGGCAAATGTGGAAGAGGAACCAACCCAAACCCCTTCTCGGAAAATGACAACCACGCGACGAGGACGAATTGCTTCTACCCATGTGGAGGAGCCAGAGTCGTCGACGTCTTTGAATTTATATGATCTGCCCACAGAGCCCATTGAGCACGCGATTGTGATTGTGGCCGGATCATCAGGGAAATCACAGATTCACTCCTCCCCCGCCAACACAGAGGACGAACTGTCGCCACGTCGACGCGAGGGTCGAAATGTTCCGCGCAAGAACTACGATGAGACTTCGGATGAGGACAAGCCCGGCAGAGGACGCAAAGCAGCGGCCAGCAAGATCTTGGTCAAATCTCCTGAAAGGAGTGAGCCAATAGAGCTGCCATCTACTCCAGCAGTCAATACGGCGACTTTGCCAGAGTCTACCACCACCTCTCAGAAACGAGAGGCACGCAATATGCCGCGCAAGAATTACACAGAAAACGATGATGACGATAAACCAGGCAGCTCACGTGCGCGTCGTGTGCGGAATCTCACTGCCAAGGCACTGGAGCTGATTGTAGATGCCAGTCCCAGACCAGGCACGCCCAGGAGACGTAAGGGCAAGGCCACAGCTGACGAGACGCAAGAACCCCCCGAGAAGAAGGCGGCCACAGAAATAACAGTCAACTCCCCGGTGGAGGAGACGTCAAAAGGACGGGGCACGCGCCGCAAGGCAGTTGAGGCCGAAGAGGAGCCAAAGCCGGCATCCAAAAGAAATGTGCGTGGTCCGGCGCGCAAAGCCAAAGTGGAGGAGACTGAGCCGGAAGAACAACCGGCCATTAAAAAAGCACGCGGTAGGCGTGCGAAATCACCAGCAGTGCTGGTTGCGGATTCGGCATCGGAGTCCGAAGAGGAGCCGGAGAATAAGAAAACTCCTGCGCGTGGTCGCGGTGGTCGAGCGGTAGCCAAACAGGCTGAACCTGCTACCACCCCTCCCACAGGCCGCGGCGGTCGACCACGCAAAGTTCACTTTCAAGCAGAAACGGCAGCGACGACACCACCCCAACGTGCCACTCGCTCGCGACGTAAATAAGAGTTTTCAGTTACCCATTTTCTTTTTACAAATTTAAAATTATTACTTTAATTCTAATTTCTATCTGAATGTTTGTTTAAGTTTTTCAAGTTTTTTTAAGAAAACTTCTGTATAAAACCTAAGGCGAAAAGTAATAATATAGTTCTATGTATGTCCTTTTTCTGTTATTTTCTCTCAGTTGAAGCGAGGCCGGATGGTCAGAATATAAAAATATCGTTACATATATAAAGCATCCGCTATTTAAGCACAATTTCTACATTTATGGATTATATATATAAATATAGTTTACTTTGTAAGGCTTTCTATCAAATATTATTCTCATTAATAAAAAAAAAATAAACCAATATATCTGAAAGATTGATTTAATTATACCTCTAACAGGAGCTAAAGTTCTAGTTGCTGTAGGAACTTATTTTACAGACGCAATGAATAACATGAAAGCATTTTTCTACCTTCTTCATTGTCCCGATGTAGCATCACAACCGCTTGACGGTCTTGGCCTCTGCAATGAATGCCCTCCACTCTCTTCTGCATTGTGCGAGCTGGCACCAGGTGTTCACACCAAGGTTGCAAATGTCTTTCCGCACTTGATCATCCCATCTTAGTGGTGGGCGACCCCTCCTGCCTTGTCCTCCAAAGGCACACTTTTTTACTCCTTCATCCATCCGGATTACATGTCCTAACCAGCGCAGCCGCTGTTGCTTTATGCGCTTGACTAGACTGATGTCCTTCGAATGCGGTATCCATCGCCAACTTTTAAAGGTCCATAGATCCTCCGAAGGATTTTTCGCTCGAACACGCCAATCGCCTCCTCATCCGCTGCTGTCATTGTCCACGCTTCTGCGCCGCATTGCACGACTGGGATGATGAGCGACTTGTATAGCGCTATTTTTGTTCTTCGAGAAAAGGCTCTGTTCTTGAACTCCCTACTGAGCCCGTAGTAGCATCGGTTTCCAAGAGTAATTCTTCTTCGGATCTCCAGGCTGATGTTGTCGCCGGTAATCATCGTCCCGGTAGGTAGACAAAATCCTTTACAACCTCAAAGTTGTACTCCCCCATAGTAACAAATTGTCCAAGACGCGTAGACTTCTTGTCCGTGGATACTAAGTACTTCGTCTTGTCCTCGTTTACCGCTAAGCCCATCAGTTTAGACTGCTTCTCAATCTCTGAAAACGCCCTGCTTACCGCCCGTTCGTTTTTGCCGATAATGTCAATATCATCGGCGTATGCGAGTAGCATTAGATCTTTATAAAGAAATGAGACCGATCTGTTGGCATTTTGGGCACTGGCGCAGTATATACTCCATCAGTAGATTAAAGAAGTCACACGATAGAGTATCACCCTGCCTAAAGCCTCTCTTGGTATCAAATGGTTCGGAGAGGTTCTTTCCTATTTTGACAGAGCTTCGAGTGCTTCTCAACGTCATCATGCAAAGTCGAACGTACTTTGCTGGTATACCAAAGGTAGACAGGGCGTCAAAGAACCTTGACCTTATCGGTGTGTCAAAGGCTGATTTATAATCAACAAAAAGATGGTTGGTTTTGATATTTCTCTCATAGGTCTTCTCCACGGTTTGTCGTAATGTGAATATCTGGTCTGTGGTGGATTTACCAGGTCTGAAGCCACACTGATAAGGTCCAATCAGTGTGCTAATAAGCGGCTTTAGACGTTCACAAAACCTAGTAGTCGCAATTGTTTAGGTAGACATATTGAACACGTTCGTTCTCGAGAACCATTTAGCGCGTCCACTCCAACTTGACGGCTATTTCACAAGTGACATTTATGCTATATTACTGCATCACAAGTTTTTGGCGTCGGTTGTTTGCAATCATGGAAAGGGGCACGCTCGAAAATCGTGTTGTAGTTGGCCTGAAAAAGGTGAAATCTTTCAGATGTTGCGCCCACTGGTAACCACCCGAAACTTTGTGTATCGTACCGTGAAGTTATTTGAGAATACTGATGGAATAAAAGACCGCGCGAAATGCGAACGCCACAAGCCATCAAAGCAGTGAAAGTTTAAATTTGTCGAAATCCACTGCGCAAGCAGAAAATCATGTCTCTTGAGATGAATATCAGCAAGGACAGCATGTCGCGCATCATAAAACGTGACTTGAACACTTGCGCACAACAGCATTGAAACTAAAACGCAAGACAAAATCGAAAGCATTGGGTCGTCAGTGCGCTGACGAGAAAATTTTCACCATAGAGGAATCGTTCAACAAACAGAATGATTGAGTGTATGCTGTGTCATCAAAAACTCATTCCGAGAGTTCAGAGAGGTCTCCATTCGGCTTATGTGATGGTTTTGTGGTGAGTCGCCTATGCTGGGGTCACCAAGCTCCATTTTTGTGAATAAAAGAGTAAAAACTTCGTCGAACGTGTATCAATCCGACGTTTTGGAAAAGGTTGTGAAGCCTCTCAACACGACATTATTTGCAAACAAGCCATGGACCTTTCAGCAAGACTTCGCTCCAGCTCACAAGGCAAAAAAGACTCAATTATGGCTAAAAAACCATGTACCGAACTTCATTTCTACGGATGATTGGCCTGCTGGTAGCGCAGACCTGAACCCATTGTACTACAAACTGTGGAGTGTGCTTGCTCTACTCGACACCCAAATATTGAGTCTTTGAAGCGCGCCGTTGTCCGAGCAGCGGATAATTTCTCAATGCATGTGGCCAGGGAGACTTCGGCGTTGCTGGAAGGAACTATCGATTTGCATTCCCGCTGTTTCTAAATTTTTCCCGCAATACGGTTTTAAAAAAAGCTAGAAATGTGAAAAAAGCTGCTGTCTGAGCAGTGAGGTGCGCACTGCATTGCACAGTTTGTTGTCTAGAACAATCTTGAAAATGAAAACTATTTTATGATGTTTTTGTACTTATAAGGTCGAACTATAATTAAAATTGTTCCAGAGGGGGGTCGGACATGCACCGTTCGTAGTAAAATTAGAGATGGATTTTCCATGTAATATTATATTTATAAAAGTATCATTTTTTTAATTTAAAATTATTCAGTTTTAAGGTAGAAGTATCGGTGAATTCCAATATTGTGTATATCATAACGTCAGACTCATTTGAGGCGACATTTTCTGAACACACATCGAACACCAACTAGTAATTAGACTTAGTCTATCGAAAAAAGACAGATTTGTGCAAATCGGTGCAAAACAAACTAATGCATTTTAAAAAGAACTTGAAACGACCTTCAATTTTGCATCAAGCACAAACCGAAAATAGCCGAAACTATACTTTCTATCCCACTTTTTTAAACAAAAAAAAAAATCGTTAAAAAAATGAAATTTTTAAAAGCTTCACAACTTTTTTAATCAAATAGTTTTATGTCCACTTTTGATGCAAAACTAACTAAATATATCAGCACAATAATTTAAATCAAAAACATGGTAACATGGTAATAAATACAGCAAGGGGTTGTATACAACGGATGATAAACATAAGTGATAATATATCTTAGGGAGACCATATCAGAAATTAAACAAATTTTGAAAAACAATGACTTCCCAACAAAAATTATCAAATCCCTGATTGAGAAGAACGGCAGACCAATTTCCAAAAGGAAACAACAACCTGACATATGATCTTAAGCTTTCTGAACGGTTCGCCCATTCAGACTGCTTCAACAAACAAGACATACAACTAGCCCACAAACCTAATAGCACAATGAGAAACTTCTTCAATAAGACGAAGTCAAAAATAGCCATAGCCGATAGAAGTAATGTTATCTACAAGATACCATGCAATGGAAATAACAATTGATAACAATTGCAACAAATTGTACATTGGTACATCAAAATCAAAATTAAAAACAAGAATATCCCAACATAGATCGGACTACAAACTCAGACATCAAACAACCACACAAAAAAACGGCGCTCGCGACACTCTGTATGGATAGTGGGCACTAGCCGAATTTTGAAGCAACAACAATCCTACAGCAAGAAAACCACTACAGCAAACGCTTCACTATAGAGATGCTACATATAATTGACACACCAACAGACAAGAGACTTAACTACAAGACGGACACGGAAAACTGTGCTCAACTATACAGACACTTACTGACAAATAATAGATCAGTATCCAACTCCACGCCGAACGGAGCAGACGTGTAAAATAATGTATGTGAAAAATCTCTTTTTTATTTTGATTGAATCAATGTTAAATTGTAATTGGTAAATTGTTTTTGTAGTGTCCCTGAAGATGGTTGCCGAGGAGCATCTTTAATATATTGGAAAACATCATACATTTTTGTGTGTTTCACTTGACCTAGAGCCGGCAATACTCAAATTCTAAATGAAAAACATTATGGCGAATATACTTTTTTGTTTTTAGTTCAATCAATTAAAGTTGCATTTAGTTTCCGAAATAGTCTTCTACATCCTCAAGCAAAAACATTTCTTATCTTTAAGGTCCCGTTACTTCTGAGTTCGCAATTCTTGTTTTTTTTTTTGCATTTTCATAATAGTGAGACATTTTGGTATAACATTTTTAAAAATATATTTTTTCTGAGAACTTTTTTTTCCTTTTTCATCGTCTAGATTCCTAAAACAACACACAGTGCATTGGCACTTATTAGGGAAAATCTGCTTTAGAGAATGCCGGGAAAGTAATGTCTATGCTTTTATGTCCTAATAAAAGGATTAAGCTTTACGAACTTATCCTTAAAATCAGTGTGGCCCATTACAGTTAGTTATTGGACAAATTCAATAATAATTTACAATAATTTGGTTTTCTGTTCCACCAAGAAATCGCGCTAGCACACTCATCTGCAAATGACGCAGCCTAATAATTTACGAAAGAATCGTGAAATCGTGTATGAATTGTTTCATTAATCAGTCGTTGAACCGTCCCCTGACGGCTGTTACTTTGAAGTATTCCGCTGGGTTAACACAAATAAAGCTCCTAGAGGTATTTTCACTTACCTTTGACATTATTTTGTTTATTTTGGCCAAGTTCAAATATCTTTAAATACAAAATTTCGGCATATTTCGTGATTGGAATTTAATTACTGGGATTTTGTCTTAAACTCATATCGTCATCTCTTATACATACATCTGTATCTGTATATTTGAGTGTGTATTTTCACTTTTCTTTTGGTATAATCTCGTATAGCTTATGCTGAATTTACTGGAGTTTCTACATACATAACAAGGGATTAAAGTCACGTTGTTCTATATATAAAAGCAGTGTAAACATACATAAATCTAGCAGTACAATATAATTTAGCTCATCTAAGGGGTATACAAAAGATGCTGTACTGTTGTGTTTAAAAAATAAAACAATAAATAACAAAAAAAATCTAATATCATAAAGCATACAGCTTACATACAATCGCAGTACATAGAGATAAATTAATAAATTAAAATACATAAAAATGATAGCTTCGTTCTTACAATGGGGTAATACTTTGTAAAGCTTCTACAAAAAAACTGGACATATCAAATGTATATACGCTTAAAAACTATGAAATAAAATGCCATCGATTTGTGTAAGGGTCGTGTGTGTGCGCAGCTGATTGTGAGTTTTGTTCATTTGTATCCAATGGTTTGTTTCGTTTACTTAGGCCTTCATTAGCAGATGCGGTTCGGAGCGTAGCGAATCGGTCAGATATTGAGTTTTCATTGTTTTTTGAAAATACCGCTTCTCGTTGGGGGAATTGACCATATACACAATGGGTCGTACACCCACATTGCGCCACAGATCGGCAATGTGCCTGGAAAAGAAAAAATGTAAAGATATAAAATTAAAATTCAATTCCGTAAACACTCGTTGAAATTTTATTGAAATTTAATTTTGCTAAGGTAAGGGATTGCGGCAGAGGTAGAGCTCACTTTCACCGTTTGGAGTTAAAATTAGCAATCACATGAGCTCAAAGATGTAAAAACTTATACAATACAGCAAGCTATTTAAATGAATACATGTGCAGCCAAAGATATTGAAAGAGAAAGAAAGTATATAAAGCGTTTCAAGTAGCTGCCCTAGACTTCTTAGCGACTGTAACAGAACTGTGCCGGAACAGTTTCGAAGCTCACTTAAACGATTGTAAAATTCAAATGTAAGAAAGCTTTTCTACAAAAGTAATAGATGATATAATTTCAGTGGCTCCAGATTCCTTCCGCTTAGATATCGTATCTCCCATTTATAAAAAAGGGAGCAAAAAGTCTGTTCACAAGTCCCAATCCGGGATACTCAACGGTAGATAGGCAAGGCCTTACTTTGAACGAAGAAAAAAGCAAGATTGCAAACCGGTCCGGAATCGAATTTCGCAGAACAGGTTCGGGTTTTTTGGGTCCATCAAACCAGACCTTCTAAATTTATTACCTTTGAACAAAGGTTCAGTTTAGATAAATTATACTAGTTTACAGCCAAAAATACAAATTTCTATTGAAACTAAGCAGTCTAATATACCTAAGGTTGTCCCAATAAATATTTTTTTTTTAATTTTCAAGGGTGCTCACGCCTCGAGTAGAGAGCTAAGTAGAAACTAAAGCGTTTGATGACGGATTTTCTTCAGATTGTTTCGGAAGGGGGGAGCGCTGCAGTTTAAAAGATGGCTTACATGAAAACATTCTAATTGTTTTTTGCCATTCCAAATGTCATACTCTTTCAAAGCTTTATACCATTTCAGAAAGTGTCCGAGCAAAAATAAAATTTTTTTTTTCAGTACAGCATACATTCAAATATATTTACGTTAATAGAAATTTTTACTAGTAGAGGAAACCTGAAGTTGAGCCATATGTCTGTTCTGGTACTGATAACCGGTTATGTTAAAAAGGTTATAATCGATTTTTTCATATACGAAAACGGTTTCGGTTACAAGTTGCAAAGAGTTTCTAGCGGTTAAAGTTTACGATTTCGGTTACGATTTGAATCTCTGATAAATACCTTGGCGGGATTAAGATCGAGGGAAAAAATTAAACAGTCCATATCGAAACGATACAAAATTCTATGTGTATTCGGGATTAATATTCTCTTCTAGTCTGACACCTAATAATCAACTTTAAGAAAGTTATGCATTAACCCAATTTTTAGAACAATCATGAAGTAACATTAACAACAGTCGATCAAATGAAAATTGATTTTTTTTTTAATCTCTGCGAATACCACATTTTTCGCAATTTCTAGCAACTCCTGTATTTGTTCATCAATATTTCATTGGCTTTAACTAGAAGCTATGACTATTGAAAATAGAAAATTTTTTGGGTTTTTTTGTTTCAGATGGAAATTGCGACCTGCAGTCTTTCCCAGCCGCACGACACATGCACACTCGAGGCGCTTCGGCGAAATGCTTGTACCAGGCATAATATGACGATATATTTTAATGAAAAAATTTAAGAAGACTAGTTGAAATATCATAACAATAATAGACCTGCAAAATTTCGTTTCAATCGAATATTTCTGTTCCTATCCCAAACCAAGGTCCGTACCGAAACAATCGATTTTTTAAAGCTTCTAGAAGCAGGTCCTCGCACCGAACCTTAAGGGGTTACTATGGGTTTCACGGCATTCAAACCAAATCTGCATTTTTTTATTAACATATTACAGCATTATTAAACTTATTAACATTATTCTTATTCTGGTGGATCGAGCGTTGGCGTACCAGATTGTTAAGTGTGGCGTGCATGGTGCCGGGAGGTTCGATCTTAGAGGTTCCGATCCCGACCTCGAGACACATCTAAATATGAACAAAGTTTAGTTTCGTTGTCTTTAGGAAACAAAAAAGCTTTTACACACCTACGAATCATCCTTCGACCAGCTACTGGTCATATGACCAGCTGTGAAGATATACTAGACCATGAAAAAGTCTTCAAATTCGTCTAACTATTGCCGAATTCGGATTCGGCGTTAAACTGTACTGTTGTCCCTTGTACTACTTGTGCGAATCAGACTTATAAGCTACAATTCGAATCCGCCGAGTAGAGATTGAGTAGAAGCTAAAGGCTTGGCCCTGGACCCTCCTGATTGTTTTAGGGGTTGCATGGGTTTGACGGCTTCATAAAATTGATTACTTTTTTACTTTAACATTAAATTCTACAACATTTATAGAATATTGTCCTTAAGTTTCCTATCCTAAAGTCGATACGAGTAATAGATTTGGTGATATAGTCTGAAGAATTTGCGCGCTTCAGGGTAGCTGGGCTTAGCGCGCCGCACTTTAAACACGTTAATAAAATTAAAGAGGACTTGGACGAACGATTCATTAAAACTATTTAAAAAAAAAATGCTGAATATAGCCACATTTTTTTTCTTTCGTAAAAACCTCTACCAAAAATCCAATTTTCATTTTTTTTTTCCATCGTCCAAGTTCTAGTTTAAAGTCTTAACTAAACAGGTTTTTTTTTAATATTATACTTAAGATGATCCTGCTAGGAGTTATGCTGCACCTTTTTCCCGAGGGCTCACCGGAAATGACGTCACAATGGCAGAGCTTTTAATATTTTTCTTCAAAAATTTCAGTAATCCCTCATATGTGTATCCTTAACACAGTAAAAAGTTTGAAGTAAATACTGAATTTTTTATATTAAAAAAAAATTATTGAAAATGGGCCGTTTTTTCCCGGACGAAACCGATGTAACCCCTTAATAGAAAAGTGAACATGTAAAAAATTCGAATTCACTGAAAACCGGAACATGACAGATAGTCATCTGAATTTGACCAAATTTTGTGAATCTGTTTTAAAACACTTAATATTAATAATGGCATAGTTTAGGAACGCCAACAAAGAATGAAACTTCATATCTTGAAATGATAAGAAATGAAGCACTTCATTTTGCCATTCATTTCTGTCATTTTCTAAAAATTAAGACAAAATGATGAAAAAAAAAGTTAAAAAGTATTCACAATTTTGCTTAACATAATCATTAGTCTAAATAAGTTGTGTATTTAGCTTTCGGCTGATAGTTCAGGGCGATGGTAATATGTTCGCCCCCAAAAATTGATTGCCGGACGGATAAATATTCCAAAATGTCCAAGTGAATTTGAAAGTGCCGCCTGTTATTTAAAACAAAGCAGCTGTTTTTGTCCACGAGTCAAAAAGATACGATTTGTAAATGAAATCGGCAAAATTTTAAGAAAATGAAAATGATAAGAAATGATGCCAGTGGAAATGGGCTATATGACCCATTTTCCGACCTATGTTTTCTATGGCAGCTATGAGATATACACAACCGATTTGGGCGGTTTTGATATATTAGCAGCGTACAGTAAATAAAGACACTGTGCTTAATTTCAGCAACATACAGACGGACGGACAAAGTATGTATAGTTTATGATGTCGGAAATGAATACTTCAATAATTTAAATATACCGTCCCGATTTCTTTCGCTGATTTCGATTCGGTGCAGCATTTTTAAGCATTTACAAGTATTGAATTTAGGCCCCAACCAAGTTATACTCACAAATTGAACTCGTCCTTGCTGAGAAAAACCACACTTATGCCTATAACGGGGGCAATAATATTACGAAAGATTGCACCATAGATTGAGGTAATTAGTGTCGAGGATTTGAGTACGGCTAGCGATAGATAGGTTTCATGCCAAAGTCCACAGATTATATCCGGCTGCAGTTTTCTCAACTGGTAAATTGCCAGGGGAGAGCGACTGATGACAATGGTGCGCTGTGTGAACGACTCGTGGGTAGTCATAAATTTTTGCAATTCGGCAAGCATTCGTGGACTGTTGTCATGTAGACGCAGAAACAGCGTAGATTCCGAAGCCTCCACATCCAGAAACTCGGAGAGCTGCTTAAGAGTGGCCACAGATTCCGCCTCGTATTGAGAACTAGAATATACTCAAACATATTAAGGGGAATTCACTACAAATTGGCTGTTGCTTACCCCATGGGATGCTGTTCTGAGATATTTACTTGCTGCAGTTCACCAAGCGTTCGTTGAGTCACATTCAAGCGCTGCGGATGGGCTATGACAATTTCACCGCAAGACGTTAGACCGGCATCCAATAAAACATTGCGATAACCACGTGTCAGGCACTGGTGGGAGTGAGAGGAGGAGTACAAAAGGGGGTAGGTTATTGATTTTGTTATTTTGCAACCACCGGTTTGCCGCTTGCCGGCTGACGTCACCTTTTTGATAGCTGCCTTGGAGTTCTCCGGCGCATCATAGCCAGCTCCCCGGTTCGCTATGGCCCAATAGCTGGGCCAATCATCCGGCGTACTTAACAGGCTCAGCAAACGCTTTTCGTTGGGACTGCGCTGGAGTTTCACGAACTTTGCGACCACACACATAATGATCAGGGTCAGGGTGCACCAGGGTATGGCCAAATTGCAGAACAACCAGAAGACATTCAGACAGAAGAAGATTAAGCTCACCGAAAAGCACAGTAGCTGGTAAATCATCTTCAAGCAGAGCCACAACCAGCGCCAGTACATTCAGCAAAGAACTAGCGGGCGGGGGAGAGAAGAAATAGAGAAGAAGATGAGCCCAACAGTGTCTGTTGTGGTGTCTATTTTTACACTAACTTTTCGTATTTGTAAGTTTTACATTTGCACTTACCCCAAATAGAATTTAGAATGCGTGCCGTGCCGCCGCCGCCACCCACCCCGCTGTCGCCCTCACTTTACCTAACCACTCCCACAGCACGAGTGCTTTTGTTTTACCGCAAGTGCAGATTTGTCGTTGATTGACTTTTATGTGGTTGTGTGAATGGATTGGGAATTGGGCAATTTTTAAAAGTAAAAGATTTCGTAATTGTAACGGACGGTCGAAATTTAATGAACTTTTTTGTTTGGATTTCGGGACATCCGTGAGTTGCGTGACTTCTGTGACATTCGTGAGCGACAGCCCCAAATTTTATCTATCGATTGGTGCATACCGCCAGGGCTGAACTATCGCTGCAATTTTATCGCTATCGAAGTAAACAAAATTTTAAATTTTCGCGCTATACACCCGCGCATGTATAGTTCTGCAGTGGCTTGGTAAGGCTTGGCCATTGCACTTCGGTTTAAGAGGAACTTCCTTCCTGCCATTGAAAGCAGATAACCTCATGAATTTTGAGGACAATTTAAAAAAGAAGATTTTCGTCTACCAGAAAATTGATCAAACGAGATCGTATATGAGATATTAAACGATTTTATGCCGTAAAATTATATCTCTTATTCAAAAAGACACTGACTTATTAAGCTGCCCTCTTACTTCACATACTTCCCCTAGCTCCATCCACCATCTCAGTCTCTTTTTGAATTGAAATTCTAGACTATTTGATGTAGCTTCGATTTCCATACCAATCTTCATTTTTTGAAGTATTAAATCATATTCCATTTATTAGCTAACAATTATGATTAATTTCACACTTTAGTTAGCAAACGTATCCAGCGTCGTATTGTGGGATGAGCCAGTCTGGTATAGACACCAGGATAATAAGGATCTGCACAGCCCACGCCCCAAGATACGATGCCAATGAGCTTATTCTGTGCACTAATGGGTCCTCCACTGTCGCCTATTAAAAAAATGCCAAATAGTTATTTTTTACTCTCTGCACTTCAGGTTGCGTTACTCACCCTGACACGCATCCGTATTGCGTGCTGCCGCACAGAACATGCTAACACAACAACAATCATGCGGATATTTAATTAGTTACTTTTTGTCAATGTATCTCACTCGACTTCACTTACGCATCGGTTACTCCTCCATGATATCTCAAAGCGTTGTGACATTTCTCCTGATTAACCGTTAAAACCGTTGTACTCTTCAATACCGAAGAAAGAACTGGTGTGGTTGTGCTCATATGACCCCAACCGGAAACAATAGCCGATAGGTTCTCTGCGATGGCTTCACCCACCTCGGGCAATCGTATGGGTGCCGCATTGCTGGCGGTGAGAGATCCAGCTGCAGTTCGCAGCAAGGCCACATCGAAATTCATGTCCTTGGCGTCGTACGAAGGATGCTTGTAAATGGATAGGACCTGTTGCACATTCCCGCCTACCGAACGCAGAATGCTGCCCAGACGCAGAGTGAACTCCTGGGGTGAACGCTCGTGTCCATCAATGCAATGAGCCGCCGTTATGGCCCAATTATCGCTCAAAATGGAAGCTCCACAAATGTGTATGGTTTGACGCCGCAGCGAGAGCTGATAGGGGAATTCACCGTCGCTGGCGTCCCGTCCATTGACAATGCGACTATCCGGCTGACGTTTCACCACCGATCCCGCGAAAGCCAGGGGACATAGGACTAGGAGTAGATGTTGGAGTAAAAGAAGCTTCTGCATGATCATGCCGACCCTTTCAGACTAAACTCAATATTTGACATCAGACTCGATATATTCTCCCCCGTGTCGAGGTGAATTGCACTTGGCCTTTGCTCGTTATCAAAGCGTTTCGCTTCGTTATCTTATTTCTTTAGAAGTGTGAAGCTGCTTCTGGCTGTGTAATTAAGCATTGTCAATAGAGGGAATGGGTTTTTTCTCGATGATGTGGTGATTCGATTATGATTTACAACGCCCCCACCCCACTGATGGCATTGAACTTCCGCTAAAGTGTATTGGTTGGAAAACAATATGGAGTGCTGAATAAATTGGCTTAAGCTTCGGGCTTAATAATTTGGCATATGGGTCATTCTCGTAAAAGTCAAACGGTTTTAAAACTCATCATTTTTGATTTCAATAAAAAAAATCGAGAAAGGAAAGCTAACTTCGTCTGTGCACACAAAAAAATCTGGTGGGTAAAATTAACTAACGCTGACAGTAACTTTTTTCGAAATTTTTTATGCTTGTGGTTTTGTTGTTGCTTGGTAACTGTGCTAACAGTAAAATCTACAGAAGAAATTGTAAAGTTCACGTATTTATTTTAGCTCGTATTTTGTTGATGCATTTAACAACTGTACGCTGTGTAAAGTCAACCACAAATATTTTTTCACATATTTTGTTGTTTTAATAAGTTACTGCTACTACAGTAACTTTACTATAGAAATAGTTACCCTGACGTGATTTTTTCATCTTATACTTTGTTTTTGCAGCAATTTACTGTACCCACAAGTAAATCTTACCGCTCAAATAGTATAACTTTTTAAATGAATTTTGTTGCTTCACTGATTAACTCTACCGACAGTAAATCTAACCGCGAAAATTGTTGATTGAGAAAATTTCAGTTTGGCCCTTATATTTATATTGTACTCTGACTGAATTTGAACTTGAGAATTACTAGTGGTCTCATTTATGCGACATTTAAGAAATTTTTCGTGCATGTGGTTAGGCAGATTCAATACAAGTAATATGTTAGACGCGTTTCTATTAACGCGCGCCGTAGCGTAACTGGTAAAGACGTCCGTCCAATCTTGTTCTCTCAGTCCAATGGCCCAGAGTTCGAATCCCCCCCAAGTAAGTAAAAATTTTTCAAATAAAATAAAAATGTGTTTAATTCAAACAATTGTTTCAGAACCAAAATTGATGGGTGGGGGTATTAAGGTTGCCTCTTCTGGTCTGGGAATTACTATTTTTATGGTAAAATTACTGTACACACAGTAAGAAAATTTACTTACTGTACGCATCGGTTAATATTACTAATTTTGTGGGTTGGCGCATTTCTAAACGATATTTTCAGTTAGATTTACTATTGCAATAGTTCTCTTTGCGTAAAGGTTTACGTGATAGTTACTGTCAAATTTTGTGAATTTTACCGACTTTTTGGGTTGGCGCATTTCTAACCCAAAATATCGGTTAAATTTAACCACAGATTTTTTTGTGTGTGCCGAAGTTTTAATACACTTGAAAAAGCTCGCTCCAAAGGTTAG
This sequence comes from Lordiphosa magnipectinata, assembly GCA_037044535.1. Classification (NCBI taxonomy): domain Eukaryota; kingdom Metazoa; phylum Arthropoda; class Insecta; order Diptera; family Drosophilidae; genus Lordiphosa; species Lordiphosa magnipectinata. The sequence goes on from JBAMBO010004042.1 coordinate 844,904, forward strand.
CGACTTCGACCAAACTTTGCAGATCAGTTTGAAAACATTTAATTTTAATAATGACCGAGTTAAAGAATGCTAACATTCAAAACAAAAAAGTTTTTCTCACAAAAAAACATTTTTCGAACGTTCGTTTCTATGGCAGCTACAAGAAGTAGTCATCCGATCCGAGCGGTTCCGACATATTAGCAGCGTGCAGCTAAAAGAAGACTCTGTGCAAAATTTCAGCTTGATAGCTTTAAAAGTGAGAGACTAGTTTGCGTAGGAACAGACAGACGGACGGACAAAGCTCAATAGACTCAGCTCGTCATGCTGATCAACAATATATGTATGTATATACTTTATGTAGGCGGAGATGATTCCTTCTAAGCGCTGCAAACTCCTGGGCAAAATTATAATACACTGTTAAAGTGTATAAAAATCCGAAATTAGAAAATTTGCGGTCTTGCGCAATTTCAAATTATGTTTAGGGCAATAAATTGTATATTCTTCTTAGCTATTTCATTGTGGTTAACACTGAGAGAAAATTATATATATAATTTGGCAACAATTATTTAATATTATTAATTAATTCAAAATAGTGTTAAGTTATGATTTTACTTTTTTGTGCCAGATTTTTATGCCCTTGCAGAGGGTATTTTCAAATTGTCCGGAAAGAAAGAAGCATCTCCGATCACATCAAGTATACATAAGGTTGTCAAAAAAGTCTTGCGGTATTTCCGCAAGATTTCGCATCGGTTCACGCTAGAGCTTTTTGGAAAGCTCTTTTCACGCGCTAACACGTGTTTGATTTATTGTTGTTTGTTTTTAGTCGTTCGTGAGTTATAGCGTCGCAAACATGCAGCAAAATAAAGAGAAAATACGGCATATTTTACAGTACTACTACGATAAAGGCAAAAATGCATCTATGCTGCCAATAAAATTTGTGCAGTTTATGGACCCGATACAGTTTCCATTTCCACCGCACAACGATGGTTTCAACGTTTTCGTTCTGGTGCAGAGGTGATCGAAGATGCGCCACGGTCCGGAAGGCCTGTCGTCGAAAATTGCGATAAAATCGCTGAATTGATCGAAAGAGACCGGCATAGTAGCAGCCGTAGCATCGGCCAAGAGCTGGGCATGAGTCATCAAACCGTTATAAACCATTTGAAGAAGCTTGGATTCAAAAAGAAGCTCGATGTATGGGTGCCACACGACTTGACGCAAAGAAACATTTTTGCCCGTATGGATGCATGCGAATCGCTTCTGAATCGCAACAAAATCGACCCGTTTTTGAAGCGGATGGTGACTGGCGATGAAAAGTGGGTCACTTACGACAACGTGAAGCGCAAATGGTCGTGGTCGAAAAGCGGTGAAGCTGCCCAGACGGTGGCCAAGCATGGATTGACGGCCAGGAAGGTTCTTCTGTGTGTTTGGTGGGATTGGCAGGGAATCATCCACTATGAGCTGCTCCCCTATGGCCAAACGCTCAATTCGGACCTGTACTGCCAACAACTGGACCGCTTGAATGCAGCACTCATGCAGAAGAGGCCATCTTTGATCAACAGAGGCCGAATTGTCTTCCATCAGGACAACGCCAGGCCACACACATCTTTTGCGACGCGCCAGAAGCTCCGGGAGCTCGGATGGGAGCATCCACCGTATAGTCCGGATCTCGCACCAAGTGATTACCACCTATTTCTGTCCATGGCGAACGAGCTTGGTAGTCGGAAGTTGGCCACAAGAGAGTCCTGTGAAAATTGGCTCTCCGAGTTTTTTGCCAATAGGGAAGCGAGCTTCTATAAGAGGGGCATTATGAAGTTGGCACCTCGTTGGGAACTCGTCATCGAACAAAACGTCGCATATTTGACTTAAATCGCATTATTATAACCAATTTTATGAACAATTGAAAATTCAATAAAAATACCGCAAAACTTTTTTTGACAACCTATTATATTCTTTATCAGCATGACGAGCTGAGTTGATACAGCCATGTCCGTCAGTCCGACTGTTTCTATGCTATCTCCTCCGTCAGTTTTAAAGCTATCTTAACCAAATTTTGCAGAAGTCTTTGGGTACAAATACGTTGCACATTTGTCGAAATCCGCCGTATCGTATGACTACAGGATATAGCTGGCACAGGAACGATCCGTCGAAAAACTAGTTTTATGGGCCAAAACGAAGTTAGCTTTCCTCTAATTTTTTATTGAGCCCAAAAATGGTGAGTTTTAAAGCCGTTCGGTTTGTACAAGAAAAACCCATATCAGTCTGGTTCTTAATGCCACTACCGAAAAAAGTTTGAGCATGCTCCTATGAAAGCTTTCCGCTTCAGCAGCTTTCCAGTTCACTAGTGTTGGGTTGTTCATGAGTGAGTGAACAACATTGAGTTGTTCTTTAAACTGAACATGTCCTTCTTCAAAAGTTCATTTTTGTTCAGCAAGTCTTGTTCAATCTATCTTGTTCAGTCTGTCTTGCTCTGAGTTGTTCTAAGAGCTGTTTAGTCTCTTTTGCTCAGAGAGTTGTTCTCTCTGTCCTGCTCTGTGAGCTGTTCTGTATCTCTTGCTCTGTGAATTGTTCCGTCTGTCTTGCTCAGTGAGCTGTTCCGTCTGTCTTGCTATGTGTTTTGTTCTGTGAGCTGTGCCATAATACAACTACAACAGGTAAGGCGCTAAAGTAAAGACTGACCAAACCAACCAGACCATACTAGTGGTATTCCTGAAAGCGTTTTAGATTTGATTTTGATTTCGTGAAAGCAAATCTAAATCAGTTGGTGGAACGACTCTGATTTCATTTTGATTTGCTTTCGCTTATAGACAATTGGCGCAAGATTTAAATTAAGGCCCGAAAAAAAAAATGCCGAAAAACATTGTAAATTCTATCTTTCTAAGCTTCTTTAATAATAGTTTTGGGCAGAATATGTAGTTTTAAAATGTTGCAAACTTTACTCAGGTGAGTTTAATTAGTTATGTATATGTTTATGGTCACGGGAAGTGGCTTATGCAATTTGGCAGATCTACAGTGGAAAATGGCAGCATAAAATTGTCGAAGAATTTGCGACTTCCACCTTTCTAGGAGTACTGTGCCCTGAACCCTGAAAATCTTCGACAGAGTTAAGCACAAACTCCAAAAATTTGAGCTCTTATGACTCCGAGCATTTTTAAATGCTCGTATGCTGTCTCAAATGCAATACATAATCGTTAAATTACTAATATATAAAATGCGAGATAACTTACAACGTTCGTCATTTTTAAATCACAAACATTTAAACAAACACAAAGCGCGCGTCGCAATTTTCTTCTGAGAGAACGGTCACACTAACATGAAATTAAAATGAAATCAATTAGTATGACCTTACTTCCCTTACATTTTCTGGACGTTTTGTATTGAGCAGCTGTGAACAGCTGTTCGACGAAATCTAGATCAAATCAAAAGCAAATCACTTTCAGGAATACCACTATTGTGTACCCTGCAGAGAAATTGTCAACTACAACCGCTATGAGGTTATTATTGAGGTTCACCCTAACACATTTTCGATAATTATCGATAACAGGTCTATCAATTTGTTGAAATTCCGTATTTTTTCGCTTACCCTCAACTGGTCACTCGCAACGGCAGTTGTTCTTTTAGCGAACACAACAACAACATCGCGACGGGCGCGCTTGAAATTTTTTTATTGATTCGTAAAGTGCATAATTATTCAAATTGATTGAGGTACAAACAAATCAAAAATTAATCCTCTAATTTTTATGTTTTAAGTGAATTAGATGTATATGTAAACAAATATTATATACGCTTTGTTTCAAGGATTAAGTGTGGGTTGGGTGGCCCGAGCAATCTCAAAGCTGAAATTCAGAACAAGTTCAAGTGTACGTGCAAGTTGAATGCCTGGCCGTTATTAACGAAACCAACAGGACCATAACCAAAAGGTAGGTAAAACCAAGGAGATGCCAACACAAGACACGGCGAGTGTAACAATCAATAGGATGGAAATGGAATCATCCCCCGCTTAGTTGTTGTTCTTGTTGCAGGCAGCGCGGCCAAATACGTGTGTGTCGGCTGCTGCTTATCAGGCCCAAAAACTGGATTCTAGTTGAAGGTGACTCGAAGTGGCGGGGGAATGATCAGCAGCAAAACGACCAATACGGGGGCCCGCCTGAGACTGTCAATCCCTAAATGCAGGGCAACTTTGTGTTCAATTTGTTGGCCAAAAATACCAGAAAATGCAGACAAATTGTTACAAATCTGTAAATTTCCCCTTACCCTCCCCGCAACATCAACAAAGTTGTGTGTTTAATTTATGCAGCAGCTCATCTTAATTTAGCCCTCTCGTACTTGCCATTCAGAAGATTCTGATTGCCCCCTCCCCCCACCCTCCTCCACATCTTCGTCTCACAAGTGCAAAAACCCGTTTGGCTTTGCCTCCAATTCATTGCATGCAATTCGCCAGTTTTGTGTGTAGTTTGTTTTTTGTTTGTTATTTGTTGTTTGTATTGTATAATTCAATTTAAATTGATTTTCTTCTTTTGCGTGTTTTGTGTTGCGTTGCCTTTTGTTTCACTTTTCTTTCGGCATCTTTGTATGTTTTCACTCTTGGGGTCATCGTCTGTTTGCTCTTGAACCCCAATTTATAATCTCTCATAAGTAAATATTAGTTTTTTTTGCTGTTCCGTTTTTTGAGTCACTTTCTTATTTTGAAATTTCCCTCCTAATCAAAAGCTAGCTTGTTTTATCCTCTTGGGGATGGTCTGCCAGGCCCAAAAGCTGTATATGGGCATTTCCAAAAAAAAGGTCCACCGAGGCCATAAATATAGAAGTGGTTAAAAACACTATGTTTTATCAAAATTTTTATGGGGAAGCAGTCAAATTGAACAATTTTTCTAATTTGAACATTAATATTGCACATTTTTTTTGATAAAAGTGCCTATAGATTTCTTTTACTTTTGCTATCTAAAATCTTTCTGAGGGTACAAATGGTCAAAAAAGAATGCACTTGAAACCATGAGAAACTATGTGATTCCAATAAACTTTCAGTTTTACCTTCGCATTATAATGGATATCACATAAATATAATGATGGAAAAATTGTCAAGTTCGAAATGTCACGTATCGACAGAAAAAAGTACAGAACATTTCCAAATCAAATAAGATACATTTCAAAGAACTATTCATTCATAAGATATTTAAACTATTTGGGATTAGTTATTGTGTCAGGTATCGCTAAGCTTTGTCTTTATATAGCTGCTCCCGAAAACAACTTTTATTTTTGTCACGTTCGAATCGATTCCTATTTTGCCATTATTTTGGAATCCGAATTTCACTTGATATACATTTTAGCACTAATTAAAGTGCTTGCTAAAAGCTATATTATAAAGTAAAAACCGAATTGAAAATATGTTTTGTTTAGACTTTTTATACCCTTGCAAAGGGTATTATAATTTTGCCCAGAAGTTTGCAACGCATAGAAATATTCATTTCCGACCCCATAAACTATATATATTCTTGATCAGGGCGACGAGCTGAGTCGATTGAGCTTTGTCCGTCCGTCTGTCTGTCTGTCCGTCTGTCTGTCCGTCTGTTTCTACGCAAACTAGTCTCTCAGTTTTAAAGCTATCGAGCTGAAATTTTGCACAGAGTCTTCTTTTTACTGCACGCTGATAATATGTCGGAACCGACCGGATCGGATGACTATATCTTATAGCTGCCATAGGAGCCATCGGTAAAAAAATGGGTTTTAGTGAGAAAAACTTTTTTGTTCTTAATGTTAGCGATCCCAAACACGGTCATTATTAATATTAAAAGCTTTCAAACAGATTTGCAAACTTTGGTCAAAATCGGATGACCATATCTTATAGCTGCCATAGAACCGATCGGTCGGAAAATGGGTCTTACTGAGAAAAAATTTTTTGGTTTCTATGCTAGCGTCCTCAAACTCCCTTATTAATATTATATGCTTTCAAACAGATTCGCAAACTTTGATCAAAATCGGATGACTATATCTTATAGCTGCCATAGGACCGATCGGTCGGAAAATGGGTCTTACTGAAAAAAAATATTTGTTTTCAAGTAAATCGTTCTTAAGGTCGGTGATTATTAATACTAAACGCTTTCAAACTAATTTGAAAAATTTGGTCGAAATCAGATGACTATATCTGCAGGCTGCCATAGGCCTTATCGGTCGGAAAATGAGTCTTAGTGAGAAAAACTTTTATCGTTCTTAAACTTGGCGATTGTTAATTTGATATGTTTTCAAAAAGATTCTCGAAATTTGGTAGAAAACAGATGTTCATCTGACGGAAAATCGATTTTAGTTACACAAGTTTTTGATTTTTATCCAAGCGTTCTTAAACTCTGTCATTTCAAAAACAGCTTTTGCAAGGGTATAAAAACTTCGGCACAGACAAAGTTAGCTTGGCCTTCTCGTTTTTTAATTGTTAATGTGTACGACGGTCATGTTCGACAGAATAGAAATGCCCATATTTATACTTAAATGTTACTGTATACCTTCAGGTGTAATTTTTGAAAGGTTTATAAAAAATTAAATTACGCAAAAACTACATAAAGTGATAATAACAAGCGGTGTTTTTTATTCGATTGTTGCTGTTGCTGTGGTTGTTGTTATATTCCGGTTCAAAGTTGGCCAAAAATTTCAAACATAGACCCATGGTTGCAAAAATTTTTTGAGAACAAATTATTTGAAAGTGAAACCTGAGTACCTGAGGTATTTCCCAAACTCAGCAATAGATGGAGCCACTACTTTGACAATTTAGCTACTTGGTTTAATATGTGTTACTAACTTTATTGAATATCACTTATTTGCAAACAGTTACTGTATGATTAAACAGCGCGATGCGGCCGCCAGCCGCGGCGGAAGCCAAGCCAGCCAGACACTGCGCGTTAGGGATGGTGCACGGGTTGTCATGCTGCTCATCCGTTATCACAATGAATAGTGTGACCAGGCCTGCTACAACCATTTGCTTGCCAGTTTGTTATATGGCAACATTATGATATATTCTTTTGATTTTGACCAAACTCCCCAAATTTATGTGGAAACTGATAATATTCATAACTAGAAAGTATAAAGTACGCTGCCATTGAAAATCAAAAGCTTTTCTCACTAGAACTACTTTTTCAACCGATCGTTCCTATGGCAGCTATATTCTATAGTCCTCCGATTTGTATCAAACTTGGCAGAATTGTGTGGTAGCATATAGTAGTGATCAGTAACAAGTTTGGGAGCAATAGCATTGAAAACAAAAAAGTTTTTCCTACTAAGACTTTTCTTCACAACTATATTTTGTATGGCAGCTATACTATATAGTTGACCGATTTTAATCATACTTGGTGGAATTATGTGAAAGCATAGAAAATTTATAAATACGAGGATTGGGATCGTTTGCATTGAAAACAAAAAAGTTTTTCTTACTACAATTACTTTTTCGACCGATCGTTCCCATGGCAGCTACATGCTTTAGTCATCCAACCCGGCCGACAAAAGTGCAGCGTATTTGTAGCTAAAATTGACAGAGGAGATAGCATAGAAACAGACGGATAATCGGAAATGGCTATATCAACTCCGTTTGTCATGCTGATCAAGAATATATATACTTTATTCAGTCGGCGATGCTTCCTTCTATGAGTTACAAACATCTGGACAATTTTAATATACCCTCTACAAGGGTATACAAATTTCTAAATTTAAGCCCAGTATTAAGGGCGTTCGAATTTTCCTTTCGTCACAGTATTTCATATAATTAGAAACACTTTGCTTTAATGCTCATGTGCTTTTAGAAAGCGTTTCTATTTATGTGAAATACTGGAATAAAGGAAAATTCGAACGCCCTCAGTACTAGGCTTAAGTATAGAATTAAGAAACATTCACTTTATGTGAATCTTTTAAATTCGACAAACTTTGTTGGTTTTTGGCTTCGTGAAAAGAAACCAATTCCACTTTCAATAAGTTTGTGTGGAAGTGAATTTGTGAACACTCCTGCATCTTTCAAAAAATCCAACTTGACTCCATCTTGAAAGTATGGAACTGGAGAGTGATAAATAATTACAAGCATCCGGGGAAGCTCTGCAGTCATATAAAAACGAAAAATTAAGCGCTCAAAAAGTGAGCAAGATTGATACAGAATTGTTCCAAACGCCATTATCCGGTGCTCATCACATCTAAATCGATTTGACTACAGTGCTTGATCGATTTGAAAAGGCAGGACTTATGCTAAGCGTCACACAAGTTTCTTTGGCAGAAGTTTTGCTGCCACTTGCGAAAAATTGTACTATGCTGAATATGGGCATTTCCACAGAAAAGTCCACCGAGACCAAAAAATGAAAAGGACTTAAAAACACTTTTTTTGATAATTTTTTCATAGGGAAATAATCAAAATGAACTAATATGAGACAATTTTAAATATATTCATAGAACCCATATGGAGATTTTCGAATGCAAAGTCGCGCAAGCGCCATTTTTCTCATTTGGATACGTTTTGTTGTCATACAAATGCCTTTAGATTGCATTGATTTTTGGTCTCTAAACTATTTCTAAGGGTAAAAAGAGTAAAAAAATAATGCAGAAGACACCATAAGAAACTATATGATTGCAATTAACTTAAAAGTTTCTGCTTTATATTACAACAAAAACAACATAAATATAAAAATATAATGAGGAAATTTAAGTAACGTCACGTCACGTCAGATACTTATGCAAATAAAAAAAAATTGGGCAAACTTTTTTGAACAAGATAAACTGGAAAATAAACTTGTATTATTTCAAATCATACTAAAAAAAATTTTGTTCAAGAAGCTTTGCACAATTCGCAGAATTTTGCATTTTTCTAAATCAAGTCAAAACCCGCTTCCGTTTTATGTAACGTCACGCCAGCACATGTTTTTGCTTATATCTTAAACTCCTTATGATCGATTGATGTCATTGTTTTTGCTAAGTATAGTGCTACTTAATTAGCAATTATAATATAGTACAATCTTTTTAAAAATCCAAGATTTTTATATTTTTCAAATAGATCTTTTCGTACGAACGTAACGTCACGTCAGTTTGGAAATGCCCATATGCTATCCAGGCGTAATAGGGTTGGTTTGTCTGCCGTTTATAATGGCATTAGCACATGTTAATTCCAATGATACCATCATAAATATTAATGTTAGTAAATATCTGCTCAAGCATTTAGATTTAACATATTCTGGAATCGTTCAATAGGACGGGCCGAACCTCCAGGCCGAATTCTCTGCAGAAATTTAGAGGTTGCCAAATTCTATCTTAAACCATTTACACATAAATTGAAATGTCTGTTGCTGTATGTTGATAGTCCAAAATGTCCAAGACTTTTAGTTGGAAAACTGTGTATGACGTGATGCTTACAGAAATTCCTAGTATCAGAATTTGTGGCTCACCAGCGCGGTCCATTTGCCAATGTGCTTGAAATCTGTGTGACTTGTTGCCACCCAGTGATTACACTGTGCAACACTAAAAAGTTTATCAAGTCCGGACCAAACAAATTCTGAAAGGTTATGATGGTAAAAACCTTCGCTGGGTTTGGTCTGGTTAGCTGCCGTTTTCTTTTTATTGCACTTTGAAGTTTTCAGCTTCTGATTGGGATTCGCAACTCCATATCTCGAAAACTATTTCGAATTTCGCTTTAACGTCTTAGAGGAAGCTGTTGCTCTTGGTTTGGCTTACAAAACATTTCTAAGTAGCAAGCCAAAAAAGTCACATTTATATACTCAAATTACAAAAATTCCGTAAAATCATCAGGCTTTTCCTCATTTTGTACTATTTTTCAACTTTTTCTTGAAAACTGTAACCAATTTGACTAAGCAATGCAGGACAAAAACGTAGCTTGAACTTAAATAAACAAACGATTGAAACATACCAACTTCATTCGATTGGTCCTTCGTATAGTTACGGGCCCTTAAGCATGTTGAATTGGAACCAAAATTCGAAAAATCAAAATTTTTGGTACCAATTGGCCGACACAGTCAAAAATTTCGTTTGTGTTTTTATTAATTCAAGAAAATAGTAAGAAAACAACTTAAAATCTGTAATTAAAAAAATGTAATATTCTTACTTTTTTTACCGAAAATGTTAGTTTTTTCGAGTTTTTATGACAGTTGTACGTGCTTGTAGGCCTATAACTATACGAAAGAGTAACTAAAAGAACTTGGTTCGTTCCAACGGTTTGTTTATTTTGGTCGAAGCTACAACTTTGTGCTGTATTACTTGTCCAAATTTGAAACGGGTTTCAAGATGAAGTTGAAAAACTGTTGAAAAGTGATCAAAACTTGGATTTTTTGAGCAACTTTTGTAATTTTGAGTATGAAGATATAATTTTTTTGATTTACTACAAAGAAATGTTTTGTAGGCCAAGACAAGAGCAACAACTTTGTCAAAGATCTAAAAGCAAGATTCACAATAATTTACGAGATATGGAATCGTTAGTCCTACTCTGATGCTGAAAAGTCAAACCAAGACAGGGTTTTTATACTACTTTATCAACTTTTTTTCAGTTGAAAAATGTGTCACAGAGTTATAAGTGGTTCTCTACAGTTGCTCAACATACTTAGAAACCAAGCAAAATTTCACAATTGGATGTTTATCAAAATGCTAATCATTTAAGAGGCGAAACATTTTTGGTTTAGCTGCTGGCAAATTTTTAAATGTGGTCCACATTTGGGTTTGCTATTTTTAGCGGACAAGCTGAACCCATGTACGAGTGTAGCTTGATAACAGGCAATTCACACTCAGCACAATAAATATCAAACGCCATGATTTAAAATGTTTAAGCTGCCTTAACACTTGGCATAGATCTCTAAATAGTCTGTCAAAATTATCTAAGGAAACTCTTATCAAATAGAACCGGACATATTTCATCATAGAAGGCTAAATTTTCGAAATATTAAGATAGATATCTCTTTGGTTACTATCAAGTGACAAGTGTACAGGCAGCTTAATGGCTATATCGACTCGGCTGTTGATGCTGATCAAGAATATATATACTTTATGGGGTCCGAACTGTTTCGTTCTCCCTGTTACATACATTTGCACAACTTTGACACACAACTATGAGGGCCTAAAAATATGATATGCTAATGATTACACTCCCCCATTCTGTGCCTGGGGGTTAACCGCTGGTCAAGTGCATCAAATGGCCAATAGAGCTGCAAAATGCTTGGCAAAGCGGTTCATTGACTCGTGTGTGGAGGAGCTGTTGCTGTTGCTGCTGCTGATGATGATGATGATGATGCTGACGGAACCGCAACAGTTACAACAACAAGCTACTGCAACAATGTCACTTGCAGTAGGAAAAACAAAAACGAAACCGCAAAAACTAAAAAACACACCAACAAAATGAAAACTGAAACTAAGCGAAACAAACGAGATTTCAATGCAGGAATTTTCATTACAAATGCGGCGCTGGTTGTTGTCTGCGGCCTGCTTTGGATGGCTTTTGTCAACGATTGGATGCGGCTGGGAACTGGCGAACGGCCACTGCTGGAACCTGGGTCTGGCAATTTGACAAACTCGGCACGCACTCAACGGACAACTGACTTTTCTACCGTTACCTTTTACGTTTGAGTGCCAATTCAAAGTAGGATTCGCAAGCAATTGACCTGGTAGAGAGGAAGGGGGAGGGAAATGGAAATGTTGATGATGCTGAAACATGGCCAAGTTGATTTGGCAGCGTTTTGATTTTCGATTCAATGAGTCTGTCCAGCAGCAGCAAGTGCAGCACATTTGGGGCACATCTGCCGTCTTAAGATACTTGAACAACGTTTTGCATCGTTTACTTAACCAGAAGTCACGCGCATTCGCCTCCAATAGAATAGAGATAGAGTGCAACCAGAAGAAGGGTATGGTGTCTGTGTATGTCAAGTAGAAACAGCAATATAAGAACTTTGTGATAACACAAATGCAAAATTATTCCAATGACAACGATTAGGTTGCAGAGCAAATACAAGCCTAGAAGTTTAGTAATTGATAAACAGTGATTGGAAAGGTACTCGATTTTCTTATCTAGGTAACGTACAAGGTAAACGTCAAAAAATATACCTAGGTAAGGTAAAAGATATCCGGAATTTCTAGTACCTAGGCAAAGGTAAATGTACAAAAAAGGAACTTTTAAATTTAAAAGCATGGTTCATCCAATTTTATTAGTAGTGAATATTAAAAACATAACAAAACAGAAGTCTGATGCATTATCTGTAACTGTTCCACATATTTGGCTATCTCTAAGTCAGTATTTGCTATGAACTTCAGCAAATACAGTAGCAATTACCTCAAGAGTGTGGGAAAATCGCACACGCTTATATGCGAGCACGAGAGAATGACGATTTAGATTGCCATCTATATAGTGGCCGGTTACACCAAAGTAACTTTTGTTATTGCAACTTTAAATATAGGCAGTCCTACAGTCCAGATTAGTACTTTCACAAATATTGGCGACATTTTTCCTATAGTCCGAGAGCATATAGTTTTTGAACAGGGAATTCTGTCCAGCTAAAGCCACACACAGGTCCCTGAAACTTTTCTTTTTAAAATGGCAGAGCGTCAACATTTCGGCTATAATGTAATCGCAAATGCGTAATAAAATAATTTAGCTACATTTGTTATAATGAATTTAGTAATGCATGCAATTCTCGTACCTGGTTTAAATTCAAGGTACTGGGATACTTGACCTGCTGCTGATTAGAGAATAACTATTTCTCCGATGAGTTCCCCATTGAAGGAATAAGAAGCGTTTTTATGGCCAGAGGTGAAATATTAAACTTGAATTTTATCCCGACTGTCACGAGGAGTGACACAAACTTCCCTCTCTGTAACAAGAGCGAGCTAGAAAATGTCATCCATTTCATTGGAGGTTGCCCGATCCTGCGGGGACTCAGGTTCTCAATTTTTGGAAAATGTACCCTGTTTCCGCACGAAATATTAAAAATCCTTAACGGCGCGGACTGGTCAAAGCTACAGAGTTATGTGATTAGAGCCTTAGCATATAGAAATATAATCTTATCTGCATTATTTTAAAAGGAAATTTTTTTTTTATTTTATATATTCTTTAATTATAATATTTGTAAATCATGCTAGCACTAAGTCTCAAACCCAAAGCACATGGCTGAATGATGTGCTATCTGGGGAAGACCCGGGAAGCCAGGTGTATTAGGCTGCGTGTAGACGGTGCGACGTGGTGAGGGACAGACGGTTCTTTAAACCAAGTCGCCTAGAAACTAAACTTTTTATTTTAAATTTTTTTGTATAAAAGGCATATTTCCAGAACGCACGAAAATAAATTTTTATGGTGAACTTCATATAAAAAAAAACAGTTTTGAACAGCTGATGAGCCATTTATTTAGTCTCATTTATTTTGTTGATTTCCAGAAGAGAAACTAAATATTCATAGCGTTGCCAGATCGATAGCTTGTGTGGATTGCAAGCACTTCCGATTTGCTGAACTAACTTGAAAATAAATAAGACAACATCGATCAAATTGAGAAAAAAACAAGAAAGAAAGTCGGTCAAGCCCGACTATAACATACTCTGTACCCTTACACTCGCATTTGCTCAGGAGTCAAACGGCCAGTTAACACCCCGCGCACAACGCGGTGCGCTCTCTAAGTTTCTCTCTCTCTCTCTCTCTCTTTCTCTCTCGCACTAAGATTGCCTGTGTTGAACGGTTAGGGTATGTTGCTGTGGTTGTTGGTGGGGGGGTGGGTGGTGTTAACTGGCCGTTTTTTTGGCCATAACTTGAGTATCGTTCATCCGATCTTGATCTTTCCTTCAGCAAATCGATAAATAATTTTGTTTACAAGGTGTCTCTAGAAGGAACGAACGATCTCCAAAACTGTAGGAGATATGAAGTTTTTTCCAAATTGCGGGGGCGGGAGGGGGCGTGGCAAAAATTGAAAATAAACTTGATCTGCCTGCAAGTATAAGAAATATATGTCCCATACATGTCAAACCTCTATCTCTTACCATCTCTGAGATCTCTTCGTTCATACGGACAGACAGACGGACAGACGGACGGACGGACAGACGGACAGACGGACAGACGGACATGGCTATATCGAATCGGCTGTTGATGCTGATCAAGAATATATATACTTTATAGGGTCGGAAACGATTCCTTCTCCCTGTTACATACTTTTGCACAAACTTAATATACTCTATGTACCTTCGGTACAGAGTATAAAAAGTATATTAGCACATAAATTAGCACTCTTTTTCATTTGTTTTCCATATTTTTTAATTTTAAGTTTCCAAGACTTTCTCTACCAAGGATCACGAAGTCGCGCACACTTGTGGTAGTACATCATATGACTTTGAAAGCTGTGAGGTGATTTTAAAATTGTTTGAACTTTAATTTGATAAAACATTTTGAATTGAAGCGGCTGACCAATCAGTGAGACCCTACCATTTGGCTGCAGCGCCATGCCGTTTTGGGTATTTTTTTTTAAGGGTTTTTTAAGACTTTGTGGTCCCACCATAGCTTACAATCCACTTAACATAAATAACTGGCAATTTCGTGACATACATTTTGATTTGTTCTGGAAATAGGCCTTTAAGGCCAATCTATTCATGTAAAGTTCGACATAAAAATTTATTTTCGTGCGTTCTGGAAATCGGCCTATACCATACGATACATATATATAAATTTAATTTATTCTATTTATTTATCAAAATAAAAAACTACTTCAACTACTTAAAAACATTGTTTTACGTGTACAAATTCGCAAGAAACTGCTTCAATAGACTATAATACCAACAAATTTATGCACATAAATATGTATGTATCGACAATTTGTCGCACAAAAATTCGATCTTATGTACATAACTACATATGTGCACATATGTGTATTGTGCTGGTACTCACCTTCAAATGCTTGTGTAAATTTCCAGTAGATTTTTCATTAAGCTTAATTGTCTTGTATACACAAAGTTGACATTTGCCATTCGGGTTGAAAAATGTTCCATTCAAGATCAACAGTAAATCTTTATTTCTTTCATTATTTAGTGACTGATCAGCAAATTTTAACAATTATGAAGTTTACATTTTACGAGACAATGCTGATAAAATTTCTGCACAAAATATCACAATGCAACGTTGTCGCGGGGTAGTCTGTTTTTTTGAGTATTTCTTCGAAATTTAATAATTCAAATTAAGTGTGACCGAAATTCCTCAAAATCCTAAAAGTGTAGAGATGACACAATACAACCATTGATATCGATACTTGATACGAAAAGTACCTAGTACCCTATCTATTGACAAGGTAAATGAAACTTAAGAACTAGGTAAGGAATAAGGTACTCGAATTCGAAAATACCGAGTTAAGGTAAAAGATATACAAAATATGTAACTAGGTATGTACCTAGGTACTTGTACCTAGGTACTTCCAAACACTGATTACAACAGGTGCAATGCAGTGTGCGCGATCGAGACTGCGGATAACGGTTGTTTTATCTCTTGTTTTTGTTGGACTGCTCCCAACAAGTTTTTCGAACTAAGCCCCATTTTACCTTCTTCTTAAACTGTAGCTCTACTCTTTCTATTGAGCTTCTTTCTTAAAGATTTCTGTTATTTCATCTTCCAGGTTTACAGCTTGCTATTTGCGTATTTTTCACCTGTAGTTGAGTTCTACGAACTTTGGTGGCGCCTGCTCTTGTTTACTACATTTTAGCTTGCAACACTCGAGAGTGCGCTTTTGGTTCGCCTTGACTACTACCTATACAAGCATTTACCAGCTCAGTTGAGCAATTAACTTTTAAAAACGCCTACAAATAAAAATCACAAGTTGCAAAAGGGATAAACCAAAACATAAACGAGGTTGCAACTCAAGTGTCTGGAGAGCCGTTCAGCCCCTAAGTGGGATGCGGAGGAACACGGCGTGCCCAAGACAAAGAACTGAAGCATAAAGTAAATGTTAGTCGTTCCACTGAGTAGCAAAAGAAGGGGAAGGAGAAGGTCGTTGTTTATTGATTGCGAAGGAAGACAAAAGGCAAAATACAAAACGCAAAAGAAAAGAGCATTCGAGAATTGGCACAGGCCCTTGAAAAAGTTGTTAAGCCCACGCAAATGCGACTGCGACGTCGACTACGATGATGATGATGATGATGACGACGGAGGCGACCCCAAAGTGCAAGTGGAGGCATTAACAAAAAACAAAAAGGAATAGCTAATTTGTTTTGAAAGAATATGAAATGAACTATCTGTTGGTGGGAAGACGGATTACGCTTAATTGTTAAATCTTTGTTAAGCATAAAAAAATAGTGGAAAGCTAACTTCGGCTCGACTGAAGTTTATATACCCTTGCAGCTTGAATAATCTTATAAAGATTGTTCCCAAATCCCAAAGCAGGATCATTTTAAACATGATCGAGATTAACTTGAGCTCGATATGTAATATTGACTTGATCCCAGGAAAAATGTCTTCCTTTCCTCCTACATATTCCATAGAAAATCCTTATACACTTCAAGATCCACACCAGTTGTGGGTTACTTAAAACTTCTGAATAACAAAGAAATATAAAAATTTGTGCGCTCAACTGGAACTTGAACCCACGACCTTATACTGAACACGAATGAAATGACATCTCATCGCTCAGCATCATTGCCACATGACTAAAATGCTACTTATGTTTTTGTGATCTCGAAAGGGATTGAAGTAAGCACATTTAAAATGATACAAATTCGAATGAATTGGGCCAATCATTAAGAGCATCAATTGAGTTGAATATCCTGTAAGTCAAGATTGAATTTTCCAGCTTATGACGGGCTTACTTCAAAATGTAAAAGATTGAATTTGTCCCGACGTTTTTTCTTCTGTGTATGAACAATGGATAAACGTATTTTTGATAAAGTCATAAGCGATTTTTTTCTGGACCGACGACTCTGTAAGCGTTTGTTGTTAAAAATTTGCGTGAATTCGGGGTTAACATACCGTGAATAAAATGGCAATGTTTAATGATATTTATACTTATTATTTACACCTTATACAGGCTGTGTTTAAACAAGTGGGAAGGTTTCCACCACATAGTTCAACAACCGATAAAATATTGCAATCTACTATAAATATGTATGTTTTTATTTTAATATTCAACGAAGCGCATCTTAAACCCACCCAATGGCTATAAGATACTTTGAGTTGTTGTAAACATAAGAAACACCGAAATATACTATAAAAAATAATAATTACAGGCTTCAAGGAATGCAAACCTAGCTTGAAATTTGGCTAAGCTATGGATATTCAAGGTCATCTAGTTAGTCATACCTATGTCTTACCTAAGGAAGCCCGGCTGTGTTAAAGGAAATTTCGAAATGGAATCTTCAAATATGCTGTTAACAGACCCACAGTAGCAGCAGATGAAGTTGAGAAATTTTTAGATTTTTCCTGCCCACTTTAGTTCAATAATGTGAAATATTGTGATCCACTTAGAGATGCTATAAAAAAATGAGTTTTTTTTTAGTGAAAAAGAGTTTTAAAACGACTTTGACATTATTTGGAAGTAGCCGCCAATATGTACAGTAGACCGGACTTTTCTCCCTACGATTTTCAACATGTGAAGTTCTTTGCGCAACATGGCTCAAAAAAATCAAAATCAGATACGTACGAAACACTAAGACAGCTTTCGTTGACTAAATGTTATTTGCCGACTAATCTCAGACTCCTTATTGCAAAGACGTACTTGACACCCACTCTTTGTTATGGAATTGAAATATTCGGAAACTGTGACGCTGCTAGGTATGTGTATAATAAGAAAACAAGAATGATTTTCGGCGAACATTCCTAGCTCAGTTGTTTCCCAAACAGCAATAGATGGCGGCATTACTTTGACCATTTGCTTGCCAGTTTGTTATATGGCAGCTATATGATATATTCTTCAGATTTTGACCTAACTTCCCAAAATTGTGTGGAAATTGATAATATTCATAACTGGAAAGTAAAAAGACGCTACCATTGAAAACAAAAAAAGTTTTTCTCACTAGAACGACTTTTCGACCGATCGTTTCTATGGCAGCTATATTCTATAGTCAGCCGATTTGGATCAAAATTGGCAAAATTGTGTGGTAGCATATAATTCTTCTCAGTAACAAGTTTGGGAGCGATATCATTGAAAACAAAAAGAGACTTTTCACAACTATATTTTATATGGCAGGTATACTATAGAGTTGACAGATTTTCATCAAACTCGGTTGAGTTATGTAAAAGCATAGAAAGCTTATAAATACGATGTTTAGGCACGTTCGAAAAGTTTTTTTAACTAAAACTACTTTTTCGACCGATAATTCCTATGGCGGCTGTATGATATAGTCATCCGATCCGGCCGGTTCCGACAAATGTGCAGTGTCTTAGTGCAAAGTGTGGTTAAGATAGCTTTAAAACTGACAGAGGAGATGGCATAGAAACAGACAGACAGACGGATATGGCTATATGAACTCAGCTCGTCATGCTCATCAAGAATATATGTCCATATATACTTAATGTGGTCGGAGATGCTTCCTTCTATACGTTACAAACATCTGGACAATTTTAATATACCGTCTACAAGGGTATCAAAATAAGATTCGGTTCGAGCTTGACAAAATTTCAGAGCATCCGATTTTGAATTACAATTTTAATTTTGTACAAAAACTCCCCAAAAGCCGACTCACCAGGGACCGTTACGATTATGACTTCTATTATAAAAATCTTATTCTTAAATTATTTTTTGATTTTTATTTTATTCCTCAATGATTAAGATTGATTTTCTAATATAAAATAATCATTATGACTTGAGTAAAATAAATGAAAATCAAAAATTTTATGATTATCGTCCGAGTTTTATTTATTTTGCTCAAAATTATTACTCAAACGCAGATTACGACTATAGCAAATGGCATTGTGGCAAGTTTGATGCATGTCCTTAGTAAGTGAACCAAATCGAATAAAACCCATATTCAAGTCTTCAATAATATGTATATTAAAAGGCGGTTTTCAAAAAATTAAACATTTTATTAATTATTTAATTTGACAAATAATAGTTTTTACAGCGAGTCCGATGAGAGATTACATCTCAGATCCGATAATACCAATTTGAGGGAAGAAAATGTTCGTTCAACACTTTCTTGCGTTGCTGGAACGGAGTGTACCACTTTCGCCAGCTGGTATAAATTCGGATAGTCGTACATTTTGTCCTCCCAGTACTGCATTAAATTTATGTTGGTATCAACTGGTTTTGGGTTGTAGTTATCGATTTCGCTATAAACACTCGTCATTATTCTCTTCGTCCCCCGAAGCTACATCAATGGAATTGAGAAACTCGTCCAGGGCTGAGTGATGTTGAACCTCAGCAGTCTCTCCCATAGTCGACGTAGAAGCTGACGCTTGCATTGATTATATGAAAAATTTTATTTAAATTTCCCACCAAACTTCAGCATTAATGTTGTACTAATATAACATTGGTCCCCGAAGAAAACCAAGTATGAGGAAGTGCTATACGCGACCTGCTCTACAGCGTACGCTAGGTCATTTCACGTTATTACAATTTTGTGAAATTTGTAGCACTGTGAAATTAAAAAAATGTTTAATTTTTTGAAAACCGCCATTTAATATTAATATTATTGAAAACTTGAAAATGGGTTTTATTCGATTTGGTTCACTTACTAAGGACATGCATCAAACTTGCCACAATGCCTTTTGCTCTAGTCGTAATCTGCGTTTGAGTAATAATTTTGAGCAAAAAAATAAATTATTTTACTCAAGTCATAATGATTACACTAGTTTACAAAAAAAAAAAAATTAAATGACCCATTTCTTGTAGTGTAGTTTGGATTGGTAATCTCAAAAATCAATTTCAAGAAATTTTTCATGGCAACGTTTTTTAAATATGAAATTCTTTCAGTTTTTCGGTAGTTGCACTTACATTTTATGCCATATCTCAATTCATAATCGTCAGATGGTGTCAAGTAAGATATGAATCGAAAGGTAATTAAATAGTCAGTAATAGCGTAAATCATTGTTTTTAAATCGGTTTAGAAGTTTGAATACAATGACCAAAAATATTTCAAAAAAATCCATTTTTTTTCTCGAAAATGCAAGAAGTTTCATTTTTAATCGCCTTGGAAAGATATAAAAAAATCCAAAAAATTTTTTTTTATTCTTTCGAGATAAGAATCGCACTTCTACAAAGATAATAAAATATTGATAAAGAAAATCTATGAACAATTATTGTAGCTGAATCAATTTAAGTGAAGGAACTAACAGTAAAATTTGAGTATTTTAAGTGTTTAGAAAATTTTTTTTTCTATTTTCTTCGCCTTTTGGTCAATATTAGAAGTGGGCGAATATACAGATCGAAAAACCAAAACAGAACAAAAGTCGAAGCAAATGAAAATTTATTTTTCGAAAATCTCAAAAATTACACTTTTTTCAGCACTTAATTGCTCCCAGCTCTTGTATTTATTTATAGATTTTGGTTATTTATATCTTATTTTCATCGCAGAAGTGCGGTTCTTACGTAGAAAAAATAAAAATATTTTTTTTGAATTTTTAAATATTTTTCCTACGCGTTTGGAAAAGAAATTTATTGCGTTTCCGAGCAAAAAAACGATTTTTTTGAAATATTTTTTATTATTGTATTCAAACTACTTAACCGATTCGAAAATAGTGTTTTGTGCGATTATTGGCAATTTAATTGCCTTTCGATTCATATCTTGCTTGACTCCATTTGACTTGATTATGAAGTGAGATATGGCTTAAAATGTAAGTGCACCTACTGGAAAAATGAAAAAAATTCATATTTAAAAAACGTAGCCATGAAAAAACTTTTGAAATCGATTTTTGAGATCACCAATCCAAACTTCGCTTAAAAATAGTTTCAGTAGAAATGGGTCTTTTTGGCTGTAAACTAGTGTTATTTACTGAAAATCAAAATATAATCTAACCAATAAAATAAAAATCCAAAAAAATAAAACTCATTTCAGAAATGAATAGATTATCGAAATATAATCATATTTTATTATATGTACTCCATTTTTTCATACTCCAAGTGGATGAGTTTTTTGGATGCAAAATTTACAAATAATCATTATTCACGGTGCCTGCGACTCACAGCTTTCTAAAAACATACTTAAATGCGATTTTAAAATCAACACATTTACACTTTGCTAGATATTTACAATCCCAGGGACCTTTCAAACTCAACTCTATTATGTGAGCCCAGGTCAGGTAGCATAATTTTCATCTGTGGCACTCTAGAACCCAATCAAACACTTTAAAACACAACAAATTAACCATCTTTGACATAAAGAGTGCTACCTCCTTCACACTTCACTCCTGAGTATTTACAAGCCGACACGAGATGGTAACACAAAAAGTAATGCCAGACGACGACGTTGTCGACTAACAACAGATTCTAGCAGTGCACTAAAAATTCAAAAATGAAAAACAAATACAAACAGTGGAACACTCAAACACCTCCGCATAGCAAGGCGGGACATGGACTTGGATGTCGATGACGTTGACGGCGCCGACAAAGCAAAGCCAAGCCAAAAAGAATCAAAACAAAAGCCCACAAGAACCGACTGACTCCCCCCCCCCTTGTGAGTTAAAGAGGCAACGGCTCCTCCGAAGCCGAACGAAGTAGACAAACGACAACTTCTGCTCCACGAGCAGCTCGTTGTTTTTGCTTGACGCTTCAACGCTGTGCAGGCTCAGTTGTAATTCGGTGACGGAGCAGGTCACATCGAGTGCCGGTCCGAGTTTTTTCCTATATTTGGAACTCCTGTCCTCCTCATCCTCCTTCGCAGCCTTGTCGAGGATAACGCGAGTGGAAAAATACAGCAAAAGAAAATGAATTTAAATTAAAGATAAAGGGACTTTCAGTTCTCTGCGGGCATCGTTGATGGTTCTAATTACTTGTGTCCTGGCCCCAGCAATTACACAGTATTCATTCATTTGACAAATAAAGGAAACTCTGTCAGAGAGTGCTCGAGTGTGTGGCATTGTTTAGTTAGTTTCTATTCATTAAGTCCGGTACTAACAACTTGCACCTCGCATTGTGTGGATTTATGTGTTCCGGTAGCCAGGACTGGCGGAAGTGTCGTGGTAGTGCAACGTTTATGTGGGTATGTAATAACATTTATGTTTAATCGATCCTTTTCCATTGTCTGGTCACCGAAAACCTATCGATTACCTTAAGAATTCTTTCTCTTGTCGTATGACTAAAATTAGCCCGGGCTACCCTAACCCCACACAAAGCCACTTTTATGCGGCGCGTTTTGCTTGATACTCGAATTTCAGGCTCCCCTTTGGTGGCGTGCTGTCAATTTTCCGGTGGCAGACTTTTTTATATTACTTTTTTTTTTTTTGTCGGCATGTCATGTCATCATGCAATCATATCGCTTTACCATATAAACTGAGGCGCACAATATAATCATCAGATAAGTCCACTTCCCTTCTCTCTACACTTCTACACTTGCAATTGTGTGATTGCTAATGATGCGTTACAAAAGATGCCAGAAGAGGAGCATCATGAGTTGACCAAAAAGTGTTGGGCACGTATGATTGCCATGGCAATTATTGGAGTTAGTAAAGCTCATTTAGTTACAGTTGGTTGGCTGGCTTGGGCTTTCGATGCGGCTTACAGTTATGGTTAGTTAGGCAATAAAAAAGAAAATATAACTATTGTTGATACTGCAGAACCTGCCCTCCAATTGTGATGAGGTAATTGTCTGGGATTTGGGTTTGTTTTTACAACTGATTGATGACCCAATTGTTAAATGAATTGGGGGAAAGACCAACATAATTGTGTGAGTGTAAAAACACAACGCCTTAAATTCAACTTATTTTACCAATGATTTTTTTACTATAGTCCGTTATATTCGATTTAAAGAAGACATGTAGGTCTGGTGCTGTGTAATTTCAAGTGTCGGCATATTAATATTCATGTGGAAACATATTTGGATCAACTTTTTTACATTAAGTTGAACAATTGTCGACATGTTAAATATTGCTTTAGAAACTCATCTCATTTAGCCTCATTTTAAATGAGAACTTTTGCAAAGGGTATAATAATTTTGACTTGTGCTTGAACGAAATCGTAGTTCAAATGGATGCAAAAGCACAAAAATCAAAAACCATCCCTAACTACCAACCTATTTCTAGGTCCTTTCTGACCAAGCTATCGAAATCACACTGCTCGACAGCATTTGTCCCCAATGCGCCAAACCAACTTTTTCTAAAGTAAATTTGCCCGCTGATCACAAAAATTCTATCGGCTAGCTAGCGAAATATTACACAGCCCAACAGTGTTTTTGGTGCAGGTCTATTTCCATCTGATTATGTTAATATATAGATTGCACTGAACAGAACTGTGTCATTGGTTATGTTCTATCAGCTCTTGTTGGCTTTATGAGGTATTTGCGACAGAGTAAGCAAAGACAAAGTGTCTTAATTGGACTCAAAAGACTCATCCTAAGCATATAGACCAACAAATGCTCTAGTTATGAGAATTTTTTTTGCATTTATATCAGCTTGTTTGACAGAGCTATAGGCTGTTTAAGCGTAGTACGGAGACGCTGACAATTTTGTCGGAGTCTATCTAATTACATATGTAGCTCAGGAAATCCCCTCATGAAAATTGTCAGAGCACATTGTAAGAGCGACGCACGGAGCAACTAACAATTGGCTCTGACAATTGCATGGAACTGCCAAATCGTTTTTTGGAAAACAGCTGATAAATTGTCGAAGGGATGTCACACAATGAAAAAAATTAAAGCAAAGAATACCAAAAAAAAAAACTACAATTATTTGGACAACAGAGAGGTGGACAAACAGATGGAGCTCTTCAAAGTGGGCGAGTCGCAACCAATTTTATGGAATCTGGCCAATAAAAAGCATTTCGATACCCGCAGCTGCATCACTTGTGGCGGAGAATCCTTCTCCGTATGCTTCTCCCGGCATGCCATTTGCCCAATGTATGCATACCACCCGAGTCTAAACCTTCGCAGTCTCACAGCCCACGGAACGGCCCTACTGCCAACGGCCAAGCACATTATAGTAGTGGCTCCTTCGGCTTACTGTGGTAGCTTCCGTTGCTACTGTTGTGGCCACCTTTATATCCGTATTCACCTAGTTTATCCTTCTCTAATACGCCCGGCGAGTATGATCCGCCTCCAGTCTATGGAGCTGGCTGTGGCTATGAATATTGACTCTGGTTTAATGTGCGGCCCAGCAATTTTAATCTCCAGGTGCGTTTTGTGTTGTCGCTATAGCAGTATGTCTAAGTGGCTAAGTTCTGTTCCCGCAGCCCAAAATAAAGGGCACGGCTTCTACCGCCCCACACAAAATGCTTCCATAAAATAGACCATGGCAACAGACAACTGAATTTCCCTTAATGACTGCCATTTTTTATTTTATACACTTTTTTATTTTATTTGACACAACAGATGATTTCTGTCTGTTGCCTGGTCACACTACATTGTCTGAGCGGCTCTGGAAATTATCAAACAATTTCCGCTCCGACAAAATTATCAGCGTCTCCGTACTACGCTTTAAAAGAAAAATACATATATAAATTTATGGAAGGAATACTAGATTGTCACTCAAAATCTGTATAGGAACTGTAAAGAGGCTACTTGAATCAGCATAAATTGTTACACATATGTTTTCATGTAGATGATAAATTATATGTTGAATCAAGTAGCCTCTTTACAGTCACAGTTCCCATACAAATTTTCAGCAGGAATCTAGTTTTCCTCCCATAAAGTGGAATATGTATTTTCGTCTTAAACAGGCTGTAACTTAGCCAAATAAACTGATATAAATGTAATAAAAATCACATAATTAGATCATACGTTTGGCTTTATGCTCAAATAGCTAAAATATTAATCCAATAACCGCGCAAGTTTAAACTGGATGGTTTATTAAGAAAAAATGCCATAAATCGAGAGTATTTAGTTTGACTTTAGAGTCCAAGAAGGACACTTTCTGCTGTACTTATATAGCGCCTTTGATTTTTATACCCTTGTAGAGGGTATATAAATATTGTCCAGATGTTTGTAACGCATAGAAGGAAGCATCTCCGACCACACAAAGTATATATATTCTTGATCAGCATGACGAGCTGAGTTGATATAGCCATGTCCGTCTGTCCGACCGTCTGTTTCTATGCTATCTCCTCCGTCAGTTTTAAAGCTATCTTAACCAAACTTTGCACGAAGTCTTTAGGTATAAATACGCTGCACATTTGTCGGAACCGACCAGATCGGATAACTATAGCTTATAGCTGGAACTATCGGTCGAAAAAGTAGTTTAAGCTAAAAAAACTTTTGTCTTCAATGCAAACGTCCCCAAACCTCTTATTTCTAAGTTTTCTATGCTTTCACATAATTCCACCATGTTTTATGAAAATCGGCCAACTATAGCTGCCATACAAAAGATATGTCTGAAAAAAAATTCTTAGTAGGAAAAACTTTTTTGTTTTCAATGCCATCGCTTCCAAGTTTGTTACTGATCAGTATTATATGCTACTACACAATTCTGCCAAGTTTGATCCAAATCGGATGACTATAGCATATAGCTGCCATAGGAACTTTAGGTCGAAAAAGAAGTTCTAGTGAGAAAAACTTCTTTGTTTTCAATGGTAGCGTCTTTATACCTTCCAGTTGTGAATTTGATGAGTTTCCACACAATTTTCAGGAGTTTGATCAAAATCGGATGAATATATTGTATAGCTGCCTTATAACAAACTGTCAAGCAAATGTTTGAAGTAGTGGCGCCATCAAGCTGCAAGGGTATATAAACTTCGGTCGAGCCGAAGTTAGCTTTAGCTCATAAATGCAAATATTTATGCCTAGCAAAAAAATTCGACATTTTCATTTTCCCGCCATATCTTGGAAACAAGAGCTGATGGAGCTAAACCGAAACCAGTTTTGGAATCAGTGGACATAAACTTATCATAATTTCAAATCTACAGGGCTGCACCTCACAAAGTTGGCCATTTTGTTGGCCTGTGTAATTTATTCATTTGATGCAACCATCCAGAAAAATAATGTTTACATTTCCAAAATGATACTTATCAAAATTGTTTGGGTGGTGAACTTTTCTCAGTCTCCTAACAAAACACGAGAGGTTTGAAACCAACCAAAAGAGATTTCTGTGGTACCTAATAATTGGCATTCGGTAGAAATTTGGTTGAAAGAGGTTTCTGTGGCACCACTGTATATAAGAAAAAACAATCAACGGCAAGAATTACCCCAATTTTTTGGAGCAAAAGCGAAAGAAGAAAATATATTTATTCGTTTTACGAAAAACTATTAGTATTTGTGACACAAGCCGAGCGCTTCTCTCAATCTCTTGGGGTGTATGCTTATAGTTTTTGCACAAGAGAAAGGGATCTACAGTTTAACGCCGAATCCGAACGACAAAGTTTGAAAAGCTTTTTTATGTCTAGTTACTTCACAGCTGGCGCCAATAGCTGGCGAAGTTGACCAAATGTGTTAATGTTTTTTCTTAAAAAGGAAAACATCATTTTATTAGATGTTCCGAGGCGGGATAGAACCCACACCTCCCTTACAGCAGGCTCCCACACTACCCGCTGCACCACACCAGGCCAAAAGTTAAAGCCATTTCTTAAGCAAAATTGTTCGTCGTTCCCACCAATGAAATGCGTTTTACATATACTCCAGACTTAATTCTTATACGTATGTACTTGTATCTGGCCAAGACGTAATCGTGTTAAATATATATCAGTATGTATGGATGTATGTGCATTGTGTATATTTTCCCACCATTTAACTGCATGAAATTGAAACGGAAAAATTTCATAATCAATGCAGCAAATGTTGCTATTGTTTGTGCTGCTGCTGCTGCTGCCCTCTGTCTTTGGCCCTTCTTTCAGCCATTATGCTTTTGTCTCAACGCCAAAATAAAGGAGAAAAGAAAACAAGAATTAATTTTCATTTCGTTCTCTTGCTTTAACGTGAAAAGAATTTTTTGGGCGGGCCTTCCCAAAACATAAAAACTCTCACGCTCCAAAACTTTACGACAAACTCGCACGCTTGACGCTTTATCAGCGTTTTTCGCACTTCTGGCTTTGGCTCCGCGCGGGCTATTAAAACCATATTAATAAACTAATTTGTAATAAAACCAGAAGGCATGTTTAAAGCCACTACTAAAACTAATTGAAATGAAGATGGGAAGTAGGGAAGGGGAGACATTCGATAGAAATTGGCATCGCACACATTGCCCCCTGTCGCCACTTGACCTGGAGTGCCGCCGCTACTCTCAACAATTTGCCTTTGGCTCATGGATTTTCCATTTAA
Source organism: Lordiphosa magnipectinata (assembly GCA_037044535.1). NCBI lineage: Eukaryota > Metazoa > Arthropoda > Insecta > Diptera > Drosophilidae > Lordiphosa > Lordiphosa magnipectinata. Next base: position 872,180 of record JBAMBO010004042.1, read on the forward strand.
TTAGACTCGATTTCACTTTACTCAGCCCAGTTAAATGGCGATAATTAAATAAACACATGTAGAAAACCAATGCAAAATTGAATTGAATTGGCGCTCCAAGTGGCTGGAAAGGAAATGCTGATTATGCATATCTCTGGGCTACATTCTGCCATCGATTATACATAATAATGATTATGCTGATAAATGTGTGTATGCTCATATAATGAAGCTTAATAACGTATACCGCAAAATCGCAGAGGAAGACCACAATTGCCAACTTTCTCTGTGCCAAACCAATGCATCCAATATGGTTGTCTGTTAACCAATTTGGTTTCCCAGACATTTAATCAACTCCCACCCGCCCTTTTATGGAATAGTTTTGTACAAGTTTAATGCTAGTTGGTTTTTATACCCTTGCAAAGGGTATTATAATTTTGCCCAGAAGTTTGCAACGCAGAGATATATTCATTTCCGAAACCATAAACTACACTGAGAAAAAGATCAATCTAAAACCAAGATTATAATGTTGAAACGAGACGAAATGGTGTCAGAATTCGATAGAGTAAAGATGAGATAATCTTAACCCAAGATTATATTCTCAATTTATTGAATTAAGATCGTTTATACTCGACTTTAAGATGAAACAATCTCATTTTTTAATATGAAAAAAAAAGACAAAATAAATTAAGCAATTTTTATTTTTAGGTGATGGGTGGGAAAGGGTTGTGTGATTTTCAGTTGGTTTAGTTTATTTAATAACATTTTCTTCCTTCTGAAAAACTTATATAAATTGTAAATTTTTAATCCGTCGATACTGGGACTCAGTACCTTATAACACCACCGCTTTACCACCGAGCGTCAACTGTAAAGTCCAACCAGTTGCAGTATAAGAGGAGAGATTTTCGCAGCCTGTGGACTTATGTTGCAACTGGCAGCGCTTAACAATTGACCCCCTACGGAAAAATCGACTAATCGGCCGTGCCAATGTGTTATTGAACGAAGAGGTCGTCGTTCGAGTCCCAGGAGGGGGGTGGGTTTGCATTGCAACCGAAATTTTTTTTTTTTTTTTAGCAAAATAAACAATTTTTTTGGACCTAGAGCCAGCTAAACTCTTTAATTAAACATTAGAAATTACAAATCCATATAAGAGACGGCACGCTCTCTTTTTTTTGTAAACGAAACTAACAAAAGTTTCAAGAAACAACGCAAAAAACGCTTTTTTGAATGCTTCGCATTTCAAAATTAACGAGCACTTCTAAGCTCGCTCAAAAGTTTCAAGCTTTTGCACTTAGAAAAGTTAAGCATTACCACCAGAAAGTTGAAATCACTCATTGCTTGTCTATTTTTGCTTTTAACAGTTCCCAACTGATCTAAGCAATGATTGTATGGAGAGGCAGTTGGCAATCATGCTTTCTTCAGCGAAAAGCCTACTGAAGAGTCATTAGGGATAACGATGAAACAGTTCTGTATAGGCAACCAGCTCTTTTTGGTGGTACAATGCATAAGTTGTTTACAGTTGTGAACAAACGCAACTTTTTCGGACCTACAGCCAGCTAAACTCACTAATTAAAATAAATCTATATATATCAAAAAATTTTCAACTGAAGTTTTACAGGCACCTGATAAGTTGCGAGATGATAAATCTTGTTTTTAAAATTTCTAAGCTCATTTCAATCTTGGTTTTATAAGTTTGCAAGGGTCGAGAAGGGACAAGATTTTCAATCTAGATTGATTTTTTTTTCTCAGTGGATATGTACATATATTCTTGAACAGTAAAAGTAAAATTGGCTCAAACAGCACCTCCAGGAGGGCCAGGGCCAAGCTAGTTAGAGAATTTTGCTTTTTCATGGCTAGTTACTGCACAGCTGGCGCCAGTAGCTGGTGAAGGTGGTCGGGTGTGTAAAAGCTTTTTTCTAAAGAAAGAAAAAACTTTTTCTATTAGATGGTCCGAGGCGGGATCGAACCCACAACCTCCCGCACCAGCAGACACACATACAACTGATACGCCACGCCCGACCATTTTTGAACAGTGCCTCAGTGTTAAAGCTATCGAGCTGAAACTGCACGCTGCTAATATGTAGGAACCGACCGGATCGGATCACTATATCTTATAGCTGCCATAGCTACCATCGTTCGGAAAATCGCTCTTAGTGAGAAAAAGTTTTTTGTTTTCAATGTTAGCGTAACCAAACTGGGCCAATACTATTATTACCTGCTTATAAACAGATTTGCAAAATTTGGTCAAAATCGAATGACTTTATCTAATAGCTGCCATAGGAACCATCGGTCGGAAAAGCGCTCTTAGTGAGAAAAACTTTTTTGTTTTCAATGTTAGCGTCCCCAAACTCAGCCATTACTAATATTATATGTTTTCAAACAGCTTTCCTAATTTTTCTCAAAATCAGATGACTATGTCTTACAGCTGCTATAGAACAGATCGGTCGGAAAATGAGTCTTTGTGAGAAAAACTTTTTTGTATTCAATTTTATCGTTCTTAAGCTCGGCGAATGTTAATTTGATATGTTTTCAAAAAGATTCGCGAAATTTGGTCGAATTCAGATGACTATCTGTCGGAAAATGGGTCTTAGTTGGAAAAACTTTTAATTTTAATCTGTAATCTACTCTGCTATTTTAAAAACAGCATTTGTAAGTGTATACAAACTTCGACACGGACGCAGTTAGCTTGGCCTTCTCGTTTTTTTTTGTGGTAATGGTTATTGCTGCCTGGCCATATGTCACGAGCTGTCTGTATGTCTGTGTATGTGTCTACTAACTGGTTGGTCTCCGCGAATTCACTGGACTCGTTTTGTATACTGTCAGTTGGCTAACGGCTCCCTGTTCTATTGCAGCCCCTCGCTGACTCCTCTAGTTCTTTAAAATGACTTTGTCCCCTTCAAACTGACATGGTTCACAAATCAAGTAATTTGTTTTGTGTGTGTGTGGGTGGTTGTGGGCCAGGTCAATATGTAATGATAGTAAACTTGTTGTAAAAGGCAAATGCAATCGGTTTTACTTCTACAATGTGTGCTGTACTTACGTATATAGAGCTAATGATCATCGTAGACCAGTAGCATCAGAGGTCGTTGAAATTTAATAAAACAAAGCTTTTGATTGTATACCCTGTACCTGTAGGTACAAAGGGTAGAATGAGTTTGTGATTACAACACCAATCGTGATCCAACAAACGTGTTCCATATAACGTTGATAAATTTAAATTCTACCCGCAAACGATTACTCGGAATTAGTAACAGGGCCATATATTCTCGTATGGATGTATGAATAGATGAAAAATCTCTATTGTATTTAAAATACAAACATTTTAATTTATATTTCTGTTCGTTTGGTACTTGAATTTGCGTGGTCGGTGTAATTATACATCAGTGACCCGTAATTTTATCACATTTTATGCACGAGTATATCATATTAATGATTTTATTTGTGTGAATTTATTAATTGAACATTATACAGCGCTAGAATAATTTACCATGTATTTTGTTTTCAATTTATATTCAGGTTTTTCAGGTCTTGAATGTAAGCCAAAGCGTGGAGCAAAACTATTTTGCTATATTTGTGACGAACTCTTAATGCAGTTGCCAATGCTCGTTCCAACTGATCTTTCTGATTGTATTTATTTTATTGGACACAATTTGCAATTGTAAACCAATTCTTTCAATATTCCAAAATGTTGTAATTAATATCTTTTGATTTATGTTGATTATATTAAATTATACTCAACCATAGACCTTGAGCCAGCCAGATGCAAACTTTGACTAAAATCAAAACAGGTCATTAAACCCCATATACATATTAATAAAATATTTATATAGAATATCCGCGATTTATGTGTGTTTTCTTAAAAAAATGTAAACTGTTAGTCTCCTGCTTAGCTTAGAATAGCTGGCCTGGTGGCAGAGCCCACTGCAAAACTCAATATAATTAGTTGAAGGCAATTAGAACTCTCAAATCATTGTCATACATTTAGATTGATTTATGGCCATGGCAAACTCTATTTTTTAAAGAAATTGGAATTTTTTATATTCCTGTGAAATAAAACACACAAAATGAATTAAGTTTAAGCCTTAATCTTAATTCTTCTAACACAAAAAGTTTGTTTTTCTCCACAAGTCTTAGAACAGATTTGGTCTCTAATATACAAAAGTTGTAGGAAGGAGAAATTAAAGCTGCCTTTACACTTGTCATAGATGTCTCCAAATAGGTTGTCAAAATTCTTTAAAGAGAAACTATAACCTGTTCTATTTCATCAAAGAAGGCTGAATCTTCTAAATATTTAGAGATATTTGATTTGCTATAACACTATCGTCAGATACTACGTTTATACACACAAAATTTATTGTGATGAATGCCCTATGAAGTATGCAATGCTTTTAATAAGGAATGATTCAGAACTATATTTTTTTACATTTGGCTCGACACAAGATTATATTGTGAACCTATTAATGGTCCGACAATCTGGATGAATTTACAGTTTGATTATGTATGACGCTGCCATAACTGGCTATCAATGTTTGCGTTCTAATAGAACATTTTATAAGGAAATAAAGTTTGATTACTTTTAAGGGCATTAATCATGATCAATTTTGTGTGTATAAACGTAGAGAGTCTTTTTAGAGATACATGACAAGTGTGAAGGTAGCTTAACTATACAGTTTTGATTAAAGGCAGAGCTATTAGTTAGTTTGTTGTTTGGGGAATAGCGCACTGCGACCAATCCTGATCTGTTGTGCTCCCATACTGAGTTTACAACTCTCCTAGCAGCCCTATTTCCTGTACGAATGTCAGGATTTTCGTGGGTTCTAGGTGACTTATCTTGCATTAAATAGTGATACCACTTTAGCACAAATCATTGTGACGAAAATGTATCATAGCTATGGTAAAACAAGAAATAAAGTCGGTCAAGCTCGACTATAATATACTCTGTACCCCCCAGAGTTTGTATATATATGATCAATTTACGTAAGAAGCAGCACAAAGAGGCAAATAAGCCGTAAAATGTGTGAAGTGCTGGCCATCATAATTGATTGTTTTCCTTATAACTCGACTATCGTTCATCCGACCTTCACCATTACTTTGGCGGATCGATAAATAATACTGATTACCACATATCCGTAGATATGTGCATAGGTTTCACGCGGCCATAAGATTATAAAAAGCAAAAACAATTTCATATGCGTGGTCTCCTTTTTCATTCCGAGCAAACTTCTGCAACAACAATTTTATATAGGCCTCCCTTCTCTCTCTCCTATGTCTCCGACAAACTCGAACGCAACCACAATGTAGCTTATGCGTTGTCAGCGCCCTCCTCGCGTGCTGTGGCCGAAGGCTTTTCGGTATTTATTGCGGACAGCAACGACCACACGCACACACACAAACAAAAATCGGTTTTCTCTTTCTATTTATTGTGGTTGTTCTTGCTTGAGTTGTATTTTGTGCATTTGTATTGGCTTAAGCTCATTCTGGGCACCCCTGCTATAAAATGTCGAGACTCATGGACATCAGAGATGATTTGATTTTTAAGAAATTGGAATTTATTGTCATACTTAGTACGGAACATCTTGGAACAAGTAAGAAAGTAAGTCAATCTCGACGGTAATATACTCTGTACCTGCAGTAGCAGCTGAAAGCAGCGAACTTTCTGTTGGTCTTAACTTGACCAATAGATGGCGCCACTATTTCCTTTGAATAATGCTGGTTGAGGGATTCTTAAAACTGACCAATAGATGGCGCCACTAATATGACCATTTGGCAAGCCAGCGATGCGGCAGCGAACTTTCTTTTGGTCATAACTTGAGTATAGTTCATCCGATCTTTATCTTTTCTTCGCCAAATCGATAAATAATCTTGATTACTAAATATCTTTAAAAGGTGCAAATCATCTACCTACAAAACTGTTGCATAATTTTGCAAAAACTTAATATACTCTGCGTACCTTTGGTATAGAGTATAATAAAATAGATGTGAATTTGAGTAATTTCTCTAACTTCTTAGGTGTGCCAAGTATAACTTTATATCTCAATAATTCTGGCTCTTTAGTTATTTAGAACTGGTTTTGGAGCGGACAATCCGCGATCGACTAATGGCAAATATCGTTAAAGTCGCTTATTGATTACTCCTTAGGGAAAGTTACATTTTCTTATCAGAATCCTTATTTCACGGAATGCATTTAGATTGCATTTGAAATCCGAAAACGCTTTGTGAAAAAGCCAACCGCCGTTCGATTCGGTTTCCTGGCAAAGTTTTATTAATTAAAATAATTCTTTTTTCAACCGAACTTTTTGTTAGTTTTTTTTTTGTGCTTCAGGTTCGGGCAGTGAACAAAAATTGCTCCGCTTGAGGTTCGGTTTAGACTTGCAGAACCGGTTCGCAGCCCTGACTCTAATTGAAAAATTCTTAAGGTAGGCATCAATGACATTTAGTACTCAAAAAGCTCTCACGCAAGTTCACATACCCTAGACAGCTGTCAGCTCTTAACTTGTTCTTTCGAATGCCATTTATTCATTAAAAGTTTACCGATTGTACTATAATGTGGCTTGCCTTAAACACAGAGCAAATTCACCAATTTCTTCAAAAGTTTTTAAGGTTTCCAAAAACTTTGTCTACCCTGCTTGCTGGCCGGCCGGCCATACAGGGAAAAGTAACGGAATGAACATGCCCTAAAAGCCCTCACTTTCATAATTCTTAGGCTGGTTTTTTGTTGTTGTCTTGTTTATTGCTTGGCTGCCTATGCTAATGGGCCTAGACCCAGCGCTTCATACATGTTTTGTTTTTTTTTGTCGTCTTTTACGATATATTGTATGTAATACAATGTATGTATGTTTCTCGGGCACATGCCATACCCACACGCTCCACTGGTGGCTTAGCCGGCGCATTACTCATGCTCATCTGCTCCGGAAAATTGCCATAACCACATTAAGTTGGGTAGTAGCCGCTATTTCATTTGGTGCTTCGCTAGATTCCATTATTTAAACTGAAGTTTTTTCAAAGTTCCGGGCCCTTTGCTGTGTCACCTCAAACAACAAAAAAAGAAGCAAAAAAACGAGGAGAAACATAGCACATTGAACCCCAGATGTGCTTTTTCGACGGTGTCAGAGTTGAAACTTGAGCAAAGTATTTTTTTTTTAACGCTAAGAAAACCGTTTTAAGTATTCAAACTTCTGGTGGAGTTGGGGGCTTCAGCTGCAGCTGTTAGTATTTCCAAACCATTTGAATGAAATGTGGTTATTTCGGTTCGTTTACAGTTTTAGTGAACACTTTAGTTGCTTTTCTTTTATCTACATTTTTTTTGATTCATCAACTTGCTATATTTACAACCGCAATTGAAGCTGCCAAAATTCAATTTCCAAATTATTACGAGCAAACAATTTTAGCCGCCCAATAATCGAAAAAAGTTCATATCGCACTCAAGAGCTACAAAAATCAAATAACAAAGTTTACAATTGATTTACAGAGAGCTTTTCCAAAGTTTGGAAAAAAAAATAAACGAAATGTTGTAGCAACAACAAACAATTCATTTGCATATACATGCATACAAACAAACTTACAGGCATCCATCGACACATAAGAAACTCGAACTGCAATTTGGCGCAACTTTGTTGCTGAAACAGGGAAAACAATACAGCAAACTAAAGAAACCCAACATTTTGAGTTGGGTTTGATGTGCGCACTGCAAGAACACAAAGCAACACAAGAGTGGGGGGAAAAATTGGGATATTGTGCAACTCCTGGGGGAGCAGAGCCAGCAGTGGGTGTTAGAGGATCATAAAATTGGCCAACAGAAACTTTGCGCTAAACTTGTTGACAGTTCTACCACTCACGAATATGAAAAGTATTAATTCATTTTCAAACAACGGAAAGGCATCCACTGGGAGAAGACGAGAGGTTTGGTGTGAAAAAAATAAGAAATAAACAAATTGAAGTTACAGATGGTAATTTGAATAATAAATCAACAGCGGTTAACTAACCATCTTTCGGTCTACGGAAGATTATATACCCTTTCATGTTTCATTGCTTCATGGCAAATTATTTTTTCTAAAACTATTTTTAGTTCACCTTAAAACATTAAAGAAAATTCATTCTATGATATGATGAATATGATGAATATGATGAATGCAGTGTAAGGTAGAACTTTTGTGTACCTTTTACCTTACCTCGATATTTTCAAATTCGAGAAGTGTTTACCTAACCTAAGTTTACCTAACCCTAAGTTTTCGGGTGATATAAATGAAAAACCAAAAATTTTTTACCATCCATTTTTTGACAAGATATTTATTGATGTTTTAAAAATACATAAAAAAAAAAAGTCGAAAAATTCAAAATTCAAAAAAATGCTATAAGATGTTGAAGTGGGGGGTCCCCCAAAAACGGCGCGCCAAGTTTGACGTGATTGCAAATATTCTAATGATCTGAAACAAAAAAATAAAAAGATTATTAAATAAGATTAGTGCTGCTATCGTACTGTCTTAAGAAAAAGTGGAAAAATCATTTTTTTTGTTAAATTACGGCCGTCTGAAAAAATTTTAAATTTGTCTTCTATTTTTTTGACTTTTCTGAAGAACTTGAGATATCATGTCAACCGTGCTGGCAAAAGTAGTTTCGAGAAAAACTCTTTTAAAGTTTTAACAGCACTGTAATTTTACCTGATACTTCTTTACAAATGTGCGTGTTACTCTGAAAATAATAGCAGGATACTCTTGAAATTCTCTGTGTGTGTTCTTAAATATTTGTACATTACGAAAATAAAATAAATAAAAAATTGATTTTTTTTAAATTCTAGACTAGAATACCCCCTTAATGAGAGTTTAAACCAGGAATCAAACCGGAACCAGAACCGGAACCGTATACCGAAAAGAACCGATTAAAACTCAGAACCGGAACCGATATTTTTAATTTTTTGTATCCGAGAACCGATATTCTTGGAACCGAAAAAACCCAAAAGAACCTAAACATTGTACCGGTACTATTTCGGTTCTGAGTGCAACGTGCGACACGAAAACCTGAAGGAAAAACATAAAGTTATCTTAACTATGGGCTAAATAAGTTAAAATAGTTGTTTTTAAAGCAGGAAGAGAAGTTTCAGAGTCTGTAGTTTATTGTAATCAGCACAGAGGACATGAAATGGTTCAAGTGTAGTTAGTAGTACAACGATTCAGTAATAAGGGGATATAATTACGAGTCAGTCGAATAGGAACGTTGAGCTTAATTTGGACAACCAACTCAGAAGAGTCGATTTCACCATTAATTAGTCTATCTATAAAGATTACCCCAAGCATAACTCTATGGTTAATTAGGAAGGAAAGGCTAATTAAAAGAAGTCTACCGGAGTACGATTGTAAACATTCCTCAGAATTCCAGTTTAAACCACTAAGAGCGAACAATAAGAATTGTTTTCGCACAGACTCAATTCAAGCTTGATGGGTTGAATATTGCGGAGATGATGCGTAATCAAGAATCGGATGGACAAGAGAAGTGTACAGAATCATCGTCGTACAGGGATCGTCAAATTTCTTTGACCAGCGCTTAACAAATTTTCACAAAAAATTTAATGGCATGAATCATTATCAATTTTCCAGAGCTTCAAACGTTTACAAAATAAAGACGATATTCTTAAATGGTGGTCAGAAAAGTCGCTAAAGTTTCCACAATTGAATGAATGCCTTTGAGAGGGGACAGTAAGCGTGGAATGTTTATTTTCCAGGGTGTAATTATTATTTCTGCGCTAAGAAATCCCATCGGAAATCCAATGACCGATCTTTCTTTATATTTTACTGGTTTATACCAAATCAAATCCAGGTTCCAATACAGAACCGAATACCGAAATAGTGTTAGTACCAAAACAGAACCTTTTACCGAAACATAGTTACGATTCGGTTCGATTCCCTGGTTTAAACACAAATGATTTGCCCGATCGGGTAGCCTATTTAATTGAATTATTCTTCCTAATTGAGTTTGTTGGTTTGATCAGAAAAATGTGAAGAACATTGTTTCAGGCTGATTACAGAGCTGATCCTTAATACCTTTTAAGTCGGGGGGAGTACGGAAAGCTTTAATCGTAACCAGCATTTAAGGATAAAGTATTAATATTTGAATGTTATGTAGTCTTGGAAATTATTTGAAAATAGCCTCCAATTGTTAATATATTGATAAGTATTTCAGTGTGAATTTTAAGACAGAGACGATGATCACACTGTAATTCAAAGAAGAAGGCGTTGGTAGATAAGTAGTGACAGACAGACTAGAATATCTAGACTGAACCATTGCGTCAGCTGTTCGCTCTCTGGGTACATTTGGGAATATGTCCGTCTCGCTCTAACCACTGTGATATCCTACACTTAGAAAAAAACGATTGGCAGAGTTCTAGGTAGATCGGTATAGAATTTATACCGTTTTGCACTTAAAATTCTAAGTATGTTTTGTACTTGGGTGTACTTAAATTAAGTGCGAAACATTCTCGAATCGAAAAACGACTTGTTAATGTTATTAAAATGTGAACAAACCTTCTTGAATGAAGAACATTTCCTACTTACAGTTAGCCGAAAAATTTAAGAAAAGATAGTTCTTAGTTCAAGTACAAAACTTCTTGGATTGCGTACAAAACAGACTTACAATCAGAGATTGTAAAAATCGGTCCCCCGTTTGCCTTTGTCAGAAAATAACATTTCCCCGGAAAATGAAAGAAAATAAAATTTTCGCCCGGAAAATTGATCAGAGGTACCAAAACAACCTTTAACAGCGGTTACTGCTTCTCTTTGGTTGTAAGAGGAGAGAAACACATTTTTTTGTTTTCTGCCTGGGACCTTTTGACAAAATTCAAGCATTCAAAAGGTCTTGTTCGTATGTATGCATCGGTGTGTATGGCTCGGCTAACGATATGAGCGAACTGAAAAAAGGGTTAAGAGTTATTTACGAGCTATGCTTACAAGGCAAGCTCCAAAAAGTGTGCTACGGAAAAAGCGAATTGTTTTAAGTCGAATCTGTTCTTAAAATTCCCTCCTGGTTTTAACACTTTGATTATGGAGTGAGGGTAGATTTCCAACCTACAGTATAAACATCTTCATCTTTGGTTAATTCATTTCCTCTGAATTTTTCCAGCTTCATTTGATATAATACAGGGACTTAGTTTGTAGAACAAATTGGGAAAAGCATTAGAATTTAATGGGCTTAAGCCAAGAGCATTTTGTACCTATTTTATGAAGTATTATTTTGTTTCACGAATGTTTTGAGGTTGACTTTAGAATTTATTAGACTTTAAAGTAGAACCAATTGCACTTATTTTGAGAGTAAATCGGGCTGTACATAAGATCATAACAACCTAATAGTATGGTCAAAAAGATTTTATAATAGTTCGAAATGTACTTAGGATCAAGGCTGCAAACCTCTGAACTCAAGGTTTTAGTTCGAACCTTGGTTCGTTTGAACAAAGAAGTGAGAAAGTCGGTCAAGCCCGACTATAAGATGCTCTGTACCAGTTAATGCCGTCCCTCGCATTTGCTCGCTATTTATACGTTATATCCGCGTTAAACGCTGTTTTACGCGTTCTATGCGTTATACGCTGCTATACGCTCATCTCCAAGTTTCTCTCTCTCTCTCTCTGTCTCTCTCTCTCCCAAAGGGGGGTTAGTCGGTTAACTTTTTTTGCTCATAACTTGTGTATCGTTTATCCGATCTTTATCATTCCTTTAGACCCCAGCTACGAGTCAACGCGAGTGTTTGAACTTTGCAATACACGAGCTCGCATATACACGAGTGCTTTTGCATTTTTTCTTTTGTGTATTCTGCTTGAACGAGTTCAACGAGCTTCGAGCGTTGAGTCTACTTGTATCACATTTGTGGCAAAATTAAACGAGCTTGCTCGTGACAGCTCGTGGCAGTTCTCTGATGTGAGTAAAACCCTCTGAGCTGAAAGCAGTGCGGCTCGTAGCTCGAAATTCAGAGCCTAGAACTGTTCCTCTCGAGCGAGAGTCGACAGCTCAATTCATTTTAAAAGTGAATTGTTGCACATATTTAATTATTCTAAATAATCTCCCCAAATCTCTCATCACATAGCGTGACTTTAAAGCCTTGGCTGACAAATGTTTCCATTTGAATCTGTCATGCAATGTTTTTCTTTATTCCCTTTCGTCCTCCCCCATCCCGGTTCTAACCCACCAAAGCATTTGTTTCACTCTTTTCCCAACGCTTTACACGTTGCAAGCGGGGAAACGATTTAAATTAATATGCAAGCATGTTGAAGAGGGCGAAGCATGGAGGAGGGCGGACTGTTTGCATGGTGGGTCGTTGCTGCTGGGTGACAGGTGCGGGTGCGTCCGCTTAATGGACCGCTGATTAGCATGCCAACGAGCTGATGTAGCTTCTAATGCAACGCCAACTAATTGAAACATATTTTAAAATGGGTTTGAAATTATATTGAATTTTAATGCAAACAGTTTTTGCCTGCAAATGTCAAATTGAATCACGAAAGCATCCATTTAGTGTGAAATTATGGTTTGTTTGCTCATAAAGAGTTGGCAAAATTTTCATAAGTTTTTCGTTCGTTTTCCCATTAAACTGTTTGCTTTGACTAACTACATGGCGTATACGTAATGTGTGTTTTTGCATTTCTCATACGCACTGTTGGATCACTGCAAAAGCAGTAGATGGCAAAGTTGTGCCAAACTATGCATTAATTTCATCATTTGCACAAAAAAACTTTTGTGACAGCATGTGAAGAGTTTTTGATTGAGTTTTCGGTTTGCTCGGTTCGTTAGCTTGACTTGACTTTTCAACTTCTCTGTTTCTGTGTGTGTGTGTGCGAGTGTATGTTTAGCGAAATTTTGCTGATGTAGCAGCTGAATGGAGGCGGAAATGGTTGAACTTTGACTTTAATGCATATAATTATGGATGATGATTGTGTAGTGTGGCATTCGCAATTTGTAATCAAATTATTTAATTTAAACAGATAACAGAGCTCGCACTTTTTATGAACCATATGTGACAATGTGGTTATTTAGAGTTTTTTTTTTTTTTTTAAAGATTATTTTGAATGTTTCCTTCAAAATTATTATTTTAAGTACGAGTTTTTCATCCCAATACACATAATTTTGGATTGACAGGCCTGCAAACCGGTGTTGAACCGAGCCGGTTCGAACTGGAATTTGAGTTGTTTTTTAAACGTGCAAGAAAACTGCTGAAGCTGTTCCAAACCTAAACTTTCTAAATCAAACATTTTAAGAACTTTGCCATCTTATCATTCCCATTATCAGTACCATTGACTTCAAACCCAGTTGATTGGACTTTCCAATCCTGAAAATGTTTTTTTTCTGATCAAAATTCAAGAAACTCTGAGTATTAGGTTAAATATGAAACATATTCTTTTTATACTCTGTACCAAAGGAACACAGTGCAAGTGCCAGTAGGAAGCATATCCGACCCTATAAAGTATCCATACCAGAGATGGGCGCGTCGCGACGTTCCCATGCACACGAGACAGCGTGTGCATAGGACCTCTGCCGCGGCCGACTGCACAAAATCACACGTACGCTATAAGCATTGAAAGCTATTTATAGAACACGAATGCGGCGCACGCAAATTGTGCTTGTATGCGTGTGAAAAGTGTGACGATATGTGTGCATGCCCATCTCTGATCTATACTCTTGATCACCATCAACAGCCGTGTCGATATAGCCATGTCTGTTTGTGCGTCTTTCTGTCCGTATAAACCAGGGGTGCCCAAGCCCATTCCGCAAGCCACGCATTTCTTTTTGCTTTCCGCTAAGGCATAGCCCGCGCGCATACGAAAAACGCGGTCATATACAAACGCGGCATTATACAAAACAAAAACAACTTCATATGCGTGCTCTCCTCTCTTTCTTTCCGAACAAAGGTTTTGTTGTTGGCGCGTGCAGACCTGCAACAACAACATCATATGTTGTTTCTCTTCTCTCTCTCCTGTGTCTCTGGCAAATTAAAAAGCAACAACAATGTTGCCTGAGCGCTCACACGCGTGTGCTTGAGACAGCAATGACCACACACACACTCACACAAACAAACAAAAATCGGTTTTCTCTTTCTACTTCTTGTAGTTGTTCTTGCTTGAGTTGTATTTTGTGCATTTGTATTGGCTTCCACGCGCTCGTAAGCTCATTTTGGGCACCCCTGGTATAAACAAACAGATTTTAGGGCTTTTGAGAGCTAGTCGTTCGATATGTACGAGACATAAGCTCTTTATATTTTTAGGCAAATCGAGTTTTTTTAAACTTTTGCCACGCCCCCTGTCTTTCCCGTAATTTGGAAAAAAGGCCACATTTCCCACAGTTTTGTAGATAGATGGACATATTTACTAAACAAGATTTAGATCAAGATCAATATCACAGTGTTACAGCGAAAATGTACTTTCGAAATGAACCAGCGTACGCTGTAGAGCAGGTCGAGTACAGCATTTCCTCCTTCTTGGTTTTTTTCGTACACCCCCAAAATCTGAATTTATGGCCCAAAAACCGCTTTTTGCTTTTTTATCTCAATTAAATTGATATAACTCGCGCATGAACCTCTCTGATTGTTTCTAACCTTGTCAATTTCGATAGCGACAAGAGGAATCTTAAAATTAATGGTTTGACTGACTTAACGCGATGTCTGAGAAATGCGTTATATAGATCTTTTTTTTTGTAAATTTCTACTTCGGTCACCACTGGCTTAACTATTTTATTCTATGCGATTTTACCTTAAAGATTTTTATACTCTGTACCGAAGGTACATAGAGTATATTAAGTTTGTGCAAAAGTATGTAACATATCTCCTACAGTTTTGAAGATAGATCGTTCGTTCCTTCTAGAGATACCTTGTAAACAAAATGATTTATCGATTTGCTGAAGGAATGATCAAGATCGGATGAACGATACTCAAGTTATGGGCAAAAACGGCCAGTTAACACCACCCAACCCCCACCAACAACCACAGCAACATACCCTAACCGTTCAACATAGGCAATCTTAGTGCGAGAGAGAAAGAGAGAGAGAGAGAGAGAAACTTAGAGAGCGCACCGCGTTGTGCGCGGGGTGTTAACTGGCCGTTTGACTCCTGAGCAAATGCGAGTGTAAGGGTACAGAGTATGTTATAGTCGGGCTTGACCGACTTTCTTTACTTGTTGTAAGAGCCCATTTAATTCTCCGTTGAACAAATGTTGTCCCAATGAGTTTGCAATTCGCGTGTGACGCAGTTATTCGCCTATTTCTGAGTACACCTCGACAATCTAATATTTTTTATACCCTTGTAGAGGGTATATTAAAATTGTCCGGATGTTTGTTACGCATAGAAGGAAGCATCTCCGACCACATAAAGTATATATATTCTGCTGAGTTGATATAGCCATGTTGTTATGCGCGTCCGTCCGTTTCCATGCTATCTTGCCTCCGTCAGTTATGAAGCAATCGTAACTCAAACTTTGCACGAGAGTCTTCTTGGTACAAATACGCTGCTACATTTGTCGGAACCGGCTGGATATGATTACTATTGCATATAGCTTCCATAGGAACAGTGGCGTAGCGTGGATGGCCGGAGGGGGCGGCAAATTCTTACAAAATAAGTATTGATGATACTTCTTAAATAAAAATCTTTGAGAAATTTTTTCACATTAATGTTAAGGCAATCACTAAAAATTTCGTTTGTAAACTTAAATGTATCATACACTCAAGAATCGCCTACTTTTTAGTCCTATATTATATTACGCCTGACAGATCATCACGATAACCCCTCTAGCCAGTGCACATTGGGCTGAATTGACATTTTTTTGGCATAAACTCTAAAAATAAAGATAGAAAGTTGAAACTTCAAATATTTGCTGTTTATATTATAAGTTAATTTCGAATTTATTTTTTTTGCCGGTGTGACCAGGCCACCCCCGCCACCTACATACATCTCCTCCGTCAGTTTCAAAGCTATCTTTACTTAACTTTGTACAAAGTTCATAGGTACTTATACGCTGTACATTAATTGGAACCGGCCGGATCGGAAGACTATAGCATATAGCCGCCATAGGAACGATCGGCCGAAAAACAAGTCTTAGTGAGAAAATTTTTTTTTATTTTCAATGCAAACCTCGTATCCTGCAAATCCTCGTCCATTTATTAGTGTTCTATGCTTTTTCATAGATTCTAGCAAGTTTTGGTGAAAATCGGACAACTGTATAAATATAGCTGCCATACAAAAGATAGGTCTAAGAAATGAGTCTTAATTAAAAAACACTTTTTTGTTGTTCAAGTGCTATCACTCTCAAAACTCCATGATTTTTAAATATTATATGCTTTCATACATAATTCTGCTAAATGTTGGTCCAAATCGGTTGACTGTAGCATATGGCTGGCCACAGGAACAATCTGTCGAATGAATGAAATTCGTGGTAATGAAAATCATTTAAAATCATCGAGCTGCAAGGGTATATAAGCTTTGGTTGAGCCGAAGTTAACTTACCTCTATTTTTTATGTCATTAAGCTTCCAGAAAGGAAATTTCGGTTTATTTGATCGCGCAGCCAGTCAACCAAACTTACAGTAAATCGCCAAGACGAAAATTTATCGTTGTCTAAATATATTCAATTATTTCGAAATTGCGCAAATATGCGCTTAAGTTGTTAACTCTATATTAATGTATGCACAAAAACACTCACTACCACATAAGCACTTTCGGTAATCCGGCGTCATCTTGCTAGTTCTGCTCCACGAAGCACAAGTATTGAGGCTAGGTTCTACATAAAATATGTTCTATCAATAACATTAAATACAACACGAAACAAAAGCTTATCTAATTAAAGTGCTTTACACTAAATAATACATACCTTTATGAGTATTTTGCATATTTTAAATCGCCATAATAAACAATCTAATTAGAATGGCTGATGATCAAACATTCGCAAAATTTTAAGCACGCACAAGGCACAATTGGCCTAGCACAAATAGGTCACTTTAACGGGCTGTCAAAAACCAATAATGGGTCACTTTAACATTTGGATCATATTTTTATTTAGGGGAGACATTTATTTAAGGGAAATAAAATTTAAATTATGTAAATATTAAAAAAATAATTTTGGACTTTATGCCAAAAAAATGGGAATTCCGCCATTTGCAAGGGTATAAAAACTTCGGCACAGACGAAGTTAGCTTGGCCTTCTCGTTTCGAGTTTTTATGACAGTTTTACGTGCTTTTGGGCCTATAACTATACGAAAGAGTAATTAATTGAAGTTGGTTCGTTCTTACTCGTTGTTTATTTAGGTCTAAGCTACAACTTTGTATTATATTACTTGTCCAAATTTGTAACCGGTTTCAAGATGTAGTTGAAAAACTGTAAAAAAGTGGTAGAAACTTTTGTAATTTTGAGTATGAAGATGTAATTTTTTTGATTTGCTACAAAGAATTGCTTTGTAGGCCAAACCAAGAGCCACAGCTTTGCTAAAGATATAAAAGCAAAATTCAAAATAGTTTACGAGATTTGGAATCGTAAATCCTACTCTGAAGCGAAAAAGTTCAAAGTGCAATAGAAAGAAAACGGCAGCTAATCAGATCAAACCCAGACAGGGTTATACTACCATCACACCCTTTCGGAATTTTTTGGTCTCGACTCGATCAGCTTTTTTGAGTTCAAAAATGTGTCACAGTGTAATAGAAAGTATAATTTTCGTTCCATGCTGATCTGATGCATATATGGGCATTTCCACAGCTACGAACGTGACAATCGTACGAATTTTGTAGACTTGATATGAAGAATAACAAAGCAAAATTGTACGATAAATATCTGTATATTGGTGTTTAATGTAAAAGCTGAGAGTTCTAGACAGTAAGGTCCCAAGATACAGGCAGACAAAAAGGCATACGCAACGTGACATAATACAGAAGTGCGTTTTGTCTGCTTTCACAAAAGACCAAAACTCTGTGGAATGCGTTCGAGTTTTTCAATTTTCACTTTAATATGATCTGCAATGATGTAGCTGTATATTTCTAGCTGATTCCATCAAAAATAAATGTTGCTTTTTTTATATTTGACTTATTATGATAGGCAACGTGACATACGTTACATGACAAGCCTTTCTCTAACGCCGTACTTCTGATGCTTTTCATAAATTTATATATGTATCCTTTTGGGTAATCATAAAAATCATACAAATGTTGATTCAGGAACTTATATTGATATACATAGGATAAGTTAGCTGCATTTAATGAATAGATATTTTCGGTTTTTGGTTGAACTTTCTGTGGAAATGCCCAAACGCAACATTTCCTTTTTCCTTAATAACAGAAAAAGAAGTGTATTTTGTATTTTCCTGTAAACAAGTTGGAATCATATTAGATGTGGAAAGCGATTCCCAGCCGGTTAAAACTTAATTATCAGCTAGCTGATAACAGTATCGAATCGTTTTTAGAATTTGGTGAAATAAACATATCAACACGGTCCGTAGGACCCTGGCGACGCCAGCTTTATAAGACAACTATTTCAGTTTTGTTTTTAATTGAAAATTTCTTACCTCTCTTTTTTACTTGCAGATGTAGAACGAATTTGAAGAGCCACAACTACCTGAAGATTCTGCTCCAGCAATTTAGAGAGGAAACCCAAATTTACAGCCGCCGCTGTCCGGGATGTCTTTCAAACTATTTCGGCGTGGTTCGGCACGATGCATCGGCCTGCTTTCGGCATTTGTGACCATTTTGCTGTGTCTTTATTACATCTCCATAGGACAGCCCAATCCAGCGCCTGCCTCTGATACAGGAGCGTCTACGGTCACGGGACGTGGTGGCAATACTATTGGTGGCTTTAGTGTGGGTGGAGGATTAACGTTACATAAGCAGTCGCATCATAATAACTTTGCCGCGCAAAAGCGTTCGCCAGAGCTATTACCCACACCCAAGCCACAGCAGCAGTTCCTAACGGTCAAGGCCGAGCAGCCCCTGAGCCAAGACAATCCCAACTGGGGTGACAAATGCTATGTCTTGCTCCAAAGTCACACAAATATCACCGCCACGGAGGAGCATAGCAAATTTGATTTTCAACCCGAATGGATGCGCTCCAAGGAGTACTGGGATCGTGGCTTTGAAGAGCGTTTCGAGGCCCAGAAGAAGGATAAGCAACGTCCGCCCCTCAAGGTCATAGTGGTGCCACACTCCCACAATGATCCCGGTTGGCTAAAGACCTTTACCAATTACTTTCAATCGGATTCCAGACAGATTCTTAATCTTCTAGTGACCAAAATGCAAGAGTACAAGGATATGACATTCATATGGTCCGAGATTAGTTTTCTGCAATTGTGGTGGGATCAGGCACATCCCACCAAGCAAAGAGCTCTCAAGCGTTTGATTAATTCGGGACGATTTGAGATCACCACCGGCGGTTGGGTAATGACAGATGAGGCTAATGTACACATCTATCCCATGCTGGATCAACTAATCGAAGGACATCAGTGGCTGAAGAACAATCTAAATGTCACACCCAAAGTGGGTTGGTCCATTGATCCCTTTGGTCATGGCAGTACGGTGCCTTATCTGCTGGCTGGTGCAAATTTCGAGGGCACAATCATTCAGAGGATACACTATGCCTGGAAACAATGGTTTGCGCGACAGCAGAGTGGTGATTTCATCTGGACTCCATACTGGCGCACTAAGAAGGGTCATTTGCTCACGCACAACATGCCCTTTGATATATATTCGATAAAGGGATCCTGCGGTCCGCATCCTTTCATTTGCTTAAACTTTGATTTTCGTAAAATACCCGGCGAGTACACGGAATACTCGGTGAAGGCTCAGTTTATTACGGATGAGAATATCGAGGAGAAGGCCCAACTGTTACTGGAACAATATTCGCGCACAGCCTCGCTATTTCCGCACAATGTGGCCCTGATACCCGTGGGTGATGATTTCCGTTACAACAAAGAACGCGAGGTGGACCAACAGTATGACAACTACAAGAAGCTCATCGACCATATAATGGCCAACAAGAGATTATACAATGTGGATATCAAATTTGGCACTCCCAGTGAATACTTTGAGGCCATCCGGGAGAGAATGAAGGAGAGGACACCCAGTTTTCCCACCTTCAAAGGTGACTTCTTTGTCTATTCCGATATTTTCTCAGAGGGCAGACCTGCCTATTGGTCGGGGTACTTCACCACGCGCCCCTTTTACAAGCTTCTGAGCTCCGAGCTGGAACATAATCTGCGATCTGCCGAAATACTCTTCACTTTGGCCTATAATACCGCACGTCAATCCCGGCACGAGAATGCCATTAAAATCTATGAAAAGAACTATGAGCAGATTATACTGGCACGACGGAATTTGGGTTTATTCCAGCATCATGATGCCATCACAGGCACCTCCAAGGCCACTGTGATGCGTGACTATGCCATGCGTTTGTTTGAGAGTACCCAGAACATGGTCAAAATGCAGGAATCCTGCCTAGAATTGCTTTTGCAAAAACAAGCACCGCATCATCATGGATTTATACTCAGCGAATTCGAAAGGGATAACTTTAGTAAGATGCCTCGAAAGATGCCCATCCAATTGATAAGTGGCGGTGGTGCCGGTGCTGATGACATGACCACCACCTCAACAACTGGCGCAATGGGCACGTTTGTTCTGTACAATTCGTTGGCGCAGAAACGTCTTGAAATTGTCACTTTGCGTGTACCCCAACCGAATGTCAAGATCTTCAATGATCAGGGTGATGAACTGAAGCATATACAAATCAATCCCGTGTGGAATATAACCGATGTGTACGATCAGGGTTTTGGCAGTACCACAGGCTCAGCGGGACGTATACGCACCTCGACACGACAATATGAGGTGATATTTGTGGCCGAACTGGAGGCCCTGTCACTTACCACATATCGTGTGCAGGTGGATGAGGTGAACTATAAGCGTAGCATTGCCACAATTTATTGCGATGACTGTACGGAAGCGGGCACGGGCACAAGTGCGGCAGTCACGGCCACCCCTGGAGCAGCAAGCAATGGCACAATTTTGGCCGATACATTTGAGGCACGTGCGAAACCAGCGGGTGAGTTGAATTGAAGAAGAAATCTTGGTAAGAAGAGGTTAGTTTAGGCCGCACTAGGCAGAACGCAGCAACTAGCTTTGTTTTTGTTAAAAAGTAAATCCAAATCTGAAGCAAAGTTGATCTGGGTACGGTATACACCAGAGTCCGGCACGTCTCAGTCTCCAGTGTATTGAACAAAGCTCTGTGGCAGCGACGTCGACACACCGACAGTATACGAGCTAATACTGCTCTCTTTTGCAACAACAAAGATGTGCTAAATGAGCGCGCTCTCGCGTAGCTAAACACACACACACAACGCCAAAATGTGCATGTGTGTTTTCTCGGCCCCTGGTATACACCTACATACCAGAGAACGGCTTCGTTCGATTGCAAAACGCTCACACATTATTCAACACCCGAATAAGCAGGCTTCGCGCTCTATTCATCAAACTTGCATACTCATGATGTTCGCAGCAGAGTTTTATTCGAACCAATTGTTGGCACTCTGATTATAATCATGTTCGACTTCATTCCAATCAGTTCGGCTGAGTGTTCGTTTGGCTCAACCACGATTAGAGTGAGCGAAAATCACCTCGTATGAATAAACTCTTGCAAAGATGCATAGGCAGTGACGGCGCTGCTGACAGCTATGAAAAAGAGAGATATGGAAAGAGTGAAACCTCTCGCTCAACGCGGTGACCGGTCAACGCTGAGTTTTGTTCGATCGAACACATAAACGTCCCATCAAAAAACTCTAGCTGAACCGCTCGATGCGACTGCCGGTATGAGCTGAATATATTCAGCACTGAGCTCTGTTCGATGAATAAATATGAACATACACGTTGGATCACATAACGCCGCTCGATGCGATTGCGTTGTGAGTTGAATATATTCAGCTCTGAGTTTTGTTGATTGAGTAAATGTAAATAAGAATTTTTGTGTATGAGCCAATCAAGAAAAAAGTGATTTTTGCAGTTCTCTGCTACATACATGCAAAAATTTGTGGCTCTATCTCTTATGAGTTCAACGCGTTCATACAGACAGACTCGGCTGTTGGTGTTGATCAAGAATATAAACACTTTAAAGCAGGAATGCAAACCGCTTGAAAATAAGGACTGGTTCATTTCAGTGGTTCACACAATTCGTTACATGGTTTTTGTAACTAACTAAAACGCGGGTTCGGTTCGATTCATTGGTTCACCCCGAATTTGTTATATATTTTATGAGGGCCCGTTACCGTTTTCAGGTTCGGAATATTATGATTTCCAAAGTAAATTGGGAACTTCTCGCACACTTTGGAAATTGAATTTCAAGAAAACATTTACACTAGACAACAAGGTCCAGTATATTAAAAGGTTGGTGGTGATTCAGAACACGAATCTGTTTTCAGAAATTGTCCATCACGTCGATATTTTTAGTAATTTGAGCTTTAAGTTGCTAAAAGAGCCTATTTTGACTCTTTTCAGACGCGTTTTGTGGGCAACCTATACTTTTGTTTTGACTTTTTTTTATATTATCGTAAGTTACTATTTCTTAACTTTAATATAAACTATTCCAAAGAAATGTACGATTATTTTTAGCGAAGGTATCACATTTTGAATACATATAATAACATACACAAATTGCCTAGAGCCGAAAACTATGCCTTACAAAAACATTTTTATAGAATTTCAATGAAAATTTTCAACAAATCCCATTACATACATTGGGGCAACACCAATATATTGGGTGTCTGTGAACTCGGATACAATTACTAATACCCTGATTATATGATAAATGCCCTTAAAAGTATGCAAACTATACTTTCGTTAATAATTACCAATTTAAATAAGATAATCGATGGTCAGTTGTGGCAGCCTACTACATAATAAACAGCAAACATTCACTCAGGTATTCGAAGCAGTTGAAGGTATTCAAAAAATTAAGTGTTTAGCCAAATTTAAATTTATTATTTTTCTGAATTATTGATATTTATAAGCAAAGCATACTTTGAGGAGCATTTATCATGATATTTTGATTGTGTATAAACAGGGTAAAAAAATGGTACATCTTCATTGGACAAAATCGTAGAATTTTTTGGGATAGTTTATTTCAAAGTTGAGGAGTAGTTCTTTCTGATAATATCAAAGAAAGTCAAAACAGAAGTATAGGTTATCCACAAAACGCGTAAAAAAAGAGTCAAAATAGGCAACTTTAAGCTCGAATTACTAAAAATCTCGACGTGATGGACCATGTCTGAAAACAGATTCATGTTTAGCACACGAAAATCCACACCGACCCTTCAAAATAAAGGAAAAAAGTCTAATTTTGTTGCCGTGTGTTATCTCTAATATCCTTATATAAGAGCTCCTTGCAAACGCTAAATATCGTACAGAATATGGAAAATATCGTCCCTTAGAGGAAATGGGATACACACACATATTCATTGGCAAGTTTTCAAGGAAGAAATGCAGTCTGATGACTGGTATATTTAGGGATAGGTAAACAAAAGGATCAGGAGATGTACAGGAAGCTAGATCAATCCCGCATCGCTAAGTATTAATTCGGTCTATAAGTAGTCTCCCTTGTAGAGGGTCCATCAGCAAAATTTAATTCAAACTAATTTCGGATAAAACTTATCTTAGGCAATCGATTAATATTCCCAAATTGATAAGTATCATTGTCTGTATGTAAGCGCTAAAAGCTGTAAGACTTGTCAATGAACTGAACCGAACCGAACCGTTTTTTCTTTGTGGATTTCGGTTCGGTTCAGTTATTATAAAAATGTGGGACCATTTGTAATTCTCAAGTTGGAATTCCGCTCAAGTTTATGAGGACTGTTCAAAAAGTTCTCGGCCGTCAAAGTGGGGGGTCTAAAAAAAAAGGTATAGTGCTGGCGGCCACGATTTCTCGTCTCGTAAAAACTGGGTTATAATCAGTATACATGTTATTCAGGTCTGACCCTCGAAAAAAATGCGGGTTTTTTTTGACAAAATGGCGGCCATTGAAAAATGGGGTTTTGAGGGTCAGACCAGAATGGTGACAATTCTGCGTCGATTTCACTTAGTTTCTTCAAAATCGGTTCAGTGTAACTGGAGATATCATGGCCGCCAGTTCGAAAAACGTGGTTTCGAGATAAATGCGCTTAAAGGTTGAAGTAAACTCAAAAATGACTCGTTTTAGCGATGACATTGTTCGACAAAAAAGGCTATCAGCCATGCTCCCACTTTCGCTTTCGCAAAAACTTGAGTACAAATTTAGTCCAAAAACCGGTTTGAAATCGCAAAAGTTTTGCGAAAGCGTGAATGAGAGCATGGCTGTATATCTTCTAAAAAATTTCGAATTTAAAAAAATCCTTTTAGGGCGATATTCTCAAATATCCAAGCTATAAAAAAAATGAGAAAAAAAAATATGAAACAAAAATTTTGCACATGGTGTTGGTCTTCCGCAAAAGCGTTCTGAAAAAATTTGTAAGTCCTATTTCTTTTATAGTTAAACTATTTTCTTTACACAATTTCCCACACACACACTTACTCTCTGCATTATTGCAACTTGTTATTGACGAGCTGGAAGGAAACTTGTGTATTTTATTAACTAAGTGTACTTATCAAAACTTTTTATAAGTGGTTTCAATCCTGGGTAAAAATCCTGATGCGTTCCCATGTCCTTGCTCCCATTTTCGCATTCGACAAATATTTTACGATTCTGAAAATAGCCGGTTGGAAATCGCAAAAAGTTTTGCGTAAAAGTAAAGCTGCTGGTAAAGAGCTGGTTTGCTCTCACTTTTTGGCCTCGCTCTTGTTGACAAACCCTGCTCTATTTACATATTTTCACATGCCATTTTTACCGTATCAACGAATTAATTCTTTTCATACACTGACTGAACTTCAATACACTCAAAATGATGATTTGCGGTGTAAAACCACAGAATTTTGGGAATAGCCATGACTTAAGCTGCCCTTACAGTTGTCATATATCTCTAAAGAGATTAAACTTATCTGAAGGAATCGATTAAAGTTCCCAAATTTTCAAGTCTTACAAGCGGTAAGACTCGTCCATGAACTGAACCGAGCCGAACCGATTTTTCTTTGTGGTAAGACTCGTCAATAAACTGAACCGAACAGAGCCGATTTTTCTTTGTGGTTTTCGGTTCGGATCGGCTTTTTGAAGGGAGGCCGGTTAGGATTGCGGTTCGGTTTATCAGCTAAAACTACGGTTCGGTTACGGTTTGGTTCGCTTCGGTTCAGTACCGGATTGCATTCCTGCTTTAAAGGGTCGGAGTTGCTTCCTTCTGTCTGTTACATACATTTGTACAGCTTTATGATAGCTTTTTACCCATTTTTTTTAATGGGTACAGGGTATAAAAACATGATAAGAAAAAAATATTAAATTGATAAACGCTAGTATCAAAATGATACTTAAAGTTTGACAACTAAACTATATAAAATTGATAAGACTTAGTATCAAATTGATACTAAAAAACGAATACAAACATGTTAATTTGATATTCTCGAAATATTTTAATTCTTTTGAAAATATAAACGTGATATTTGGAGTATTAAGATGAATTTAATACCCAATAATTTCAAATTGATGACTTAATAGTTTTATTTTGATGATTCCTTTTTTTTGGATTGACTGCCTACTAAGAAAACTTAAGGAATTGTACTGTACTGCTTTTTGCATGAGCCGATTCGTGCTGTAGTGCCGCATCGCAGTACATGATAGTACAGTACTAATAATAACCATGGGCTAGCTGGTTTTTGAATGAGGCAGAGACAGAGACTTTTCACTTACTCCTCTTTACTTGTTCTTTTCGTTCACAGGTGACATACAACTGGAGAATCCCCATATGCGTCTGTTATTCGATGAGAAGAGCGGTTTCCTAAAGACCATAACCCGAAAGAACCAAAAGAAGCAGCTGCTTAAGCCCATGCAGTGCAGCATCAAGTTTGCCGCCTATCGCAGTGCCCAATTCCATTCGGGTGCCTATCTCTTCAAGACCGATCCCGAACAGAGCGAGGCCGAGAAAGATGTTCTGGAGCAATACACCGATGTGCGGATTATTATCACCTCTGGTCCCATAGCCAGTGATGTAACTGTAATCTATGGTCCATTCCTTGCCCATACTGTGCGCATTTTTAATACGCGAACACATCTGGATGCAGCCGTTTATATAGAGAATGATATAGATTTTGAGCCTCCGCCCAAGAATCGTGAGACGGAACTGTTTATGCGTTTGGTCACAAACATAGACAATATCGCTTCCGGGCCCTTGCAGCGAGATCCACTCAAGGAGCCCGCCGAGGCGGGTACCATGCCCGAGCTGCCAGTGTTTTACAGCGATCAGAATGGCTTTCAATATCATGAGTAAGTTGGGAAATCACTTACGAAATTCATTTGCCTAATCCTTTTCATTCCTTTCTACAGACGCATCAAAGTTCCAGCCATTGGTATAGAAGGCAACTATTTCCCCATCACCTCTGGAGCCTTTTTGCAGGACTCGCGCCTACGCCTTACTCTTCTCACCACTCATGCCCAGGGGGCAGCCAGCTATGAGCCCGGCCAGTTGGAGGTCATGTTGGATCGACGCACTCTTTACGATGACTATCGTGGCATGGGCGAGGGTGTGGTAGACAGTCGTCTGACCCGTCACAAATTCTGGTTGCTGATCGAGGACTTGCCTAAGGGACAGCACTTGGTCCAACCCCCCAGCTATAAGCTGCCCAGTCTACAGGCTCAGCAATTGGCCAATGGCCTGCGCTATCCACCCAATCTCTACTTCATCAGCAACTTTGAACAGCCGCAGGCGGCCCTACAGAGTCTGGTGTATCTGCTGCCTCAAGGACAACTTCCATGTGATGTGCATCTGACCACTTTACGTACTCTGTCCGATCCAGAGTTGCAACTTTTTCCGTCCGCTTCAGCTTTAATGGTCATACATCGTCAGGGATTCGATTGTAGTGTGAGTTCAGGTCCTGAGGAGGGGCTGGACATGTTATGCCCACTGTCTACAAAAGGCTTGGGTGCCGTGCAACTGGGTCAGCTGCATGTGGAAAGCATCGAAGCCACCAGTCTGACGGGTTTGCGAGAGAAGCACAATCCGCCTGTACGCCTGCAATCGCTATCCCAAATCAGCCTGGAACCCATGGAGCTGCGCACCTTCAATCTCACCTTTCGTGGCGAAATGTAAATCAAGCGCTAACCCAACGAATCTCTGAAACAAATATTGTATTTATGTTTTGCCTTTTTAGTCCGTAAGTGCAAAGTGCAAAAGTGTCTCAGTTTATTCAGCTTTATTCCAACAATTGTTTCTCTCTTTCTCTCAGTACAAAGATCTTAGCACGACTTAAATCAATAGCCATTCCGTTTCTAGCCAATCTCTGCACCCACACCCATCCCCACATATTGTACCATAATTTCTCTAGAATATTTAGCTGCAAATATTTAGCCCGCAAATTTAGACAAATTTCATTTTGATTTTCCCTTACTTATTTAGACTGATTAGAAGAAACCTAAGCAAAATTAATTCAAATTTTTCAACTTGTAGCATAAGATTTTATAAAATGAACGCAAGGTTAAGCCAAATATTACAAGTAAACATTTATTAGCATC
Source organism: Lordiphosa magnipectinata (assembly GCA_037044535.1). Taxonomy (NCBI): domain Eukaryota; kingdom Metazoa; phylum Arthropoda; class Insecta; order Diptera; family Drosophilidae; genus Lordiphosa; species Lordiphosa magnipectinata. Next base: position 899,756 of record JBAMBO010004042.1, read on the forward strand.
ACATATAAATAAATATAAACTGTAAATAATAGTTTGTTCTGTCAAAACGGCACGATAACATATAGTATGTACACATGCATAGCTCTAATTTATGATAATCTCGAACCCTTTTAGGCTTAAGATATGAAGTCTAGTGCTACGGATTTCAAAATAGTTACTACGGATTATAGCAAAAGTCCTCACATTCAAATCCAAGCTAAGTTAAATCTAAATTAATGCATAGAGAAACTTAGATAACACCTGACAGCAAAAGACATTTTAAATTGGACTACGTTTTGCATATTTATTGACGACAAGTGTATAACATGTACGAGAGCATGTAATTTTAATTTAAACAGATAATAAAGTATTAAATGAAACCAAATAATAAACCAAGGCTTATACATTTTTCATAAATTGGTAGGTAAACAAAATGGGACTGAGCGATGTCATTAAAGACTGAAAACTACATAAGCAGATCATAGAAAATGCTTCCTGGACCTAAAACGAAAAACTACATGGATCTGGTACTTTGGTTTGGTTCGGTTCAATCGTTCGCAGCATTAAATTTTCCTATTATTCATGTTTGAAATTGAGCTATTATTTTCGAAACTAAAGTCTTACAAAAACAGGGCTGCAAAACGGTTCGGTTGGGAAATTCGAAACGAACCTGAGCAGAACAATTTTTTCCGCCCAAAACTGAACCGAAGCAAACAAAAATCGAAATGGATTTGGGTCATATAGTCAAAGGTTTACAAATGTTTTAATTATTATTATTAACAGAACGTTCTTCCCTCTATCGTGGCGCAAACTGACTGATGCGTGATATATCATATACCATTTATTAATAAATTACCTTTCGTCTTGCAGTGTTGTTTAAAGTGTTTCATAGAATTGTCAGTTACATTTAAATTCGAAATAATTTACAGTTAATTTCTAATACTTTCTTTTCTAGCTGCTATAAATGTTAAGTTTGCCATTATCCAATGTACAGGTATTTTTTTAGTGCCATTACGTTTGAATGTTCGTATTTAGAAAGTGGTAAGAAAAACGTTGTCACATTTCAAACTCAATCCCAATTCGTACATCTGCATTTTTGGATCCAAGAAACCAAATATTTTTGACCTTAGAACAAAATCAAGTGGCAAAGAAACACATTGCCGTGTTGTTTAATCGTCAAAAGAACTAATGAATAAAAGTATCAATGATTCTTTACAACGTTTATCTGATGAAGATAAAATGGAATCTTTAACTAAGAAGCAAGATAATAATTAAAAGTTACAAATATTTAATCGGTTTTTTAATCGGTTTATTTAAATTCTGGGGAAACTATCATTGTTATAGTCTATTCACACCGGCCTCAGCTTCGAAAAACTGTCAAAGTCGAAGCTGCGAGATTTTGTTATTATAGGAAACAGGCTAGGAACGACTTGACTAACGCAATAATATATAAGTTTTTTGTAACTTGCAGCGTTAGGATGGTATTTCAAAATAAATAAATAAAATAAAAAATAAAAAAACAGGAAGGCTAGGTGGTAACTCAAAAGTCGCCAACTTCAAGTTTCAGCACAGCTTTCATTGGTGTAACCAAATAACTATCATATGGTTATCGTTTCCAAGTGCTTTTGGCGATACTTTGCAACCATACTAAGTAAGTGATTTTGAAGCTGTGGGTTTAGTGTGAACGTATGCTGCAGGTTTTCGCAGTTTCGACAATGCTGCGTCCAGTGTGAAAAGGATATAAAGAATTTAAAACTGTTACATTTGTTGTATAAGTTGTTCGTGCAACACAAGTATCAGACGAGCGCAATTTTCTACTCTTATATTGGTTTTAACCAGCCATAGAGCCAGAATTGATGAAAGTTTACTGGAAGACTTACTAATGATTTACTTACTAGGTGGGGTGAAAAGTAACCTCCTTGACCGCCAGAGTGCGCTGCTATCGCAAACAAAAATAATGTTGCCTTATAGGACATAGCGACATAATTCCGACGACATAATTTCGCCCAGTACATTTGGAATCGAATATATGTCGTTTTCGATCGAAATTATGTCGTTTTGAAACGACATTATTCCGAAAAAACAAAACGACATTATTTCGCTCGAAACTATGTCGAAATTGTTTCGTTTTTTTCTGTCGAAATAATATCGTCGGAATAATGTCGTCACCCCCCTTATAGTCCTTTCATATTTAGGAAGACATGCCACATTTCAGCGAGATACAGCCCTCATATGGTTTTCACCCTAAGCACATCATTCAGGAAAGAATGGATTTTTTGAAAGATGTGAAACACGGATTGACACTGGCCACATCCAACATCCACCATCCATTGTCAATGTACTCAGTTGGCAAACAAAGATAGAAAATGTTTACAAATTGTAAGAAATTATGAATATTGCCAATTTTTTTTTCAGTAGCGCAACAACATTACCAATTGTTACAAAAACTTATGGTGGCGCTGGATTCAAATGAGCTAATCGAAGAATTCGACGGCGAGGAAATGTTTGCATGGCTTTCTAGTTCCATGTGCTACTAAAATCGTGCGAGACAAATTAACGAAAATTTAAAGATGGCTTCATGTGTAGTCCGAGAACAACCACATCGGAACAATACTTCTGCAGATTTTAGTCCGAGCAGATCAGATCTGCTATAGCAAATAATTGTGTCAACAGAAGCCAATAAAATTATTATGTCCAAATTAAATTGTATTTTTAATTCAGTTTATTTTCAGCTAAATATTTCACTGGTCAATGCTATCAATGAGGTCGAACAGCAGCTATTCATAACAGGGTCGATCTCTGCGAACATCTCATTATATTAATAGATAGGAAACATTCAAATTATTTTATTAAACTTTCTAGCATTATCCCTAGAACGAGTGCAGCTTCTCGTTGGATGTAGTCCCACCGCTTGGATGGAGGATGTGTACCTTTGTACAAACATCCGACCAATGAATGTCCATCCCGCCTTCCCTCATGGACTGGTCCATCTCCGTGTACACATGGGAGTTCTTGCTGGCCCTCTTCAAGCCCTCAATATTCTCCTGTCGCACGTCGATGAGAAGGTTCTCCATCTCTGCAAACCATTTCACTCTGCTCGCGGATATCGCGGTTATCGGCTCCAAGGAAAAATAATTGTAAAATAACAGAAATAAAAAAAAAATCCATATCTATCATACATACCAGCTGCTGCTGGCTTCGACATTTATCTTATTCCAAACATTCTTGCCAATAATTGTTTACATTTTCACTGTGAATTCCAATTTTTTCACAGTGAATGACAAATTTTTAGTGCTGTATCTCAGAACTATCGGCTGAGAATGTAGTCGAACAGTGTGAGATAGGAACATCCACCGTGGATGTTGAAATGGATGAGAATATTTCGGCACGGCAAAACCTTACTGCACATCCAGCCAATGGATAGTGGATGTAGCCCAACGTGAATAGCGCGCACACATGCCACTGAAAGACGAAGTGACGGCAGAACTTAAGGCTGATCTTGACAAATAACCACTCTCCGTGCATTCAAGTGTGGACAACAAGCACTGGTTTTATCTCCCGAATTCAGTTGTAAGCTCAGCTTTGTGGAATTAATCAAGCATGTTTGTTTATTTCGGTTAGCTGACATACTAAAATATCATGGACAGCCATCAGTTCATCTTTCAGCCGCATGTGTGCGTGGGCCCTAAGTTTTGTTTTGACAGCTGATTGTCCACTGCCGATGAAGTCCGCAGCGGCAGGCCCTCCGACGTGGTTACACAGGACAATGTCAAAAAAATATATGAAATGGTGTTGGCTAACCGGAAAGTGAAGGCGAGCGAGTTATAGATGGCACAAGGACTTGTACTAAACGCTCACGCCATATTTTGGTCGAGATTCTGCATATGAAAATTTTATCCTGCTGCTGGGAGCAGCACATGCGGACCAAAAACACGAATGCCCTACTCCAATTGTTTCTCCATCCAACTTATTCGCCCTATTTGGCTCCCTCGGACTATTATCTTTACCGAAACCTCAAAACATGGCTCAGAAATAAAAAATTCAGCTCGCGCGAGAACTCTCTAAATGTCTTGTGCACATATACCAGGGGGCTCCCGATAGTCTACGCAAACACCTTGACTGAAGGACACAGATCTTCTCAAATGGGATTTTGCAGCTGTTCCATACACTTGGATCCCATATCTCCAGGCAGGTGCTATAATAGCTTTGTATATATATGCACTTTATTTCGCAGTGAGAGTTGGTTTCTGCTAGAGAGAAAGCCATCCCACTTTCTTTACAAGCGCGTTTATATGGGTTCCAAATGTAAGGCGCTTGTCTTGATATATTCCTAAGTATTTATGCCCAGGTAAGGAACGTAATAGCTCATCATTAAGGAAGATGCCTGGACACTCATCATGAAGTCAGTCAGTTGGGCGTAGAGATTTATATGTATAGCTGAGGCTATTGGCTTTTTGATGTTGGCTGACTGGGAGTATATATTTACTCTTCAATAAAAAAGTAAATGACATATTCCAAAATGGGTCAAAATAGGTTGAAATATGATTAGACCTATACTCAGATGAGATAAAAATTTAGTTCGGCACAATACTTCACACTTGATTCAGCACTTGTAAACCTGATTGCTTTCCGAACAGCAGTCTTCTTTACATGAATCCGAATGAAGCCGAATCCGAATTACATGTTTATCTCATCTGAGTATAGGCCTTAAGCATATTCTCAAATATATATTTAGGTCAAGAAGATATGTAAATATGTAAAAAATGCAAAAAGAATGATGAGTTAAAATAACCTATCTTTCATGAAACATATTTGTATGCCAGCAGATATTCTCTGGGACAACCTAATAAAAATATTATTTTACCCAAAATCCAGTGTCTAGTTATAAGGATAAGATTAGTTTGATTGGTTTGAAGAGCGAGACAGAGTTCACTGCCATATGTAGGTTATTTTATTTGGAATATATGGTTAGAAGCACGCAGGGAAAAGTTAAAGTCGTTTCACATGGAAAAACATGTTCAACTTATAAAATGTAGAGGAATCTTTAGATAAAATTGTCATTGATTTAAGTCTGTTTACTGATATGGAAATATATTTTATACGGACATTTCTTTATTTACATCAAAATGTTTAAGATCTAAGGTATGAGTGTGAACACCACAGATTGTTTAATTAAGCTAGTTAACAACATTGTCAACATAAATATCTTCTCTTATACTTTAAAGGCCAACATATTATCATTAATTAATTAATACGTAGCCAGGCATCACTCGACTTGCTTCAATGCATGACTTTGTCAATAGCAAACCAAAAAATTTACTCCAGAGCTAATTCAACTCCAAGATGTAAACGATATTTGCTTAATGTTAACAAATAAAACCATTTGGAATGACAAATAGCAGAAAATGATTTGTTGTCGTTTCCCTATTGACGGAGAAGCAAGTCGTACAGAAATTTTAACTTCGCAATAAAAATTAAAACAGTTTTCCACTTGTAACTCGAAGTTGTATTTGGACATTTTGGTTGCGAAACTATGCCAGAACTTTCCTGATTTATGTTGGGTATTTCCATTCTGTCCAATGGATCCGTCGAACACATTTTAAGGCTTAACTTATAACTCTTAATAAGCCCTGAACAAGGCTGATTTTTTGTTTTCAAGATAATTTCATTCGAACGTGACAAAAAGTGGACCTTTCGATGGAAATAACCATATATACATTTGATGTTAGAGCTCTGGAAAACTTAACAAAACACAATTAACAATGATTAGTTTAAATATTGACAATGACATTTCGCCGTGTTCATTCCATTTGGCTATTCCGGCACCACTTCATAGATGTTTGCACCCTTTTTAAGCAAATAGCCGCCCATGTTGGCTATCTCCACCAGCTGTGTAATGCCCGTCATGATGCCAGCTCGTGTACCAATTTCCTTCAGCTCCTCAAACTCAAAGATGCTCCTGCCCAGAGCCAGTGAACGTAACTGCATCATTTGGACAAAGCTGCGCAACTGAGAATTGCGACTACCACCCGCAGCGTTGGCGGCGGCACCACCGGAAGCATTTTCAGTATTAAGACTTGTCTGGGTGATGCTTTCGGTCAGCAGAGCGATGACATCGCGTACATGAGGAGGTGAGACCACTGAGGAGAGATCCAAACGGGCCCTTGCCTGGCTAAGATGAATGAGGCCAAGTAGTTGTCTAGGGCGAAAAAAAAGAAATAAAATAAAAACAAAATAGTTATCAAGTTCGTTGCCCAAGTCTTTTGTTTTGAATGATGATTAAGACCCAAAGGGGATTTTGCTAATTTCGTTAATTTTGTTTACAACAACAATTCTGTAAGAATCTTTAACATATTTGGAAACATGTTTAGCCAGTGGGAAGACCCTTATTACCACAAATAGTGCGATAACATCGAACCCCAATACTCATAGTAATTTCCCATAATTCAGCTCGGATGTGGGCAGCAGCATCGAACATGTTACAACGCATTTTTAGTTGTTTTGGTTTTCGGAAACCAACGCACTTGAAGGTTTTGAAACAACATCATCAGCAACGACAACAACCAACGCGAACCCGAACCCGAACCCGTCCCCAGCGCTAAACGGCACGCATCTTCCCATGCCTCATTTCATTCTCGGCTCGCGCGTTGACTTGCACAGATCGCTCGATTCGGTGCAAACGAAACCAATTAATCGCAGAGTGCAGTGTGTGGAGTGCATTTCCTAATATTTTTGGCATTGGGAAGCGCAGCCCCCGCCTTTGTTTTTGTGTGTCGCGTTGATGAAACTTTGATTTTTCTGTTGCATTTTGTTGGCCCACGGCGATTATTTGTGTTGAAAGTGCAAAAGAGTTAAAGTGAATTACAAAATTAAGACCCAAGATGTGCTGCTTTCAGATCATAGCCCTAGGCGTGATATTGGCAACGGCACATGGCTTCCATTTGAACAGTAAGTGAAATTGATGAATTGCTTAATTTAATGGCCAAATAAAAATGTCAATTATTGCCCACAAAATGGCACCATAAAAAAATTCTATTAATTGTTAAATGAAATTACAATCCGATGCACTGATATAACAATATGGATTTATATTGGAAAAAACAAAAACAAAGGAAAATCAAGTCATCAACACAAAATTCTTCTAATGACACTAAACAGCAAAATTATACATTTTCAAGTGTGCAAACTTAAGGTTGATGGATTTGCAATTGGCCTATTGATATTATAGTTTTCCATCGATTTGTAAGCAAAATACCAATTGGGTGCGAATAATGCTGAGAAACCATTTATGGTCTATGGTATTCATTTTTGTTATAACTTTTTAAGTAAAAAGAATTTCAAATAAACAGTGAACAGTTGTTCGTTTCTTTGGTCTAGGTCTCCAAATTACCAGAAATATCAGTAACAACTCGAATCAGTTCGAAAACCATTTCTGATTGAACAACGATTAAATGATTTTCCATTCCTTACAAGTCGTAGAAACTGCCATAACGATCTTAGTGTCTGCCAAGATTGACTCAAGCGCTTTGTTCAGCCAAATAAGATTTGCTGTAACTAGAAATTTTATTCCAATTTCTTAATATCAAATTCTTTTAAACTAGGCTTATCATAAACCTTCCGGAACCTTTGCTTGTTCTCAATTCCACTTCCACAAAAATTTTGTGATATAAAGCCGGTTTTAGTCCTAGATCTGGACTCCAAGTCACAAAACTTATATTAAAGTGGAATTGAGAAAATGTCTGAATATTTTCTACCCAAAAAGAAAAGGAGAAAGTATTCTCCTTTATCACTTAATCTATGTAAAGTTTAACAGAACCTTTAAGTAATTTAGTGGTACTGTATACCTTCAGATATTATTTAAAAACTATACGTGATATTAACACTAATTGGGGAATAAGAAACGCACGCTGGGTACCTTTAATTTTGTTATAAAATAGTCAAAAAGCCGAAAACTGCTTAATTATAACAAAATGGTGGCGTATACGATCTTTTAGATTCAGTGGATTGGATTCAGTGAAGATGCGCCAAAATGGTGGGGAGCCAATAAAGATTAATCTTCAATTTCGTCTTCTATATGACGCATTCTTCTTTTTTGGCCCGATATTGATATCTGAACCGCTTAACGGACTCGGCCGCTGCTATAAATGTTGGCCAATCTTTTCGGTTTTGCTCGAGGAGGCTTCTTCACACCATGCTTGGCAATGTCTTTCCTAAAGTCTTTCGGTTCCGATTCTTCACTGAAGATTTTTTAGTTGGACTTATTTTCTGACTTGTCTTGATCTAATGAACCACATTAGCTTGATCTGTTTGAAGCTTGATCAATTTGAGCTTTATCTGTTTGGAGCTTTATCTATTTGAGGGCGATCTGTTTTGGAGTCACTGTCGTCTGTCAGTTATTAAAGAACGTCTTCACCATAAGACCATGACCATTGCTAGTGGCCCCTATATCTGATATTTCCAATTGTATAACTTAAAGATTTAAATAATTTAGTTTTCTGAAATTAGATTAAACATATTTTCGAAGTACTATGCAACAAATAATTTTCAGATACATTGGATGAAAATCTGAGATCAATTTAGCATTAATTGGATTCTTCTTAGATATTTTAACTATCCAGTCCAAATGGATACCGAAATTATACAATGGATCAACAATAAATAATCTTTTTTTTCGGCGTAGTGAAGTTTGATTTCTGTAAACCTTAAATGCCTGTACTCAGATGAGTAAAAAATTTAGTTGGCGCAATACTTCGTATAAATAAGACTTCTGTCCAAAAATCATTCTGATTTCAAAGCTGTTCAAAGATGTTTCAATTCATGTGATGTATTGCGCCGAACTTAATTTTTATCACATCTGAGTATAGGCCTCAAACACCAACAGACTTTGCTTACTAAAAAAATATCAAGTAACAAATTGATTCTACATAGCGATACTATATACATATATACTGGCCTGCTCTCGTTTCCGAATCCGATTGATCGGAGTTGGTAAGAGTTGTGATTTCTATGATACGTTTGAAGTATTCGGGCGAATCTTTTTGCCATCTACAGGGCCGAAAGAAGTTAAATTGGGGTTTGATGTTAAAAGCCAAATTACACATTCGCTTTTTGGAAGCGAGACCATTTATTTCCGATTCTGCAGGAATTGATCGGAACAGATAACGGGTATAGGCCTGATATTTTTTGCTGCTCTTTACCAATAGTGGTTTCACAACGATTTTAAACAAATCTGCTACTTAATGTTAGCTGGCTCTAGGTCAGTACAGAACTCCACGTCAAGCGGTACAGACGTGTTATAAATTTGTCCCTGAAGACGGATGCCGAGGCACTTTCGAAATATATCGGAAACAAACCAAAAACACTGAGTTTTTCTTTTCGACCTAGAGCCAGCTAACATCTACATTCTTTTTATGGAAACAATACAAATGAACCGAACAATTTCAATGTGACCCATTGTTCACTGACCAAAATATCGATATATCGATCAAATATTGACAACCCTAACTCGAACCAAAAATACTTTTAACTTGATTTAGTTGAACCTTTTTTTTTTAAAATGAATCAAAGGGCACTTTGACTCCATTCCTGCAGGGCTCTAATAGACATATCAACTCAGCTCGTCATGCTGATTAAGAATATAGTTTGCGTAGTAAGAGATGCTTCGTTCTATACGTTACAAATATTTCGACAATTTTAAAATGAAATAGGGGAGTAAAAATTGTTTTTTAAGACCTATTTCCAGAACGCACGAAAATAAATTTTTTGTGTTGAACTTCATATAAAAAAAACAGCTTCGAACAGTTGATGAGCCATTTATTTAGTCTCATTTATTTTGTTGATTTCCAGAAGAGAAACTAAATAATCATAGCGTTGCCACATCGATAGCTTGTGTGGATTGCAAGCACTGCCGATTTGCTGAACTAAATTGAAAATAAAGAAGAAGCACTGATTGCTTGTCTTTTTTTGCTTTCATTGCTTTTAGCAGTTCCCAACTGATCTAAGCAATGATTCTATGGAGAGGCAGTTGGCAATCATGCTTTCTTCAGCGAAAAGCCTACTGAAGAGTCGTTAGGAATAACGATGAAACAGTTCTGTATAGGCAACCAGCTCTTTTTGGTGGTACAATGCATAAGTTGTTTACAGTTGTGAAGAAACGCAACTTTTTCGGACCTAGAGCCAGCCAACTCACACTAATTAAATTGAAAATAAATAATTTGCAGCACATTTTTCGGGACAACATCGAAACAATTGATGGCAAAAGCGAGATGCAACAAAAATGTACAAAAAATAATAAATATATTAGCACATAGATTAGCACTCTTTTTCATTAGTTTTCCATATTTTTTAAATTTAAGTGCCTCAAGACTTTCTCTACCAAGGATCAGGAAGTCGCGCACACTTGTGGTAGTACATCATATAACTTTGATAGCTGTGAGGTGATTTTAAAATTGTTTGAACTTTAATTTGATAAAACATTTTGAATTCAAGCGGCTGACAATTCAGTATGACCCCACAGTTTGACTGCCGTTTTGGATATTTTTTAGTCTTTTTTAAGACTTTGTGGTTCCACTTAACATAAATAAATTGCAATTTCGTGACATACATTTTTATTTGTTCTGGAAATAGGCCTTTAGAAAGAAGACATTGCCCAGCATCAAAAAGTATGCTATAACAAATGTAGCACATTTTAGGTAGGATGGTCCCCCTTTCCCTCCCCATAAATTATTCATTTTGGTTTAGGTAGTTTTAGAACGGATTTTTTTCTCTGTGTACCTGTTCTTATATTATACTTAAACAGATCTGATGACATTGTTGAGCACAATGTCTTCTAATGTAAGCAGATGAACCTGATATCGTATCAAGCAGTCAAATAAAGCGCAATGTATTTATATTTAGTTACTCAATTTAGGGCCGGGGTTTTCACAATTTCTACATGGTGCCCTGCTTAAAAGGGTTGGGCTTATGGTCATAGACTAAGCTTCAATACACGACTCTATAATACAAGATTTCATTGTTTCTAACACCAACTATTTTCTATACTTTAAATCTGGCCGGAAAATTCTGCATGCAAAAAACTATTTTTCATCTGATTGAGTTAAAACTCGGTTTGTAAGGAATACGAAATAATTTGAAATGTGATTTTCCAATGTCGAAAAGTCCGCCCCCAGGCGTGAAAATTACCGGAAAATTCTGCATGAAAAAACTATTTTTCATCCGATTGGCTTGAAACTCGGTTTGTAAGGATAGAATACGAAATAATTTGAAATGGGGCGGTAACGGTAACGATAACGATCAAGATAACGATAGCGATAGACCATACTGATGGTGACGCAGCGAGGCGCGACGGGTTATATGCTAGTTTTAATATATATAAAAGAAACCCATTCAATCACAATCTTGCATTGCAGTAAAGTCTATATTCATATATTTTGCACTTCTCCTATCTTAATCCTTTTCAACACTTAAAACATCATCTGAAAATTTGGATAATAGCTTTGGAAAAAGCGCTAAGCTGTTTATCTTTCGCCTATTTTTATATAGATTATGAAATGAGTCCATTTCTGTTGCCTAGTGTAATATGAAAATAAATATCTATCTATTCACTTAACCGGAGAGTTGCTTATCAAATGCTCAAGTCCTATATTAGCAAATGATGAATTGTAGTATTAAAATTAACAAAACAAAAGTAAAGCTAAGATAATTACAGCAAGTAAAACTTTTATTTGGAGGGTAAAACTTAATCGATTTCCGCCATCCACATAATCAATTGTCATCTTCCGATCACTCGATTTTCGTGACAGTTTAATCGATTACAGATTTTGAAAAGCTACACAAAATGGCATTTCACTCCCACTTGCGTGTTCAAGTTCAAAAATCTTGAATGTTGAATGTTGAAAAGTTCCCCCTGGTGTCGTCTCCATAACTGAGACAAAATAAGTAACACAATGAGTTGGCAATTATTATTATCCAAAACAATTGGTTAAAGATCCATTAAAATGATTCATATTAATTGCTCAAGATAAGAACTAAGCATTTTTATGGATATGCAAAACAAAACACCAAAACGACATTGCTCACAGAACTTGCCTAGGACGTTCAGAGCAGGGAAACGAGTTTCCTTTCACTTGATTGGAGTGCTAATGACCCTTTATGGGATTCTAGAGAAAAAGGATGGCAAAAACTAGTTTCATCTTTGATTGCCTCATGCATCTGACATTGACGCCTCTCTCTCTCTATCTTCTTATCTCCCTGTTATTTTCTTTAGTGACTCAGTTCTATGAGATGCCGCCGCTGTATGATTTGGACGACTATGATCGTTGCCTACAGGAATTTGATCAGGAAACTTCGACATATTGCTTTGTGCGTGCTGAAGTACAGCCAGATGTTTCGGCATCCTCGTGGCGAGCCATTGCCGAGATCTCGCAGTATGATCGCCATCACTTCGACCATCGGCAATTGTACTTTGGTCTCTGTTTGCGAGAGTGCGAAGTCTCGCTGGCCGGACTGGATGCAAATGAGTTAAAAACCCTACAGGCGGGCCTCTTGACGGACAACCAGAAGGTAAGAAAATTAACAACACCTTGTCAGCCACCTAATTCAGTGACTCTGATACAATTTAATTCAATTTTTTTATGTCTTGACAAAGAAAAACCAATTTATGAGATTTCCAAATTTTTGGCTTAAATGAGAGACAACAAAAAGCATAAAAGCAAAAACTACAAGCTACACAAACAAAAAAAAAGGGCAACCAAAAACAACAACACAGAAGCTGTGATAACAGCTCGAAAGTTTATTCAACTCAATCTACTAAACAGGCAGCTTAACAAACAAAGGCGGAACGATAAAGGGGCGAAATGTGGGAAAGCAATTTTGTAGCATCATTTTTAAGTTTGGGGATCAATAATATTCAGGGGTGCCGCAGAATTCACTAGCGATTTGTCAAATCGCTCGAAAATTTTCACCATGCCACACAACTTCGAGTGATTTCATTTTTTAAGCTTGGACACAAACCATTTCGAACTTGACTGCGTAGGGTAGGCACATCGCAAGAGCAAATTAGATTAAGCCTTTTTATGCGTTTTTATTAATATTTTTAAATGTAAAGTAATTGGTTAGTCCCTTTTTAGACAAAATAAACTTAATTTTATTCAACGGAGTTGAATGTTTCTTATTTCAAACAACAAAAGTTCAAATTTGCCAACCGCCAAATATACCAAATGATACCTTGCAACTCTAGCTGCTGTATGGTTACACGAGTACGGCAAACGAAAGGGTAAACGAAAGAATTGCTTTAATTAAATAAATGCCTCTCGCACGACAGATGGAAATCGACGATTTAAGGAAGACGCAAATCCGTAAGGCGACGATAGAGTGCAGCCGTCTTGGATTCGCATCGGACCCTCTTTCTAAATCAGAAGATATACATGGGCAAAATTCTGTGGGTAATGCTCCTGCTGCTTGAAAAGTACCTTGGGCCCAGCTTTATTTAATCGGAGGAAAGGTTGGGCAAATTCATGGTCAGTTTGTTCCAGGCTGCAGCCACCTGCAGCGGGCTAAGTTCTTATGCTCCTTCATGAGAGCCAAGAAAAAAAGTCTCTGCTCTTGAACTCCCTACTGAGCCCGTAGTAGCATCGGTTTCCAAGCATCGATCTCCAGGATGATGTTGTTGTCGCCGGTAATCATCGTCCCGAGGTAGACAAAATCCTCTACAACCTCAAAGTTGTACTCCCCCATAGTAACAAATTGTCCAAGACGCGTAGACTTCTTGTCCGTGGATACTAGGTACTTCGTCTTAACCTTGTTTACCGCTAAGCCCATCAGTTTAGACTGCTTCTCAATCTCTGAAAATGCCCTGCTTACCGCCCGTTCGTTTTTGCCGATTATGTCAATATCATCGGCGTATGCGACTAGCATTAGATCTTCATAAAGAAATGGGACCGATCTGTTGGCATTTGGGCACTGGCGCAGTATATACTCCATCAGCAGATAAAAGAAGTCACACGATAGGGTATCCTAACCTCGGAGAGGTTCTTTCCTATTTTCACGGAGTTTTGAGTGCTTCTCAACGTCATTTGCTGGTATACCACTTTGGTACCCCAATGCTAATTTACAGGGCTGCAAACCGGTTCGGTTCAAAACCGGAACCCGGAATTCCGGCTTTTGTTTTACTGTGAACCAAACCCTGAACCGAACCACGAGGACGAAAATATATGAACCCGAACCCGTTCCGAACCCAAGCTTTTGGTTCGGTTCAAAAAATAAATGTCTTCGATTTGTTATTTTCTCCTTTTCGCACTCCCAATGGTTATTAACATGTATACATACATATTGTACATATGTAAAACAATATAAATACGTGAAAAATCAGCGTATATTACATACACATAGACCACAATAATTCCAGTCTAATATACTACAAGTTCAATGTAAACACCTATGTACACTGCACAATGTATTGAACGTTTTATTTTTCATTTTATACATATACATATGCGCCAATCTAACCAACCCGGTGCATGCTACTGCAGAAACATGTCAGCCGAATACAAACAGAAGTGTGTGCCACACGCAGCGTTGCCAAATTAGTTATTTTTCCCAACAGATATAGCTATTTTGTTAGCTCGAATGCCGGAATCTATTCAGTTTTGCCGGAGCCTGCAACTCTAGCTAATTATATGATATTGTTTAGCTATTTTAAATTAATCTCTACTAAGTTTTAGCATTTTTAACAGTCCACGCGCCAAAATTGGATGCAAAGAAGAATCGAATCAGAAAGAGACAGAAAACACACAAGTCAAAAGAGTAAAAACGCGCATTTCATTTCGTTTAAGAAGTTTTGACTGAGAAATTTAATGCGGCACCTTCAACAGAAGTTAGAGGCATTTTTGATCAAATCATTGTACAAAAAAGTTCCAAGTGTGGCGAATAAACACCAATCGTACTGAATTTTGTGAGTGAAAGACTGATTAAAGTGCATACGAGAAAGTATAATCAATCGGACTGAAGATTTATAGACTAGCAATGAAGGAAGTCCATATTCAGCAAACGAGCGCCAATCTCACGTCAATTAAAATCTACGTCTTACAGTCTTAAAATGTATTTATGCGTCAGGTGTATAACAATTGTATTGTAATTTTGTATATATTGGGAAAAACGAGCAACGAACCAAGGCTCGAACCAAAACCAACGCCAAAAAACCTCGAACCTTAAATTTCCGAACCTTAACCGTTGGTAAATTTTGGTTCGAACCTGCAAACCGGAGGTTCCGAAAAATTTTTTGGGTTTGCAGCCCTGCTAATTTATAAGATTCTGTCTTATTGTATTGGGAAAAAATCTAAATCTAAGCCACCCAAATTCCTCGCCTTCACTAAATTATGCATATTCTTAAATCAGATTAAAAAATAGAGAAAGACTAACTTCGGCTTGACCGATGTTTATATACCTTAGCAGTTCGTAAACTGTATAGAAATAAAGGTTTTCAATGAGTTTCATAGAACAATTTCTTTTGCGCTTTGAACAATGTTAGTTGAGTGATTTTCCAAGCTCAGCAATAGCTGGCACCTTCGTGTGTCCTGTTGTGTGGCAGCCCTGGCCACCGTTGGTCACACCATTTATCGAGCACCATCCCTGACGTGTTAGCAGAACGACAACACGCGCCATCCCTGGCGCTCAGTTTCTGGCTTGGCTCCGGCCAGTTTCTGGCCTGCATCGCTCCGTTCGACTTGACGATAATTGTTAGCTTATGTGATATTCAATAAAGTTAGTTACATATCAAACCCTCGTAGCCAAACTGTTGTTTATATGGCAGCTATTCGATATATATTTATCCGATTTTGATGAAACTCCCCAAAATTTTTGTAGAAACCGATAATACTCATAACCGATAACTACTCGTTAAATACGCTACCATTGAAAACAAAAAAGTTTTTCTCACTAGATCAACTTTTTCGACCGGTCATTCCTATGGCAGCTATATTCTATAGTAATCGGATTTGGGTCAAACGTGGTAGATTTGTGTGGTAGCATATAATATTGATCAGTAACAAGTTTGTGAATCTTTTCTATGGCAGCTATACTGTATAGTTGTCCAATTTTCATCAAACTTTGTGGAATTGTGTGAAAAAAATTTTTCTCACTGGAACGACTTTTTCGACCGATGGTTCCTATGGCAGCTATATGCTATAGTGCAAGTGTACACCGTATTTGTACCAAAAGACTTCGTGCAAAGTCTGGTCACGATAGCTTTAAAACTGACGGAGGAGATAGCATAGAAACAGACGGACATGGCTATATGCATTCAACTCTTCATGCTGATCAAGACTACAAATACTTTATGCGGGGTATTTTGTAATCAGGGCACTCTTTCTTGTTTGAGAGACATTATTGAACTCATCTGACGCCCCCGTGGAAAAAATAATTGCTAACAACGCCTCTGCTCGGTGGGCAGCTTGAATGCAATGTGCATTTACCTAATCCGGGAGCTTTTAATGCTCGAGTTAGATCCGCCGCATAAATTATTTGTGTAGGCCACTACAGAAAGCCGCTGATTAAACTAAAGCTGATGGCTGCTGGTTGATGCTGATGGCGGTCAATGGTGTGGTTGATGCCATTTAAGCCAACGCCATCAAAATGCATCTACCATTGAAGATTACACATAAGAAACCTCTGTTTTATGGGATTTGTCAGAGACACAGCGGAAATTCGAAACCGAAAACCAAATAAAAAGTCCAATGCAGCATTTCTTTCAAGGCCAAGGGCTTGTCCAACCAATTAAACAACCTGAGATTCGGCTCGTTTTTAGGTGAATGTATATCTGGACTTATTATCCACGGAGGCGGACAATCGTCAGCGTCACCAGCGACTGACCAACACCTGCCTCAACTGGCGTCTACAGAGCCGAGGCTATGGAGTGCAGGCCAAGAGTGTTGTGGAATATTGCAATGAGGCCAACACCAGAGTGGAGGATGGTGGGTGGAACAAATATACAGTTTGCTTTAGATTCTAACTGAGTTTAACTCTGTTGCAGATACTTGGAATTTAACCTTCTACACGATACTCTGCGCTCTGCTAGTGCTGGCCTCCCTCAGCAGTCTGATTGATCTTCATCTGAAGCATCGACGTCATGATAAGATGCTCAAAGAGCGCGACCACTATAAGACGCCACCGAAGAGCCGCACACAGCAGCTTCTGCTCACCTTCTCGGTGGCACGCAATTGGTATCGCTTGAATCAGGAGCCCAACGGCAAGATAGGACGGGACTTGAGATTTCTTGACTGCTTCAAGTTCTTTGCCATGTTCATGGTCATCTTTGCCCATACCAATTGGGTGATATACGAGAGCGCTATAAGCAATCCCCAGGATCCCGAGCGCTTGCTGCATACGGCAGCTGGAACACTGCTCATGTCCGGCTCATTGATCACAGTTACCTTCTTTGTGATTAGTGGACTACTGTTGACCGTTAACTGGCTAACGGTGGCTCGAGCATTTCAATCAAAGTCGGACAAATGGAGTTTTGGCCAGTATGCGATGCTCTTTGTCAAATTTAATCTCTTCCGTTACATACGCCTGACGGTTCCATATGCATTTGTCCTGCTCGCAAGTGGAGTTTACTTTGAGAACGCCGGTGGACCACTCTGGCGTCATATCTATGAACGGGAACAGTTGGCGTGTCGTCGTAATTGGTGGACCAATCTGCTGTACATTAATAATTATGTACGCACCGATGAGCGTGTAAGTTTTGGATACACAACACTTGGTAATAGACATCGACTAATCCCTTCTATAGTGTTTACTGCAGGGTTGGTACCTGGCAGCCGATGCACACGCTTTTGTGCTCAGCCTGGTGGTGCTGATGCTGGGACATCGTTTTGCACATTGGAGCAAACAGCTGTATGCAGTTATTTTGGTTGTGTCTATGATTATACCAGCTGTGCTGACATATGTCATGGACTACTATCCGATTTTTATGCCCACGCCGCAGTAAGTAAGCGAGTTTTGCCTTGAAGTTCCCAAACATTTTTGAGTTTAATCTCCACACAGAACACAAAAGGATTCATTTATACATGATCGCCAGTTCAAAGAGTTCTATACCTCATCGCACATGAACTTTGGCGCCTATTTCTGTGGCGTTTTGGCTGCTTTGGTCTATGATCAGTTGTCGCTGAAGCAATATAAATTACGGGAGCTGCGCAGTTTTCAGTTATTTTGGTTTGCCCTCATACCCGCGGGCATTTTGTGGTTATTTTCGGCACATCCTATATATCAGCATTACTATATGGCTCCATCGGCCATTTGGGGTGCCATCTATGCGGGTGTTCAACGTAATCTATGGGCATTCGGACTGGGCATATTCATAGTGGGAATGGCCGGCAAGGTGGGATGTAAGTAACATTTGGTGTATACAACAATTCGACATACAAATAGCACAAATTGGTGTTTTATTTTTAAGAAAATTGCTTTAAACTAATTCAATTTTATCTTGGCATGTCAAACATGAAAGAGGCAAGATCGATATTCTTGATAAATCCTAGGATACCAATGGGATTTGTTACTTAAGACAGAAATGTAGCTGTTGAAGCTGAGAAGAGTATAGATCTTATTGTAATCACTGCAACAAATGCGAAGCTGACAATTTAAGGCATTTAATGAAGAAGCAATGGGAAGCTTCAAGCGATATAATTCCGTATTGGTTTTGATAAGACAATAAAATTTACACAGCCAAGTATTATTTACACAGCTTAGGGGAAACAGAATCGTTAAACGAGTCACAAGCAGAGCTCGCAAAAAACTGTTAACACTATCAGCGTGTACTGTGTATAACTGTTCTGTTACAGACACAACGAAAAGAGGTTGCTAAAAGACACTTTCAATTCGTGTCTTGCTCAATAGCATGTTTTCGCTCAACCAAAGATCGCTTTTTGCGTTTCTGTTTTGCTCATGTCTTTCACTGACCGTTTTGCCGAGAGCCGACTTCCAAAGTGTCTTATAAGAATGTAAGCGTCTTCGTGACTGGGAGCCTGTGTGTGTGTGTGTGTGTGTGTGAGTGTGAGTGAGTGTGTTTGTCTCAGTCAACGATCTTTGTACATATGTGTAGTACGGAGAAATGTATTATTATTAACCTATCAAATGAAATGCAGAAAATATTAGTTTTTGGTAATTGCTTAACGCCTATAAACCATATTTATTTAATTATGTACAATGTACATATAGTACATAAGCCCACCGCCTACCACACGAACAAAACAAATAACACTTTTTGCTGACACTTTTTGTGTTTTGCTCATTTGAAGACAGTTTTTCGTGAGCGGTCGCTCACAAGTGTCCCTCTCAGTTGTTATTGAGAGACCGTCTCGTTTGTTTTGATCAACCGAAAATGCTCAACAGAAAACACATGAGAAGGGGAAAAAAGTGTTTTACTCATTGAGAGACCGAGTGCGCTTTGTTTTTTTCTGTTTTGTCAGTGGACTGATCGAACTGAAAAAAAGTGTTGAGGGTTATTTGCGAGCTCTGGTCACAAGGTTTCAACCTGACAGTGTACAAAAGGGAATTCGGATAGAAAAGCACTTGCAGAATATCAACGTGCAAACCCAATGAATGTTTTCGAACCTCTAATTCGCGGGTTGCGTTTTTAGTCATTTTTATGTATTGTTTGTCCAACAGCTAACGAAATGTGAAAAGGGAGGTAGTGAATTGTGAAGTAAGAAAATAAGATTCTTTTGACTTCCATCTTAGAATTGTTTTGTAGGACAAATCAAGAGCTTAATCTTCGATAAAAATATTGAAACAAAACATTTTAAGCCGCCCTGATAGATATGAAGATATGAAGAGGTTTAAGGGCAGTTTCCACGGGTCGTGAAAATTTTCTCGTGAAAATGTTGATATTCCGCAGATTCTTAACAGAGTCTGCTAAGCCGCTGCTATTTCCATGTGTTGATGGACGTTGGCGTAGAATGCGCAGTACGTTCAAGTGGCCCATGCGACACCAAGCCAAAGGTTGTTACGCGCGAACCCCAGGTAAAATAGCAGCCCACCTCCCGCCCAACCGACTGAGAGGCGCAGCCACTAACGTGTGACATTAAATCCCGAAGGAAGAACATATAGTAATTTTAACTACGGGCTAAATAAGTTAAAATAGAAATTTTTATAGCAGGAAGAGAAGCTTTAGAGTTAATTATTCGGTAGAGTTTATTGTAATCATCACAGAGGACACGAAACGGTTCATGCAAGGCATAGTTAGTATTAAAACGATGTACTGATAGGGGGATAAAATTACGAGTCGGTCTAATAGGAACGTTGAGGTTAATTTGGCCAACCAACTCAGTTGAGTCGATTTCACCATTAATTAGTCTATGTCAGAGATGGGCGCGTCGCGACGTTCAAATGCACACGAGGCAGCGTGTGCATAGGACCTCTGCCGCGGCCGACTGCACAAAATCACACGTACGCTATAAGCATTGTAAGCTATTTATAGACCACGAATGCGGCGCACGCAAATTGTGCTTGTATGCGTGTGAAAAGTGTGACGATATGTGTGCATGCCCATCTCTGATCTATGTATAAAGATTACTCCAAGCATAACTCTACGATTAATAAGGGACGGAAGGTTAATCAAAAGTAGACTACTAGAGTACAATAGTAAACGAAGAGCAAACAATAAAAACTGTTTTTGCACAGATTCAATTCTATTTGGATGGGTCGAATATTGCGGAGACCACACACATGATCCAAACTCGAGAATCGGACGGACAAGCGAAGTGTACAAAATCTTCGTCGTATAGGGATCATCAAATTCCTTCGACCAGCGCTTAATAAACCCAAGAACACTCCTGGCCCTAACAGTAGCAGTAACATGAGAGTCAAATTTAAGTCGGTGATCAAGAATAATCCCAAGATCATTTACCTCATTGGCTGAATCATTTAAGCACTCAAGTGGGACATTATCAAGCATATAAGTGGAGAATTGTGGCAAGCTCCTGTAAAATGTCATAACCTTACACTTGGAACTGTTAAGGTTTAATAGATTATCTTTACACCAAGACTGAAATGCATCCAAGTCAGCTTGCAAATTATAGCGGGAAACCAAATCGTTATATGTTAAACATAGTTGCACATCATCGGCGTACATAAGCACACGAGATTGAGTCAAGACAGACGGAAGATCATTTATGAAGAGAGTAAAAAGCAATGGACCCAAGTGACTACCTTGGGGTACCCCAGAGGTAACCTGGATTAGTTTCGAATATGAATTACAAAATATAACTTTTTGTGTTCTAGAACTTAGGTAATCAGAGATCCAACTAAGAAGGTTAGTTGAAACCCCAATTAAACTCAGTTTATGAAGCAACAAGGAGTAATTAACAGAATCAAACACGATAACAGATTAACACGATAACACACTTTTTTCTATCGATAAACGATTCAAAGAAACCTTGAGCTTATTATTGCGCTGTTAAATGAGCCCGCGAACGTACACAACATATTTTTGTGTACTATTTTAATAAATAATTATTATAAATTGAAATGAATAACACATTAATTGTTCTTATCATTATGCCTTTTTACAATTTGCAGTATGAGCGCATTAACCTCCAATTGAACGCCGGTAATTGTGACTCTTTCATGAAATGCCCTAAAAAATGTCATTAGGCGACGCTTTCTACCGGAATCTATTTTTAGCTGCGCTCATTTTCAATTTGTCCTTCCTCTTAACCGCACAAACTAGAATCGAAACCTATTTTGCTTACGTCACTGCAAGAAAGAGGCGTTAACAGCACTTAAAGATGCGTTATTTTGTTAACATAGCGTAGTGGCCAACGTAAGATAAGAAAAAATAATGGATCAGTTTTTTTTATATGGAGTTTTTCATTTCACGACCGGTTCGCAAGTTTCAAAGCTTGGTGGTATTATGTGAAAGCATAGGAAACTGAAGTTTGGGGGCGTTTGCATTGAAAAAAAAGTTTTTTTTTCACTAAAACTAGTTTTTCGACCGATCGTTCCTATATGCTACAGTCGTCTGATCCGGCCTGTTCCGACAAATGTGCAGCGTATTTGTACCAAAAGACTTGGTGAAAATTATGTTAAGACAGCTTTAAAATTGACGTAGTAGATAGCATAGAAACAGACGGACACGACTATATCAACTCAGCTCATCGTGCTGATCAAGAATATAAATAGTTTGTGGTCGGAGACGACCCTGCTCGAAATGGTAGATCAAAATAATGTTGTTTCATTTGTGCTATTTGTATGAACATAGCTGTTTTACATGTAATCTTAATTAATCTCATGGTTTTCTTAGGGATTTTCCGTAAATTTGCCTGCTTGCCCATCTTTCGTATACTGGGACGTTTAACTTATGGAGCTTTCATTGTTCATCTGCTGGTGGCTCGCATTGTATTGGCCACCGTCAGAGAGCCCATCTACTTTGGCACTGGCATGATGGTAAATAATATCCCAGACTTGGTACAGTTCAGTTAAGATAATGCTAATCTATTTGAAATCTTTTACAGTTTGCCTTCATCTTTTTCACGGTGACCGTCGCCTATTTGTGCTCTCTGATCATGGCTATATTTCTGGAGTTGCCCGTCTCCTCCAGTTTAAAGCTTATTCGTTAGCTTTACTTAAAGTTAAGCTAAACATTAGAATTAGTTAACTTAAATATAACCCTTAATCACTAAAGATAAGCTTACCCCACTCCAATCTGGCTTTGTCCATATTCCGCAGCACTACGGTCGCGCAGCTCCATGAAGAATTGTATAATTGACTTGGAGGCCTCCTCATTGAGCAGCGGCTTGATATTGTTTCGGGCATAGGTCAGGAATTTCTTAATCAAAATTGGAGGCAGTAGATCCAGTTCGCTCTCGCCCTGCTGCATTTCAAGACGTTTATCCAAATCATAGTCCTGCTGCATGATCGAATCATCGCCTTCGGTGTTTGGCTGGTCCTCAGCAAATGTGGCCTCACACATGGACTCACTTAGCTTGGGCTTGAGTGCAAAACGGGCAGCAATCTTGGCACGCTTCTTGGAGCCTGCGTGTAGCAAACGCACATGAGTCGACAGGGAAACATCTCTGGTCGCCGATGGCTTGTCCACCAACACATAGACCAGATGAAACTCCTTGAGTAAAGCGGGCACTATGCGTATATTCTGGAGCAGATATTGCGCTTGATTGAACTGTCCACGTTGGGGATTGGCACAGGCTATGATTGAGGGTTGTGCCGAAAAACAGCCAAATACTCCCGGTATAGGCATATTCATTTCACCCGATTGCATAGACTGCAAGAGCAGAGTCTGTTTGGAGGCCAACTTGTCCACATCATCCATGGTGCAATGTCCTGAACTGTTGGCTGAGATGAGGGCGCCCGCCAGCATCACCCTCTTATTTCGACCCGTGAAGGTAACTCCCATCTTTTGTGCCGACTGAGCGCCACGCTTGCCACTGATATGATAGCCACGTTCCGCGACCTGGGCACAGCTTTGCAGTATACTTGATTTACCTATACCTGGATCGCCCACCAGGAGTACATTGAGCGGTCCCTCATCCTCACCGCCCAAGAGCGAAAGCAGACACCCCGCCTTGGGCAGCTCATGACCATGTATCTCTGGGGCCAGAGATTGGACAAGCAATTTAAAGCTATTGGCCTGCATATTGATCATGGCTATGGCGGCCAGATCGCGTTCACCGAATTCTCTTTTGACCAAGCGGGCATCCTGCACGCTGATGGCCTTGAGATAAGCTTGCATCTCATGAGAGGCTCCGTCGCCTCCTCCGGCTCTTGTTGATGTGGTGGGTAATTCGCTATCAGCGCTAAGTTCTCGCAGCTTGAGCACTCCCGTGACTACAATCTCCTGGCCCACATGTACCGCATCGACCAAATCATGTCTTAGCTCCACGTCCAGTTCACCCCTGGGCGTGTGCTCGAAATCTTTCACCAACGACAAACTGGACTCTTCCACACGTATAATCTGTCTGACCGAAAGACGCGTATACGGAGAACTTCTCAAGGCCAGAAAGTTATCCTTGGCTGCGCACGGCGTCTTTTTGCAATTATACGGATGCGGTGCGTAAGATCCGCGTTGACGCCACGCCTGTTCTGCCTGACAGCGACTGCAGCGAAATGATTGCCAGGTTAAGGCGTATGTGGGCTCACCCACACTGTTCACGATGCCACGGATCGTATACGAAGTGTCCACCCTCTCGTGGCGAATGTTGGCAATAAGCTCTACCGGTTGAAAGTCGACTGGTCGTGCATAGATCTTGCGTGTACGCGTAAGACTTGGTTGTATACACTGTTCCAGGGGAGGTGTCCCAGTCTCTAGTACATTACTCGCCTCGTTCGATTCACTGGCATCCAAGGCGTGATTTATCACCACAGTGTGCATAGCCAAGGCCCAAGTGGCCAAAGTGCGCAAGGGATGTGCACAGAAGTCCTCCTCCATTGACGGCCACTCTCGTTTTAGTTGCTCATCGTCCACAATGCCACTGGCGGGCAATGGGAAGCAGCCACGTTGCCGTATGCGCACAAAGTCGTACTGATTCGGATTACGTTGATAGTGCGCCTCCACTGCCACTATACGTTTGGCCAACTCACTGTCCTCGGCATAGGTGTCGCGCAGAAAGTACAGACGCCAGCCGGGATAGGAACGGGGATTGTCCACCAATATGCTCTGCACTTGCAGTCCATCTTCAGGTGCCACATAGTTCTCGGGACGCAGAAAGCTGCAGTCTAGCGGTGGTTGCTTACTCTTGCCCCAGCCTTGGGGTTTGGTCTTGGGTGGTGGAGGTGTTGCAGCAGTCGCCCGCTGACCAGATGGTTGATTTCCGTTGGCAGGAATGACACGGCCATTGCGCCGAAAATAAAAGTAGGGACGATAAGAACCACCGCCACGAGCACGGCCGCGTATAAAACGACCACGTCCCCTACCTGCCGCAGTAGGATTCATTTTGCTCCCAAAATTTGAATAGAAACCACTTCGACCGATAACTGTCGAACCGATAACTGGCGACAGCTGGCAGCACGCTTTGTTATCGATGATGTGGCGGTCTTTTTTAAATACCAGCAAACAACCCTTAATTAAGTAATTTTAACAACTATTTGCAACTCGACTGATAATTCATAATTTTATTGTATTGTGCTGGCCATGCCTTATCTTCAATCGCCCATCTTGTAAGCCCGCTTAAATTCAAAGTAATTTATTCGACAATTTCTCACGAGGCTGCATATCACGTTCCAGCTTGTCCACTTCTGTGGGCAAATAATCCTCAAACACTGCCTTCATTTTGCTCTTTACATGACGAAAAGTATCCAGCACAAGCTTCTGCTCCACATCGGTTTTGGGCTTAGCCTGATGAAGTTCCTGAAAGAATTCGGCGCATCCATCGAGCAGGCCTATTTGTTGCACTTGCAAACATGACAATTGCTTCTGCAGAGCTTTAATGTCCGAAACTTGCTTATCCACTCGCATGGGTAATGAAGCAATAGCCGACATCTGCACTTTGTGATCATCCACATCAATGACAGTGTCATCTGCTGAGGGTTTGGCAGCCAAGGCGGCAGCCTTGACCTCCGACTGAATTGAGGAGTGCAGAATTAACGAAAATTAAAGTCAATTGAAACGTTATTTACCTTCTTCGACTTGTGCGAGTTTTTCATTTTATTTCTTTTACCCATTTTTCTGGGGTTTTTATTCATCTGACTTACGATTTGAAATAAAATCTGCTTGTTTCATGTAATGAAGTAAAACATAGGGGCTTACTTTTTAATCTAACATATTAAAATGATTGAATATAAAAATTTTGATGGGTTACACCCTTTTTGACATCCGCCATTTTTGTTTTTTTTTTTGTTTAATTTTTATCCGGCTTAGGTTGCTGTTGAGATTTCGACAGTCTCTCAAACTCCTTGTTGAAGCTGTCCAACTTGGTTAGCTCTCTGATTAGATCTTTCATCAACACGCTGTCATTTGGACCACGAGTAAGACCGTAAGCCTCAGCATTGTCCATGCGATGCTGAAGAAGCGGCATGTAGGGCCCCTTGAATTGGGGCAAGCCATTGGCCATGTGCTTGGGTGGTTGAGCTGTTGGCACGGAGCTAGCTTCCAGTTGGTTGGAGCGTCCAGTTAGATTACGAGGATGATTCTGGCGATGTGGACAGTTCGCAGAATGGTGTGGGCAATGCTTGGGCTTGCTCTTCTGCTTGGCCTCACCATTGGCAGTTTCGTCCAAATCCTCGGTCTTGTACTGGGGATTGGAAAAGCGTTTACCATCATTGCAGGCCATGCGCTGATAAAGGCAAAGGAAAGGAAGTCCGCTCTAATACTTACCGCTTTCATGGCTTGGGCCATATCGTAGCCGCCATTCTCGTAGTAGCTATCATCGGTTAAGAGATCATCCTCTAGAGTATCAGCCTTGGGCACAAACTCTGAAGCGCTGGCTCTCAGTCCACCTTGGCTGGTTGTAGCAGTGGCCGCCATCTTTGATTCTGGTGCCTTTTCCAAGCACCATTTTTTATTGGCCAAATATTCATCATCATCTAATCCCGGAAATGAATTGTACTGGCCAGAGTTGGACATTTTTGAATTTTGATCCATTTTCTTCGGATTGTTTAATTAAACAATACAATTAAACAAATAGAATTGTATTTGTTAGCTGCAGCAACAGAGGACTAAAACTTAAACTTGTCTGTGCGCGCACGCTTAACATTCGATAGCATCTAGCATCAAACGATAGAAAATCTAGCTTTTTAGCGGAAAAAGGTTAAATGTCGTGACAGTACTGCGCAAAGGAATTGTAGATAAAACGGTAAAAAAACGAGAAATTTTAAAAATATAATGAGTTTTGATTATTATGAAGACGCTATTGACATCGAATCTTTAAATCGGAATTTTCGAGTTTTTTTTAAAAAAAATGGCGAAAAATACTAAATTATTATGAACACGAGCGAATATATCAATGGTAAAGATCAAAAAGGTGCACAAAATCAAAAAATTTGCTAAATTTTAAATTATCATGAAGATTGTATAGATGGCAATTGGAATGTAAGCTTCACTCTTCGTTTCTTGTTTTTAAAATATTAAAGGGGGGCGAAGCAACGCGCGCCGGGAGCTAGTTATATTATATATTATTAGTTTTCGAATTTAACTTCGCATTTTATACGTCCACGTCTTATTTAACTCATATACCGGTACCAACGTTTCGGTTTCGTTTCGGTGCTATTGGTTCCAATAATAATGGTAAACGGTTTTCGGTTCTCAAAAAAAAAGTTTGGATCTGTTCCGGTACGTGATTTGAAACGGTCTATTTCAGTTAACGGTTCCGGTTTCGGTATTTATTTGGTTATATAAATTACAAATTAGCGAAGATTCACTTTTATGAACGTAACACGAGAAATTTCTTGAAAATACATTAGAGAAGCGGTTTCTCTATCATTTTAGTTTTTTCAAAAATTGATTCTGCTTTGGAGCGCTACAATGTTGCTCTAATACATTCAAGACTCTGGGTTATAGTTTAACATTCCATCCAACCCAAACGAATGTTTTGTCGTACCATTTGCCATATATCCTCTATAAATTTTAATTGAGGGGCATGACAAATTTTTTAATCAATCAAAATCTGCTTCGACCATTGGGGAAGCTACAAACCAAATAATTCTTATTATTAGCTCATGTAGCCCTTTTTAAGCATGTCGCATCTTTTGAGGCAGCACTGTAAAACTATCGGCCATCATCGATGTTTCCTCTCAAGCAAGTACGGTCACATTAAACTGTCGTGAAACTGCAGCTAATACGGCCACTCTGCAGTTTGTTGTTTAGAAAAGAATTAACATCCAAAAATAATTAAAAGCGCCGCCGACATGTCGCTTACAATGCGAATTTTCACCGCCTCCCGCAATGGTTAGTGATTCGTACTTTTATCTATCCTTAAGGCCAAACAAAAAGCAACTAACTTCTTGTAAATGGCTCAAAGTGAGGTTATGTAAGCTTATGTCATAGAAAAAGCAAAACAAACCCAGAAAAATCTCCAATTTAATACTAATTGAATCTTATATTTTTAGGTCAGCGCATGTTTGGCACCCAGGGAGCGTGCCTGCTGGCCGCCAAACGGACCGAACCCAAAGACATCGTCGAGGTGCCCAAAGGCTATGTATATGTCAACAACAAGGAACTGAGCATGGAGTTTGAGGATATCACAGATCGTGCAGCTACCACCATGTTCTTAGGTGAACTCTTCCGTGGCTTTGGTGTGACATTGGCGCACATCTTCAAAGAGCCAGCCACTATTAATTATCCGTTTGAGAAGGGTCCATTGAGCCCCCGTTTCCGTGGTGAGCATGCCCTGCGTCGCTATCCCAGCGGAGAGGAACGTTGCATCGCCTGCAAGCTTTGTGAGGCTATTTGCCCCGCACAGGCGATTACCATTGAGGCGGAAGAGCGTGCTGATGGTAGCAGACGCACCACACGGTACGACATTGATATGACCAAGTGTATATACTGTGGTTTCTGTCAGGTAAGACGACTAGCAGAGCCGTTAAAATGGAATGAGTTTTATGGCTTATCCCATTTGCAGGAGGCTTGTCCCGTGGATGCCATTGTCGAGGGACCCAATTTTGAATTCTCCACTGAGACGCACGAAGAGCTGCTGTACAACAAGGAGAAACTTTTGTGCAATGGTGACAAATGGGAATCAGAGATTGCCTCCAATCTGCAGGCTGATCATCTGTATCGTTAAAAATGTTTATTAGAGATTTTTTTGTTTAGAACATTTTCCAATTAAAAAGAAAATAAGAGTGGAGCGACGAAGGTGGTAAAAGAACATCTAATCTATGCAATTTAATTCGATTTGATCGTCCTACTGCCCTGGTCCAGCCAAACTCTTCTCCATGAACTTCTTCTTGGCGAAACATGTCCACCATTTATTGGGCTTGCCATCGTCCGTGTTGAAAACCTTCTCCACCACACGATTGCCGGTCTCGTGACGCAATTGCAACAAATACTGACGCATTAGATCCGCATCCTGAGCAGTCTGGGGCTTGGCATAGACCGCATTCAAGGGGAATCCCGCCTCGCCGGGAATGTCGAATTTAGAAATGGCCAAGCTATACATCTCCTGCTGACCATGCGACTTGCTGGTGCAGCGTGTCAAACGTTTCAAGCACTCTGTTATGTACAAAGTCACATAGATGAGAACGCGATCCACCTCGGACTAAAAGGCACAAGAGATAATCCAAGGATTTAATTGCATTTGCAGCTTAAGTCTTACTTTGATCTCGTATGTGCGAAAGAAGACGTTGGCTTTGAAGAAGTAGAGTGACTCATCAATAATGTCGCTCTCCACATTGGCGCTGGGTGCTGGTCCACGAACTTGGGTACGCAGTGGCAAAATAGCCAGGTTACCCACCTGCTGGCGGAACTCCTTGATCTGTGAGTGGTAGGCCTGTCAAACATAAGGTGGAATCATTGTGAATCAGATCTTCAGCTGAAAGCTGTGCCTTGGGCGTAAACAAACAAATGCTCCGCGCGAGAGGCAAGGGGCGTTGTCTTTTTACAAGCAAGGGGATTTTATTTACAGATAAAAGGCCATCTTAGAAGGCTTTGAGGGCACAACTACTTACTGGCATGTTAAGTGTTTTAATTCAAAGGGTCTTTATTTGAAATTTTACTAAAGTAGTTTTACTAAATTGAGAAAATTAGTGTGCCCAAGGGCGTCATGCGATGAAATACCTCTATAGTAGGGGGTCGATAGTAGAGATGGGCGCGGACATGATACAATGTATAATTGTATCATGGGCGCGGACCGTGTTTACAGTTAACGCGGCACGAAATAAAAGATATATATTCGGCCCGAATTTTGCTTCGGTTTTCGTGCAAACATTTGAAATGGCCATTTTACTTTTACAAATTTTATATGGAAGGTGGCAAGGAAATCTTTGGTTACTAGACCAAGTCATCCTTGTTCTACGAACAAGGTTTCAACTGCTTAAAGCAGCCCATCCACACCCGAATTTGTTCGACGAATTTGTTTTCTTCGACGAAATGTTCGTCGTTACTGCAGATATTCAAGCAGGTTTTTGTGTTCGACGTTTTTCGGAAAGAATAGAAATGTTTCTTTCTAGCGTGAACATGTTCGTCAATGGAAGGAGAACAAGTGCACGAACATCATTTGTCAAAAATATTTGTAGAGTGAACACTTGTCCAAATGAGCATAGAATGGTTCCTTGAATTTATTGAATGTCCCCAAAATGATCAAATAATGCTTTAAGCTAATTTGAATCGCCATCTAGGCCGTGATTGTGTTAGTTTCCGCTGCCATATTTTCAGGTTAACTGAAAATTATGTTTGTGAGAAACGGTTCGCCTGGTTAGTGGGCAAATGAATTCTTGTTTGACGAATTTGTTCGTGTGTAGATGGCCTGCTTTAGCTGAACAAGTGAACATGTTCGTCGTCAATTGATCTTGTTTGTCCTGTGAATCTTGTTCAGTGAAAGGTGGTTCAGTCTCACTTGCTCATAGAATTGTTTCGTGACTTTTTTAGTCATTTTTGATTAGTGACTTGTTCAGTTATTCTTGCTCAGTCACTTGTTCACTGATTTGTCAGTGACAGTACACTCAGTTCAGTTAGTTGAGCTGAACAACTGATCAACAGAACACTTAAAACAAAAAGAACAAGTGAACATGTACAGTGAAATGAACCACCCAATATTTAGATCCAGTTCGCTTGCGTTTCGTGTCGTGACAGAAAAAAGCCATTCGACATCTCTAGTCGATTGTCGATAAAAATATAAAATTAGTGTGACCGCACCTTGAATTGATTGACAAAAGAGTGACGACATCGCTATTATTGTGTTAGTTTCACAAATTCTTGAAAACATGTCGGACCTTTCCTATCTGGACAACATCTCGAACAAGGAACTGCTGGCCAAATGCCTGGAACACGGCCTGCCTGGTGTGCCAGTCACCGACAGTACACGAAATGTGATCGTTAAACGTTTAAAATCAGCCATCTTAGGGACGCCGTTGAACAAAAGCCAGAAAAAGAACAACAACACCAAAAATGCTAACTCAGCTGCAGCTGCCAAGAAAGCGACTCCTAGACGTGAAACTATACACGGCGGCAGCAAGGTGAGCCACAGTCCGAGTCGCAGTACCAACAACAACTACAATGAGCACAGTCGCCGTACTATGGCTTATGGTCAGGGACTGGACAACACTTCAGTTTCTGGACGCTCTGTACAGACAACCACAACGGTATCAGATGTGGGCTCCCAGTCAGAGGATGATGATTACTGGATGGTGCAGGCACCACATATCCGTTACTCGAAACCGACACAAACATTGCCAAATCGTGGGGATCCGCAACTACGTCGCTCAGTTTCATTGACCAAATCTGGAGTCTTGACCACGTCCTACACGCGAGAAGTGGAAAAGCCCCATTACGATGATGTGGATATGCCACAGAGTCATACCTATCAGCGTCCGGCTGTACACTCTCCTCCGCTACCCAGCTACGAGCCAAGCTTTAGACGCACTATGGCGAGTGATTTGGGATCAGTGTCAAAGCCAAGACTGACACAAACTCAGCTAAACTCTACCAGCTATCTGGAGGATGCTGGTTATAATCAGTCGCCTTCAAACACTCTTCATTCGCCCAGAAACACCTTTAGTGGTTCAGCCAGACCATTTGCCGAGTACCCAGCCACGGCCGCCAACCCGTTGTTGCAACGTCAGACCATTGGAGGAGGACGGCTGCCGCAGCCCACCGCCACCGTTAACACTCTCTATCCACAGTTGAATCAATTCTATGATCCACCAGCACGGAATGCAACGGAACAGCAAACGGACAGCGAGTCTGAGGTAGATGAGGAACCCAGCCTGAGTCCTACCAGATATTCTCGTCAGCGAACAACACCACTGGCCAGGCCACAATCAAGACGTCCTATCGCCCACAATGATGCTCCCATGCAACAATTTCGTGAGCTGATAAAATCGCTGAATGCGCAATATCATTTGAAATATTATTTCTTTGTTATACTGGCCGCAATGCTGGGCACATTGGTGTATGTGCTAATGACGCCTGCGTAAGGAACAACACTTGGATGCTTAGAATCTGGACTCTGTTTGCTTTTATTCAAACTAATTGACTTGATAAATCATTTCCTAGTTAATATGATTTTTTCTTCTATTTATGGCATTAAAATATTTGTTAAATTGTTTAGATAAGTAATTTATGGAAATGTGGCAGGAGAAATATTTTTATAATACATGGATTGGGTTTTAAGATAAAGAAAATACTTTACTTTCAGAAGCCGAACGAGTTGCTAAGACGAACTTCTCATTCTCCACTATGATGGTTCCAATTTCGTGACGAAGAGAGTCGAGTTACTCGTTGGGCAACGGTTTGAAAAATAAAATCTATGTTGTGGAGCTGAATTATGGAAACAAGTTGTTAAGAGGCATCATTTGGAAATTAGAGTGCACACTGAACACGACTTTAATATGTAGAATACAAGGCCAGACAGCTTGATATGACGTACCTGAAGTCCAGGAATTCGTGTGGCATATCGAATGACGCTAGAAAGTGCCGAGTGGCTTCTGAACTAGCAAACACTTGGATAATAGCGAGAATACTTTGGGATGCTTGAGAGGGTTTTCTAGTTCAGACGACCGAATTTTTCCTATTTTTTTTAAAGTCTTGGAAAGAAAACGCTTAAAGATTTTTTAATTCTGTTTTTTGTATTTCGTAGGGCAATTTATTGAATAAAATATAAAATTTAAAAAAAGGAATTTATGGTGCCGGTTAAGAAGTTCTCGGCCTCCCAAAAAGAATGGTCTCAAAAAAGAAATATGTACAATGTTCGCACGATGGTGGGAGTATACTGCATGAATGCCTTTATCGTGTGAACCTCCAGAAAAAAAAAAAATTGGTAGAAATGGCAGCCATTTCAAAATTGAAAAACATTTTTCACTTTTTTTTTTAGTCCAGTGTACCAAAAATATAGTAAAACCAAATTTTCGGTGATGACACGATAGCGCCTTTAATTCTGCGTCGTTTGGCGCTTATTTCATCAAAATCGGGTTCAAAGTTTCGACAACTGTTTTCGATAAAATAAAAATTATTTTTAATAGATTTCAAAACTTGGATTTGATGCATTTGGGTGTTAGCTTTCACCGAAAAAAATTGATCAAAATCGGTAGAATCTTCTATATGCCAAGTACTACAACGCATTGCTGATGCTTCCTGGTATGTGAGGCATTCAACTTTATATCGCGATTTGAATGTTTTGCCGTTATGCGCCCAAATCAATATGCATACTAGTAGGTATCATGACCAATAGACTTGCATCTGAATTGGTTACAAACAGGCTCAGAAGACGCCTTAACCGACGAAATCCCTCTGACCTCTGGGTCCATGGAAGGCGTCCCTCGGGCCGCCTCATCAACTTGGCATAATTGTCCCCTTAGGACTATCCCCTACTAATGTTTGCACGCTGCTGGTTTCCCCAGCAAGATGACAGATCACTCCCAGGACATGTGCTGCGTGTTAAGTTGTTATCCCAGGCGTTCGCCGTGCCGTCTAAGCCCCGTATTAGTAATTCTTGTTAACTATTTGTAAATAGATTAAGTTCCATGTATCAATTATTCTCCTAGCTATCATTAAAACTAAAAAAATTTGGGAAATTTCGATCAAAGTGCGTCAAAGCATGGTAAAAAAAAATCTTATAAAATTTTCAAGTAAAATTTTTTTTTTCAAAATAGTGAAAAATTAGTAAAATTTTTTAGCTTTAATTGAAGTCTTTTGATAAAATAAAGAAAAAACATGAAATTTTAAAAAATACGAGGGTCGATGAACATTTTTTTCATATACGACGAGGTCGTAGAAAAAATTTGATTTTGTTTATTGTTGTAAAACATATTGTCGGATCTGCTTGAAAGTCTTACAGGATGTTTTTAAGACCCCAAAAGAACGTTTAAGTAAATAAAAATATCGAAAAAGGCTATATTTGGGAAACAGCACTTCATCCCGCCATTAAAAAAAAAAATATTATATAAACAACAAATTTTTTCTTGTTTTTATACCCTTGTAGAGGGTATATTAAAATTGTCCAGATGTTTGTAACGCATAGAAGGCAGCATCTCCGACCACATAAAGTATATATATTCTTGATCAGCACTGAAGAGATGATTTGATATAGCCATGTCCGTCTGTTTCTATGCTATCTCCTCAGTCAGTTTAAAGATATCTTAACCAAACTTTGCACGAAGCCTTTTGGTACAAATACGCTGCACATTTGTCGGAACCGGCCGGATCGGATGACTATAGCATATAGCTGCCATAGGAACGATCGGTCAAAAACTAGTTTTAGTGAGAAAAACTTTTTTGTTTTATTTTTCAGTTTTCTATGATTCTACATAATTCATAGTGCATAGTTTGATGAAAATCGGACAACTATATAGTATAGCTGTCATACAAAAGTTAGTTCAGAGAAAAAGTCTTAGTAGGAAAAACTTTTTTGTTTTCAATGCTATCGCTCTGTTACTGATCAATACTATATGCTACCACAGAATTCTGTCAAGTTTGATCCAAATCGGATGACTATAGCATAAAGCTGCCATAGGAACGATCGGTTGAAAAAGTAGTTCTCGTGAGAAAAACGTTTTTGTTTTCAATGGTAGCGTCTTTAAGCTTTCCAGCTATGAATATTTTCAGTTTCCACACAATTTTGACGAGTTTGATCCAAATCTGATGAATATACCGTATAGCTGCCATATAAAAACTGGCAAGCAAATGGTCAAAGTAGTGGCGCCATCTGTTGCTGAGTTAATGTTATAAATTAAACAAGCTACAAGGGTATATAAACTTCGGTCGAGCCGAAGTTAGCTTTCCCCTTTTTTTTTAAATTAAGAATGTACTATAAATTATAACACATAAAAATAACTATTAATTATAATTATATAAAATTGACAAATTTACGCGTAATTTATTTTATTGTATGCCGATGACACAGTCATAATGGCTGATGAAGTCACTTCAGCAGAAGAACTTGCTCCCCTGATCAAGTATAAATTTACAATAATCTTCCTACTGAACGGTATCATGATACAGGAGCATGCATCAAAGGAATAGTAATACTACACTAGTCGGCATAAGTATTTTGACAAAGAAATTTTCATAAATAAACCATTATATCTTTTAAACAAAAAATCCCAATTTGAAATTTCTATCGGATGCTGGTGTAACAGTAAGCTTCCAATAAAACATAAGAAGTACACAATCAGCTGCTTGGGTTAGAAAATATAAATCAAAATGTGCAAATGGCAGTTGGCATAAGCATTTTGACAGTTGATTTATTCTCAGCACAGGACCTCAAATGATGAAAGAATGATTGATTCTTGACAAGTTTATCACACTGAACCCGAATCTGCCTTTCGAAATTTCATATCTCTAATGGATTAACTGTAAATTGGGCATTAAAATGCAGAAAACGGCTAATTTGACCATTTTCCCCTGGACCCTATAAGCTAGAAAACATGAAAAAATCGAGCTAGTCACACTGAGCTCACTGCATAACAAACATAGAGTTCGACTGTAACCACGAGATCGACCTCACTGTTGGTAAAAAAATATGCACAAGTGGATACTCTGGCAGTATCATGAATTTTTAAGGCCAGAAGTGACATGATACTGTTAAATGGAAATATATTTATTACAAGACGGACAAATAAATGAAAATTGTTAAATATTATACAATCTGACACTGGGTCCCAGCGATCCTCTATCTCGCGACGAGCGGGAAAGCAGAGAGTATTAAGACCTTTTGGATGGTATCTAGGGGACTCTCAAATACTAATGGCAATCCGGGACGCCCAACTGGGTTCATGTGCTGCTTAATAATTATGAATTGATTTTGATTAAACAAGTCTGGATGTCTACGTTCAAATTGTGGCATATTTCGGTTACATTTCCGCCACTTTATCTCCAGATTTGCACAAAATATCCTGTTTTTTTTTTTTTAATATCTTTCTTTCCACTCTCCAATGCAATCAAATTTGACA
This sequence comes from Lordiphosa magnipectinata, assembly GCA_037044535.1. Classification (NCBI taxonomy): domain Eukaryota; kingdom Metazoa; phylum Arthropoda; class Insecta; order Diptera; family Drosophilidae; genus Lordiphosa; species Lordiphosa magnipectinata. Next base: position 935,780 of record JBAMBO010004042.1, read on the forward strand.
ACTTCCAGGCATTGCAGAACAGGAGGTTTAGTCCTAAAAAATTAAAATTCGCAAAAGAAGATTAAGACAATGTTTAAAGGAAGCGGAATTGATGGCCCTACAAGGTGCGAAAAGTCACAGCCCCATTGAAAACAGGTTCATTGCGTACTTCCGTAATATTCTTCGGTTTTGCAGCTCGGATTTTAATTTGGATTGAGTGAATCAAAGTAAGGTCTTCCACAAAATTCTGATTTATATTAGCTCTGTGTCCAGTGGGAACCTAATTTGGAGTTGACTAAGCTTTGCAGCAATAAAACAGATCTACAGCTTCAATACATTATCCCCAAGTGAATCTGGGAGGCAACATTTCACAAAGAAAAAGAAGGTTCATCTGCATGGTCTTAATATGTTGCTATACTTTGCGTTTCTCCTCCAAATCTGCTTCTGATTTTTTGTTTTGTTTTTTTTTTTTTTGTTTTCTTTATACATAATTAGAAAAATGTACTACATTATAATAAGTTTGTATTTAAATAAACTAATTAATAATAAGTATTCAGTTTTTGTTTGTTTTACTCTTTTGTATTTTGTGTGTGTGTTTTGCGTTTTAGTTATCCAGACTATGAACTTTAGGCTAATATTTACAGCGGAAGGCGAGGGCTGACTAATTAAAATGGAACTTAAACTGGAAGGGCGACCCGTGCTGAAAGTGAGCAAACGGATGCTCGCCACGGAAACCACGCTGATTGCCCTCCGGGTCCAGTGGATCCTCACCGCTGTCAAATTGTCGGCGCTTCTCTGGATCCGTCAGCACTTCTTTGGCGGCGGCAATGTCAATAAATTTCTTTTCGGCCACCTTTTTCTCCTCATCCCGGAAATTGTCCGGATGCCATTTCTGGGCAGCCTTGCGATAGGCCTTGACAATCTCCTGTTTGCTGGCATTGCGCTTTACACCTAATATCTTATAGTAGTCCCTGCGTTCCGATTGCTTTTGCAGCTTCTTTGCCCGCTGGATGCCCTCCTTGGCTTGATTGTTATTCTCGTCCAAATCGAGGGCCGCCTGATAGGCATGTATGGCATCATCATACATTTCTGTGCCAAGCAAAGCCTCGGCACGATCACAGTACACCTGAGCATCCTTCATGATGTCCAGAGCATCTTTGCAATGGGCCAAAGCCTTGACATATTGCTCATCTCCCGTATAGCAGGCACAAAGGCTTTTATAGCCCTCATAACGGATCATGATCTCATCTGGTTCGTGCTTCAAAACAGCCTCACCGGCAATGATGCAGTCTTGGAATTGTTTCTCCTCTCGTGCCTGATCAGCGCTGACCAATTGCTTCTCCACTTTGCGCAGCTTTTTGTAAAAAGGGAAACAAAGTTTGTGCTCGGGATCGTATTTCAAGCATTCCCTTATCTCCTTCAGGGCATTGGTGGCATGACCAATTTTGTAAAGCAATTGTGCGATATTATAATGTCCCTCTGTGCTATCCTGACTGAGACGGTTCACCTGCCGCAGATCAGCAATGGCCGAGAGTATATCGTTCACCTTGATATACGAATCGGAACGAGCCTGTCGGAAGGCCACCGACCAGGGTGAGATCTCCAGAAGTTGAGTGATCATTTGTATGGCATTCTGGTAATCTTCGTGTTGCAGCAATTGCCGTACCAGTTGCCATTGTTCCATGGCGGGCTGTATGCGTCCATAATGCTCATAGATTAAAGCATTATTGGGCTCCTCCTGCAGCACTTGTTCGAAGTCCTTAATGGCCAGCTCATATTCCCCACTCTTCATGTAGACCACACCACGTTGAGTGCGGGCGGCGGTAAAGTCAGGCTTTAATTCCAACACACGACTGAAGTCCTGAATGGCAAAACGAGTCTTGCCCAAGGCCAAATAGACAGTGCCGCGCTTGAACAGGGTCAAATAATTAAGCGGATCACCCTCTGAAATAAGCAGATGGTCAAGGATTAATAAAAGACGATACTTGATCCTGATTGTCACACCCACCTACAGCCGCATGATAGTGCGTCAGGGCATCTGACAGTTGACCCCTGGCCAAAAACTCTTTGCCCAGCTCCAGATGATTCTCGATGTCCGATTGATTGGGCACCGCCTCGGCGCCTGCAAACAAGAATGACGTGTATTCAAACTGAAGGTTCAGGTCAATGTCAAAATTTTATTGTTTGTTTACCTTCCAAGAAGAGTTCCAGGAGCAGGATAAGTACACAGGCGGCCAATTTCTTTTCACCGCTGCCAAACATTAGAATATCGCTCAGAGGCAAAGCCATGATGTGACGTGGTTTTTGATTCAGAGATGTGGTGGGTGTGTGAGCCAGTTGTGATTTTGATAATGCCAAAGTATCGAAACGCACACACACACATACAGGTGCTGCCTAATCTATCTATGGCCTCTGCTTGTTTGTTGTTGTTGTTGTTATAGATTTTATGTCCCGTTTTGGTCAATATTTTCATTCAAGGCGACCGCCCGCGTGCTGCTTCTCTGTGTTAGCTTATCGTGGTCTTAGTATTAACTGAAAGGGTGGCCTTGTCTTCCATTTGGCATTGCTGCCGCTGCAAATGTTGTGAATTGCAACCGTTTCCAGTTAATAACTTTTCGCTTATAAATATAAACTGAAACTGACGTGTCGGTGACTTCCCCCGTCCCCTTTTCTTTTGCTTAATAGCTGCGCTAGCGATGTGGGTCTTTTTTTCAAACAGCTCAAACGTATATCGATAGTTCAGAATGTAAAGGTTCTAAATACACGACAATCGATAAAAGAAAACGAAATCGACAAAAAAGGCAAAGTGTCAAATTTAGCCATTTTCACGCCAGATCTAGCGAGGACAGAAAAAACTAACATCGTGTGAATTATCGAGAATTGTGATCGTGATCGCTACATCTGGTGTGAAAAACGCTAAATCTGGTGTGAAAAAAGCTATACTGGCAACACTGCAACAACCAATCCAGTCATCTCTGATTTTGCAGATTTTTTTTTTTGCCAAAAAAACGGGTGAAAACGCAGTGCTGACAATTTGACCTTTTTCCGGCTAAAAAGGGCTTAGAGGGAAAAAAATCAAAAAAATAACTCAGAGTCAAAAAATAACTCAAAGAGCCAAAATGACAGCGAACAGCTGACAAATGTCTGAGTGAAAAGTTGTCGACAGCAAAGTTTTTCTATGCCGGTGGTTAAATATGGCTCTGGTAGACTATGGTTTAAGCAGCTCCAGTTCCAGCTCCGAGGATGAATATCCCAATCCTGTGCTGACCCAACTGAAAAGGTAATGAAATTTACTTGCTAATTACATGTGATTTCCTACATTTTAAACGCGCCAAGACCTGCCCTGCCTACAGCTTCTGCCCTACTAGGACCCAAACAGCCCAAGGTTGCGCCAGAAGAGGAAACTGAGGATGATAATCCGGCTCTGCATGGCGGTCGCATACGTAGCTTTAAGCATGAGCGTGGAAACTGGGCCACCTATGTGTATGTGCCAGCGTTGAACTGTGCCGAGCAGCTAGAGGAGTTTCAAACCGAGGCCATACACGCACTGGAACCGCTCATTATGCAGGCCCAGGAACAGCCGTTGCATTTGAGTCTAAGCAGAACTGTGGTGCTGCAGCATCATCAGATTGAGGAGTTCTCGCGATCTCTGCAGCAGGCTCTAAACAGCTGCATGGGGTGGGTAGCCACCCACTTGACTAGAAAATAATAATTTATCGTTCTTTTTGCTCCTACCTCAGCTTCCCTGCGTGCCTTCAGCATCTAAAGGTCTATACAAATGAGGAACGTACACGCACTTTTCTGGCAGTCCAGCTGGAAGCTGCCTACTTGGAGAAAATGAGTTTAATCCTTCAGCCCATTGACCAGGTAATGATTGACTATCGTCTGGCGCGTTTCTATGATCCGCCCTCGTTTCATGTCAGTTTGTTATGGTGTGTGGGTGATCAGGAGTTGTTGCTTAAGGAGAAATTAAAGAAACTGCAGCAACTGTTAGAGGAGCAGGACACACTCCAGCTGGCCGTGCAGGAACTTCGTTGCAAGTGCGGTAATAAGGACTTTAGTTATAAGCTCAAATAGCCCATTTGGAATTACAAAAGTTTTGCAAGAGATCAGTTTAAGCCTTTCTTTTTGTTGCCATTTCCTTGCTTGGCCGCCTGGGCCTGTTCTTCAATGAGGCGTTCCTCTTCCAATTCAAGGAATCGTTGACGCCGCCGACCCAAAGGAGTTTTGGACCACCACGATTCAAAAGCTTCCTCCTCCTCGCGATATACCGGATCGCGAGCGCTAAGAACACAGGGGAAACCCGATGAATATAATCTGTACATCAGGATTATGTCACCTACCAAAGCACATTGATGAGCTCAGCATTGGTCAAGGGCTGAGTGCGCAATTGGAGCTTCCTTTTACAGGTCATCACCTCCTTAAGACAAGCATCTATAGCTCCTATGGTATAGCCATCGGATATTTTGGCCATGGCACTGGTATCCAAGTTGGACTGCCCGCCAGAGTACTCACTGCCAAAGAGCATACTTTAAGGATAACAAATTCTGTAACATTCCGAAAGGTACTCACTGTAGCAACGTTTTCCAGGCATGCGACATGGCCCCATAATCCGGTCGAGGAATATATATAAAACGATTATAGACCGACTGTAGTAGCTTCTGATCCGCCTCCCAAGGTAGATTGGAGGTGCCGACAAATATGACACGATCCTCGGGCGCAATATTCTTAATCAACTTGGGTAGATCCTTTTTCAAGCGCTTGGGATCGGTACGATCCGTTTTAGGTATCTTCTTCATAAATGGACGCTCTGCATCGCCCATATAAATGACAGCGGGTTGTAACAATCTGGAGACTTTAACCACCAAATGGATAAGCATGATGAGACCAGATTTTCCTGGATATTTTCCCACAATATTGGCAGGCGTTAGATCAAAGAGAACTGCACCCACTTCGGTGCAAATGGCATGGAGCAAAGCCTTCTTGCCCGAGCCCCGTGGGCCAGCAATTAAGATGGAACGTATCAGCGGTGTGCAATTGTGTATGGCATCGGAGCCCAGGGGTAGAATACAGTACTCGGTAAGGATTTGTCGTATGTCTCCCGGCGAAGGATTTATGCCATTTCGTGCCGTCAACGACTTGTCACCCAGAAACTGCTTGAGCTTGAGCTCGGGATATTTGCGTATGATGCCATTAGTGACCAGCTCTTCGTACAGAGATTCGGTAGTGCGATCCGGGGTCAAGTCTTTCTCCTTTTTCTTCTTGCTCTTCTTGCCAGAGCGACGCGTTTTCTTGCTGCTTTTCTTGATCTTTTTGCCCACGGCAGTTTGCAATAGTTCGATCTCCTGGCGCATAACCTCATCCACGGCACGTCGGAACTCCAGTTCCACTTCCTGATACTTGTCCGAGTAAATCATGTCCTCATAAGCCGCCTGGCTAAGCACGCCCGTCTCGTCTTTGTCCCGCCAGGTGTCATTGAACCTATCAGTGGGCAAGAAATTTAGTTTCTTTTAGAGAATTCACCATTTTCTACTTACTGCTCTATTTCGGTGCGTATGTCGGGCAGGCACACAGATGGAGCCGGCTGAAAGCTGACCTCTTCGTCCGGATTCTCATTTACATTCAAATCGCCACTGCGAGCCGGCGATTTGGATTTATCCTTGGTTTTCCGAGATTCTTTCGAGGATCGAGCTGAAGAGCGACTATGCTCACTCTCTGTGCCCGGTCGGCTGAAGATGTGCAGTGAACCACCCTGATCCTCTGATGGAAAATCCGGCAATTTACCCGTCTTCTCGTAACAGTCCTTGACCCAGGCTCGTATCTCATCGGCTATATCCTCCTTGATGTTAGCCCCATGCTTCTGGCGTATCTCCTCCTGCACCACCAGCTGTCTGGACTCAAACTGCTCGGCATACACCACCTGGGCCTCATAGCGCTTTTCATTGTGCTGCAGTTTCTCCAACTTCTCGGCCCGCTCCTTCACCACAGCCGGCGGTGGCGGCAGCATTCCAATCAATATCATCTCCTCCATCTTACGGCGTCGTGTAATCCTTCTGGCCGTATGACCTCGCCACATCTTTTGTATTTTCATTGCAGCTAAAAGTCCCGAATCGCTTCGTTCCTTTTCACTACGCTCCTCCGACTTGCCCTTCTCCTTTAAAATACGAATCTCCTTCATAAAGTGTGCCCGAAGACGACCCTGACGTGCCCTCTCGTGCATCTGCAGCAGCCGTATGGCCTCAATCTCGGTAGTCAGAGTCTCCTCCAGTTCATGCTCCTCCAGCCAGCCCAATTTGAATAGAATATCCTGCATGGCCCGTCTACGATGGTCCAATTCCTGCTGCCGCTCGCGCAGAAAGTAACGCGGTATTCTCAGCTCCGTCTCCATGGGTGTAAGACGCAAGCGTTCGACTACATCATCATTGTAGCTAAACTCCATCAAATCAATATTGACCAGATCATGTTTCAGTTCAATCACCCGCCCCAAGCAGGCATCGAGAAGCTTACGAACCAATTGACGCTTCTGCGGTTGAATCATCTGTGAAGGAACACGATTATAGAGATAAAGTTGCATTCACTTTTCAGACTTACATTATCGTAGACATCCTCCAGGCGGTTGCTAAGGCAAATGTAACGCAAATAGAACTCATACAGACTCGACTGCAGCAAGGCCTTGGCATTGGCATCGGCCTCCACCGAGCCCACAGCGGCATTCATGGTGGCCACTGTGGTATCCAGATCCTGATGCTGGCGCTCATAATCGATGGTGGCCAACAATTCACATTCATGCTGTGACTGATGCCAGATCTCATTGAAAAACGTGCTGGACATGGTTAAGAGTGGTCGAAGAATGCCACAGTAAAAGGAAAATGTTTAATATTTGAGGAAAGATCGGGGTTGCCATAGATCTAAACGTTGCCATGGTAGGATAATAAACAAATGTGATACTCATCCCTTTTTCCTCATCACATGTGAACGGCAGTGGCCAACAGACTTTGTTTTCGAGGCGCACATTAATAACAGATGAACGATACTCAAATTATGACCAATAGAATGTTCGCTACCGCAGCGCAGCAACCAAGCTGCTTTCAGCTGCTACTGCAGGTACAGAGTTTATTACAGTTGGGCTTGACCAACTTTCTTACTTGTTTTATTTGATCTTTTCTAAAAGATAAACTTCTCTATATCTCCATTTCTCAGGAGAGTGTAAGTAGCGCTCACAAAAATGTTCCATGGAGCTGTGCAAGACTGAGACACTTGAAAAATGTGAAGTCTAGCCTTTTAACTTCTCCAAATACTCGACTGCTAGGGCAAAATTTCAAGCCCAAAATCGAATTTGCTATAAAAACTACCTGTCTCGAGTACAGAGTAACTTTTGTAACGATCCAAAGAGCTTCTATCATTTCGTAAATACCAAACGTCGTTCCAATGCCTTACCTTCTTCTCTTTTCTTTAAACATAAAAATGCCTCGTCCGACATTGACATTGCAAATCTCTTCGCAAAATTCTTTCAATCAACTTACTCGTCGTCCGATGCCAGCAAAGGCTATTTTTATCCTATTTCCTCATATGATTTCATAAGCTGCCCCACCATTTCTTTTTCCTCTGTCTTGAATGATTTACTTTCCCTAAAATCTAAACTTTTTCCTGGCCCAGATAATGTGCCATCGTGCATCTTAAAGCAATGCGCAGTCTCGCTTGCCTATCCTATCCACATCTTGTTTTCCAAACCACTTGAGCAGTCTAGGTTTCCAACTCCATGGAAAGAATCTTTCATTATTTCATATTATATCTTTCAAAAAGGGTTCTCGTTCTGACATTTCAAACTACAGGGGCATTGCGAAACTCTCTGCAATACCTAAACTCTTTGAACAAATTATAACATCTCAGTTACAGCACTCATGTTCTCCTTTTATTTCGCCGAACCAGCACGGATTTGTTAAAAACAGATCCATTACTCCAAACTTACTGGAACTTACTTCTTCAGTGATTCATGGTTTCACTCAAGGTAAACAAACAGATGTTATCTTTACAGATTTTAGTAAGGCTTTCGACAGTGTCTCTCATTGCCTTCTGATTTTGAAATTGCGTCTGCTGGGATTTCCACTGGGCCTTCTTAATTGGATAAAATCTTATCTCCAGTCTAGAACTCAGAAAGTAGTCTATAATAGTAGCACTTCTTATCCGGTACTTGTGACCTCTGGAGTTCCCCAGGACAGCCATCTTGGACCTCTTCTCTTCGTGTTATTTATTAATGACCTGCCTAATGTAATTAAGCATTCTCGTGCGCTGATGTATGCACACATTCCTGAGCTACAACTCGCCCAACGATTCTGCTTTGCTTCAGGTTGATTTGAATTCCATTACCATGTGGTGCTCTTACAATTTGTTGCATTAGAACAGGGACAAGTGTAAATCTATAACTTTTTATCGTAGAACCCCTCTTCTGATTAACTATTTATTGGATTCTTATCAACTTGAACAAGTTGAATCTTTCATTGATCTGGGTATTACCCTCGACCAAAAACTTTCTTTTGGCACTCACATTGAACTTTCTGTGAATAAAGCCATGGGATTGTTAGGTTTTATAAAACGTTGGTCTATGGAGTTCAATGATCCCTACATGACCAAGCTAGTGAGGCCTATTTTGGAGTTTGGTTCGTGTATTTGGAACCCTCAATCACTCACCCTGTATAAACGTATCGAATCTGTCCAGAAGCAGTTCCTTTTGTTTGCCCTTCGCAACCTGGGTTGGGACCCACCGTTTGATACTTCCTCCCTATAATTCCAGGCTTAAGCTTTTAGACTTACCTTCACTTGAGCATAGACGTACCATGTTGGGTATAATGTTTCTAAACAAGCTTATAAAGGGTAATATTGACGCTGAGTACCTACTCGGGTGCGTGAACCTTAATGTCCCTTTAAGACAAACACGAAACTATATTCCCTTGAGGCTTCCTGTTGTTTCTACTTTATATGCCTCTAATTGTCCTTTTCGCATTCTGTGTAGGGATTACAATAATATCTTTCCTCTTCTCAGTGATAACCTTTCCGACGATGGCCTGTGGTCTTTTATTCTTCACAATCTTGCACTTGCATAGTTTCTAGTTTTTCTAGGAAATTCCTTCCGATCACCAACGCTGCGAGCAGGGGCGTAGCTGGTCATACCGACTAAATATATTACCCCCACCGGATCGGAAGACGTTTCTTCTATTTACTCTTTTTGTTTTCCTTTCTACCCCCCTTATTTTGTATCGTTTTATATTCTATTATATTGTACTGTGTCTTTTAGACGAAGCTGCAATTAAACTAAATGTTGTTTTTGCTTGAATTTTATTGTGAATTTCAGAATTCAAACTTAAAATTGGGACTCTGACAGTTTTCCGCGGTTAAAAGCAGGAGGAGGAACAAATTTCCAAATCTGAAACAAACTTGATCTGGATACGGTGTACACCTACATAGATACTTGCAAAGATTGGTGGCTCTGTCTCTTATAGTCTCTGAGATCGACACGTTCATATTGACAGACAGACAGTTTTTCCTCCTTACTTTGGTCACGGTGTTAATTTGCACGCCTGTTGTAATACATTCGGGCGTCGAAGGTACCTTAAAAGCTTGGTTGATTGCGTCACTCTCCATGAAGCCATTCTGCCACCACGGGTGGGTGTGTTGCTTGAGAAACCTTGAACAACGCATTGGATGGTTTCAAGGAAACGTTCGTCTGGTGGCATATGATTAAGAACGATGGGTGTAGCTTTAAAAAGCAGCCATATTGAAAGTAGGAAATGTCCACCCAGGTGCACGTCTGATGGTAGTATATGCGAATGCTATTCCATCGTGTCCATTCAACCTTTAGAACCAGAGAAAGTACTGCAGAAGATGAGGTTGCGTAACCCGAGATTTCCAACTTACGATGTAACTAAAGTGGAAGGCTTTATCCGAGCATCCACCCAATAGAGTCCGTGACCGTTTACGACACGCACAAGCTTGCTAACCTAGACCGATTAATGCTCGCAAAGAAAAAAAATATTAAAGCGCCAGGAGAGGATCGAATACCATACGAATTCTACTCAAATGCCTTTTGACGAATTCTTGCAAGAGCTCGTCAGTATGACCGTTTACGACACGCACAAGCTTGCTAACCTAGACCGATTAATGCTCGCAAAGAAAAAAAATATTAAAGCGCCAGGAGAGGATCGAATACCATACGAATTCTACTCAAATGCCTCTGACGAATTCTTGCAAGAGCTCGTCAGTATGACCGTTTACGACACGAACAAGCTTGGCTAACCTAGACCGATTAATGCTCGCAAACACAAAAAATAATAAAGCTCCAGGAGATGATCGAATACCATACGAATACTACTCAAATGCCTCTGACGAATTCTTGCAAGAGCTCGTTAAAGTGTATAACAACTTACTCACAAATACAAATTGTGATGACTCTTTCAAGCGAAGCATAGTATTTCCCATTCATAAGAAAGGTGACTTTAATAACCCAAAAAATTATAGAGGTATATCCTTTATGAACTGCTGTGCGAAAATTCTTATGGGTATAATTAGCGAAAGGCTGACGGACCAAGTTAAACAACAAAATAAACGAGTTTCAGGCCGGATTTCGACAAAACTGCTCTACAACTGACAATATATACAACCTAAATGCAATAGTGAAGCTTAAATGGGCAGAAAACAAAAAAGTTTATGCATTTTTTGTGGACTTCCGAGCTGCATTTGTTAAAGTGCGGAGAGATCTTTTGATCTACAAGCTGCACCAACTAGGTGTGTCCACAGAAATTGTAAACTTTATCGAGGTTGATACCGTGGCAGCGGTGTGGTCCGGAAAGAATATGTCTCAAGACTTTAGTACGAGCAGCGGAGTTAAACAGGGATGCCTTCTATCACCCCTGTTGTTCGCGCTATATTTAAACGACTTACACGAGGACCTTGAAGGTGGCCTGTGGATAGATGAGCTTAATATACGGCTTCTTCTATACGCGGATGATATAGTCATATTGTCGGATACTGTCACCACACTTCAAAAGATGATATCAAGACTGGAATGTTATTGTGAAACGTGGGGAATGGAGGTGAATCTGGAGAAGTCTCAAATTATGATTTTTAAAAAAAGTGGAAGGCGCGCAGCGAATGAATCCTGGCTATATAGGGGCACAGAGTTGGACGTGACTTGCCAGTATAAATACTTAGGTGTTACTTTGACACCAGGAATGTCCTTTAAAAAGCATGTAATAAGTCGAAATGGTGAAGCAAAAAGAAGCTTAAATATCACGTGGGGCTCTTTTACTGGGCGATCAGACAAATCCCTTACCGACAAGTGGAATCTATTCCGAGCAGCATGTAGATCGGTACAAGCATATGGAGCGCAGGTATGGGGTTACTCCTGCTTCGAGGAAGTTGATAGAGAGTTCTTCTTATTCTTCAGGCAACGCTGCCCCTACCTTTTCGTAAAGCTGGCTACGCCCTTGATCATTCTAAATCAGCAACAGCTTCTACTTCGCCTGACAGTCGTATTCGTACAATAGTCATGAATTTCCGGTGAAAGACCCTATTGCGAAATGTTCCCTTTATCCACGGCAAAGTTAAACAAATTAAGTTCAGGTGGAAGAGATAGTCACCATCTGATGGAGGTAGCCGATTTCACAGTCCCCGCCACAGTCTCTGGCCGTATCAACTACCAAAATATAGACCATGTTCGATTCCAGAAGAGTAACTTCATGACATGTTTAAACTGCAGCTGGTGGCTCGTATGTATATCTGAAAACCCCGCCCCGTACTTTTAATTAGCAATGGCCTTGTAAATAGTTATAGATGGATATATTACAAGAATATATATAACACGATTAGCTTAAGGTGTATACAAATTACAATGAATTTCACATACAACATATATATATGCATACATCCGAGATGTAAGTTCATAAATAGTTAACAATACAGTTAGTTGGGTTTACTTCACACACTCTATAGATTATCGGTAGAGCAGTATTTGATCATGGATTTGGTATGCTTAAATTGTATGCCATTGGTGGCACTTAAAACTTCATTGATAAAAGTCTGGGAATTGTGTATAGTGGTGCCGCCTAGAATAACCTTGCAGCCTGTATTGTTCAATTGATGTACAGCCAAGGCCTCTTCATAGGTGGCACCGCCTATAATGAAAACCACCACCTCTTGTGGTGGTCGTCGGAATGGTACAAGTTCGGAATTAATGGCCGGATACACTGGATCCAGTTCACGGCCCTTGAACACATCCTCCAGGGTCTCCTTCAGTAGTGGTGTATGTTGGGTAAATACATTCTCCACTCCTTTCAAGCCCTTGATCAGATTTCGTGTCAATTTGACGGCATCCGTAATCCGCACCATATTGAAGAGATCACCCTGTCGCACATGGGTGCCCGCATATTCGATTAGAGCGGGCACTATGTGAGGATTTCCACCGCGCATCTTGATGATCTGCAACAGACTGGAGGTGTCACAGTTGGCATGGCGTTCATACCGCAAGCCATACAAAGCCACCAGCTTGAGGGCATCTTCAATGGTCACCCTCTCATCGGCAATTAACTTCTTGATGCGCTGCAATTGAGCCGAATGCTCAGCCTTGCAGGCCATCTCCTGCTCCAGTTCGGACACCTCGAACAGATTACGCTTATTGGTTAAACCGGAGAGTTCTCCAATCACACACAAATGCTTCTGTACTGTGCCAGACATTTTCTTAAACTGCGGATAGGATTCAATGAAGTTCTTCATGTCGGTTATGCTCTCCACTTTCTTATGGTCATTGGCCTTGCGCTGAAACTCCTCCATGAGCTGCTTAATGGTGGAACCTATCTCACCGTAGTTGGCGTACATGTTATTGCCATAGAACTCATCCTGATCGCCGGATAAGACCAATTCCTTAAAGTCCTTGGGTACGTTGGGACGGTCAGAGAGATCTACGCGATTGTTTTTGATCTGCAGCAACTCGTGCACCATTGCCTGATAGGTCCATTGATGTAGTAGAGGTGTAACAGGATCGTCCCGGCGATCCAGCACCAACAACAAGGGCGGAGCTGCTCCATCAGCATTCGACCTAAAATCGAACAAAGTGGATTCTTTGGTAATCTGGTCATAGATCATCTTCGCCAGTAGCTGAGCAGCCTGCGAGCCTGCGCGGTAACGTATGACGGGATTTAGTTTGAGGGACAACAACACCGAAGTGATACCCTGCATGCTACGCGTCACCGCATCCGGCAGCCAATTCAGATTGGCCATGCAATTGGGTATATTAAGGGAAAACAGATTTGGATTGACACACAGATAGTCGGCATACAGTTCCTTAACTTCGCGAACCGATTCGGATTCATCACATTCGGCCAGGTACTTGATATCGGTGCGTGGTATGATGTTGCTGAAATCTGTCCAGGCATGAGTCAGAGAGTGGGTTTTGTGGTGTACATTTTGATACCTACATATGAAATACGCGCTATATTTGGGATTGCGCAGCTCACTGGCCAGGAGTTGTATGTTCTGCTTGGTGGGCCGTATGAACACAATGCATTTCAGATATTTCAGACGCTCATTGGAGCGTCCCGAATCCAGACGTTCGAAGAGATAAACCTCACGCTGTAGCATATCAGACTGACTAAAGGCCATGGATATAATGCTGGTCTGGAATGAGAAAATGGGTGGGTGGGTGGTTGACCAAGCGGATGGGAGGTACCAACCGTATCCTTGTCCAGCAAAATGATTTTCATGCCGGGGCCAGACTCTGTACACATCTTTTCTATGTACAACTTTATGCCGCTGATTAGATTCATGTTGTATTCAATCTAGATCTCGCTTATGGTGTTTCGATGTATATTTGTGAGTGGGTGGAGATTTAAAAGTGCACTTGCAGTGGCACAATATGGTATTAATTCTCTAATTCTCGAAAGGCTCGTTAATTTAATGAAATGTTAAAGAAAAAGTCAGCTGTTAATGTCAGTGTTGTCAAACAGCTTTTTTCCCGTCAAATCCTGCTTTTTGCAAAGTCCAGTGTTGGGCAGCATCGCCAATTTAGCTATTTGAGGAGACTGACAACTATCCAGTAGTAATTATTTCCTAAGATTTTTTCTCTCATCAGAGCTTTTGTTTTATACCTTTTATTTTATAAAAAAAAACACATTTTCCATATTAAAATCAAACAATTTGTATCTTATGAGCCAAACACAAACTTCGTGATTGGTTTATCTGTAACTTTATTCAATGCAGCATACTTTAAAACAAGTTTCGTTAGAAAAGGATACTTAATATGGTCACAGGACCTACAAATGTAAGCCTACCTCGCTCAACACACGTTTATGCAAATATCTAAATATTCTATCTAAATATGGGCATTTCCACAGAAAAGTCCACCGAGACCAAAAAAGGAAAAGTACTTAAAAACACTATTTCTTATCATATTTTCATGGGGAAACAATCAAAATGAACTAGTATGAGCCAATCTTAAATATATTCTTAACCCATTTCGAGATTGTCTTATGCAAAGCCGTGCAAGCTCCAGTTTCTCATTTGGCTACCTTTTGTTGTCATCAAAATGCCTTTAGATTGCATTGATTTTTGGTCTCTAAAATATTTCTAAGGGTACAAAGAGTTAAAAAATATTGCAAAAGACACCATAAGCAACTATATGATTGCAATTAACTGTAAGTTTTTGCTTTATATTATAACAAAAACAACATAAATGTAAAGAGGAAATTTAAGTAACGTAACGTCAGGTAACGTCACGTCAGATACTTATGCAAATAAATAAAAATGGAGCAAATATTTTTGAATATGGTAACCTGGAAGATAAGCTTGAATTATTTCAAAAATTTTTATACAAAAAGCTTTGCCCAATGCGCAGCGTTTTGCAATTTTCGAAAACAAGTCAAAACCCACTTCCGTTTTATAACCACAAAGTTTTGGGAGAGCCAATAAATTTAAGCAAATCTCAATCCTTCCGATCTCATTGTTGTCCTTGTCTTAGTCTAACGCTGAAGTGGAGATATTATTTTAGCCTGTTCAACTTGGTATAAAGAAGCTTAGAAATATATATACATATGCATCAGGTAAAAATATCATATTGTAGTCAAAACTCTTTAAAAACATTTATTTTATTAACAGATACGGGTTGTTTAGACCCCAAAACTATTTAAAATTAATTGAAACGGCGAAAATTATATTGACATCGATGAAATGCTTGAATAATTTTACAAATAATATAGAATGATTTTCAGCTTCATTTAGCTATTTTGCTTGAGATTTGAGCTTTTTTTTTGGATTTCTTTCCACTAAATACAGCTTTTTTTCTCTTGTGTAAACTTTGCAACACTGGTTAACGCCATAAAATGTTACAGTTGATTATCGATTGGAATTATACCATTAAATTAATTGCAACTTAGTTAAATAATACATGTTGTTTATTTAAGTGCACAATGCTGGCTGCTCCTGGGAATTCGGCTTCTTCAGCTTCTTAGCCTGCTCCAGCTGATAATTATACGCTCTACCCAATTGGATCAGTTGTGAAATGCTTACAAAAAGATTCACCGCAAATAGACTATAATTCTTGGGTACAATCACCAGGGAGTAGCGAGTCCAAATAAGATTGGTCAGACCCAAGGCAGCGCAGGCATTGGCTGAAATTGTATCCGCTGGACGAGATAAATCACTTAGACCGGCAATGACCAGACCCTGCAAAATACAAATTAGAATCGTGGGAGATAACAAAATATTCGCCAGTTTATAAGCGTTATCAGAGTTATCAAGCGTTACCTCAAACGCAGAGCAAACAGATTTGGTCCAAATAAACAAACAATAAATAAAACTATAGCCAACAGGTTTGTATATCCAAAGGCCATACTTTTAATTATTTAATTCAACTTGGAACTTACCCATTTAAAGAGTGGAGCCCAAAAGAAAATTGTCTTGGGACCTAATAGGGATCAAATTTGAGGATAAGGACAAGAAATTCGCGAAAAAGACTTACCGGCAGGATGCATCCAGAGAGGACGCAGTTTGAGGGGTACAAATTTATCACAGGCTCCAATGAGACTTGTATACAACTTGGAGTGTAGACCCTGTCTAGCCGAGGACGGAGTCTGAGGTGTCATTTTCTTTTAGCTAGAGTCTATTGATGATTTATTTGTTTATGATTTACTCTGACTTTGTTAGCCCAGAATGTTAGCCTCTAACTGTTGTGATATTTTCCAGACGTTTTCTAAATGATAACCGATGGAACAGAGTAAAAACGAGCGATCCCCGCTAGCTCTCGACCACAACTAAGCAACATTATCAATTGAAACAATCGGCATGTGTTTAAGAGAGATGTAGTATGCGTTATCTTTCAAGGGTTAGTATTTCGCCAATTTAATCTAGAAACTCACACAAAATTAGGCTATAACGAAATTTGAATAGCCTAGCAAATTCCACAAAATATTTCCAATTGATCATTCCTATGGAAGATGTTAGCTAAATTTTGTTGTCTGATGATGTTCATGCAACAATAACATCAGTTTTAGACACTTGGAAAGTATTTTATATTATTTTGACGAAAAAAATTTTATAAATAAACCCTTAAAACTTTTAAACAAAAAATCTGTAGCAAAGGAGGACGGCCTAAAATAACCCCAGTAGAAGATCACATAGCAAACGAAACGGCCTATATCAAAACCAACAAAAAATCGCAAAGTTTTTAAATTTTTATCGGTTGCTGGTATAAAAGTAAACTTTCAATAAAACATAAGTAGTTCACAATCAGCTGATTGGATTAGAAAATATAAATCAAAAGGTACAAATGGGAGTTGGCACAAGTATGTTGATTTGATTTCAAAATAGATTTATTCTCATCACAGGATCTCAAGTGGTAAAAGATTGATTGATTCTAGACAAGTTTTACGCGCTGAACCCGAAGTTGCTTTTAGAAATTTCATATCTCTAATGGATTAACTGTAAAAAAAAATGACTAACTTGTCCGTTTTCCTGGACCCTGCAAGAATACAGGTTATTTTCAAAAATTTGATTTGTTCGCAGTATAGTACTTGTTTTTATCTGTTCAATGTAATCGTTTCATAAGATATAAGTTCGCCTTTCTGATTTTATTGGTGAGATCTGGTTACAGTGGTGTAATGAGGGGGTAACCGCACACGTTAGCCAGCAGCTCACCACGAATAGATGCTAGACGAATTGAATCGCTGTAAGACAGGATGGCCTTCGGTGTATCAAGTTGCCTCTCTACAGTAGATTCATTAAATTCATTCATTCCTTCAAATGCTTACCTCCTGATTTAGTGCTTTGCTAGAATATCATTTCAAGTGGTTGTAAAGTCCATGTCCAATCCAGAAAGTTACAGCTGGAAGTAATCATATAAAGGGTAATTGCTTTTCCAGTTCTAACGATTCTCAATTTTCAAAAGAATCCATTTTATACTAATTTTTCTACTAACAGTCTTAAAAAGTATTGGTTTATTTCTTGAAAATCACAAAAACTATTCCAATTATAACTACATACACTTTTATAAATATATATACATACAGACTTATGTAAATCGACTCGTATATACGCAAAGCCTCCGAAAAAGAAGAAAATTACAAATCCTTAGGTAATACGAATCACGTTTCATTAAGGCAACAAACCACAAATAATAATGGTCAATGTCAATGGGGATATGCGTTCGTTGTGCGTTTTGTGGTATATACATAATGTCTATATCTAAAGCACCAATTCGTATTTAAATCTACTACTGCATCAGTGCCGCCTTCTCCTCTTGCTGCTTCTTCAGCTTATCCTGTTCCATTTGATAGTTGTAGGCTCGCCCCAGTTGTACCACCTGTGTGATGCCCACAAAGAGATTCACGGCAAAAAGACTATAGTTTTTCGGTATGATCACCAGGGAGTAGCGTGACCAAATGATGCCCGTAGCGGCTAGAGCAGCGCAGCCGGAGACGGAAATTGCGTCGGCAGGACGGGCCAAATCACTAAGACCAGCGGCGACGAGACCCTGCAAAAGAAGACGGGGGGGAAAAGGTTAAATATCGTTTTTAGCTAGTAAATTGTATTTGTGCTTAAGACCAGAGTTCCCCAGCCATAGCCCCTGAGGGCCGAACGCATTCGGTAAATCACACGTATAAGACCCGAACGCTTGCCGAAGTCATTTCTCACTGAATGTGTGAAAGTCAGTCGCAGTGATCGTTACAAGACATTCGCATCCGCGCGGCATTACATTGCCGAGCAACACTGCTAAAAAGCGTTTACACATTTTTAGTCCTTTCTTCCTGGGAAACCTTGCTTAAGACAATGCAATACAACCGCTGCTTTTCGTTAGAGAGATAGTAACGGGAAGCAAATTGAAACAACTAATCGTGCCACACACGAGCCGATGTCCATTTCGTTCGCCTTTGTGCCTTCCCACCTCATCCATAAGCGTTTTTAGACATTTCTTCTATTTTCTAAATTTGTATTTGTATGCAGAACAAATGTGTAAGTGTAGCAGTGACTTTACACATACGTGGCGAGGAGTCACTTGAATTTGGCTTAGTTGTTAGTTAATTTGAGTGTACATACATATAATTGTCGGGGAAAACAAACTCGCAAAGTTGAAAACTCAATTGGCAAAAGTGATGGAGGCTCAAAACACGATTATGCAGAGTGAACCAAAAATTCAAAAATGCCAAATTAATATATTGGCCACCCTTAAAAAGCTGACGAAAAAGAACATGGCCCCTGATAACGACGTATTTTCCATTTGTAGTCTGGACAAGTTAAAGCTTTGTAAAAATATACATTTTATTTATCAAGGAATAACAAATAAAATCACTTCAAATAAACTAATACAAAAATCACTGCATTACTACATCATTACCCACTCATATAGGCTGTAATGCACGTGCATTACCAACCCATATACTTCTCTATTAATAGTACATTGCATCGTAAAACAAGCACTTTACCCACCCGTATACTTTTCCATCTTTAGTAAATTAAATCGTATTAGAAGTGCTTTACGACTGAGTATACGATTCCTAAATTGTGTGTTGAATTGTAAACGGACTGCGAACATTCTGCATTACAATTTAAAAAAAAATATACGCATTCGTAATGGGAATCCGATGGCAGTTCGGCTCTAGCATACTTGTTTTATTACTAGTAATGCAGGCTGTGCGCACCCCGTTTACAAAGCGGCCAATTGTATGCGATTATTTCCTTCATACTGAAGGCAAAGTAATCTAGGAGTAATCAATTTTGTAATGGCAATTTGCGCGGCTGTGAAAGTCGGAGACGCTCTCTCGCTCTTGGTCAATTCAAATTTGTGGCGGCAGCCCGCAGCGCTGTTGCAACAAATTTTCATTTGCTTATATCTCCATTATCGGTTCGGTTGAGTGGTTCATGGAAGTTTTAAACCACTGTTTCTTTTTATAACACGGTTTGTGGCTCAAACCAAAACGCGGTTTGGGTTCGGTTCAGTAGTTCACTCTTAATTCTCAATCATTATCTCATGCGGTTCGAGTCGTTTTTCTCACTAAAACTACTTTTTCGACCGATGGTTCCTATGTTAGCTATATGCTATAGTTATCCGATCCGGCAGGTTCTGACAAATGTGCAGCGTATTTGTACCTATAGACTTCGGGCAAAGTTTGGTTAAGGTAGCTTTAAAACTGACGGCGGAGATAACATAGAAACAGACGTACTGCTGATGTAAAATATATATACTTGATATGGTCGGAGATGCTTCCTTCTATGCGTTACAAGCATCTGGACAATTTTAATATACACTCTAAAAGGATATAATAATGTAACTAACCTGAGCCCAGCTCTGGAACTAGTCCGCTTTCAATGCTAAGAGAATGTATCGAGACATCGATGATCTCGATGACATGTTCTTAACCTATCTCTCTAATATTTCGTCTTGCAAAGCGCACACGTGCGAATAAATGATTTGTTAACTGAATTGATTGGCGGAATCTCTTCCTTTGGATAAGCTTGTCTGCGTATCTCCTGCTTCTATCTCTCCTCCGCGCTGCGTGCGCTGGCCAACCGGCGGGTGATCGCCCATCACCTAACAAAAATTAGTAATACCGCTCGGCTAACCATCACAAGGCAAACTCCGAAGTGGACACAAATTCGCTACAATAATATTCCGAATTTCTTCATATTTGGAGAAGCCTGTTTAACTTTGCTAAGGCTAAAATAATATAACTTATCGTTTTATTTTTTGAAAGACATTTGCGAGCACCAACTCTTTCTTAATCGTCTTCTTCTAAATGTGAGATTGAAGTCACATTTAAGCTTTGAAAAATATTACCAATGTGTCGTTTAAGTTTTTGCTTTTGCGAATCAATTAGTTAGTGGATCTTAAAACTTAGGCTCTATTGAGTGCTTTAACAGAGACGGAATTGTACTTATCGGCCGTGCTCCCGTTTTTACTTTCGCAAAAATATTGCGATTTTGGGACCGAAAAACGGTTTGAAATCGCAGGATTTTGACTGTATAAGTTGATTTTGAGACTCTGTCGCACTATACCTCAGGTTTTTTAAGGAATAATTCTTGTTGAACCGAACAGATAACTTGGGTTCGGAAAAGGTTCAGGTTCAAATATTTTGTCACACTTGGTTCGGTTTAGGGTTTGCTTCGCTGTGAAAAATATGTCTAAATTCCGGGTTCGAACCGGTTTAATTCAACCAGACGCCTTTACAGTTAGTCTTTTCTCGAATTAGGCCAATTTCCTCAAAATAAATGATCCCCTCTTAGCTAGTGGGGTTGTTGGATTTGGATTAGAAACAACGTTATAGTTCAACCTACCAGCTTCTATCTAAATCTTGCTTTAATAAACAAAATACTAGGCTCGTTGACGAAAGGAAGAGGACGTCGCTTCTTCCGAAGGACGGTATACAGGATATAAAAGCCTAGATGCATTTGACCTCGAATCGAGCAATGCACTTCGACGGTTTAGATCAGAGCAAGATATACTTAACAAGGTAGCCGTACTCGCTCTCTCGCTCTCTTTGTTTACTTCTTAAATGTCACTCTGTAAACAACCCTTGTGAGCGACGCTTCTCCGCCGACAATTTTTTTGTGTTTAGCTTCTTATTTAAGAAGTTGCGAGAGAGCGAGTACGACTACCTTGTTAAGTATATCTTGGATCAGAGTTGCCGTAGCCCCTGGGGCCGAACACACTCGGCAATTCACATCGAATGCTTGCCGAAGTCATGCATTCACTAAGTGTCAGAGAGATTCTGTCACATTTTTCGTTCTTTGTTCTTGGGGAACCCTGGTTTTGATTGTGTTCACGTTTGCGCAGACCTTTTCTTCTGCCATACGAGATAATATGATCATTAAATGTCAAGCCATATGTTCGCTTATCAGCAGGGTGCCTGATTTTGTCCAACAATAACTGTCCACGCGCGCAACAAAACTCTTAAGCAATTAACAAACCAGTTTGCAGCCGTAACAAAACTCAAGTTGCGCCATATAAAACAATCATAAAATAATTAATCGCTATATTCGAGTGCACAGATTTCTGTATAGCGATTCTGATTTTTTTTTTATATGTATGTCAACGGCGACGATAATGAAATTTTCGCCAAGGTCGTCGAGATTATGTAACCACCACAACTCACCCATTTGAAGACAGGCGCCCAGAAGAAAATGGTTTTGGGACCTAGAACAGAAGGTCATATTTTAATGTCAACTTCTTAGGGACTATTTAAATAGGCCTACCTGCAGGATGCATCCAGAGGGGACGCAGCTTGGCCGGCACAAACTTGTCACACACGCCAATCATGCCATTGTATACTTTAGAATGCAGACCCTTGCCGGCGGAAGCAACTGCTGTAGTTGGAGGCGGTGGGGGTGGGACTGAGGGCGGCGGCGGTACAGCGGTTGATGACATTTTGGATGTTGTTATTGTTATGCGAAAAAAATTCCACGCGGCAGGGCGAGAGTTGTGACTTGAGCTACGAGACAGTCAGTGAGAAACTAAATAAACGCGAATATGAATAACAAAAGCGGCGGAAGCTTTGAACGGTAGTGAACGCGCACGAGCGAGGGTGAGGGAGAGAGAGAGAGATATATAGAGACTGAGAGCGAACACACTCACACATACAAACCACCTGCTGAGAGAGATCCGTACATATGTATCTTTCCATATCTAAACTCATGACTTTCTAATTATAATTAATTTAATTAGAATCTAATATATAGCAAACCAACCAGATGGGTTTGCAATTTTATAAAAATTTAATTTGCTTAATATTTTTTTGCCCACTTACTCTCTCGTCCTTGACCTTCAGGCTGGCGTGCGTGCCAATTTCCGCTGCGTATTGTTGGCGGAAGCAAAAAAATAAATGCAGCACAACAAAAACAAAAACAACAGCTAAATATAAACTGCAATTGAAAGTCTCTTTTTCAGCATCACACGACAATCTGCGCTGTGATAACGGTTATACGTTGATAGAAATTACGAACTGGGAAATTCTTGAAAAAAGTAACTTACGCTTTATCATGAATTTGGTTTTTGAATATAAAACACGCAATTTTCGCTCAAAATTTTTGTTGAATTTATTGTAAAATGGTAAAAAATGCTAAAAAAAAAAAAATAAACTTCGTGATTATCTCGGGAAACATATCACCTTTTAAACGCATATCAACTTTTTTGTTTATCTCGAGGCGCCTCCGGATATTCGCTGTCACGTACTTATTTAATGATATTTTTAATTGACCACTTTTTCAAAAACACTTCAGATATTATACTATAACATGAAATAAATAAACCAATATTAATCACAACTCCAAAAAAAAAAATCATGAAAATATGATTTTTTGTCGCCTTTAAAACGTTTTTATATTTGCCACGTCCCCTCCCGCTTCCGTAATTAGGAATAAACGTCGCATCTCCCACAGTTTTATGGATGGATGATTTGTACCTTCGGGACATATTTAGTAATCAGCAATATTTATAGATCTGCCGAAGAAATCATAAAGATCGGATGAACAATAGTCAAGCTATGAGCAAAAGAAAGTTCGCTGCAGCAGCGTTGCTTTCTGCTGCCCCTGCAGCAGCTCAATACATAGTGAACATACACTTTTGCAGGAAAAGAGTATATTACAGTCGGGAATGACCGACCTTCTTGAATAGTTTTAATAAGCAGGGAATACGCTTGTGTTCTATCTTTTCCTGGTTTGTAAATCAATTGGAAAGTCTTGATATATAAGTATTGGTATGACTTATAAGATTCATTATAATTTTAGGCGTGTCCTGATAATTCTCTGTGATTTCTCTGATAAGATCAGCGTTTGTGACAGTTGAAATTGAGAATTTAAGATATATTTGATCCCGCAAATCTGTGTCAAAATTTGCTCAATTTTTTAGTGGACTTGATACCTATCGGAATTAATTTTCTACTCTAAGGCTTCGTACTCAGATGAACTAAAATTTCCGACATCGATTGAAAGCTTATTCCGAGGTCAGCGTGGATCCAGTGTGACTATTAAGCTTCAAAATACCACCCTTAAACAGCAACATACCACCAATTTGTCACACTGTTTTGTCAATTGTGCTTTGTTGCATTTAAATTTGGTTAATTGTTCTTTTTAATATTCAGAGATATATGGAAAGCAGAAATCTTGGCAATCCAAAATCCTGTTGGTTTCAAATTACGTCAATCGATGATCGACTAAAATCGTCTGAACTATTCCTACCAGTCTCTCTACAAACGTTAAAGAGCAAACTTGAAAGTATGACAGGGATAAACATTACATTCACAAGAAGAATATTTTGATCTTAATGTCATTTGATTTGTAAAGGGCCCAGAATCCCAAATGATCCTTCGAGCCGTATATTCGGTAGTCTCAAATGCAAAATGACATGTTCCAGTTATAAAGACTTGTTAAAGGGGTTGACGCTAGCACAGGTCAAAAGATCTTGAGGTTGAAGTTTCAGGGGTCCACACAATTGTTCAAAATGCACCATTTCCAAAAATCGATTGTGTTATTCTCATTTTAACTTTAAATTTCCGTTTATCTTTATTCGTTTGGCTTCTTGTCCAAATGTTTTAACAGCATGTCTTGCAATTCGGATCTTTTACCAACTCCAACTGATTG
Source organism: Lordiphosa magnipectinata (assembly GCA_037044535.1). Classification (NCBI taxonomy): domain Eukaryota; kingdom Metazoa; phylum Arthropoda; class Insecta; order Diptera; family Drosophilidae; genus Lordiphosa; species Lordiphosa magnipectinata. The sequence continues at coordinate 959,870 of JBAMBO010004042.1, forward strand.
AATTCGAAAATGAAAACAGGTCTGAATAATTTGAGATCTACTAAGAAAGTTACAAATCGATTTTTGATACTTACATAAATTTTTATTAGCACGTTCAAAATAGCTAAAAAATGGCAAATTCATTTTAAAAAGAGCTGCAATTCCAGTCTGTTGTATCATAATTGTTGCACTCCCGAAATAGCCAAAAAAATACATACTTTCCGTGATGCCAATGCTGACTTTCGAATTGTGTCCCAAATTCTCATAGTGTGGCGCAGTGTACACCTAGCATAAGCGGAAATTTTAGTTCGTCTGCGAACTGACTCAGCATAGAGACTAGTCGGAATTTTACGAAAGCATTGCGACATCCTTTTTATACCCTGTTCCCATTAAAAATGGGAAAAGGGGATCATGAAGTTGTGCAAATGTATGTAACAGCCAGAAGGAAGCTTCTCCGACCCTATAAAGTATATATATTCTTGATCAGCATCAACAGCCGAGTCGATATAGCCATGTCCGTCTGTCTGTATGAACGCGTCGATCTCAGAGACCATAAGAGATAGAGACACAAATTTTGGCATGCACATAGGTGTATACCGTACACAGTTCAAGTTTGTTTCAGATTTGGAAAATTCCACCCCCAGCCTTCTTAAACCGCAAAAAACTGTCACAGCCACAATTTTAAAGTTAGAACCTGGTGGCTTCATATATCTAACTCCTTATCCATCCTTATATCTAACTACTTTCCAAAGGAAAATAAGATACGAGCAAAAACACAAAAGTTATTAAACAATTTAGCTTATGCGCGTGTGAGCGCGCTTGTGTGTTTATGTGTGCGCTCGTATGTGTGCATGCGCTTGTGTATGAGAGTGTGTTTGCATGTGTGTCTCAATTGAACAGGGTATTTTGTAGTCGGGAAACTCGACTACAACGCTCTTACTTGTTTTATATGGAGTTGATACTCTTTGGAATCAATTTAGCTGATGTGGCTTAATTACGCAGATTTACTTAAAATTTAAGTTAAGTGTCCACCCTAATTTTGTATGTTCGGGTCCACTCTAATTCAAATGCGGAGAGCATATTTCAGTTGTCTGTTTCTCTTCATTATCTCATCACTTGGGCACCGTGGTGCAAAAACACTTTAACCACTTTTCTCGCAGTTTGGGTATTGCGCATTAAAAGCAGAAGCGAAAACGTGCTCAAGTGGCGCATGAATTTAAATGCTAATTAGCAAAACTTGACCAACACCTTGACATTTGTATACACATACCACCCCCCATCCATACTCTCTCTCATCCACCCACAAATGTTTTCCATTGAAATACAAGTGTTTCTACCATATGCCCCGCATGGTCATCTATTTCCACATAAAATGAAAACAAACTTTAGCAACTTTTGTGTGTGGTTTTTTTTTTTTGTTGTTTGTTTTATATCGTTTTTCATGTTAGAAATGTATACATATGTAATTTCAATTACAAATCAAAGGCGTACATAATATTTAAATTATTCATTACAAATCAAATAGTTCTACATTTTAAAGTTTTATCTTGTATATCATTTCTGTGTGTGTACGTTGTTGAAATGTTGCACTTACATATACATATGTATATTTGAATTCGTATAATTTTAACACAGAATTGAGAGAAAATTGTTTATTTTTTGTTTCAAGTTTTGTTTCTGCATTCTATATTATAGAACTAGGCTGCCTAATAAGACGATTATAAATATTGTTGTTATTGTTGATTGTAGTGGAGAAATTAGAATGCTGCTATTCAGGAAGTATCGTTGAAATCTCTAGAGATTTTAATACAAACGATTGCATTTCGAACAAAACTTGAATGACACATACAAATTTAAAGTGATCAAACAAAAAAAGGATGATTTTACTTTAATTCGAAATGCGAGCGTTGATAAGAAAATCTCTAGAGTTTTCTGGGACACCACCGATTATAATTATATTGTATGTATGCTGCTTTGAGTTTTTGTTTGCCAGTTCCTGGATAGAATAATTATTAATTATACACAAATTCCTTGTGTAATGTTAAGAGTTATGTTTGCTGTTTCGATATTGTTGTGGAGACTTTTGGTTTAAAATCGTTAAAAATTGAACGAATTCATGGGTAGTTTGTCAGCGTTCGGATCAAAGTTATATTGTGTGCCGTCGGAGGTTGGTGCCAGGTTAGCTTGCTCGCCCTGGAATTGAACGAAGAAGAAAGAGAGAAACATTAATTTAAAATAATTTAGATAGTTTTTAATTATAATTTTCATACTAGGGGTTTCTGAGTTGAGAACTCCACAGCTGACAAAGCGGACGCTGTGCCTTTTCCCTGAAGACATTGACCTCGAGCCGGCAGAAACCCACAGTATATAAAACATAGGTCACTCTAACCACAACAACATTATAATTTTTATGATAATTGTTTTTAACAAGAATCATAAGCCGAAACTTCAATAAATTGGAAATTCGTAACATAACATGAAACGAGGTTCAAACAATGATTTACGAAAAGCATTCGGGCTTCCATACAGCGAATCTCAAGGGGACCAAAAAATACTTCGCTATAAAGAAAATACGGAATACGAAATTGCAGTGTTTAGGAAACGATTTCGTTATATAGAGAAATTCGTTGTACGGAAGTTCGAAATAGAAAAGTCTGTAAATTCTTTTCGAACCAAATCCTCTAGAACAGCAGTGGGCAAGCTCTTGCTCCCATTGTCAGTCTCATAATAAATTGCGTCGCAATATACTCGCTTCGAAGTGTGAACAACAACAAGCCCATACGATTCGAGACTTGCTGAGAAAAGAATTCCACTTTATACTTATAATGGGTTTTTGCGACCTGTTTTTGATTTAGTCAAAGTTTTTGTTTGTGCTGGCTCAAAGGATTGATTAGAGAGTTTGAATACGGCTTGAAGTGTGAAAAGCAACAACGTCTGCTGATGAGTGAATTGTGGTTAATTCCGAAACAGCCTGTACAGACTAACCAATTGCTATTCCGAAATGTTGTGAGTTATCTCTGTTTACAATCAATCCTGACCTTTGAGCCAGCACAAACAAAAAGTTTGACTAAATCAAAAACAGGTCGCAAAAACCCATTATAAGTATATAAAATGGAAGGCACTCCTTTAATGTTTGTAATAAAAATCTTTACGATTTCCCTAATAAAAACCAAAAAACTGAAATACCTCTGTGTATCTCGCCTGGTTTGTGTGGCATGAGTGCCACAGCTTTGGGTCTCTGTTTATGTATCGAAAGGCGGATGTAATCAACGAAATCAACCAAGTGGCAGCAGCGGAGCGCCTTCTCTTAAAGCATGTTCAGCACGATGATGGCGTCCACTACGTCGTTATTATTCTCTTTCAAGGCCTTGATGGCCTTTGCCCGGGTCGTGTTCGCCTGTGTGATTACCAAATCAATGTCCTCTTCATCCACGCCCGTATCGTCCACCTCCTTCTCATCCTCCTCGGCGATGGGGGCCACCGAAGTGGTAGCACCCACGCTGTCCACAGCACCGGCCTCGGGTGCCTTGAATTTCTCGGCAGCTGTCACCTGGGCCCGCTGCGACAGATCCTCAATCTTGAACTCACCAAACACAATGCTCTGGAAGACTTTATACTTTTACTTATTTTCCTAAATTAAACGTAAAGACTAATCCTATCTGGGGCTAATCTTTATGCTGGGACTAATAAATAGTGAAATCGACACCATCAAATAATTCTCAGTGTTCCTGTAAGACCAACCCATACCTCTATTTTCTTGCCTTTAACGATTTTTTAGTCCTGTCTTTTCATTGGCAGCTATACTATATAGTTGTCCGATTTAGACTTGATGGAATTATGAATTATAATACAAAACTTGGAGACGCTACCCTTAAACAAAAAAAAAAGGTTTTCGCACTAAAACTGGTTTATCAATCAATTGTTTCTATGGTACATATATGCTGTAGTCATCTGATCCGACTGGTTCCGACAAATGTGCGGCGTATTTGTACCTAAAGACTTCGTTCAAAGGTTAGGTTGAGATAGCATTAAAACTGACGAAGGAGATACAACACAACTCCGCCTATATGCATTTCAATACTTCTTGCAAAAAAAAAACTGAGGGAGGAGATTGCATACCAATACACTTAACTCAGCTCGTCATGCTGATCAAAAAGATATATACTTTATGTGGGCGAAGATGCTTCCTTTTACGCGTTACAAGCATCTGGAAAACCCTAATATGGTATAAATAGACTTCAAATCACTTTCTAAAGAGATCGTTTTCACAACGATTAACCAGTGATCGAACCAAAATCTTGCATTTAAAGTTTCTAGAAACATGACCGATGACCGAACCTAGAGCTCTGTGATGGATTTGCAACTTTAAACTAGACGTTTTGCAGATTTATAAGAGGTTTAAAGCTTTATTTATGGTATTTGTTAATCAAAATCATGATTCATGATACAATAAATAAAAGGTAGCGCTTTTCAAATGATCGATAAATTACACTCAAAAATGTTGATAGCGTCGAGTTCAGAAAATTCTGAAAGGGTTTGTTGGTAGCATATGAACCCTGGCTGGTTTTAGTCTGATTAGCTGACGTTTTCTTTTAATTGCACTTTGAACTTTTCAGCTTCTGAGTAGATTTTTCAATTCCATATCTCGTAGACTATTTTGAATAGATTAGTTTCATATGCGATTTTAGTAAGTCTCGAAAATGACTCATGCATTTGCTCAAAATGTGATTCATTAAAAAAAGAATCGAAAAAGAGTCTCAAATGACTCGAAACTGATCAGAAAAACGGGTTAAAAACGACTCTTCACGAAGAGTCGCGGCTAGGGTCGATTTTCTCCCGACAAAAATATCATTTGATTAGAAAACGAGCGCATTTATGACTATTTTAATCAGACTGAGGACTTGAAAAAGACTCGAGTGTGTTCAAAAATTTCATAAAATGCTTGCTGGGTATCTTTGGAAAAGTTGTTGCTCTTGGCTTAGCCTACAAATCATTTCTCTGTAGCAAAGCAAAAAAAATTACATCTGCATACTCAAAATTACAAAAATTATAATTACAGTTTTTCAACTTTATCTTGAAACTAGTGTTGGGTGGTTCATGAGTGAGTGAATAAAATTCAGTTGTTCTTTAACCCCTTAAAGCCTGCTTTAGAGGCTTCAAAAAATCGAATTTTTTTTTTTTGCATAAATGTCTACCCAAACTATCCAAGAATGTGTCCCTAAAATTTCAGAAGCAAATTCAAAATATTTTTAAAGTTCAAGGAGGAATAGTGAGCAAGCGTCGATATTTTTTATATACGATTTTTTATATACGAAAACTTTGACGTGCGATTTCTCGGTTTTTCATTTTTACGATTTTTCCTAATTGGCGGGAAAGATAGGGAAAAAATTAAACGTCCTATCGAAACAATACAAAATTAATTGTATTCGGGATTAAATTCTCTTCTAGTTGAAACTAGAAGCTATGCTGCTATTGAAAATATAAAATTTTTTGGGTTTTTTGTTTCAGATGGAAATTGCGACCTGCATATTTCCCGCCGCACGACACATGCACACTCGAGGCGCCTCGGCGAAATGCTTGAACCAGGCATAATGTGACATATATTTTAATGAAAAAATTTGAGAAGACTGTTGAAATATAAAACAATAAAACCTGAAAGTTGCATTTCAATCGAATATTTCTTTCCTTCCCAAAAAAGTCCTCGGAAAAATCGATTTTTTAAAGCTTCTAAAGCAGGCTCCCCCCCCTTAAACTGAACAAGTGAGCGGGTTCTTCTAAAATTGTTCATTTTTGTTCAGTAATTCACTTCTTCTTCTTCAATTGTTGATTTTTGTTCACCGAGTCTTGTTCAGTCTCTCTTGCCCTGTGTTATTGAAATAGCTCGAATGATCGCTAAAGGAAGCCACGCTTTGAGGATAGTGGACGAGCCAGATTTTTGGAAGCTGATAGAAGATGTCTCAGAGTGCCCAGGATATAAAATGGCAACTCAAACAAATTTCAAGAGCAATGTTGCCAAAAATACGCGACGAGCAGACAAATCTGGGCAACTGCAGTATTTTTGACTACAGACATTTGGACTTCCCTCACAAATGAAAGTTTCTTGACTGTAGCGGCACATTTTATTGAAAAGGACTCATCATGGCCCTTGACGAGAAGCATACAGACATTAATCTTTGCAATTTTTTGAAAAAAAAACATCGCCGATTGGATGATTGAAAACAACGCGTCCAATATAGTGACTGCCATTAATGTAGGAAATTGTCCCCACATTCCGTGCTTTGCGGATACTTTGGAACCTTATCGTTCAAAGAGGTTTGGAGCAGATTAACTATGTCCACTTCAAAACCAAAGCTATTGTGGAGTACTTTAATCGACGAACTGTTGCCTTGCAAAGCTTAAGAGTGCGCAAGTTCAGTTGAGTCTATCAGATTTAAAGTTGTGCCAGGATGTGACTACACGTTGGAACTCAAAGTATAAAATGTTTGGCCGACTTATCTTTTTAAAGGAAGCAGTTATGGTAGCTGTGTCAATTATACTTCTCGATTTGGTGTTAACAAGCGACGAATGGGAAGTAATTGAGGGCTTAACAGCACTGAAACTATTTTACCAAATTAACAGCAAGATCTGCGCTGAAAAAAACGCAACTTTTACTAAAGTTAATATGTTGGCAGACGTTCCAAACGGATGGAAAGAATGAAATTGGATTCTACAAACGAGTCTTTTTGGTAAACTCTTAAATGTTCTAATTATAGAGATGGATACCCGATTTGCACACTTAGAAACAATCATTATATAATATATGAAGAGAGCACAACTCTTGATCTTGATAAGGCTCGCGAAAAGTTTTTCCAGATTAAAACATTGAGTCATCGAACCATGGCGCAGTGCGCTACCTTTTAGTTATTGTATCATGAGTATGCATCCACTTTGATGCCTACGTAATCGAACAATCTCAGATACTGAGTTGTGTGTTGATTAGATTTCAAACTTCACCAGCAGGACTTTAAATGAAAACTGGCAAGAATAAGGTTGGCCTACTAGATCATAGGGAAAGTAACCCATGTGCATCCAATCTACTTGACCTTGAGCTGTCGCTTTTAAATGGCTCAACTTTCGCCATCTAATCTAGTAAACGGGCATATTCGTGATACTTTCGAAAAAAAAAAGGCAAGCCGTTTTAATACAAACATCTCTAGATATTTCCGGGACACCCACGATTATAGCAGAAATGGAAAAGCGACCATGTTGTCTCGAAATATCGGTGTGAAACACCGAACCAAGGACGACTATGAATATGTGTTGGGAATACCTTTTATGTTTTCAACCAATCGAATGAAAGCAATTGGGAAAAACCAATATTGTCTTACACCAGCTCAAAGGTCATGAGACTCTGTGAGCTTCAATAAAATGCATATTCATTCAGCTTACCTCATCCGTAAAGTATTGCTCAATGATTTCATATGCCAGTTTGTAGATTTCCACATTTTCGTGGCTCTGCAGGCGTTCGATTTTGGCCAGGCCCTCGCATTCCTCAATTAAATTAGCCACCGTTTCCACATGGGAGTCAGCCATTTTGAGCATGTTGTTGAGGCCATCCAAAACGACCTAGAACGATGAGGGGGGGAAAAAATGATTTGTTGCCAAACTCTTCTTATTATTTTCAAGTTCCACACTATCTTACATTGATCACTTGCGTGTCCTGGCATGACAATAGATCACAGAATGGTGGTATGACACCCTCCTTGATCAACGTAAACACCTGTTCGCGATTGCCACTGATGGTCAGATTACTAATGGCCCAAGCGGCCTCCTTTTGCGTCTGGAACTCGCCCTTGCTCAGATTTTCAATAATTTTGGGCAATAGCCCCACATTGATGACAGCCTGGACTTGGGATTGGTTGCCAGCGGTGATGTTGGACAAGAACCAAACGGCCTCCTTGCGAATCTTCTCCTTGGGATGCGACAAGAGAGCTGGGAAATAGGACAGCGCATCATAGTTAAGCACCACCTGTGTCTGTTCATCGGATCCGGTAACAATATTGCCCACAGCACGCAAGGCGGCCGTTTGTACCTTCACCTCGCTATTGCCCAGCAATGGAATTAACTTGGGCACCACTCCGCTCTCAATCACCATTTGGATCTGGTCGTTGCCGCCATCAGTTAAATAACTGATGGCCCAAACTGTATCTACTAAAATATTGGTGTCCGTGTGATGGATGAGCACATTAAGTGCGGGCAGGATTTCATGGATTGTGGTGGCTGGAGGTGGTGGATCCTTGTTGCGGCATAAGTTCACAATCACCCAGGTGACGTTGCGCAAAAACGAAATCGGGATGTCCGGCTTGATGAAGGATAAAAGGGGCTGAACCACACCATGCTTGATCACAAAGTCACGCAACAAGGGACCATCGCCAATTATATTACCCAGAGCCCACACGGCCTGTTCGCAGACATTTGGAGCGGGTGAGTTGAGTAGTTGAAGGAAGAGTGGCACGGCACCAGCGGCTACAACCTGAAGGGGAGAAGGAGGAGCAGAAACCCAAAGTCTCAGTGGGGGATCGAAAACTAAAGTGACTATCACCCCTCCCATCTACCATTGACCTGATCCTTACCTGATTGGTCTGGTCCGATGTGCCGGATGCAATGTTGGTCAGGGCCCAGGCGGCTTCAAATTGCAGCATTGTGTGATTATGTTGCTTTAAGCACTCCACCAGTATGGGCAAAATATCGCTATTGATCAAATCATTGATGGGTGGATTTTTGTCCGACGACAGCAATTTCCGTGCAGCTTGAACGGCGACCAACTGTTGCTCCGGTTTGGTGGCATCCGCGGCAGCCAAGGCCAATTTCTTCAAATTAATCGAATTGGGCAATTGCTCATCTTCATCTGTGTTTGAATCCAAATTGGGCACATTGCGACGTTTAAGTATGGTCTCCTCGCGTTTGTTCTTTCGAAGCTCCACTGTAACTTCATTGCGGCGACGGCGCATCTCCTGCATGGAGGGGCACAAATTAGCATCACACTTGACAGAGAACAAACACCAAATTCATAAAGAATACTAACCTCCTGATCCTTGCCTTTGTTTTTGAAGTTTTGCAAGCGATTTTGCTCCAGCGACGTCATTTTGAATGTGTTTGTGTGTGTGTGTATTTGTGATTAAATGTTATTGAAAATTTCTTATAAATGTCAATCTGCGTGGATCTTTAAACTTGTCCACTGTCTCCTCCTTTTTGATTATGTTCAATTGCACGCGCAAATAGAAAAATTTAATCAAGCACACACACCCGCACATTCACACATACAGAAACACACGCACAAAGAAAAAAATCCATCGACATCGACCAGGGCACACGATGGCGAGAAGGCGACGAATGAAAAAAGAAATGGCGAACAGAATAGACACAAATTAGCAACGCAATTGGTTCCTGGTTACTCGAGAGCCGGATAACTTACGGTTGCAAATGATTCACGTGATATTTACCACAACACTGACACTTTTTTAGGGTGTGGAGATTGGGGAATTTTCCTTTGATTATAAAAATTGCAATTTTCGGTTGACAGCGACGAGAGTTAAGTTGGCTGCGGCTGACCCAGAATAGAGATGGGCAACAGTGTTGCCAGTTTAGCTATCGATAGTTACGTTTCACGAGAACTTTAAAAGTAACGAGTTAACTCTCGTGAGCAGCTACATTCATCACGATACCTATATATCGCCCATCACTATTGAGCAGGCGTGCAAAAAAAAAAAACATTAAAAGTTAAATATATACATATGTAGTTATTGCAATTGACACACAAACCCAAGTATGCTTCGACTTTAAGCACAATATTTTGGTAGCACCAGCAGCCATGACGGAAAACACAGAGCAAATCCCACAAGACGAGCAGCTGCTCGACTCTGCAGAATCCTGCCCAGCAGAAGTCTTCCCGGCCCAAGTCAAGGTGGAAGTGAAATGCGAGAAAGTCGATGCCGAGGTGGAAGCCAAACTTAGAGCTTTGAATGCCAAAATCAAATTGGAGCGGCAGCGAGCCTCGCGTAGTAAAAGCCCGGAAAATAGTGCAGCAGATGAGCAAGAGGATGGCGAGAGCGACGAAACATCCGAGGACAAGAAGGCCATTGCGCCAGTGAAGTCCTCGAATGAAATACTGGCTGAGCTGTTTGGCGTATTCAATGCCGCCCCACCCGAAGAGCTGTTGGATGACAAGAATCTGCTCAAGAAACGCAAAAAGGTCAAGAAGGAGAAGAAAAAAAAGGACAAGGACAGGGACAGGGAGAAAAAGAAGTCAACCAGATCTGATGGTGAGTGTTCGGAGAGCGATGCACATGGCAAGCACAAGCGCAAGCGAAAAAAACACAAACATAAAGACAGCAAAGACAAGGAGAAGCACAAGGATCGTGAAAAAGATAAGGATAAGGAAAGGGTAACGGCAGAAACGGCTACTCATGCGGTGCCAGTGACAGTCAAGGAGAAGGATAAGAAAGAGGAGACGCGAAAACGTTCCAACGAGGATGAAACGCCGCCCGTCAAACGGGAACGTTTGGAAAAAGATAGGGAACGTGGCCATAATAGCTTCTACAATGGATACCGAGAAAGCGGACGCTCGCGGGAGCCGACCAGAAACAAAGTACGGGCGGGACGCGATCAGTCCGATGTATCGCTCTCCGATGAGGAATCCTACCTAAGAGAGAGGGCCTCCAATGGACGCCATCGACCTGCACACAACAGTTTCTACGAATCGAAGCCCAAACCCTCCTCCAGTTCTACTTCGAGTCGCCGTCCGAGACGCTCCCGGAGTCGCTCACGATCCCGGGACCTGGGCATTGACAAGAAGCGTCTGCTGGAGATTGCACGCAAGAATGCCATCAGTATGTTCAAGCGTGGCAATATGCCTGGCGTGGCTCATCTCACGCCTGAGGTCAAGGATCGTGTGCTCCTCAAGATGCGCTACGGCGGTCGCACCGTTCAGGATCTGACGGACTTCTGCAAGAAGATCTCCACTGGCGATGATCTGTCTGATCTCAGTTCTGAGGAGGATTCTGATGTGGATAAGAATGGCAATGCCAAGGCGTTTCATCATCCCTTCCAGCTAAAGGAGCGGGAACCGATTGTGATGCACATACGCAACTCGACCGCCTTGGTGCCATTATCAGCGCCAACCAAACGAGACGAGCAGACCAAAGCCATTACCATGCAATTTCCCGTCTCATCGGGCCAAGTGCATCGCATGAATGAGGTGTGGGTGCCCGTGGAGCGCAAGGATACATTGGCACCGCTGCCTTCGCTGCCGCCCGCCAAGCAGGCCACCAACATGTTTAAGGATGTCCAAATGAATGTGTTTGCCAAGGCCATACCGCACCAGGAGCAGCAAGAGCCGGCCTTCAAGGCAGTTGGGGAAGCACCGCCCGCCATTGCCACTAATGGCTCACCCGTGCCTGAACCCGTTCCTGCTCCTGCTCCTGCTCCTCTGCCTTCTGCTGTTGCTCCAGCTGCTCCCTTTGTACCGGAAGTTCCCATACCTTCGACAGCGCCGCCTGCTTCCATCTTTCCCGACTCGACTCCTCCCAGTATGGATGTGTCCAGCATTATTACGCAGCGACTCAGTGCCATACGCCGCCTACAGGACAACCCCACAGACTCGGAGGCGCTCAAAATGATGTACAATGCCCAAAAGGACATGTCCTCGTGGGCCAACTCCAAGCATCTGCCCGGCCAGTTTACTGGCAGCACCGGAGCCCAGGTGATGAAAGTGCACGAGCTTAACAGTGGACCCCAGCTGTGGGCACGTAAGGATCAGATGACAGCCACCAAGCCCGTGACGGGAGGCATGGGCATGGCTCTGCTTCAGAAAATGGGCTGGAAACCAGGCGAAGGTCTGGGACGAACCAAAACCGGCTCACTTCAGCCGCTCCTCCTGGATATTAAACTGGACAAGCGTGGTCTGGTCTCCCGCGAGGATATCAAACAGCAGCCTTCACGCCCCTCGGCCGCGCAACGTAAAAACCGGAACCACAACCAGGCCGGCGTTGGTGGAGGAGGAGGAGGAGGAGTGGGAGGAGCCGCTGTTGCAGCTGCCCTCAATGCCCAGGACAAGCATCCGGTGTGTGTCCTCAACGAGTTGACTTCCAAGAACAAATGGACACCGCCACAGTATAAGCTGCAACAGGACACGGGTCCAGCCCATAGTCGCATGTTTCTCTTTTCCGTTGAGATCAATGGCCAGACCTACACCCCGCCTCATGCCTGCATCAACAAGAAGGAGGCCAAGCTCAATGCGGCCAAAATATGTCTGCGTGCCCTGGGCATCCTGCCGCCCAGTTAGTGATGATGATGATGAATCGCGTTAGTCATTTATGTTTGATTGTAAATAAATTAGCATTAAATTGAAATCTGTAAACTCCCCATTGATGTTGTTATCCGACCATTAACGGGCGCTCTAACCACAATCCGTTTTGTGCCGTTTTATTTTTCCACTCGCCATTTAATGCGTCGGATTGTCGCGGTACTGGCATTTCTTTGCTTTCCATGGAGTTCTAGGAGAAACTGTGGTCTCTGTGCAAGCTGATCTTGTTGATTTTTTCTTCGATATGTCAGGATATGTAACTTCATTTTTCAATTTGCTATACGCAATAAAAATGCACGCAACTGTCGCCTGTATTTTGTTGTTGGCATGCCGAGACCGTCGAGTATTCTATCTGATAAGTGCGCGAATCCGAAGTTCAAACATTTTTTTGAAGTGCCGTTTTCAAAAAATCGGAAAAAATCCATTTTTTTCTTCTTCGACCATATTTCGCAGTTCACTAGTTCGCGTAGAAACAGCCCAGCAAGAAATCTAACTGGTAAATACTTGTCAGTTAACTGTTATAGCAACGCAAATGGGCATCGGGAAGATTTTAGCCGATTATCGACCTATCGGTGAGCGTACGTGTGTACTGGAAAATGTAAAAACTAATAATTGCCATTTTATTTCATATTTGCTTATTCTTACATTTCGTGACAATTTTAATCTACATATGTATATATTTTTACAAGTAATCATTTTTTTTTTAATGCTTGCAGCTTTTGCTTATGACTGTTGTGAGACAGCTCGGTGGATTTTCTTATTTTCTTAAGAAAGTCGTCTTTGCCGAACATATCTGAATAGAGATTAAATAAATGTGAGATAGAACTGCTATAAGTAAAAAACAACGTAATATTTACCTGGGAATATGTTATAAAATATTAATTCTCTGCTCGCTTTTTTATTTCCGTTCTAATGTTAGGAGGTTCTCTGCTCGCTTTTTTATTTCCGTTCTAATGTTAGGAGGTTCTACCGACGATGAGCTTGAAATATTGGAGCAAAGATCTGAAAGTTCAATATCAGCATTATCCGCCTCAGAACTTTCACTTTGTATGTTTTTTTCTTGGAATTCATCCTTCTTGGAACTCGCAAAGTCATTTAACTGTTCATAATTTTTTAATGTAGCTTGTAAGTTTCGTTTTTCTGCTGACACTAAGTTATGAATTGTTTTTTAATTCATATTTATTGATTATTTATTTATTTCACTTTTATAATTATTTCTTAACACCAATGGTGAGTTCAACCAACCGTTTACTTCGACGACCACGCGAGAAATGGCCAAAGTTCTTAAGAACTAAGCAGCTGTTTATCGTCTATCGTTATAGCATACGTTAGGCCTAACTGCAACAATAACTAGATGAGGAAGAATTTGCCAAGCCGTTAGGCGTCATGTTAGACCTACGTAAAATATACTGAAACCCATGTGTGATAGTATTTGTGAATTCAAAAAAGTATAGTTGCATTGGTGACTTTTGGTATCGATTTCTTGCTGGGAGACAGACGGACGGACAAAGGTCAATCGACTCATATATCTATTTTTTTATTTATTTATTTAGAGTTGACAAAAAAAGGCTGTCAACAAAAATTCATATGCGTTACAAAAATTTTTATGAGCTAATGAAGCCTATCAAAGAAAATCTAATAAAATTACAAAATAAGCTAATAACGCTAAGGCTAATAATAATAAAATATATATATACATATACTAGCATATAACCCGTCGCGCTTCGCTGCGTCGCCATTAGTATAGTGAACTATTATCGCTATCGCTTATCGTTATCATTATAGTTATAGTTATAGTTATAGTTATAGTTATAGTTATAGTTATAGTTATAGTTATAGTTATAGTTATAGTTATAGTTATAGTTATAGTTATAGTTATAGTTATAGTTATAGTTATAGTTATAGTTATAGTTATAGTTATAGTTATAGTTATAGTTATAGTTATAGTTATAGTTATAGTTATAGTTATAGTTATAGTTATAGTTATAGTTATCGTTACCGCCCTATTTCACTCTATTTCGTATTCTATCCCTTCAAACCGACGTTCAAGCCAATCGAATGAAAAATAACTTTTTGCCCACAGAATTTTCCGTGGCGGATTTTCCGACATTGGAAAATTACATTTCAAATTATTTCGTGCTCTATCCTTTCAAACCGAGTTTCAAGCCAATCGGATGAAAAATAATTATTTGCCTACAGAATTTTCCGGGAATTTTCACGCCTGGGGGGCGGATTTTCCAACATTTGAAAATCACATTTCAAATAATTTCGTATTCTATCCTTACAAACCGAGTTTCAAGTCAATCGGATGAAAAATTGTTTTTTGCATGCAGAATTTTCCGGCCATTTTCCTCCTGGGCGGATTTTCCAAAATCGGGAAAACAACAAAATTTCAAGTAAACCGAAAGGAAAAAAATTTTTTCCCATACAAATTTTTCCGACGCTTTTCCGGCTTTTCCGGTTGGAATTTTCCAAAAGCACGTCTTAGTACGCACTTTTATCATAAATGGAAACTCCTGTCCAAACTGCAGCCTTCTATCTCTTACCGTTTGCGCTCTGCGTTTATGTCGTTAATGTCAAGTTGATCAGTTTTTAGAAAAAATCTAGATTTTAAGTGCACTATTCAACATGTCTTAAACTTAATTTAGAATCTAGATCGGTTTTCAAGTCGACAGTCTTCAAAAATTTGATACGGCGAATGATGGCGCTACAGCAGATGAGAAATGGAGCGAATTCAAGGAAATCTACCTAGATGTTGGCGACAGCATAATTGGTAAAGTCCCTAGAGGTCACCGCCCTTGGATGAGCGAATGGACATGGGCCCCCTGACTGCAGAATCCGTACCCACCACAACAACTAACTGCTATGAAAGAAGAATACAGCGCCAAGAACCGCGAGATCAAAAGAAGCGTGCGCCGAGACAAAAAAAGCCGCATCAACAATCTCGCAGAAAACGCGGAAAATGCAGCAGCAAACGGCGATCTGAAAACGGTGTATATGGCGACCAAAGAAATAGCAGATAAAAAGACGAATGCGGAGCGCCCAATTAAGGACACGGATGGAAAGTACCCTAACGACTGGAAAGGATCAATTGATCAGATGGAGATCCCACTTTGCAGCAGTCCTTAACTGTGAGGTATCTACGGCCGCATCTCGAATTTTTACCGAGCTGCCACAGATTTCAAGCCACCACAGGGTAAGGACTTCAGCACCCACAAAACTCGAAATCCTCACGGTCGTCCAATCGCTGCCTGACAACGGCATACCAGCGGAGTTCTTCAAATGCCAGCCGACAACCGCGGTGGATTTACTGTACCCGGTAATAAAACGGGCGTGAGAAACTGAGGAGCTCCCCTCGGAATGGTTTGAGGGCATCCTGGTGAAAATCCCCAAAAAGGGCGACCTGCGCGAATGCGACAAATGGCGTGGAATCTGTGTGCTGTCAACCATCTCGAAGTTCATAGCCAAAATAGTAGGAGCAAGCAGGATTTAGAAAGGGCTCGTCGTGCACGGACCACATAAACACTGTGCGCATCTTGATTGAGCAATGCACCGAGTACAGAGATCAGACCTACACATGGCCTTTGTGGACTTTGCCAAGGCCTTCGACAGCGTAAGCCGGGAGTGCATATGGCACGGGTTGCGAATTAGAGGAATACCGGAAAAACTTATTTCCCTCATCAGAGCGACATGCGACAGCGCCCAGTGTAGAGTGCTTCACGGTGGAATGCTCTCGCAGCCTTTTCCAGTCCCGAGTGTTGTTCGACAGGGATGTGCTCTGTCGCCCATTCTGTTTATAATGGTGGTTGCAGACGTGTTCGCTACAGTGCGACCTGCTCCCAACAACAGCGGCATAAAGTGGTCTATGACTAGCGACCTGGCAAACACATTAGCCGACTTGGACACCTCAGCTAAAGCGGCAGGCCTGAAAATTAACACGGCTAAGACGAAAGCGCTCAGCATCCGTTCCGGACAATCCCAGTCTCTGGTTTTGGACGAACAGCCAATTGAGCAAGTTTAGCAATTCAGCTACCTGGGTAGCGTACTCGCTGTTGATGGAGGGACGGAACTGGATGTGGATTCACGCCTGCAAAAGGCTAAGGGTGCCTTTGGGATGCTGTCAGCTGTTTGGTGATGCTCGTCATATCCACGCTGGCTCAAAATCAGGCTCTTCAAGTCCAACGTAATGCCAGTGCTCCTATACAGTTCATCCACTTGGAAAATTACAACTACCATAGTGTCAAAACTCCAAAAATTTGTGAACCGTTGCCTGCGTCGCATATTCTGCATTTTCTGGCCTGACAAAATACGGAATTCCGAGCTACTCAGGCGAGCGAATATGGAGAGTGTCTACACAATAATACGCAGAATGAAATGGAGCTGGATAGGACACACATTGCGGAAAAATAACAACAACATGGCAAGGAGGGCAATGGAGTGGAACCCGTTGGACGGAGTCGGGCGGACACCAGGCAGCCCCAAAGAAACTTTGAGGAGGACTGTCGGTAGAGAGACGGAAAGCATCGGAAAAAGTTGCGGAGAACTCAAAGCGACAGCTAACAACAGAGTTCGCTGGAGAGGAGTAGTTGATGCCCTATGTCCCACTCGGGATTGGAACTAGAAGAAGAAGAAGAATGTACATACTGTAAAAAAATTGAGTTGGCCGAGTTGACATGGAATATCCCATGCCTAAGAATTCACAAATATATACTTAAGAAACTGACGAAAACTTGAGTCTCTTAATTGCCATGAACATACAATTTAATGCCGAATCCGAACGGCAAAGTTTGAAAAGTTTTTTCATGGCTGGTTACTTTACCAAGGGATTGGCAAAGATCGGATTAGAGATAAGCAAATTATGAGAAAAGAAAGCTCGTTTCAGCAGCACTGCTTTCTGCAGCTACTGAGCATTCACTTTCGCAGGTACAGAGTATATTACAGTCGGGCTTGCCCGTCTTTCTTACTTAATTTTAAGATTAAGCAGCTTGGTAGGTTAATACTTAGCTTAAACAGGCCTTGACTTTTGGATAATCAAATCCGACGCTAATTGTCCTGAATTAGTTCAATGAAGAGATTTCAGCAACAAATTTTATATCAATTTAGTTGGATTATTAAAATGACCCACATTCTTAGCTAATTCGCGGCCCTGCGCCTAATTCAAAGTCCGCCCCTGCATGTGTGGAGAGAGCCTTGTGGCCTCTCTCGAAGCGTGCTTCGCACAGTGGGACGCTGTAAGAAAAATTAAGCTAACGAGAGACTTGATGACCGTTTTCCAAACATCAAACCACTGTGCAACATTTGGCTTGCAATTTTCTCCCTGGTTTTTTGCGCAAGTACACAAACAAGCAACAACAGCTGACTGACTGCGCGGGGTGGGGAGGCGTTGGTATAGGCCAAGCTGGAAAATATGCAGCCGATTAATTCTCTCAGCTGCGGCTAGAGAACTCCCCAAGCACAAGCAAAAACTGCTTAAACCACATTGAAGGTCAGTTAACGCGGGAGTGTGCACCAGACAACGTCGCCTATGCGCAGAGCCCAGGCCCAGGATGTGGTTAAATCGGAGTCAGAGCCTGCTGTCGGATACAGACACAAAACTTTTTTAAGTGCCCCAGTCCCAGTGACACAATCTCTCTTTCACCATTCCCTTAGAAAGCAAAAAAAGTTTTTCCATGTCATTTTCAGTTGGCAACTTTGTACAGATGTTTTCATTGTTTTTCCAAGTGGAAATTAGCACAAGCAAATCAGAGAGCTGAAATTTTTTAATGCAATTTGTTGCATAATGAGGGAGTAGCCCCTATGGCAGAAGCCACTACTCCTAGACATGGCTATGGTTATGGTTATGGTTGTGGTTTGATGTTGCGTTGCATTTTGGATTTGTTGTTGTTCTTAATATTGTTGCTGTTGGACTGCAGCCATGGAAACGTGCCGCACCTGTGCGATTTCCATGTTTGTTTGTGATTTCGAAAATGGCAACAACAACAATTTTGTGGACCTGTTCCATCCCACATGCTGGCAAAGTGAAATGGCCCAAATACGTGCGGAATTTGTCAACTGGAATCTAAAGGTAAGTATGGAAAAATTATAAAATTTGGTTAGGAATTTGCTTAAAATTTATTTTAAATAAATGAAAGAAGTTGAGGATAGAAATCGAAATCGTCCAACTTCTCGAAATTTGCAAGTTTTTCATAGGAGCTTATATTACTATAAAGATTTGATATATGGTAATTGTAAACGTGTAAATAAGAGGTGTACATCAAACGGTTCAAAAAATCGCCAAATTTTTAAAAATTTTCGAATGAGTTTAGATTATTATAAAGACGGGTAAATTTACGGGTTCAAAAGATCAAACGGTCCAAAAAATTTGCATGTGAAATTTGCAAAAGTTTTTTAAAATTTTTCGGTGGATACATTTACTCTTTATGGTGGTGTCAAACAAGTTATGAATCGAAAGGTTATTGAATTTACCATAATCGCGTACAAGATTATTTTGACCATGTTTGAAATGTAAAGCTGGAATAACACTTTCAATTTTTAGGGAGAATTTTAGTCACAATTTTTCGTCTATGGGAAAATGTCGTTGTTGTAAGCGGGTCAGAATGTTCTTAGATTAGCTGCAGAATGTTTTTGAAGAGTCTAAGTTCAGCATTCAAAACTACACTAAAAAGGATCTAGTAGAAAGGGGTATTTTTATACTGTCCGTCTGTTTCCATGCCATCTCCTCCGTCAGCGTTAAAGCTATCTTAACCAAGGCTGCAAGCCGGTCCTGAACCGAAGCCCAAAAAACCGGTTTGGTTTTCCGGGTTCCTCCAACCGAACCATGAACCGAACCCTTCTAATATTGGAGCCCCAGAACCGAACCCCCTGTATATAAAAAAAAAGATTCGGTTTAAGCAATCATTTAAGTCAATTTATTAAGAGCTTTTCTAGTTTTCTCAATATTATGACCGAAAAAAACTATTTTATAGTATATAATTAAAATAATAAAATATATAATAATTAAAAATGCTTTTTTGAAATCAAATCCATATTGTGATTTCGAGAAGAAAGAAAAACCTAAGTATAGTCGGAAAAGGGGAAAGCAAAATGCATTTGGAAGATAATTTTAACAAGAATCGCCCTGATGAGCCTTTTTAAGCTCTTTTGAAGATTAAAGAGATGTCCGATTTAAAGAGGACTCGGAAATGACTCATGGATGTGCTTAAAACGTGATTTATTGAAGTACGACTAAAGGTGGGGCTTCAAAAATTCAAAGACCAGGCACTTTTGAAACACTATTTAGAACACTTATGAATGATAACAATAAGGAATGTGGTCCAGTCGATTTGACGACTCACATACATAGCTTGGTAATCCGGACGCGTTCACCTGATCAAATAAGTATATGTCAAAATTTTGACCGAATGTTAAGGCAAAAATGTGTCAACTATTAAACAATCTATGAACTCAGACTCGAACCAAACCCTTGGGTTCGATTAGTACCGGAACCGGTCCGCGAACCCAACCTTACACTTTACCACGGGTTCGAACCTCCGGACCGAACCTTCACCAAAATTTAACAGGTTTGCAGCCTTGATCTTAACCAAACTTAGCACGAAGCTTTTTGGTACAAATACGCTGCACATTTTTCGGAACCTGCTTCCAAGTTTTATGAAAATCGGCCAACTATATAGGATAGCTGCATATATAAGATAGTTCTGGTAGGTAGGTGAAAGATATCCGGAATTTCCAGTACCTAGGTAAAGGTAAAGGTACAATAAAGGTACTTTTAAATTTAAAAGCATGGTTCATCAATTTTTATTAGTAATGACTATTAAAAACATAAATCAAAAGTTGGATTCATTATTTGTAACTGTTGCACATTTTTGGCTAACTCTAAGTCCGTATTTGCTATCGACAACTTCGGGCAAAAAAAGTTCGATCATGTGTACATAAATATGTGTGTTTGTTTGTAAGTATTCAAATTCTTTTGCACATATGTATTTAGTATTGTGTAGCTACTCAATGCTTGTGTAAATTTCCAGTAGGTTTTTAATCAAACTTAATAGTTTTGTTTACACAAAGTTGACATTTGCCATTCTGGTTGAAAAATGCTCCATTCAAGATCAGCGGTAAATCTTTATTCCCTTCATTATTTAGAGACTGATCAGTCATCGTTAACAATGATAAAGTTTAAATTTTACGAGACAATGCTGATAAAATTTCTGCACAAATTATACAATGCAACGTGGTAAAATATTTCTTGGAAATGAATGTCCCAAATTAATTGTGATCCGAAAATCAATACAACAATTGATATCAAAACTTGCGAAAAGTACCTAGTACCCTGCCTATTGACAAGGTAAATGAAATTAAGACCTAGGTAAGGTAAAAGGTACTCGAATTTGAAAATACCGAGGTAAGGTAAGGTAAAAGATGCACAAAATTTGTATCTAGGAATGTACCTAGGTACTTCCAAACACTGCATATAGCTGCCATAGGACCGATGAGCCGACAAAGTAGTTCTAGTGAGAAAAACTTCTTTGTCTTCAACGCAGACACCCCCAAACCCCTATGCTTTCACATAATTCCACAAAGTTTGATGAAAATTGGACAAGTATACTATATTGGACAGCTATACTGTAGCTGCCATAGAAAAGATAGTTCTGAAAAAATCTTAGTAGGAAAAACTTTTTGTTTTCAATGCTATCGCTCCCAAACTTGTTACTGATATATACTACCATACCATTCTGTCAAGTTTGATCCAAATCGAATGACTATATCATATAGCTGCCATTGGAACGATCGGTCGAAAAGGTAGTTCTACTAGATTAACTCGAATCTAAAATAATTATTTTGGCTGGGTTACATAGGTCTTACCAAAGATTATACAACGATATAGACATTCTTTGTTCTTACATAGGTCTCGGTCTATTTTGCTCAAGAAA
Source organism: Lordiphosa magnipectinata (assembly GCA_037044535.1). Taxonomy (NCBI): domain Eukaryota; kingdom Metazoa; phylum Arthropoda; class Insecta; order Diptera; family Drosophilidae; genus Lordiphosa; species Lordiphosa magnipectinata. Next base: position 981,116 of record JBAMBO010004042.1, read on the forward strand.
AGTGCTGAATTTTGACAGCTTTTTGGGATATGTTTTAATTTGCTTCTCCAATTTCTTTCATTTAGATATCGCCTAATGATGGATTGCCTCAGAAAATTTGCAGTGATTGTTTCACCAAATTTTGTTCCCTCTACACATTTCGCTTGGCCTGTCAGGAGGCTCAGGTGAAGCTATCGAATATTTATGATAAAATTGATGCCAGCAGTTTAGAGGAAACCGAAGATGAAAATGAGGATGAGGAGACGGAGGAGGATGCCAGAACAGCAACACCATTAATGGTTTCAGACGATCAACTAAACACTGCCACTGATACTGCTGCTTCTGCTACTGCTACTCCCATCGAGATCCATGTGGAGGCCATTGACATCAATGAAACGAATGAATTTGCACCCGAACTGACCATAAGCTATGCCTGCAAATTCTGCTTTAAGCCACAGGAAAGCTATCAATTACAACAGCTGCTGCTGGAGCATATCCAAACTGCCCATGATGCGGAACAACCTTTTAATTGTCCCGAATGCGAAGCCTGTTTTCAGGATGCCGCCTCCCGCACCGTCCACCTGAAGAATGTCCATGTGGAGAAGCAATTTGAGTGTGAGGTGTGCGGTAAGAAGTACGGCGATCGCAATAATCTGCGTCATCATGTGGAGAAATATCACACCGAAACGGACTTTGAGTGCAATATGTGCGAGAAGCGTTTTTTCACGCGCAAGAGTCTAAAATATCATATGAAATGGCACAACCCGGAACGTCAGCTAAAGTGTCGCCACTGTGAACGTTTGTTCATCAATCAGCGTCATTTGAAATGCCACGAGGCCACACATATGGTGGGGCCAAGTGCCAGGAAGAGCGAACACTGTGCGGCCTGTGGCAAGGGTACGTACATGCCTTTGTAGTGGAGGTTTGGTATTTGAACATTTTGCATATTCGACAGCATTTATACACCTCAAGACGCTGCGTTGGCACATCTATCGACAGCATGGCGGAGAGAAACCTTACAAATGTGCCCACTGCACTGAGGGTGAGTATGGAATGAGAGTAGAAACGAGAAGATTCAGGCATATTTCAAATGGAGAGGCAGAGGAATTCGACAGTAGACATGGTGGCGCAAAAGTAAAATGAATCAAACACTTTGGTTCCGAGGCTGCAAGCCGGTCCAGAATTGTACCCCGCAGAACCGGTTCAGTTTGGGATTTTTGGGTCCTTTAAACCGTGAACTGAACCTTCTAAACTTATGACCTGCCGAGCCTGAACTTGGATTAAGTCACTTTTATAAAAACTTATACAATTTTTCGTGCCGATAGGTTGATTACTTCGGCGCCACCTTGCTCTTGTGGAGAGATTCCTACCTGCTCCAATTGAAAGCGAATTATGTGCATCAATATTAATCAAATCAATCGAATTCATCATCATAGAAGAGTCAAGTCCCAGGCCAGCTGCTTCTTATAGTTAGTCAAGTCTTTTGTGACAAACGGTAAACATAATGGACCCAGCTGTTGCTTTTAGATCACCCACCATCTTAGCCAAACGCATGCCCATCATATTTGTTAACCCCTCAGTCCCCACCAACGAACCAAGTCCAACATAAGATTATAGCGGAGAGCAGCATGTCAACTCCGCTCTCTCTCTCTCTTTCTCTTTTTATCTTCCTCCCGAGTTTCTGGGACTCACTCTAAATCTTAATCTTCAACCTTTGCCAGTTTTTGCCTCCTACGCGGAGAAAAGGATTCACATGCTGGAGCAGCATATGGAGAATCTAACAGCCATAGAGCGTAGTGAGTGCATGATATGCAGGCAACCCTTTAACACTGAGACGGACCTAATAGCGCATATGAGTCGGGAACACTTGAAGGTAACACCGGCGGCACCAGTGATAGCCAACAACAAGCGGGTGCTGCAGCAGAAGCGAGAGCGACGGTATACGGGTCTTTTCCAATGCGCACAATGTCCACAGCGTTTCAATATGAAATCCGCTCTCGATCGTCATTCAGCGGTGCACTCGGAAATTGATCGACCACATGCTTGTCCCAATTGCTCCAAGCGTTTCAAGCGTGCCCAGGACATGAAATGGCACATGAAAACGCATGAGAATGAAAAGCCCAATGTTTGTGATGTGTGTGGCAAGGCGTTTGCCTTGAAGTATGTGCTTACCCAACACCAAAGAAGTCATGAGGGTGAGCTAAATTATAAAGGACGGGGAAGGCACTAAAGAATGGCTTACATTTTGTGCTCGTTCTAGTGCTCGAGAAGAATTTCAAGTGCAGCGTATGCGGACGTGCGTATCTCTTTGAAAAATCCCTGCGTCTACATCAGCGTGTCCACACGGGTCAGACGTACTACAAATGTGATCTGTGCCAGGAGCGATTTGTCACCCACATCAAATTGAAAAGTATCTCAAGCTTAGATCTCCAGCTTGGACTTCTTATGAGACTCACTTGTCATTTTTTTCAGCTCACATGCAAAAGACACATGCCCAATCGCAGGCAAAGGACTCGTCCCTGGATGATCTGATTAATATTGTGATTTCCTAAAACTAGTACAGCTAGAGCCTAGCTCTCACTTTGCCTCTTCCTTCAGCGCCTCTCACGCTTGACCATTCGCAACCACTTTAGATAATAAGCAATATTCAAAACATAAAAACCAGAAACAAACCATTAAGAAAAATGTTATAAACCAATTTAAGCTTCAAGGCAAATTTTTAATGCTCAACCACAAACGAAGAATGTGCATTTATTATAAACGAAACAAAAAAAACATATTTACAATTACCAAATACGTATGAGAAGACATATTTCAAATATCACTATGTATTTTAGTAGTTTTAATGCCAGATATATTTACCAAAAAATTCCATGCTCCCATTTCACATTTACAAAAACATAAGTATTAACATTAACAGAATATAAAACAAATTTACGAGTTTGGTGTGTTCCCGTAAGAACTGTTATTTTTTGAATTGGCGGGCTTGTGATTGGAAGAAGAAAGTGTTCCTTCATATCCGATTTCGGCAGCTTTTATAATTATTCTACAGGCTTCTTCTAAACCCACAATTGCAGATACTGTGTCTATTGACAGGACCCAGTATGCTAATGTTAACCTCTGTCTAAAAACCTCTTTGTCTTCGGCAAATGTAGCACATAATATTGTGTCATCCAATAATATTCAAAAGGACGTATTCCGTATGTTCGCTTTAAAACATTGTGACGCCATATAAAATGGCTCGCACAACATACATATAATTAATAACCAACCAGCATCTAATATTCAAAAAGGTAACGGACATTTTGTTCAAATAATTCCCCAGAAAGCATCGAGCAAGCTGAGCGAACGCGTTAGGACATTGGCTCGGCATTGCGTGAACTAAAGACAGAGCGGCCCCTATAAAAGACGGCCTTGCACTCTAGGACGAAACTTCTCGATCGGAGCTTAAAGCGTGCTGGTAAGCCGTTAATCATGGTTGTGTTATAGATCTCGCTTGTAGTGCGCCTCGCATCCAAGCTCGTGCCTCAGAGTGCGCCATTGCATCTGTCCACGTACCTAACCTTCTGTGTAACATCCTAACGTACCTAACCTGATCCGTAACATCCTAATTGCCAACCTCGTGTTTCAGAGTGCATTGCACTGTCCATTGCATCTGTCCACGCACCTAACCTGTTCTGGAATACCCTAATCCCCTCTTGGAGTGCTCCTCGCATCCAATCTCGTGGATCAGAGTGTGCCATTGCATCTCTCCACACAACTAAGCTGTTCTGGATAATCATCCTTCTCTCCAGAAGTGCGCAACACACCCTATCAATCCCTGATCTCAGAAGGCACCAAACATCTGAACACGCATTGCATCGCTGGCGGCATCGCGGCACAAGGATCTTAGAGCACAGAATCCCCTCTAGTTTGCCTTCCCTATTTTCATCCTAGCGGCCAGCATCCCACCCGTTTCGAGGAATGATTAGTATAAGTTAGAAATGAAGCTGACTGCTTCGGAATTGAACCAGCTGTGTCTGCCTGCCAAGTTAGGATCAAGTTATGTCAAAAAAATTTTAGCTTGTCTGAGTTTGAACGAGCGTAAGCGGCCTGCCGGAATTTTACGAAAGCTTTCCGACACTCTTTTTTTATAAGGAGTTCACACCCGTTGGCACCGATTTTGTTTGTCTGAGCACAAAGCTTAAAACAAATCCTTTTGTGGTTGGTTGCGATCCATTACTTTCATTTTATGTTCACTTTCAAATCCGCGTTAATTAACAACCGAAACCGCTCCGGTTTGGTAACGTTTCACGGTGTGGTTACGTTTCACGTTGGAAACTATCGGTTGTCGATAAGTCACTGTAACTGCGCATTCGATAGTTTTGCCTATCGAAACTTTTGCCTTCTCTAACGGACTCAGTAGTAGTCAGGTTGAGAATCAGATAAAGTATATTTTTTGATTCTATAAATTCTGTGGCCATGCAAGTGCACTGTTAAATCTCCACCCACTCACAAACACACCAACACTGCGAGGAAGAACCAAACGCTATAGTACAAAACACATGGAGATGCAATTGGGCGCCATGCTGAATATATACAAGGGGGAGTGGGGGCTGCCGTCGATTGATTTTGAATGTTTGCGTGCCTTGGTAGGTTCAAGTTGCATCATACTCTTGTGCTTCGCTATGCTTTCCTTTGATTATCAATGATTACACATACTTTACAGTGCCTGCTGCGCTTCACCCGCTGTCCCATGCAAGTGGAGACAAATGCGAATCCCTTGCGATCGGGAGCCGGTAAGCTGCCTTACCTGCAGATAGGAAATGAGAAATTTGTGGGTTACAGGCAGATTAAACGCGTGCTGGATCTTGAGGTGAGTGAACGAAACACAAAGCACCGGTTGATTGAACTAGCTGAACTTTAGCTATTTATATTCCTATCTTTTTCAGGGTTATCCCATAGATTCGCATTTAAATTCGAAACAAAAGCACCTGTCCACCACATATGCCAACTGGGTGTTCACCCAGCTCCATGCCTATTACCACTACTTCCTCTATGGAGAGCCACATAACTATGATACCACGACGCGGGGGCTATATGCCAAGCGTACACCATTCCCATTCAATTTCTATTATCCATCCACGTATCAGCGTGAGGCCAGCGATGTGGTGCAGGTTTTCGGAGGCTTCGATATCAACGATAAGTTGGAAAAGCACGAGGCGGACTATGTAGGTGCTACTTTCTCAGATGGTTATTCTAAATCATAAATTTTTCTGCTACTTTCAGCTGGTCAACAATGCCAAGAAGTGCGTGAATATGCTCTCGCGTAAGCTGGGCAGAAAAGTCTGGTTCTTTGGCGACACCTACAGTGAATTTGATGCCATTGTCTATAGCTATTTGGCCATTATCTTTAAGATCACACTGCCCAACAATCCGCTACAAAATCACATTAAAGGCTGTCAGAATTTGGTGAATTTCATCAATCGCATTACCAAGGATATATTTCGCGAGGAGGGCTATAGTTCCATCAAACTTACCAAAACTCCCAGCGGCACAGACACCACGCTGACTGCCACGGAGCGTAAGTTTATGGAGTCTGAGCTGAATACCAAAATTGTGGCTGGTGTGGGTGCGGTGCTGGCAATGGGTGCTTTTGCAGCTTGGCGCGGCATTTACAATCAGGTAAGCACTTAGCATCCAGTCACCAAACTTAAGTTTAATTCAAGCGCATTAATAGTTTTGGCTCAAAGTGTTTATTTGGCTACAGACTTTATGCTAAATTCATAAAAACTTGCTAGCAAAATTTAGCGTTAAATCCGATTGGTCTCATTTTCTGCAGCTAACATCACGCTCCTCCACGGACTACGATGGCATTGACTATGAGGATGATGAGCTGGAGGAAGGCGGCCTGGATTAGTTCTTTCTATCTAGAGTATATAAATATATGCAAATATTTATACCTATAAATATGTAAAAAGCAAGCAAATTTATTACAATTTTTTCTTGAAAATTGAAAAGCACAACCAAGTCCAATCGCACTCAGCTCTAACTATTAGGTGCATAGATCCAAAGAAAGGTAGTGAAGACGCCAGTGTTTTTAAATTGTTTTAATTGTGAAATAGTATTTTAAAAGAAAAAGCCACCAAAGCGTAATAAAATGGAATGGAACTCGCGCTGATTCTGTTATTGCAAAATCAACGTTTATTGTTTTACAAAATGGTCAGAAACTGTTTGGATAACCTGAAAGGATTTGGCGATCTGTTGGATAAAATGATGAAAAACTTATACAAAATATGAAATAAAATTGTTGACTCATTTTTTGATTAAATTTCATAAGCTTTCTTCAAAGTATTTACACTACACTGACTGCAAAGTGGATGAACAATTTTCAACAAGATGGCGAAGAACGTTCGTCGAGAAAGTCTAAAATCTTGGACTTTAGTCCCCTGTACGCCAATATTCGAAAGAAGCAAACAAGCTCGGACCGGCCTTTTATTTATTTTTTAATTTCCTCCTTCTTCGGATTATAGAGCCACCCGATGGGCATGATCACTTCATGAACTCTCTTTGAGAGCTTTGTAGGTTTCTTGACTTAATTTTCAATGTACAGTTTGTATGCCACAGGATCATTTTTGTGTGTCAAAACATTCAATACCCTTCAATTCACGGTCACACGCTCTTTATTACCGACCCATGCGCGTACATACTAGAGGTGCCACCGTGAACGAATTTTGGTTCACGTCACGAAATTAAAATCACTAATCACGATTCGCTCACATCATTTTTGAAGCGATTCGCTTCAAGGACGATTTAAGGAGGCATCACGAATTAAAATGCATCTTTATAAAAATTGATTTAACAACATACAATGCAGTTATTTAGGTTAGGACAGGTTAAATAGTCTGCTCGTCGAGGCCGAGATTACCTAGAGGCCTTTTGGCCCATTGTGATGCCTAATAGGTGGAAAACAGTGAATCAAACCGGAGCCGTATACGAAAAGAACCGACTAAAACTCAGAACAGGAACCGGTATTTTTCATTTTTGGTATACCGGTATCCGAGAACCGAAAAGAACCTACTGTTTCACACAGTTTCGGTGAAACCGCTAGACTGCAAAGCTGGCACTTAGTTTTGGGGTAGTTTTAGGCAATTTTGTTAAATCGTGAGTTAAAAAAAAAGAGTCTGGCTTAGCAAAACTTTTGTATTGCGATTTGAAACCGGTTTTTTTTAACAAATTTGATCTCGAAATCGCAAAACATTTGCGAAAAACATGCCTGATAGTTCAATATTTTCACAAAACAGTTTAATATCATCAATTTTCCCCGAGCTTAAAACGTTTACAAAATAAATAGGATCAAATAGTGATCAAAATACTTGACAAAGTTTTCACAATTGTATGTATGTATACCTTTGAGAAGGACAAGTAAGTGTAGAACGTTTATTTTCCGGTGCGTATTATGTAATCGCTAAGAAATCGACCGATCTTTCTTTATATTTTACCGCTACACCGAAATAAATATCCAGGTATCAATAGGGAACCGAATACCGAAATAATGTTAAAACAGAAACAGAACATTTTACCGAAACATAAGTTTCGGAAAGTACCAGAACCGTAACCGAAATACAATTCGGTTTGTTTAAAAATGGAAATGGGTTCAGTTTCTACGCAAACCATTATTTAAACCAGCGGTGGGCAAGCCATTGCTCCGATATCTTTTTTTCTGCAATCTCATAATAAACTGCGTCTCAATTAACTCTCTTTAAATTGTGAACAAAAACAAAGACAATGTGAATCGGAGCACGGCGCCTTACACGGCGCACATACAGACGGCGCAACAGCATTTTGCTGCAATCGAGACTCGCTGATAACGGTTGTTTATTCTGTGGTTGTTGTTGGCAAAGGCTGCAGTCCATAAAAATTGTATCAAAAATATAGCCGAGATGTTCGCCCATTATGTCAGTTTAGACAAATTTTCATAAAAATTATCCTAAAAGATTTGTCAAATTAGTGTAGAAGGCGAGGCTTGCTTACCCTACGTATTGGTCGCTCTCAGGAGTTCACACTCGCACTCTCTCACTCTCAGAGAGCATAAGCAGGGTGGGTTTTGGATTTGAGCAGAACAGACGGCGATTGCAGCGGGCAGTCTAGATCGAGCGATTGACAGAGCCAGAAGACAAATTGTAACTTATAAGTGCTACCGACTACAAACATGTATAAAAACACATAATAAAACATCAAACTGTCATATAAATAAAGTCGAACAACTACACTCGTTACATTATTTAGCTGTGTGTGTGTGAGCTTAGCTATAGAGTTTACTCTTCTAGCACAATGGTCGCTGACGTTCACATATTCATTTTATAAAGTTGTTAAGATTATCAATATTATCGTGTTTGTGCATGGAAATTCCGAATACTTTTTTTGACAAAAAAATAAATTTAAAAAATTTCGTGAATACCGCATGACTTAAATTCTGGCTGACTTATATATGTTTTACTAAAGTAAACTAAAGATTACTCACGAATCACGAATGCTCACGCACTAAACTCTTTGTTTGCTTCAATCTGGCGTACATAACGGCATACGAACAGTCGCTACAACAACTGCAGGAAATCGAAGGAACCAGGAGTTATTAAAAACCCGTTAACACTTCATGTGCAACGGTCCGGCTCTTTTACGCATGAGGCTGAGTTACCTCAATAAGGGTTTCCCAAAGATACTGCCCTTTGCTAAAAACGCAATGATTTGGAAGCACTTCTGAATATAACCTAAGGCCCATTTGTTAACCTAATCTAACCGGTTTTGAAAAATCAGAGTTTAAGAACAACAACTTTTCTTACTTCCTCTCTTTATCAGATTTCAAGCAAATTTTGTGAATCTGTTTGAAAGCATTTAAATTTAACAATCATCGAGTTTAAGAACGATCAAATTGGAAAAAAAAAAGATTTTCTTATTAAGATCTATTTTTCGACCGATGCTGCGAATCTGTTTGAAATCATATAAAAATAATATTTATGGGTTTTAAAAACGATAAAATTAAAAACAAAAAAGATTTTCCTACTAAGACCCATTTTTCGACCGATCTGTCCTAGGCCAGCAACAGGATATAGTCATCCTATTTGGTTCAAGTTTTGCAGAGCTACTTGACAGATATAATATTAATATTTAACCATTTTCAGAACGGAAACATTGAAAACAAACATGTTTTTCGTACTAAGACACATTTTCGGACCGATCGTTCCTATGACAGCTATAAGATATAGTAGACCGATCCGGGCGGTGCCGACATATAAGCAAGCGTGCAGTAAAAAGAAGACTCTGTACACACTAATTAGCTCGATAGCTTTCAAACTGAGAGACTAGCTTGCGTAGAAACGGCTCGTCCCCCTGATCAAGAATTTATATAGTTTATAAGGTCGTAAATGAATGTTTCAATGCTCTAAAAACTTGTAGACTAAATTATAATACCCTTCGCAAACCGAGACCGATAACCGAAAAGGGCAAGAGAGAGTCTCCAGGACTGGCGCCATTGCAATTTCTGGTTAGGGAAAGTCTTTCTTATGGGTGACTAAATATGTAGGGAAAATACAAATTAATAACGATCAAGTAAGAGGCACTGCAGTCAAGTACCCCGACCACAAAATTGATTCTGCAACTTGCGAAGGTTTTGTTGTTGTGCGGTCGCTACCTCTCCTCCACCATTCTGGACCGATCTTATTGAGATTTTCAGATAGAATTTTTCGGATTATGGGGAATCTCAAGATCTGAAACAAACTTAATACATACAAAAATGGTGGCTCCAACCCTTATAGCTAGATGGACATGGTTATTTCAAATCAGCTATTGACGCTGATGAAGTATTTATAAACATACTTTATATCATGATAACCTTTTACCCATTTTTAATGCGTACATGGGTATGAAAACATATACTTTTTAAGAAGACCAACATCCCATTTTGAGTTTGGTTGCACATAAATTGATTTATTTTTATGTAGATCTTTATCTGAAATCTAAAAATAACTTAAAACTAAATTTCGAAAAAGGGTTCGATAAGTTAAATAGAGTTAGATTCTACAATGGAATTGAGGGGTTATTAGACGAATGCTCCATCCCACTCATGTTTTCAGCGCATCCTGTAGCTTTCGTCGCGCCACACTCACACGGTCCTCCTGCTTGCGTATATCATCCTCTGAAATGATCACCGCATGCATCAATGGCTGTTCAGGATTCATGAATGCCATCGCATTCTTGGTTAACTCAGCCTTAGTGCTGCTCTGGCCATGCACACCGGCATTGAGCATATGCAGGGCGGTGGCCACCGATTGCAGGACAGTCTGTTCATTAACATTGGGGCCAACGGTGCGTATGGTTTTGGGCAGTGATATGTCATCTAACTCTTCGCCATTGTCGTGGCAGGCTCGTAACCGTTCCAGCCTCTTTTCCCAGAATAGTTGTTTCGGTTTCTCTTGGGCACCATGTTTGGCATCGTGTTTAACTTTGCCGGAATCCTGATTGTGATTTCGAATTGCCGTAACAGGTTGCTTAAAAATTGAGGCAGTTTGTCGTATGGGTGGCACCAGGGAGACATCTGTGCGTAGGGCGCGACTGCAAATTGAGAGACGATTAAAGCGGAGTTGGCGAAAGAAACACAAAAATGATTTACAAATAGCACACACAACGAAGAAATAAAACGAAAGTCAAGAAAACGAGGAACATGCATATAAAGGGGATTAACTATGGCTCAGTGTTACAGCTAGAGATGCCAATGGGGGAAACCATTTTTCTGATATGGTTCCTATGATTCATGAGAAATTAGAGAGTAAGAATTACAGAGATGCCCTTTAAACAGTAACTGCTCCCATTTGGCTTACACAAATCGATTTATGATATAAATTTATAAAAAGCTTATTTGGAGACGGGAAACTAACACATGGGAGATGCTTCCCTTCTGAGTTGTATTTAATTATACTTTACAAGAAAGTAATGATGGAAAATCTTAGCTCTGTTATAGACTATTTTATAAGCAAGGCAGCAAGGCTTCCAAATTCTGCAAAAGTTTAGTGGCGTCCATCGTACAGCCAGTTTTTCGAACCATTGTACCCAAGGTTTTGATCTGTATCTGGCTTAAAGATTCAAACTCATTTGGTTATCAAGTAATTTCCATACCTCCAGCTTCCATATTTGTTTAACTTCTTTTTGCTTAGCTCAAAATCGCGAGTTCGTACCAAAAATTAATGTTCAGAAATTAGAGGTTCAAGTATATAGCTTTGAACCTTGGTTCCACCCACGTTCTGCTTAGTTTAAATTGTCAACAAGCTTATTTAATTAGTTTTTTTACAAGTTTTTTAAATTTCTTCATTTAACGAAAAAAATTTTGTAAGCGTCAGCATTGCTGCGATAATTGTAGTTTTCTGAAAGTAATATAGAATAAGGCAAACTTAGAACCTCAACACAGCTTTGTAGTCTATGAAAAATATTGGAAATTAATTATACTAATTCTGAACTCATATGCAGAGTTCTTAACAGGGATTAAGCCCAAAACGATTTTCGATATCGGTTGAGGGGTCCAACTCGGCCGATAGATATATTCCGATTACGTTTATGTCATAGGAAACTGACATACATAGGTTGATTGTCCGTTTCCTATACATTTAAAAACCAGCAAGAAAGTCGGTCAAGCCCGACTATAACATACTCTGTAACCATAAAAGTTTGTATATAACTGATCAATTTAAGTTAGAAGCCACACGCAAAATGGAAAAACAGCCATAAAGTGTGTTTTAGGCTAACTATAGTGAGCACATTTTAGCGGAACGCTTGGAAATTTTTGAAGATGTGAAATAGCGATTCACACTGACAACATTTAACATAACGATTGCGCCGCAGTGAATTTTCAAATTGCTAAAAGAAAATGATAAAATGAATTTTGAAGAACAATTAGTGGGTATTCTATCTGATTATCGAAGCAGCAACTTATAATTCGGCAGCTTATAGCAGATCTTGTCAATAATGCGTTAGTTACAGAGATCGAAGATGAGCTGTTCACATACCAAGAAGGGCTTGGATGTTTGCTAGTGGTAATAAAATGTGAAAAAATATTCTGCATTTAAGGGGCATTTTAGGAGCTAAGTGCAGACGATGGTAAACCACTATGCCTAAATGCCTCAAACGCCAAAAAAAACTTTGCAGTTAGTCGCAGACAATGTCAGAAATAACATAGGTTTGGAAGTGAAAAATATACTGCTCTTATTGAAAATCGATACGAAATATTTTTGGTATTAGCGCTCTATTTATAAGTGATGGGCAGATAAAATCACGCATAATAGGTATGGTGGAATTAAAGGGTCCTGGATCGAGAACAAGCAAAAATCTGGCTATGGAAATTATAAAGGTCTTAAAGAAATATGACATTAATTTAAGACAGATAGTGTCGGTAACTTCAGATAACGGAGCGAAAATGCTTAAAGCGACAAAATTACTATCTTTTGTATCAGAAGAAGAAGTGGAAGAAAATGAAGCAGACATCGCAAATGATGAATACCTCAAAAAAATCGAACTGGTGGAGGAAATGCCAGGTATACTGTTAGGCAATATTCTAGTTTGTCGGTGTGCTGCTCATCATGCACAACTTTGCGCTCTCGACGATACGAAATCTCCAAGCCTAACAAAATACTTATTTACTTGTCGTAATTTGACAAAACATATAAGAAAAACGTCAAATGGATATCGAGAGATTTTCGAAATAAAAAAATTGAAGATGCCTCAGCTTGACTGCCCAACCAGATGGGGATCGACCTACACAATGTTAGCCAATTTGAAAACAGCAAAAGATGTTCTTACAAAAATCGAATCCGTTAAAAATAAAACCCAAGACGAAAATTTCGAGATTGACGACTCATTTTGCGAATTCATCGATAGTTATTGCCTTGTTTAATCCTTTGTTTAAGCCTTGGGTTTAATCCTTTACAAAAAGCCATAAAAATATTCCAAGAAGAACAATTGCACTATGGCAACTTTTTTGCGCAATGGCTCAAATATTTATTTATGGAATTGATATCGCATGGAATTGAAGCAAATGTTGGTAATGCAACCGATGTATACACCAAAATTGAAAATCTTTAGCTGCCTCTCCTAAGAAGTGGTTCAAACGTCTTAGCATTTTGGAAGGACAAGCAGCTAACAGATCAGGAGCTGTATACATTATGTATTGTTTGCTTTGCAATACCACCTACTCAGGTATGTTATAATTTTTATTCCACGCACAACCTTATGCTTTTTAAAATATATACCAACGCCAGCAAAAAAACTCACTAAATGTTTTACTTTAAACCAGGTGACGATTGAACGTGAATTTTCTACGCTACGACTGGTACTAACGGACTATCGGAATCGGTTGAGTGAGGAATTACTGGAGAACATGCTGCTAGCAAAACTGAATCCGAGCTTCCTCGATGCTGCTATAGACAACTTGCCACTTTTCCAAGACCAAGATGACGATGACTCATATTAATCAATTTGGTTGCAGTTTTGGACTTAGTGCCGTACATCGAACGTACACAACAATAAAAATAAACTGGCTGCTTTGTATATACTATTATTTTCTTTCATTAGAATTGGAGTCTCCTCTGCCATGAGCTATTACCACGAAACAGTCGACGCCGACTGCAGTTCCAGGATCAAAAGCGAATTCCATTGTGCTGCTTTTGCTTTTAAATTCGCCAAAAGTTTCAGTTTCAGTCAAAGCAGAACTGCCGAAGCTGTCATCAGTCGTAGCTCTTCGCAGTTCACCAAAATCGTTTTTTGCGTTTAATTTGGCTGCCGCTTCCGATTTTCTCAGAAGCAAAAGCAAAAGTGCGCTCTCCACTTCTGCGAATCGCTACCGACTGATGCTACTGGCGTTGACAGAAGCATAAGCAAAATCAACAGCAAAGCAGTGAAAAATATTATAAGTTTTTAAACACTGATTTCGAATGAAGAATAAAATCGTATTGTAAGCCACAAATGGTTTGATAGTGTTATTTATTCTTCCTTTTCCGCAACAATCGAATTCGATCGGAGTGGAAGCTAGCGTGACTCGCTGCTACCTCTCGAAGCATATTATGGTGATCCCTTCGCATTTCCTACCGCTTACTAGATATGCCCGAAAACTCCGCTTGGTCAGGCTTGGAGTTTTTGCTGGTTGCCCGCTTCTAGAAATGTTGGTGCCACAATCCGACACCTCTGCGAGAAGCTCTGATCCGTTAATAAAACCTACTATGATTGTCCAACGTATGTTTCTCGGAATTTTTTAATTTTTGAATTAATTATCCATATTTTGCCCATCACTTTTCTTGACATTGCTTATGTTTCGTAGTGAATGACCAAAAACTATCGTGAAAATATTGACATCCACTGAAGATGTTGGAATGACGATACAATTTTGGCACGGCGAATGCTTATGGAACATCTTTGATAATGATGCTAGATGTGCCTCAGTGTGAATAGCCTAAAAAGTGCTGCCCATCGCCGTTGCGGCCAGTGCTACGCATCGTAATTGTTTGTAAATAATACTGATTACTAAATGTGCGTACAAGGTACGAACCATCTATCTACAAAATTGTGGGAGATATGACGTTTTTTCCAAATTGCAGGGCCGGTAGGGGGCGTGTCGCATATTGAAAATAAACTTGAACTGCCTGCAAGTATAAGAAATGTAAAGCCTCTAGCTCTTACCATCATTGAGATCTGTTTGTTCATACGGACGGACATGGCTTTATCGACTCGGCTGTTGATGCTGAGCAAGAATATGTATACTTTATAGGGTAGGAAATGATTTCTTCTCACTGTTACACACTTTTGCACAAACTTAATATACTCTGTGTACCCAGGGTACAGAGATTATAAAAACTTTAGGCCAATCTAAATAAAATTCGTTTCGGTTTCAATCCCAGGTTCTTAGTTAAACGTCCTCCTACTCTAATTGTCTGGTGATGCTATGAATCAGTCGCTTAATGTCATGCAAATAACTAAGTAGCTAAACCTATGTTTACACAGACAAATAATTTGCCCAAATTTTTATAAAAATTTGTATAAATATCCATATCATATTTGTCAGGACTTAAAACTGTAACTATGGTTCCATACGAAAATAATGGGATCAAATATGACCGAAAAGTTTGCCAATTTGGCCTATTCACTGAACATGGCTTAAGCAATAGGTCAGATCTTTGAATGTCTATAATTTTTGTTGATCTGAATCGATCATTTTGGTTCTGGATTCGGTTGTATTCCTTACATTTACGGGTAATCGATGTGTTTATCTGTTTAGGTAGCTTAGGACTCTATTTCTGTAAATCTTACTTCATTTCTCATTTGATTTTGAATTGCAAATTCGCTGTTGTCTTTGCTTGCTGTAGACTTTGCTACGGTATGGGCATGAATGAGTCTACGAAAACAATCAAAGTACGCATGCAGGAGAGAGCGAGCCGCGAGCCAAGGACAACTCTTCCAACTTGGCTCTACCTGAGTTCAAATTGTTGCTGATGGCGTAGATTGCTAGATGAGGTGGCAGTTGCTCCAACTGGTGTGGTTGCTGCGTTCGCCGACGCTCCTGCTGATGCCATTGTTTGTGTATTGATGCTGCCATTGTTACTGCCCTGGGCCTGGGCTCTGTTATACTTTCGTTTAAGATTGCCCGCTGCTCCTCCACTGGGCAGCGTGGGCATCACACTGCAGCGATATAGCGATATCGAGGGTGAGGGCAATTGACGCTGAAGCTGCTGGTGTTGCAGCATTTTGCCAGTTTGAAAATCAAAGTTGCCAATGTCAAACATTTCGCTGCCCAATTGACGAGCTAATTGTGGCTTGCTTTCAATTCTTTTGCCTGTTGGACTGTTTCGTGATGGTGAGGGGGTGAGGCGGGGGCGAAGAGTACGAGTAGGTGTGTGTGTGTGTGTGTGTAGACATATATGAGATTGTGTGTGTGTAACAGAAAAGTAAGTGAGAGTGATTAAATGTATTTCCTATGCTGAATTAACGTGCAGTTTCTATGTAGTTTGGTCCTCATCTTAATGATTTACCTGTAATAGAAGACATCCACTTTGTTGTTGTTGTTATTGCTGTTGTTGCTATTGGCCGATTTGCGTACTTCCTCGCGTTGCCAACCCTTGGGCAGAGCACTGCAATCGACGCGTTTGCGTTCGATTGTCAAACTCGGATTCATTTGCATCCTTAAATTATTTATGACTATTATTTCTTTATAATATTGTATTATTAATAAATATATTTTAAAAAAACAACAGCGTCTGGCCAGTTGCTAGTCTGCTAGTTGCTCGATACTTTTCCGGAGTTTTGTACTCATTAGTGGTGGAACCAACGCAATGACTACTCTTGAGATTTGACAGCCCTGATATTAGAGAATTCATAATAATAGTGATGCGCGCGTGAGGAGGGCGTGATCTGTCGACAAGTATTAGGAGTATACGTTCCTTACATTTCGAACCTATAGCGATAGACTCAGTTGTTACTGATGAAAAAATATAAATATACTTTGTAGATATACTTAATAGAGTCGCAGATGGTTACTTCTGTATGTTACATACATTGGCACAAACTTTTGCTGGGCTTACACTGCGTCACAGAGACCAGCATTTCAGTGTCACAGCGCAATGTGAACGGAAAATGCCTTGTCACAGAAATCACTTGGAGTCTCATACTTTCTGTTACGCCGATGTGAACAATTTTGAATTGTGTCACAAACTGCCACAGAAAAAAGAGTACCAGCGTGACGCAGTGTACAGCCAGCATTATTCTACTCTTCGAAAACCGTTTACCGTTATTATTGTAACCGAAAACGTCTTTCTCCCAACTCCTTTTCCGACCAATACGTCTCAAACTTCTATGATAGTGAGTGGTGTTTTTTTTTCACACGCTCATCTCTAATAGTCGTATTAATACCGCAGCAGCCCTGGTTTGTACATAACTATCAACTATCGACTTTTGTCCATCACTATCGAACATTTGCCCTCCCCATCGCTAGTCACCGTGGAAAAGTAAAAAAAGACAACGTAAGAGAATATCCACAATTTTCATTTGCACTTTAAGCCTGAATTGCAACAGAGCCTGGCATTTGCAATAAGCATGTAATAGAACTCACACTTTGATCTCGCCGCCAATCACTACAATTGACACCAATCAATTGTCCACACCCATTGAAATCCGCATTCCAAAACAAGTGGCAGTCGGCAGCAGTTGGAAATTTGGCCCAAATAAAATATGTCTTCTTCGGCCATATTTGTGCTGGATGTGAAGGGCAAGGTGTTGATATCGCGTAATTATCGCGGTGACAACATTGACATGGCAGTGATAGATAAATTCATGCCACTGCTAATGGAACGCGAGGAGGAGGGTCTCATAACGCCCATTCTGCAAACAGCGGAGACAACGTTCGCCTACATTAAGACGAACAACCTTTACATTGTGTCCACCACTCCAAGAAATAAGAACGTGAACATTGCATTGGTTTTCGTGTTTCTTCATAAGATCGCCCAAGTCTTTGTGGAGTACTTCAAAGAGCTGGAGGAGGAGTCCATACGCGATAATTTTGTGATTATCTATGAGCTGCTGGATGAGCTCATCGATTTTGGTTATCCGCAGACAACGGATTCAAAGATATTGCAGGAGTATATAACTCAAGAGGGTCACAAATTGGAACTGCAACCCCGGATTCCGGTGGCGGTGACAAATGCCGTATCTTGGCGCTCGGAGGGCATTAAATATCGGAAAAATGAGGTATTCCTGGATGTGATTGAGTCAGTCAATCTGCTGGCCAATGCCAATGGAAATGTGTTGCGCAGTGAGATCGTGGGAGCCATTAAAATGCGGGTATATCTGTCGGGAATGCCGGAGCTGCGTTTGGGTTTGAATGATAAGGTTTTGTTCGAAAGCACAGGACGTGGGAAATCCAAGTCGGTGGAGCTGGAGGATGTGAAATTCCATCAGTGTGTAAGATTGTCGCGCTTTGAGAATGATCGCACCATTTCGTTTATACCACCAGATGGGGAGTTCGAGTTAATGTCCTACAGACTGAACACTCATGTGAGTACACACCTCTTAATCTCCATATGTAATTCTTACTAAACTCCACTCCATCCAGGTGAAACCCCTTATATGGATTGAATCGGTAATCGAGCGTCATGCCCACTCTCGTGTAGAGTACATGATCAAGGCCAAATCTCAATTCAAGCGTCGTTCCACAGCCAACAATGTAGAAATCGTCATACCTGTGCCAGCGGATGCGGACTCACCCAAGTTCAAGACCACCATAGGCAGCTGCAAATATGCACCCGAACAGAATGCCATCATATGGACAATCAAATCGTTTCCCGGTGGCAAGGAGTATCTGATGCGTGCCCATTTTGGTCTGCCCAGCGTTGAGAGTGAGGACAACACAGAGGGTAAGCCACCCATTCAGGTGCGCTTCGAGATACCCTATTTCACCACCTCGGGCATTCAGGTGCGATATCTGAAGATTATCGAGAAGAGCGGCTATCAAGCTTTACCCTGGGTGCGTTACATTACCCAGAATGGTGACTATCAGCTGCGTACCAATTGAGCTGATGATGTTGATGAAAACGATCCCTCCTCGCGCACATCATTCCAGCTTAGCTACTGCGAGAGATCCTTGTTTTACTAAGTGTGTATGTGTTTAGGATAGCTTCATGAGTCACCTTATATTTTGCCCCCCCCTCCACACCACACAAAGGTTGCATTAAGTCAAAAGTATATATATATATGTAATTGTATTTGTATTGTTTTTCCAGTATATATGTATATTGTATGTAAAATCAAAAAAAAAGCTAATAAATTTTAACATAATTTTTCAATTATATTTTGTACGGAATTAGCTTGCTCATTTAGCCGTTCGTTGGCGGAGTTTACACGATGGTTAACAACGGAAAACAGATTAAAGCGAAAAAGGGACCTAAATAGTCTATATAAATTAATAATGTGAATAATTGTACACTATTTTTAAGCCTTGTGAACACGACTCGCAGTGAAAGCAAACTGTGTGCAATTTATCTATCGAAAAGACTTAAGATGATATTTTTAGATTTTACGCAGGGATTAATCTGTAATCGAATTTCGGTTCTGGTACGTCCCAAACCCAAATCATATGGGAATTAGGTCGAAAGCAGAACCACATGGTATTATTAGTTTTAAAGTTTCAGTATAATTTTGATAGGAATTTTAAGAAAAACTTTTTTATAAAATGTTTTGAGGCGGAATCGAACCCATGTTTTTATATTACTTTTGTGAAAATGTAACAGCCAGAAGAAAGCATCTCCTACCCCTTGTTTAGCATTAACAGCCGAGTCGATATAGCCATGTCGGTCTTATTTTCTTACAGACAGATCAGTTTATTTTCAATTTACACAACGCCCCTTGCGGTGCACAGTCTAAGGGAACTTCATTCAATTGTTTGAAATTTGAAATTGGAAGAGTTTTTTGGCCATACGGAAGTATATTTCTCAGATAAACAACATCGGACAAAAACTATTCCCACTCCAATACACGATTTTTATATGGGAGCTATACGATATAGTCACCCGATTTTGATAAAATTTTGTAGAATTGTGTAAAAGCATTCAAAATTAATAAACACCATGTTTGGTGACGCTATCACTAAAAACAAAAAAGTTTTTATCACTAGAAACACAGTCGTCTGATTTTGATAAAACTTTGTAGAATTATGTGAGAGCAAATCGTCTTAATAAATACTAAGTAAGAAGACGCTACCTTTGAAAACAAAAAAGTTATTCTTACAAAACTATTTTTCCGACCTATCGTTCCTATGGCAGCTACATATACGCTATAGTCATCTGACCAGGCCGGTTACGACAAATGTATAGCCTACACGTAAAGATAGCTTTAAAACTGACGGAGTAGATAGCAAAAAATATGCGAATTACACGTGATCTTGTTCGAAAATTGGTCTTACAATAAAATGAAAAACTTAAAATGGCGGAAATATTCGGACGGTTTAATTTTTAAATATGTTCTGGGAATCCATCCGCTTGTCCTCCATGTGGTGGCATCACCGCACTCGATAGAAATTACAAGTTCAGACAGGAGTCTATAAAAGCAACAAGATTTTTTTCAATTTTCTTAGTTCTTAGGTCTAGGTCTAAGGCCTATTTCCAGAACGTACGAAAATAAATTTTTATGTCAAACTTCACATAAATAGAAACACTTTTGAAATGTATTGATATCTGGATGCTATTACACAGCAGTCTTATTTGAATGAAGTATTCCACCCTTAAAAAAAAAAATAATCAGGTCTGTTCTCAATTCAACTTCGGTTTTCGTATAAACGTTTGAATTGGCCATTTTACTTTTACAAATTTATATGGAAGGTGGCAAGGAAATCTGTGGTTGCTAGATCAAGGTTTCCTTTTTCTACGAATTGAATCCACTTGGCATTGAGCTGTCGGTTTCAACTGCTTAAGCAATTCCGGAATAACTTAAGGCAGATCTAGTAACCCTAGATATGAGTGCCATCTTCCATATAACCTGATTCACATAGAGTTCAATGTATATAAAATTTTCCAGTAAAGGTAAAATCCGGTATTGAAAATTTCGCAGTTCAACTATTCGAGAATAAGAATATAAAAGCGTTTCTTGGAAACAAGACACTCGCGGCTGAATCTTAATCCCTTTAATTTTGTGACTGATGAGAGTTGTCAAATAGAATTTTGCAAGCGTTGCAATATGGCCTTTATTTATGCTGTTAATGATATTTTCAATCTGGTTTTTGTTTATTTTCATATTAACTGGACATTTTTCAAACATTTTAAAAAAAAAATCAATAAATTTGAAGCACATTTTTTTTGTTGATTTAAGTCCATCTAGATTGGCAAAATCTTACATTGTGCGGCGGCCGCAATTCGAAAAAAAAGATGTCATATTTCCCACAGTTTTGTAGACCAGAGATCAGGGGTACAATGCAACTTCAAGTGTACTGCATTCGTACTTGATATTTTTCACACTCGAGTGTCTTAACCCCTGCTGCCACTCTCGTGACTCATTTCTTATACTCGTGCGAACAGAGAACTTGTGTTGATGAAACAGTGCCGGCCAAATGGTGAGCAAGAGAGCTCTCTCCAGACTACAGCCGTTTTACTTGCAATTCAGTGATCACCGATTCACACAATCATGAGTTCGGCTCGCGTTTGCGTGCAATAACACGAGTGACTTCGGCATCGGTATGCTATAGGTGGCCGGCATCTGTGATGGAACCACCAAAAAATTGTAACAACGCTCTTTGTATTTTTCGCTCGTCTCATTTGTCTCTCTCTCTTAAGATTACAAGTACGAATTTGACGCGCGTTTTTCGCTGTGCTTCGTTCGAAAGAAAAAGTAGAGCGAGCGCAATAAAAGTTAGACATATATACATACCCATTCAGAGAACAGCAACGAGCTGTCACGAGTAAGCTCGTTCACCCCGTGCTACAGAATGCGATACAAGTAAATTCCACGCTCGTAGCCCGCTGAGCTCGTTTAAAAAATATACACAAAAGAAAATTATACAAAAGCACTCGTGTATTTCCGAATCATTTTATATGCGAACTCGTGTATTTGCAAGTACAAATACCCTCGTTAACTCCTAGCTTCGGTCACAAGTCGCCGCGAGCTCTTGTTGCCGAAATCAAAGATCTACTGCGGGCTGTGGGCGATCACAGCTCGTACACGAGTAACACAACTTTTATAAGCAAGCAAAAACAACAACTTGTGAGAGCAAAAGAGAGAGCATGATTTTGGCATGTATTCGAAGGCAGCTTTTTTGTTTTTGCTTTAGAGTTTATACAACACAACAACAAGGCGAGCATGCCGCGAGTGCTTAAATGTGTAAGTCGCTTAATACTCGCTCGTGGCTAACGTAAGGCTCGGTTGAACACGTAGAGCCGACAGCTTCACCAAGCTAGTTCAATTATTACTCGTGTGAAAAAAAAGCTTACCCGTTCTGACTCAATGTGCTTGCGATCAATTCGTGTGTGTCAAACGAGTAAATGCACGACTATATTCGACTATAAAGTGATTGTTGCAGGGTCTGGTTGGTATTACAACTATTCAGTGATAAGGGGATATAATCACGAGTCAGTCTAAGTCAGGACTTACACGGTGAAGCAAACTTCAAGAAGTTTTTGAAAAAGCTTTCGCTTGTAGGAAAGAGGTGTAGAGCGGGAAGCACACCACTACACCTCCTTTCTACAAGTAAGAGCTTTTTTGAAAGACTTCGTGAAGTTTGCTTCACCGTATAAATGTCGTTTAATAGGAACGTTGCGGTTAATTTAGCCGACCAACTCAGATGAGTCGATTTCACCATTTATTAGTGTATGTCAGTGGTGTCCAAATTGCCAAAAGCCTATCCCATGGGATAGCATTTTATAATGCTGCCGGCGTCCCAGCCGACACACGTATAAAGAGAGAATACGTGTGTTCTATAACAGAGTTCCCCAGCGATAGCCCCTGGGGCACGAACATACTATCCAATTCGCACCGAATGCTTGCCGAGTTCGTGCATCACTGTGTGTTAGAGAGAGACACAGTGTTTCGCTGCTAGGCACACAAGCGCAATGTTTGATTGTGTGAGTTTGGACACCACTGGTGTATGTATAAAAATTTACCCCAAGCATAACTCTAAGGTTAAAAGAAGTCTACTAGTAGAACAATAATAATTGCTTTTGCACAGATTCAGTTCTATCTTGATAAGTCGAATATAGCGGAGACCATACAAAGAAAAGTAGACAATGTTTCCTCAATTACATGTATACCTTTGAGAAGGACAAGTAAGCGTAGAATGCTAATTTTTCGGTGTGTAATTTGTATATCTTCGCTAAGAAATCAGATAGACGCAAGACCAATGACCGCTCTTTCTTTATATTTTACCGGTTCATATAGGGACGTGCCGGCATACTGAAATAACTATCCGGGTACCAATGCGGAACCGAATACCGAAATAATGTTAGAACCCAAAAAAGAACCTTTTACGGAAACAAGTTTCTGTACGTACCAAATCCGGAACCGGAACCGAAATACAATTCGGTTTGATTCCCTGATTTGTAGGTACCTCATTCGGAGCTGCGGATGAAATTGATTCAAGCGCATGCAACTTTTCGATGAAATAACATTGTT
Organism: Lordiphosa magnipectinata; assembly: GCA_037044535.1. Classification (NCBI taxonomy): domain Eukaryota; kingdom Metazoa; phylum Arthropoda; class Insecta; order Diptera; family Drosophilidae; genus Lordiphosa; species Lordiphosa magnipectinata. Next base: position 1,004,252 of record JBAMBO010004042.1, read on the forward strand.
TTTGATATCTATTTCCCATTGGCACTATTTTTTCCAATAATTTTAACAAATTTTTGAGTTTATATTTTAACATTTCACAATTACAGTTTCTTCACAAAATTTTTTTCAACAAATAAAGTGGGTTGGACCCACACAATAAAAAAGATGTTGGTCTATACTTAAACATAATAAATGCACTTTCGATCGAGTCTCTTAGGTAGGTTTATTAAAGTTCCTCATTCCAATTACTGCTTGAAGTCTTTCAGCGGATAGCTCTCCTTGTGGCCGTCAATATGCTGCTGAAGTTCCCGCTGTTGCTCAACCAAATGTTCTGGCATATCAGCATAGACACCCTCGAACATCTCACGCCAGTTGGGTTTCAATTTCTTTTCAGAGACGGCAATTTGCTTGAGCACCTGTTTGCGTACATTCTTAATGAACTGCGTTTCCTCAGCCTCATTGAACCATCCCTTGTGAACCATATAGCGTTTCAATTTGGAAATGGGATGTTCCACTGAATTCCATACTTCAATTTCGTCAGCCGGACGGTAGGCTGTGCTGTCATCAGAGGTAGAGTGATGACCCACACGATAGGCCAATGCTTCAAAGACAATGGGTTTGTTTTCGCGCAACACATATTCGCGAGCTGCACGCATGGCATTGTATACGGCAAAAACATCGGTGCCATCCACACGAATCGTAGCAATACCATACCCCATGGGACCACGTCCAGCAATGCCATCTCCGCGATATTGCTCATAGGATGGCGTAGATATGGCAAAGCCATTGTTGCGACTGTAAATATTTTAAGTTTAAGTTGGTTTAGAGATTATTGAGCTTGAAGTTTACCCACCAGAAGAGTATGACAGGGCAGCCCAGAGTGGCTGCAAAATTGAAAGCTGCATGGGCATCACCTTCCGAGGCGGCTCCCTCACCAAAGTAGCAAACCACACATGCATCATTGTCGGGCCTTTGTTTGAAGGCATAGGCGGCACCAACAGCCTGAGGCATTTGGGTGGCTGCAAGGCAATCACAATAAATACTTTGTTTTATTAATTGTTAAGTTATTTCTTACACAACGGACTGGAGATGGTGACAAAGTTCAGCTCCTTGGAGCCATAGTGCACGGGCATCTGCTTGCCCCGTCCTAAATCCGCATCGTTGCCATAACACTGATCTATGAACTGATCAATGCGAAAGCCGCGCCACACCAGTACACCTGCCTCGCGATACTGTCCATAGATCAGATCCCGCATTTCCAAAGCAGCGGCACTTCCGATATGCGAAGCTTCTTCGCCAAAATTGGTCATATAGAAGGATATACGTCCCTGTCTCTGAGATTCATACAGGATCTTATCCATGGTATTCAAAAGCAACATGTCTCGAAACATTTTCTCCACCACCTCTTGGCTCAGCTGGGGATCTTGACTTTCATCCGCAATGAAGCCCTCACGATCCATCACCCGGTAAATGGGTATGGGGGAAAAATCCTCGGGCATGTTCAATTTCAGTTTGCTCACAAATGGAGCCTTGGCTCCAGGAAACTGGGCATAGTCATCAGCAGCTGGTGCGGAGCTGTGGGAGCGACAAGTCGCCACAAGCTTAGAAAAACAACAAAAACAACTTGTTCAATCTTAACCGATTTGAATACATGGCAGAGGCCAGAATACTCACCAATTTTAGATTTTGTTGCCTGCCCACTGCAGTTAAAAGTTTGGCCGATTTGCGCAGGAATGACATTATCGTGGGTAGAAATAAATGCAACAAGTTAAAAATAAGAATTCAGCTGAATGTTTTGACAGCTGATTACGCAACAGGTACTAGAGGTGGAACAACAGCCATGCGATAGTATAGATAAAAAAGCTAAAATGTTAACACACGATTTACAGTCGGATAACTTTCGATTTACAAAACTTGGAAACTTGACAGAAAGTTAAACTAATACCCTTGTTCCACTGGCGAACATTCAATCACATTCTCGAAAAGTGAATTTTCATTGTTTCACGTAAGCAAAGAACAGCTGATGGAATTGCTATGTCTGCAATTGCAAATCAAAGTTCGCCATCCACATGTCAAGTATCATGCTCTCCTGGTCTGATAATGCAAATGATCAATCATCTATCGTTTCCACCCACCTCACCAGCACCAAACGCAATGCTGACCATTGTTATGCCTTCTAGCATAAACGTGTGAAGGATGACGATTTGTACCTGAAGCCACAACCACTTCCACTTCTCCGGAAGAGAGCCTGGAAAAAAGCGACGATGATGATAACGAGGAATTGTCCACCAAGCCTAATCTTACTAGACTTTGACAAATTGCTTTGCCTTATATGCAATGCATTAATTTCACATAAAAATATTAGACGAAAGCTAGCTTCGACTCGACCGAATTTCATATACCCTTGCAGCAATAGCAATAGTAACAAATTTTGGGAGCGTTAGCATTGAAAATAATTAAGTTTTTCCTACTAAGACTTTTTTCAGACCTATCTTATGTTTGGTGGCTATGTCTGATTTTCTTAAAACTGGGTGGAATCATGTGAAAGCATAGAAAACTTATAAATACGTGGTTTGAGAACGTTTGCGCTGAAGATAAAAAAGTTTTTTTTCACTAAAACTACTTTTTCGACCGATTAAATTCACACATTCGCAAAAATGCATAAAGTCAAAATAAATGAATCTGAAAGTTAAGCCAAAAAAATAATAATGAATGTATTTTCAACCTGACAGACATTACTATCTTCCTCAGAATATAAACAGAAAAAATGTAAACATTCAGAAAATTTGATGAATGTTTTCATGAATGTGGCAATGGTACCTTTATCTTTTTCGTATCCGATACTTTTTGGCTATAAAAAAAGTTTTACCATCACTAGGTTGAATTTTGACATCGCTAGCTTAACATGGCAATTGTTATTGATGAGCCGCAATTCTGGCGAGGAATTGAGATATTAATAAAAAACTATCATGCTTTAAATAGAAAAATATTTGCTGTGCTAATCACCCAAGTGCAAGGCAAGCAGCAAGATGGCCAGCACATCGAGGTCAGTGAAGAGGAGTTGGAGGCAAGCCTTAGATCCAAATCAGTCCAGCACACGTGCAAGGGATTCAAGCTCAGTTTTAAACTGCTAACCAAGAAGCTGAAGGAAAACATACTGGCCACTGGACATGTAGGTGAGCTCAGAATTCTTTTTAAGCATTATACATCTTATCAGTTGAATCCTTCCCAGATTTCGAACAAAGGAGCTATCAATGTCAGTTCGTAAGCCCAGAGCTAGAGAATTTCTGTGTGAAACTGGAAAATGGTCAACTGGAAATTTGTATGGAGGAGCAAAACGAGTCTGCACTTCGCTGGGCTCAGTTTGTGTTAAAGCCGAAACTTCAAAGTTGGTGTCAAAGCCCCAAAGAGGAGGGTGGCTTAAAATCACTTCGGTTAGTAAACATGGAACAGTACAATGATTTGTATAAGAAGCTAAAGCAAAAGCATGCCCAACCTTTACTGGAGTACTGGCAACAGGCCCAAGAGTCTACAGATCCGCTCAAGTTTATATATGAGGATCTAGCCATTGCCGCTTATCTCATCTGTCTGTGGAGCGAAACCCAAACCGAGCCGCAAGCTTTTGCAGATTTGGGTTGCGGTAATGGCCTTTTGGTGCACATACTCAACGCGGAGGGCTTCCAGGGCTATGGCTACGATATACGCAAGCGCAAATTGTGGTCATTGTACACAGATCAGACGCAAGGACGACTCATAGAGCAGGCTGTGGAACCCAAAAGTTTTCACCTGGCATGCCCAAAAATTGATTGGCTAATAGGAAACCATTCAGATGAGCTATCACCCTGGTTGCCAGTCTTGGCTGCAAGACTCAAGACCAAATACTTTCTGCTGCCCTGTTGTCCCTTTGAACTCTCCGGAGCCAAGTTCCAAAGGCGCAACACTGGCATCAGTGCCTATCAAGACTTTATGCATTATGCCTGTAAATTGTCCCAACTTTGCGGCTTTGAGACTCTTCAGGATCGCCTTAAAATACCCAGCACCAAACGTCTGGCCCTAATTGGAATCCAGAGAGTTGACAGAGATTTTCAATTGTTTGTGGATGAAGAGTTGGAAAAGTTTAAGACCAACAATCAGGAGGTGGCTATTAAACTACGCCAAAAAGAGGAGACTGTACGCAATTGCACGCAAGTGGACAAAGGCATTATCGATGATTTGGTCCTGAAGATATTTAATTTGTTGCTAAGCTGCCACGAGGATAAGTGGTCAGGGCGTCTATCCATGCGAGAAATTGCTCAGAATTTGAATAAAGAAGAGCTAAGTGGCATAAAATCCGAGTGTGGTGGAATCAAGACACTCTTAAGGAATAAGCATGAGGTTTTCCAGTTTTGTGGCACAGATCTAATTGGCATACGTCGACCCCAGATTAAGTCACAACGAGTTACCAGCAAGAAAAGAGATTGCTTCTTTAGGTTACACCATCCGCTTGGATGTCCGCTGGAGGAGAGTCAATGTTCTTTTATACATTAAACGGAAACTAGTTACAGTGTACAAAAATGTATGTATCTTTCTTGTGTTCCAAAATTCACTTCCGCTTTTTTTTTTTATTATTTGTATTCTTTTCGATCCACGAAACAAAACAACTTTGAGGTCACGCATGATAAAAACTTGACATTACATGGAACTGATAAACACACAAAGACAAATCACTTTTAACATATGCCGCTTAATAATACATAAATACGTATTTTGTACATATCTTGAACATTATTTTCCATATTTGCTTACATTTTGTTCACGAGGGAAATATTTCACAACATGTTTGCCTAAAGTTGTCCCTTAGTTCGGCTTATAACAAATTCAAAGATTGTAGTAAATAAAGAGTGGGAAGTATCGGATCGTTGGGTGTGCGTAGCTATTTTTGATCACAAAATTTTGTGATAGGCCGATCGTTTTTAAAATAGTTCGTGTCATAAAATTTTATCTCTATAAATATAAAAGAGTTTGTCCAGATTCACTGACTGATTGGCCATCTACGCAGAGCCCGATCGGTAAGAATCAGAAGCAGTGTGGCCATTTTAGGTATTTAGTTGCTAGATCTAGCAATTTTGAAAGTGGAAATGCTGTTAAATTTTTAAAAATGGAATGTGCTACATATATGGCAATTTTTGAATTATGCTTAAGCTGCCTTTACACTTGTCATATATCTCTGAAGAGACTCTCTAACGATAATGTAATAGCAAAGCAAATAACTCGAAATACTTATAAAATTTAGCCTTCTTTGATGTAATTTGACAGGTTCCATTAAATAAGAGTTTCTCTTTAGAAACGTTTGACAACCGACTATTTAGAGATATATGACAAGTGTAAAGGCAGCGTAAGCATTCTATTTCAAACGACTTTTTAGAATTTGTAATAAGAATCCATAATACTTTCGTGAATATTTTGAGTCTTTGTCGCATAATATTGAACAGATAACAATTATTTTGCCAGATGTCTTTAATTTTGTTGTACAGAACCGAAAAATTAGATTCGTAACAGGTTTTCGTTGAGCATTTTTCTCTACTTTGGTTTCATTTTAGGTTCGGTTGACAGTTCAAAAAGTCGGAATTTATATCCGGTGAGCAGCCCTGTTTTTAAGCATACGGATGGTTTAAAGATATTTTATTTATTTTTTTTTTTAAATATTATTTCGAAAGTATGGACTAGCAAATATAGCAAATGTTCTCCACTTTTGACTTGTCGGATAAATTGGATTCCGAAATAACCTGGAAATTGTGACTCCAGAGCTGTTTGCAGACGGCAATTTAAGTATTCATGTATTCTTAGCTCCTTGAAAAGTACTTTTTTTAGTTTTTTATTGAAATTATTTCTAAAATCAATAATTTTTTAAGTTTTGACTTTTAACATCTTTTTTAGCCACATTTTGTTTATTTTTAGCTATTTCTTGCAATTATTTTTTGCAAATTTAACAACTTTCGCACCTCATATTCTGGCAACACTGGATAGAAGGCTGCAATATGGACAGGAGCTTCCATTAGTGTTGAAAGTGAGCCCTAAGTCGGGGTTTCGGAAAACTCCGTATGGGAAAATTTTTATTGTCATCCTATTGGCTTGAAACTCGGTTTGTAAGGTATGCAAAATAATTGAACACGCGTTTTCCCGATTTTATAAATTCCCACGAGGAAAATTCCCGGAAAATTCTGAATGCAAAAAACTCTTTTTCACTTTCACTGACTTGAAAATCGGTTTGTAAGGATAGAATCCGAATTCATTTGTGATTTTATTTTCAGATGTTGAAAAATCCGCCCCCAATGTGTCAAACTGACCGGAAAATTCTGTATGGAAATCACTATTTTTCATCCGAATGAGTTTTAACTAGAGCTCCCTAAAAGTGTTCCCTTTTTAAAGGCTGTCAGTAAAAATAAAGTCACTCTCAGACACGATGAAAAAGTGGAAATCTCACGTCAGACTTTTCTCAACGTGCTCTTTGCTCAATCAATGAGAGATTTTTTCGCTTGGTTTTTTCAATTTTTTTTCTTGAGAGTCTTTGCTGGGCAGAATTTGTCGAAAGTGTCTTCTAAGCATGTGTGTGGGCCTCAGTTATCTGTAAGTGGGTGTGCATGTTTGTATGCTATTTGGTTGATAGTTGTCTATAAAGTGCAAAGGTCGTCAAATAAAGAATAAAGTGAATTTTTATACCCGTTACTCGTAGAGTAAAAAGGGTATACTAAAGTCGTGCAAATGTATGTAGCAGGCAGAAGGAAACATTTCCGACCATATAAAGTATATATATATTCTTGATCAGCATCAACAACCAAGTCGATATAGTCCTGTCCTATAGTCCGTCTGTCTGTATGAACACCTAGATCTCAGAGACTAGAGCTAGAGCAACCAAATTTGAAATGTAGACTCCTATTGTCTGCATGCAGATCAAGTTTGTTTCAAATTTTGGCCACGTCAAAACTTTCATTTATATTCGCAAGATCTATAAATCAAATCCACACAAAGTATATACATTCTTGATCAGCGTGACGAGCTGTGTACAGTAAGCTTTGTCCATCTGTCTGTTTCTACGCGAACTAGTCCCTCAGTTTTAAAGCTATCGAGCTAAAATTTTGAACAGAGTCTTTTTTTGACTGCAAGCTGCCAATATGTCGGAACCGCCCGGATCGGATGAATATTTCTTGTAGCTGCCATGGAAACGATCGGTCGGATAATGCGTTTTAGTGAGAAAAAACCGTTGGAGCGAGCATTTTCAAGTATTAAAACTTGGGCATAGACGAAGTCAGCTTTTCTTTTTCGTTTTCACCTCTGCTGTGCCATATTTTTCAAATTTTCTTTTCATAACCAATCGAAGGTCTATGCCAAATCTTAGATTTCTAGGACAGGGGTGCCCAGAACGAGCTTACGGCCGCGTGGACACAAATACAAATGAAGTAAATATATCTCAAGCAAAAACAGCCACAAGAGATAGAAACCAGATTTTTGTTTGTGTGTGTGTGTGTGTGTGCTACTGCTGTCTGATGCGCACGTAGGCAACAACAAAGCCTTCGCTCCGAGAGAGCGAGAAGGGAGAACACATTTAAAGCAGTGCCGGACAAATGGAGAGGACAAAAAAGTGTGCTTGTTTTGTGAAGGAGAGCTCTCTCCAGACTACAGCCGTTTTACTTGCAATTCAGTGTTCACCGAATCACACAATCATGAGTTCATAGCCAGATGGTTTGGTTCGATCGAACTACCGTTACATCTACAACAATGCACTGTTTTGTGTGGTTTATGGGCTGCTGGAATCATCGGTCTGTATTTCTTTAAAAATGAGGCCAAACGGAACATAACCGTCAATGGCGAGATGTAGTTAACGTTGGGAAGGAAGCTGCGAATGTTGGCTCCACTTTGTCAAACACGCTATAAATTGAAATCGGGGGAAAATACAGACCTAAAAAACTGCCCTCCGTTTTAAGTAAATTTTGACTGAGACTCAGTAGAAACTGTCAACTGCAAACCCAGGAACATAAGCGGGCAGTGATTCACCAAAAAAAAAATGGTGGAACAAACTCAAGGAGCTCTACAATTACGCCAAGTCAGCGAACAATATGTTTTTGGAAGAGGAATATAACATTACTAAAGATCGTTCTTCTCATAGATCTTAACGAAGGATAAATTGCTTTCTAAGCAGAAGACAATTCAAAGTCGGGTCTTAAACGGCATTTGGACAGAGATGGATTGACGGAACTCATCACAACTGAAAGCATGCAGTGGGCCACAGACTTCTTTGAGAGGATGAAATATTCCCAACAAAGCTACAGATGACCAAGAAGACAGGATAAAGATGATGCCTGAGTTGTCTTTCCAGCAAAAGTAGAAAATTGCAGACTGAAAACTGATCAGCCTTACAACACTGGACCTACACAACGAAAACGCGGGAAGTACACCTGGCTGTCGGCCAACCAGCTCTCCTACACTCCCTATTAATATTCTATATAGAAAATCCTCGAGTCTGTTTGATTGATCCGGAGCGTATATAAGTTTCTATACAAAATTTGGTTAAAATTTCATTTATTATAATATGTAGTCCACATTTGCATTGTTGGGATTATAAAATGAGAGGGGAGAGGGGTGAAATGCCACTGTTGTTGTATACCAAACTCATCATGGCTTGAAACGTTGTCCATTGTACAGTCTAGGAATCGATTGGGTTTTTTTTTTCTTAGCGAGAACTATCAGAGCTATTGCTGCGACGACGTCGGCGTATGGGTGAACGTGAGCGACGACGTGGTGAGGAGCGACGACCACGCGGCGGTGATTGCCGACGACCGCCTCCGCCACGATTGTTGAAGCGATTAAAGGGCGGCGGGGAACGCCAGCGATTGCCTTGCGGCCGTCGCATCGGGGGTGAGGGACGTCTGATGGGTGGTCGCTGCTTGGGTATGATTACAGGTGATACGGTGATCTCCTGGCCATCTATTTGGCCACCATCCATATGCTTCATGGCCGACTCACAATCCTCGGGAGTGCCATACTCCACATAGGCCATGCCTCGACCGAAATTCGGATGAAAGCGATCGGTTGGGAACTCGACATTCTTTACATCGCCAAAGCTGCTGAATATCTCCAATATATGATCCTTGTTCACATTTCGGGAAAGGCGTCCCACATGTATGCGCACCGGTTTGGGCGACGGCGAACGTGTACGTGAGCGGGAACGCGTGCGTTCGCGACGCTTGGCCGGCGGAGTCCGGTCACGGCGACGCGGTGAACGGGAGCGCGACGCCGAGCGTGAACGCTCTCGTTTGGCATTGTTGCTATCGCCAGCGGCAGCTGCGCCACCAGCCCGTTCGGGGGAGCCTCCACGACGTGCACGATCCCGTGAACGCGAACGCTCGCGGTCTCTGGAACGCCGTTCACGATCTCGTTCCGGTTCCTTAAGAGCCTTGGTGCCGGGCCTGGGCGACTTGGTGGTACGTCGCGGCGAACGAGATCGCGATCGTGAACGCGACTTATCCTTCTCTTTGTCCTTGTCTTTGCCAGCTCCACGACGACGATTCTTCTCGCTGCGATCCGAGTCACTGGACGACGACGAAGAAGAACTCGACGAATCACTGGAGCTGCTCGAGCTGGAGCGTGAATCAGAGCCAGAGCTGGTGCGCGATGAGCTGCTATCGGAGGAGCTGTGGGTTAACGAACAATAAACACATTTGCCGGTTTTTTCGACCTGCGGGTGAATTACCTGCGACTGGAATCGCTGCTGGACGAGGCGGAACCACGGCGTTTGCGTTCGCGCTCTCTGCGTGTTGTTGAGTTGCTGGCCACTGCCTTGCCGCTGCTGTCCTTCTCTTTTGCGTCTTTCTCTTTGTTGTCCTTTTCCTTCTCACCCTTCTCAACTGAGGGAGACCGGGCACGCGCCCTGCAAATAGTTTTCGCATTGACACAAACGTTTTCAATAAGAGTTGAATCATTTTATTGCTTGCACTTACATTTCTTTAAAGGGGAGACTTGAATTTCTTGTCTATTATAATGCTACGGAAAACCACTTTGTAAACCACTTCGACTAAATAATTTATAATTTCCAATTTTTTTTTTTACCGTACGTCAAAGTGGCGTTCTCGTTAGCAGTGTGACCGTAGGCTGTAGTAAGCAAAATACCTAAAATTGTCACAGTCTGGCAACTTTACGCTGTCACGACACGCGTACGTCATTTTGCACTTTTCTTTTAACTTTTTATTATTTTATTTCACTAACACTAATTAAGAGTAAAAAAGCCCCCACTTAGCCAAAGTCGTATGCAAGATGGCGGATGGTGGATGAGGCTGCCGGACTGGCGAAATCGATAAATGGATGAGGTTGCCGGACTGGCGAAATCGATGAATATTCATCAAAGTGGTAAATGCTACCGAAATTGACAATGTTATCGATAGTTGAACGGCCTATCGATAGCTATCGGTGTTCTTAGTATTTCTCCCTTTGCGGTTTGTTTTTGGTATTTTTCGATTACTTTTTGGTATTTTGACGTTGGCCGCCAGCGGTTAGTTTGCTGCATACATACTTATAGATAGCTTCGTCAGGTCGATCCAAAGAGAGGTAAACTCCCATAAAAGATACATTTATATATATATTTTTTTTTGTTGTTTAATCAAGTGCAATTTGTATTTAATGTGGTGTATTGCTTGCCCAACTGTGTAATGCAAATTGTGCTCCACTCGGCTAACGTATGTATGTAGTGCAAATTACATAAAGATAAAACGCAAATTGTTTAAGGCCAGTTTTTTTTCGTTTTTATCTGCTGGTGACGAAGTGGTTGTCATTGTGAGTTGAGTTCCCCCCTGCTGTATACATATGTACATAGATGTATGTGTGAGAGTGAACTTGTATTGTGTATGTGTGTGGGAGGGGGGGTCGGAAGGGGTACGCACAGGGTTCGATTTTCCATCCATATCTACACTCGCAGAGAAACAGAGAGAGCGAGGAAGAGAGAATTGTTGAAGTAGATTTCAACACACTACGTCTTTGTCTGCCGTTCCGTGAGCAGCAGCAGCTCCTCCGCTCCGTCGTTTGAATATTTTTCGAGTGTGTGTAAATAATATTATTAATTTTTTTCCGCCTGTTTTGCTTGCTCTCTGAACAGTTTGTTCATAAATTTTAGGCTCTGTGTATGTGTGTGCGTGTGTGAAAAGTGTAATTTATGTTTTGATGGGCAAGTCCCATACTTATTTACATATGTACATTGTACATACTTGAACTGTATAGCTATGTACAATGTACACATACAAATGCATGTATATTTGTATGGTAGTTAATGTGCAGTGCTTTTTGGAAATTATTTATTGTGTAGCAAACATTTTTATAGTATACATATTCATATAATCAAATGCAACAAAAAAGAAAAAATCATCGTTAAAGTTGCCTGCCATGACTACGCAATAGCAACAACAAGAGACAGCAGCAGACAGCAAGACTTTTGATTAGTAGGTGGGTCCTCTCTCTCTCGCTATGCTCTTTAGCTCTGCTCTCTCTCTCTGTGTGGAAAACCGTACTTTTTAATGTATGTATGTAGCTTTGAATACTCTAACCCAAAAGTAGTACTTGCGACTGACTACATACCGGAGCTGTACCTGTAATCATTACTTTTCATTATAATAATCACAATTATTCATATAATGAAAAAACAATTCCTAAATATGATTTTTTCAAAATCGTTATTGAAACTTCGAATTACGATTATTCTGTGAATACTACAAAACTTAATTACTTGTACAATTAGTTGAATAATTGGACCTGTAAAGTTTGATTATAAAGTATTTGAGCTTGAAATGTTGAATTATTCTGGTATTTGTAGGTGAAAATTATGTTTTTTTTTACTAATCAAGTTTAGAAAACACCAAAAATTCTTTTTTTTTTGCTAATCAAGGTAATATAAAGATAGCTAGAAGTCAATTTTACATTTACAAAAATGCGTTTGATCAAATGTTTTGGAAAAATTGCTTCGCTTGGTCGGCAATCTCATGATATTCAGCATCAGAGTTGATGCTGAATCAGCTTTTTTCCCCGTCATTTCTACCTTTTTAAAAACCGGATGTCGGTAAAAATTAGGAAACAGCGGGAAGAGGGAATTGTGGCTTTTTTAAAATGATTTCGGTTTTTTTCAGCTTTTTTTTTATTTTCGAGTCATTTGCAGAACTTATAAGCAAATCGAGAGTGTGTCACCTCTCTTGTAGACTTTAATTGTCACCTCTAACGTTCAAGAAACTGTCATCACTGAGTGTTAGTCAAGTTTTCAGATCGTTTAACAAAAATGCCAAAAGTTTTCAAACAAAATTGTCGTGATGTGTGGCTGCAGGACTCGGAGTTTAAGGCTCGGCTTCGGCTCGTTATGAATCTGATACCTCTCGAATTTACTGCAGTTATTGAAAATGCACAATATGACAATGAAAACTATTTATACAGCCTTGTTCTCCAGGTTTTAAAAGCAGTTTTAGGTCAAATCTTTTATGAAACTAGAATTGAGATTAAGATATCTGATATTTGACTTTTTTGTTTAAACCGATTCTATTGAAAATTCCACAAATTAAAGTTCAGCCTGAAAAGCTATCAATTCGCTAAAAAAAATGGATTATTCCTTCAGATTACTTACTAATATCAAATGGCGAATTGTAGAAATCTATTTCTCATCTAATGACTCTGGAGTTAATCAAGGATATTTTCAGTTAGCCTCATTTGCGATCCAAATGTTGTCCTTGCCATGGTCAAACGCTGAAGTTGAGCACAACTTCAGTCAGTTTAATATTGTAAAATCAAAACACAGAAATTGATTAAACGTGAGCAAGCTCAACTCAATGTTATGTTTATGGTATTGGATATTAGTGTATCTGTAACTGAGAAATAAAAATAAAATGTGTGTAAATGCAGATAAGGGTTTGCGTCAACATGCAAAATGCTGTGACGTTAATAAGGGCCCATCTATAATTAGAAAAGCCATGCGTCAGCATGGAAAGGAACAGAATTTTTTCCCTCTCTGTCCAGACAAAAACGGTTTTTTCTTCACGACAAAAAATTGCAATTTTGTTCAGCATATTGGTATAGCTGAGGCAGTGAAATATGCCTTGACACATAAAATACAAAGGGACTCAAGAGAACACTTAATATCCAAACACTAATTCTATGACTTCGACTTAATCGGTTGGGTAACAAAGTTCTTTTTGCAATTCGATGACATCCAAGCATTTTCATGTAATGTTAAAACCGATGGCTTGATAAGTCAGAAATCTTAAAATCCAGATACTTCTATTATCATTAATTAGCGATCAAGTATAACACGCCACTAACTTCGTAAGCCCCAATTGAAAGAATATAAACAGGGAATCAAACCGGAACCGGAACCGAATACCGATTAAAACTCAGAACCAGAACCGGAACTGGAACCCATATTTTTAATTTTTTGTATACCGGTATTCGAGAACCATTATTTATGGTACCGAAAAGACCGAAAAGAATCTTAACATTGTACCGGTACAGTTTCGGTTCTGAGCGTAACAACTAGACTGCACAGCGAGCACTATCGCACTATCGGTCCCACATTATAATACCACAAAATTACCTGGGTAACTATTTTGGTGGATATTATCTGTTCAAGTCCAACTAAGTGTGGAAATTCGCTCTGGCACTTTATTTGAAAGTAGAAACGAAATCGAGTCATATTTCCGCACTTGCAGCAACATTATCATACCTCAAAATAAGCGATTTTGTATTCTCTATGGAAAATACGTCTTTTTTTTTATATTCAATCCAATTTGAAAATATAACGTCTGAACAGTAAGCCGAATGATCTGTAACGATATCGTCTGTAGGACAATTCAGATATGTCGCTCTTGTTGGATCTTGAAAATGAATCTGTAAAATGAAATAACATATTTCCAGAGAATAAATTATAGAAATATGAAAATTGTACACCATATAGAACACAATATGGCGAATAATTCTGCATCATTAACTGAAAAGTCGTGACAATCTTAAAGTAACTGAACGATATGTATTTATATGAAAATAATTGGGGCAGTACAACTAGTTCAGTATCTTCACAAATCAGTTTAATGGCATTAATCAAGGTTTTCTGAGCTTAAATCGATAACAAAGATAAAAATTGAAAAAGTTTTCGGAATTGTAGGAGCTATCAAAAGATCTTCCTGCTGTTCCGACTACCAAAGTGAGCGTAAGCTCGCTATAATTTGAATCATGTAATAAATACAAACTTGAAAACAAGCTACGAATGCAATTGAAAATTAATGTATATTGAATACATCCGTATTTGTGTGTGTCTATATTGCTTATCCACTTTTTCAGGTCTTAGGCTAAAAATTTCTTTAAATTTTAACGGTTGATACCGGTACGTACCGGTATACCGAAATAAAAATCAAGGTACCAATACGGAAGCGAATACCGAAATACTGTTAGAACCAAAACAGAACCTTTTACCGAAACATAAGTTGTTTCGGTACGTACCAGAACCGGAACCGAAAAACGATTCGGTTTGATTCCCTGATTATAAACGATTCAAGACGGGGTTTCGTTCATAAAATTAGTTGTAATGAAAGCCAATATTACTTTAATTCATAATATGAAATGTAAAATGTAAAATTGGCTCAAACAGCACCTCCAAAGGAGGACCAGGGCCAAGCTTAATATAATATGAAATAAAATTGAATAATACATGAATAATTCAACATTTCAAGCACAATTACTCAATAATCAACCGAAGTAATTGTAAAAGTAATTGTAGTTTGTAGTAAAATGTAAAACTGGGCCAAGCTTCTCTCAATCTCTTGGCGTGTGTGCTTATAATATAAATTATAAGTTTGTAGTATTCACTGAATAATCGTAATTCCAAGTTACAATTACATATGATTATTAAAAAATGCTAATCAAGCAATGCCTCTGTCACTCATCAACAATATTGTGAGGCGAATTCAATAACACTTTGTCTCGCTCACACCAACGACGTTTCCCTATTAACAAAAAATTGTGACAATATTTGTTCGTAAAAATTGAATGTGTCATCCCAGTCTAAAAGATAACGAAGTGTTTATCAACACTGAAAATGATATAAAGCCGGTTAATCTCATGACATGCGTCTGGGCTGGTGATGTCAGTTTTTTTTTTTGGTAATACATTTTGTTTACAAGTTGACGTGAAAACCTTAAATATTTTAATTTTCAAAAACAAATACTTTTAAAGATATTTCTATAAACCAGTTTTTAACATACGACCTTATTTGATCTAGGAACTACAGACAATTTAGATATTCCTCTTAAGTTGACCATGCCGAGCTTTGATTCTTTTTATATGGAATAAGCTAAGTTCACACAGGCAAATAATTTGACAAATTCGTAAGAAATTTTGTTAAAAATTTGGGTAAACTGCAGATTTTGCAGGACTTAAAACATAAACTATGGTTCCATTCACTAATAATTTGATCAAATATAACAGAGAAATGCGGCAATTTGATTAATTTAACAAAATTTATATCTAACTTTCCTTAAAATTTGTAAAATTTAAATTATTTGCCTGTATGAACTTAGATTAAGAATGTTTGTGATTTTAAGAGATAGATTGAAGAGAATAAGTGAGTAAACAACTTGGAACATTGTAAGGTCCAGCAGACAATGTGAAATATGGTTAGACAACTTGAATAGATTGGGTTCAAGAGTTTGGCTGTCATATCTACCAAACAAGTAGAAATTTATCAATTTATAGCAGAGCAACTTGACAGAGGTCAACTGTTGATATTATAAATGTTACAACTCTTATGGAATCAACATTAGTCATTAGTCAAATTCCAGTTCAATCCACATATGTACATACAATCTCAGGGGGTCACCGGAACTTTGATTCACAATTGCAACCATGATTCGTGAATAATAATAATAGCCTAAGCATTTTTTGTATATTTTTAATTTGCCTGCCTAACTTTGTTGACATTTCTAATTTACATAACATTGGCATTCGTTTTAATTAATTCATTTGGCCGCTTTTAAAACCAGGCTTTATCCTATCCATAGATATATTATTCAGTACATACATACATTAATTCTAATACTAAAAAAAAAAAACCATTCAAGTAATTAGTGTCTCTCTTTCAACTACAACTACATGAATGTAATAGCAAATGTTTTCTTTTACTTTTATTTTCTTTGTTTTTTTAGCATACAAGTACATACAAAATATTATATTGCTGGTTTTGGTGGTAAATTTGCATTGTTAACGGCCGTGGCCAAGACGTGCCCGCTTCTTTAACACAAAAAAAAAAAACACAAAGACGCACACAAACACACACACATGTATTTACTTGTACTTGGTCAAGTCATAAATATCGCAACTTCGAGTATAAATCTGAAAACGCTGAGAGAATTGCACAATGAAGTTTTTGTTAAAGTAAATTTGGTTATGCCCAAGTGTTATGAATTTTTTATCTGACTATATACTTATTATATGTACAACTATAAAGAAACGCGGGTTAATGCTTTAGCACAATTAGGTCAACATATTTCATTCTGAGTCTGCCAGATTAAAGAGAATTGTGGGTCATCTAGATCTAAACAGAGGACTGACTGAGCATATTTTACAATCCAGTTTACATGGAGGTTTCAGCACAAACTGCCCAATTCCATAGCAAAGAATGGCTATAGCTGACAATACTAAAACCTACGCTCACTTATGGAGCAATAGCCTGGGTAGAAAGACCCAAAGTTTGATTAGTTAAAGAAGCAATTCTTCAAAATGCAAAGATTAACCTGCAGGATAGACTTTAGAACAGCGTTGGTCAACGAGAGCGAGTCCAAAAAGTGAGTGTGCGAAAATAACCGCATCGAACGCTAGCCAGCGACTGAAGGGCTGTTTACTCTCTTGGCCTCAGCTATGTAAACCGGTAAACAGGTGACCATCCGTTGCTTTAGAAGCAACAGGATCTTCTGTCTGGTTCCAATCTCGCGTGCGACATAGGGCATCGAACAAGGAGGACGGGGCCAACTGTACTTGTACGATTGGCTCTATAAAACGAGTCAAGTGCTCTCTTGTTAGGCCCGTGAAGGCGAATCAAGTAGCCGAACTGGACATAGTGCGTCTTCGGTAAATAGGTGGAGAAACCGCTGAAGCTTGTTAAATAGAGGGCCTGGACTCTAAGAATGGCACTCCCATAAACAGTATAGGGCCAGCGCAAGTATTAGGGTTAAATCTCTTATCTAAAAGTGTTAAAACCTTAAATTTTTTTGTTCATTAGTTGACAAATGCATGAATCTACAATGTTGCATACCAAATTCTGATTTAACAGAACTCTGTTGGTACTCTGTTAGCAGCTGTTAAAGTCAGCTAATGCTAACGAATAATTGTTGAACATGAAGAGCATACGTGGGGTACTTTTTATATATCGGGAATACCAAGTTAAAACAAACATTTTTAAATGAAATTGTCTTGTGAAATGAATGCAATTTTGCATTCGCTGAAATCAATTTTCGATTCACTATTTCGACTCCGATTGAGGCACATCCAAAATATGGGGTTTAAACCAGAGCGGGCAAACAAACGGAACGTTTAACGAACCGTTCGCGAAAGAGAAGAAACGATTCATTTGTTTTGTATCGGTTACTATAGTCAGGGAAAACGAAACCACTAACTTTATATTGCCGAAGAGCGCAAACGAAACGATTGGAATATTGCTCTCGCGACAGCTGCGCTGCCTTGAAACGTTTGGGAATGAAATATATGCAAAACAACAAAGCTGAGAGAATCAAAGAAGTAAAAAAAAAAAGTGTATACAAATTGAGCAGCAAACGTTTCCGAACTATTCGCCCTCGTTGCATATCGTTCCGATTCCCTTTGTTCCCTTCACAAGATGAGAGCATTTCGCTTTACGTTTAGTTTGCTCTCACGAACGCAAACTGAACGGAACTCATTTTTTTACCGTTGCATTTTATCGGGTTTTGTTAGTGTTTCGCTCTGTGCAAAGAAAGAAACGAAACGATTCAGAAACGTTTCGTTTCGTTTGTTTGCCCGCTCTGGTTTAAACGCATCAACAGCTTCGTTTCGCGTAGAAAAATTTTCACCACGCAGTTTATATATGATGTTTGGGTATGAAAAGAAATCAATGGGTGCTAAATCAGGGCTGTGAGGCGTATGACCCATCAATTCGACATTTTGGCAGGTCAAAAAGTCGCTTGTGTGAGTTGATGTTTGAGAGCTCGCATTGTCATAATGGAAAATGACTCGTCTTCTTCGATTGTGTACCACTCAGGATTGACCGTCCTATGTTGCTACATGACCCACTCGTTCGAAGAAACAGGCAACCATTTGCTTCGTGCTCGAACCACTTTAGTGGGATTCGGCTCGTCTTGGAACATCCACAAGATCGATTGCTGTTTGGTTTCCGGCTCATACGCATATATTCATGATTTGTCACCTGTGACTGTCTGTCTTATAAAGGTCTTTTGAAGCACCGCCATCGAGCTTTTTCAGCATTTCTTTACCCCCAACCACACGAGTCATTTTTTGAGTGATTGTCAAATCAAACAAACCTTTTTTACGGCAAGGTGTTAATGCACAATCTTACATATGCTGATGGAACTAATGTTTAGGGATGCCTCAATCTTACGGTATGTCACATGACGATCTTGCATGATCTGTTTTCTGGCACAACAACCGATTTTGGACTTCGACCACTATTGAATGCACTATACCAGCGATATAAAGTGGTTTTTGGCGGTGTTTTGTTGCCATACAAAGAACAGAGTTCGTCGACACACTCCACGAAAAATAATCCAACGAAAAGCTTCTCTTGAAATTTCCATTTTTAATCCAAATTGATTTTTTCAACTCACTGTACACAACACAAATAGCACTAGTACATCAAAACGTTGTGAGACCGTTAACCAGATCTTAACTATTAGTGTTACCAGTTCCCGACTTATAAATATTACCCCACGTACATCAGGTAACGTTGAAGCTGATACACTTGAACCTCTTTTGGAGTATGACAGTTAGTTGGTATAACAGGAAATTCCATTTGCGTAGCCTTCGAAGTACAAATTTGTTAAATATTTATGACTTGACTGGGTATCTCTTTCGAATAAACAATCGATCATTATATTGTATTTTCCATAATGTTCTAGTGAGTTGTACTACTAAGTTATGCTAAGTGTATTATGTACCACATAAGATTGCCGTTGACATTGTTATAATTTGTTGCTGAATCTCTCAAATATCTCACACTGACCAACTACTCTGCAAAACTGTGCGCACACCTCAACCTCAAGTCCTCGTACTGCCTACCAAATCAACCAACCAACCAACCAATCAATCAATCAACCAACTGTCTACTGCAACTGGCAACTGAATACGGCTTTAGTTTCTAAGCTTTTGTTTCTTTGTAAATTTGTTAAACGAAAAACCAAATATGTAACCATTTCTATATATTTTTTTTATTTTGTGTAATTATTTGTATTTGTCCTATGTTCCTTTTAATGGTTCCGAATATGAACTAACCCGCCCATTCATAAACACACACATACATACACACACTGTTTGTTATTTTTCTGCACATTTTGTACGTTTTACTTTACGCGTAGTAATTTATTTATATTCTTACTTATGGAGCACATACATCAATCAACCCATTTATTTACTTTAAGTGTAAATGTAACCCCTTTCTGACTGTTAATCTGGAATTATTTTCAAATTGTACTAACTGCGATAAGAAATATTTGTAATCAGTCATCAACCTACTTTCTCACTCTCCACCTCCTCCAATCAACAAAAAAAAAGCAAAACAAACAAACAAACTCAACTTACACTAATCACGTTTAATTGTTTAGTTTATCTATTCATGTTATACACACATACACATTGAGAGCATATATGAAGTTTCATATAGGCTAGATAACAGAAAGCCTACGATAATATGCATAAGCGAGAGAGAGAGTCTATCGATCAACATATTTATGAACTAATCATTATTAATTCACTTATATAGTTTAAACGCACTTTATTAAATTAAAATTGTAAGAATGTTTCGGTATTATTGAATACTTCGGAATAAGTTTTCTCCGCCACACTATAAAATATCAGTGGTTTCACCTATTAAAACCAATAATAACTGCTTAAAAACCCCATATTATACAGTTAACTGCTGTTTTGACTACTTAACTTTCACGACCTTAAGCCTGCTAGAACTCCCTAAGTAATCAGTAGATAGGTCGCGACATTTAAAACAGTAACAAGGTGAAAGTAGCTAAAATTCCTTAGTGTATTTATTTCTCATATGCCTAAACCAAGGCTGCCAACCCCAGAAGCTGCATCGAACCCATGTTCTTAGTTCGAACCTTGGTTCATAACTTATGTGATCGTTTCAATGTTTCCGGCTCTATTTTCAGTAAATATCAGACATTATGGACCTATTTATAAACTTGTTGATATTGAAAATTGTCAGTTGTGATGATTGTATCGTCATTTTACGATCCAACTTTAATTAGAAGTCCTAAAACCAAATATAGAACTTAAACTCGAACTTAAAATCCATTTTCGATACGCGTCTTTACTAAATGATGCATCGTGACAATATTTACAATTATGTTGAGGGTGAAATTGTTAAGCAAAATAATTTCTTTCCAAGTCTACTGAAGATAGAACTGGGAGTTTCTTGAAACAACTGTATAGCCGACCAGCCTCCGTTAAGGTGTTGTATGTGAACTGCAAACATATCTTATGACCTCGATTGGTCCAAAACAGCGGCACCCTGGCCCTTTATTTTCTCAATAGATTTTACAACAAACACGATTTGATCGAAAGAGTTGAAACGAAAATAATCCGGCATGCACTCAACTACCACTTTTTAAAAAGTAAATCGAACGTAAATCCTGTTCTCAATTCCGAATAAAATTGCCCTCTTTTAACTTTTTTTTTAATCCATCGGTCCAAACGAGACTGTCACTAGATCAGGGCCGGGCAAATGGAAAGCACAAAAAAATGTGCTTGTGTTGGCGAGCACAAAAGAATTTAGCCGATTAACATGCTTTCTGTACTCACCGATTCACTCATTATGAATGTTCGGCTCGCTTCTGTGTGAAAAAAACGAATGACTACGAGCGCCGGTGGCTAAGGGCTGGCCAGCCCTGCACTAGATACATCGAAAATGGAACAGTCATAGACTGACTTTTCCGTTTCACTTTTCGATTTTGCTGGTACTGCCAAATTCTGTACACTTTACACAAAAAATTGTTGTTAAATCAATTAAACATGTTAAATGCAAATCAAACTACGTTAACAATTTCTAAATTAATGACAGAACTAAGGATAATGCACTTTTAGGGGTGTTCTGTTCAGGGGTGTTCGTTCACTTCGAACGAAACATGGCATACTTTATTTGTGAAGTGACAAGAAGAAGACCGGCTAATAGATAGCTAGGTAGGAAAACTGTACGCTTTAAATCTACTTGGTTTTGAGCAGACGGTTTCAAACTGCTCAACTTTCGTCATCTAATCTAGTAAGCCGGACTTATTTGTGTTACTTCTCATATAAAGTCAAACAGCTTTAATTTGAAATGCTAAAGGCTTTACGAAAATCTCTAGGGATTTTTTTTCCTTTTGGTGTTGCAAGACCACGAATCAGTTCCACTTTCGAAAAGTTGTTGTTCTCGTGTTTTCTGTTTCATAGTTCGCTATGAGAGAAACACACTAAGCTATCTTACGATAGCTCAGCAGCTGAGCAAAACAAGCCAAGTGTCTTTTGTTGTTGCGTATTACATTTCATTGCAGGCAAAGCTTGACAAGGATAGGCGTTTTTTGACGTTTTTTTTTATTGTGTTACAAACAGATCAAAGTAAACCAAAAAAATTTTTCTGTTTCGATACGAGGGCTGTCCAAAAAGTTCTCGGCCGTCAAAGTCGTTGGTCCAAAAAAAAAGTATAGTGCTGGCGGCCATGATTTCTCGTCTGCAGGTTGAAAAACGTGGTTTCGAGATAAATGCGTTAAGTTTTTTTTTGCAAAAGAAAAAAAAATCAAAAATGTAAAAATGCAGTGCGAGAATGGTGACAATTCTGCGTCGATTGCATTTTGTTTCATCAAAATGGTTATTTATGTTTGGTTAGGTAGAACTGGAGAAAAGTGGCTTGGCAGTCCGAAAAAGTGGTTTTGAAAGTAACCAAAAATATTACTGATATTATATACTTACAGATATTAGTAGGCGATGCCAGCTGCATACAGCGGACCTTCCTTATTCTCGAAAAAACTGTTTTCAGCAGCAGCTCTCTCTGCTCTGCGTGCCATTCTGCCTTCTTTAGATGCGGTCGCAGCTCTTGCTCACGCAGCCTGAGCATTGTGTAGGTCAGAGTTCCCCAGCGATAGCTCCAGGGGCACGAACATACTCGCCAAATCAGACCGAATGCTTGCCGAAGTCATGCATCACTGTGTGTTAGAGAGAGAGACAGTCACATTTTCGTGCTCTCTGCTTGGGGAACCCTGGTGTAGGATAGCCTTCGATAATTATCGACTAAAAATCGATTAATAATCGATAACGATCTGAGGCGACAACATGTTACCATTCAAATTCAAGAACCAGCCGTTATTACTCAGCTTTATTTACTCAAAAATAACTCGTTTCAGAGCTCGCAAATAACCCTCAACACTTTTTTCAGTGCGATCAGCCCACTGACAAAACAGAAAAAAACAAAGACGACTCGGTCTCTCACTGAGAAAAACACTTTTTTTCCCTTATGTGTTTTCTGTTGAGCATTTTCGGTTGATCAAAACAAACGAGACAGACCGTCAATAACAACTGAGAGGAACACTTGTGAGCGAGAGCTCACGCAAAAACTGTCTTCAAATGAGCAAAACAGAAAAAGTGTCAGCTAAAAGTGTTATTTGTTTTGTTCGTGTGGTAGGCGGTGGGCTTATGTACATATAGTAATATGTACAATGTACTTCATTAAATTAATATGGTTTTTAGGCATTAAGCAATTACCAGAAACTAATATTTTCTGCATTTCATTTGATAGGTTAATAATAATAAATTTCTCCATACTACACATATGTACAAAGATCGTTGACTGAGACAAGCACACACACACACACACACACAGGCATCCCAGTCACAAACTCGCTTACTTTCTTCGAAGACAATTTGGAAGTCGGCTCTCGGCAAAACGGTCAGTGAAAGACATGAGCAAAACAGAAACGAAAAAAGCGATCTTTGCTTGAGCTAAAACAGTTATTGAGCAAAACAGAATTAAAAGTGTCTTTTTGCAACCTCTTTTCGTTGTGTCTGTTACAGAACATGTTCTGCAGTTTTACACAGACACGCTGATAGTGTTAACAGTTTTTTGAGAGCTCTGCTCGTTTTAGCAAAGACATTGTTCGACAAAAAATGCTATATCTTCTTAAGTATTTCGTGTTTCAAAAAATCCTTTTAGGGCGATATTCTCAAATATCCAAGCTATAAAAAAATGAAAAAAAAAATCGAAAAACTTTTAGATGTTCCACTAAATTTGGCGGCTTCAACAGAAGAATTTATATTTGCATCGGTTACGGTTATAGATTACATTAACTTGTTATTGACTCCTCTCGCCTATGCATATGCTATAATTTATCGTTACCTATTTACCCACCCAAAAACACCTACTTATACATACTATATACATATATATATTGTAATTGTATTGTATCTGCAGCTTTTCCATACCATAAATATACCCCAATGACATACATATATATATCTTTAGCTATAGTAAAAACAAAGAAACTAACCCGGCACGTATCTCACAACTCAGTTTCATATTATTAAAACAAAACCTATTAAAGCTACACTATTTAAACAAAAAAACAAAAATGTTGCTGTTTTATTTACCTACTATATATATATATATATATCTACATATATATTTATCCAAGCACACACAAACACACACATCTCTTAGACATACTTTAAGTAAGTATCTTTGAACAGACCCCATCAGTGTTTTTTTTTGTTTCTATTTTTTCTTTTTTATTAAATATTGAGCATGTTGGCTTGTTGGTTGTTTTGCTTACTGTTCTGGCGTGCGGGTTGCGGCTTTAGATAAAAAAAAACCAAAACAAAAAAAAAACCAAACAAAAAACCCCCCATAGAGTTTAATGTGTGTGTAAAGAGCCAACATTTTTCGTTGCAGCTACAGAAAAATTTTCAAAATAGGCAAAGCAACTCTGCAAAGTGTGTAAGTTCCACAGTGAAGCTCTAACAGAGCTCTGCCGGCAGTATGCTCAACTCCAATGTCAACAACAACAACAACAACAACAGCCGTAGGCCCTTCTCACGTAACTCCTCCTCGGCGCGTTCGCATCGTGGGGGCGCATCGTGGGGTCCGCATCCGCAGCAACAACAGCAGCAGCAGCAACAACAACAACAGCAACAGCAGCAGCGTTCCCAAAACAACAACAACAACAACAGCCTCATACCTGGACATAGTCCCTGGTGCAATGTCAATCTGAATCGCAATGACAACAACAACAACAACAGCAACAATGCCAATAACAAAGACTCAAACGAAGGCAGAAATTCAAATTGGTAAGATTCATGGCTCTGAGGCTCGAATCCAAAAACATTATGTTAGCTTTAAGTGACATAAAAGCGAATTTGAAATAACCTACCCTCTCTCTTACCCCCATCCCCTATATATCCTGCGCCGTAATCCTTACACCATATATAAAATATCTGTTAACCAACCAAAAAAGAACAGTTGCTCTCTCTCTCTCTCAACTCTCTGTCTCTACTATCTACACCACCGAAATATCGCTTTTAGGTTAAAGGGAGAATTTTGTAATCAACCAAAAAAACTTTTTGTATTTGGCCGTTAACCGTTGAATTTTCGAAAGCACTAAAAAAAACTACAAAAACAAAGCTTGCATCGGTATCGAAATATCTATCTTTGCTGGATCATTTTGTATTATTATTATAATTGTACAACCCCTTTTGTTCTCTCTCTTCGTTTTTTTTATGTTTTTGTTCTTTGTCGATTGGCACTATTCTATAAATCATACTAATTATTATCGTTGTATCTATATCTCTCTCTGCATTCCTCATTATATATCCTCCCCATACACACACACACACATACAAACTCTACCTTGTACATTCTCTAAACGCTTCTATTAAAACAAAACAAAAAGCGAAGTTCCGTAGTCCAGAATACGTAAAGTTTCAAATATAAAACAAAAAAATTCCCGAAATGCATGAAGAGCACTTGAACAACTGGCGAAAACAACTTACCAATTATGTAGCAAATTCTCTTAAGTTTTCGTAGATTGTTTCTTTGTCCCGCCCTCCAAATCAAAAAAAAAAACAAAAGCTTCTAACGGTCTTTTAAAAGTACTTACCAAAAGCATGCAAATCTCTCATCATCAACAGCAACCACCACCACATCCTTCCAATTGTGCCAAGAAGTGGGCTCTATGCTGTGCCCACTTTCACTTTGCTCTGTCTGTGTTTCTCCTTAAGCTCAAATTGTAGTTGGTAAAATTAACTAAATATTTATTGTACCTCGTTATAACTTTAATCGCTTTGAATCACCTAACTTACATAGAATTGAAATGCGTGTTACGTGTGCTAGTGGCTGTAAGGCTGTGTAATACTATCAAATGCAAGTGCAAATTTTTAAATGGTTCTTTTATATTTTTAAATTAAACTACAAGTATTGTACATAATACCTTTATATATATATATATATATATATTTTTGGGCTGTGGTTGTGGTTAATGATCAAAGGAAAGTAAAAAAAAAAAAAATAAAAAAAATCAATCGATCAAGTGGATGAGCACCATCAATCGGGTAGTGCCAAGTGCTTTTCATGCATTCGTTAGAAGAAACATTGTGTAAAAGTGAAAGAAAAATGTGCTTGGAAAATGCATATTTATAAGCTCAATTGCAGTATACATAGCTGTGAAATTCAACTCTGCAACGTATAATAAAAGTTGCACACTGAATTCGCCTAAAAGTACACTCCACTATATTTGCACGCCGCCATGCTAAGCAATTGACTTTGGAATTCCCAAGTCTTTGTTCTGGCTAAACTTATTTTGACCCTAATCAATGCCTTTTCGACCTTTTATCGGCCTTTTTTTTGGACCCCTTAACGATGCACGCAAAACTAATAATGAATAATTCAAATCATACGTGAATCTGGGCCCTGTAAAAGTGTTAGGATAGACCGGTAGGAACAATTACACTAGTTTACAGCCTTAAAGACCCATTTCTCCTAGAAACTATTTTTAAGTGTAGTTTGGATTGGTGATCCCAAAAATCGATTTCAAACATTTTTTCATGGCAACGTTTTTATACCCTTGCAAAGGGTATTATAATTTTGCCCAGGAGTTTGCAACGCATAGAAATATTCATTTACGACCCAATAAACTATATATATTCTTGATCAGGGCGACGAGCTGAATCGATTAAGCATTGTCCGTCCGTCTGTCTGTTTCTACGCAAACTAGTCCCTCAGTTTTGTA
The DNA here is from genome assembly GCA_037044535.1 of Lordiphosa magnipectinata. Classification (NCBI taxonomy): domain Eukaryota; kingdom Metazoa; phylum Arthropoda; class Insecta; order Diptera; family Drosophilidae; genus Lordiphosa; species Lordiphosa magnipectinata. Next base: position 1,030,741 of record JBAMBO010004042.1, read on the forward strand.
GCTATTGAGCTGAATTTTTGCACAGAGTCTTCTTTTGACCGCACGCTGCTAATATGCCTGGACCGCCCGGATCGGATGACTACTTCTTGTAGCTGCCATAGGAGCGATCGGTCGAAGAGTCAATTTTACAACTTTCCTAGTAGGCGTAGGAACTTTTCTAGTAAAATAAATGTATGATATACGAGACTGAAATGAACTTATTTGTTTGTTTATTTATGTGCTTAAATGATTGAAACCAATATTGTGACCAATAAAATCAATCAAAATGCCACGAGTGTCTTCAATGTTCCAGGAGCAACGACGGCCGGCGTCCCGTGATAGAGCAAAATGCGTCTCGGATATCAACTCGAAATGCTAGTCGACTGGCCGCTATTTGCGAAGAAAGTCTAGCATCTCGTCAAGTAGAGCGGGAGCGTGATGAAGACAAGAACTTGCAAGGGTATAAAAACTTAGCTTTCTCGTTTAAATATGATTTTTTTTTCATTTTTTCGGTAGGTGCACTTACATTTTAAGCCATATCTCGATTCATAATAATCAGATGGTGTCAAGCAAGATATAAATCGAAAGGTAATTGAATTGTCAATAAACGCACAAAACACTCTTTTCAAATCGGCTAAGTAGTTTGAATACAATGCTCAAAAATATTTCAAAAAAATAAAGGGGAAAGCTTACTTCGGCTCGACCGAAGTTTATATACCCTTGTAGCTTCTTTAATTTATATAAATTAAGGTTTTAAATGTTTTTCGTCGAATCATTCTTAGCTGAGTTATTTTCCAAACTCAGCAATAGATGGCGCCACTACTTTGACCACTTGCTTGCCAGTTTTTATATGGCAGCTATACGATATATTCATCAGATTTGGATCAAACTCGTCAAAATTGTGTGGAAACCGATAATATTCTATAACTGGAAAGCTTAAAGACGCTACCATTGAAAACCAAAAAAGTTTTTCTCACTAGAACTGCTTTTTAAACCGATCGTTCCTATGGCAGCTATATGCTATAGTCATCCGATTTGAATCAAACTTGGCAGAATTGTGTGGTATCATATTGATATTGATTAGTAACAAGTTTGAGAGCGATAGCATTGAAAACAAAAAAGTTTTTCCTACTAAGACTTTTTCTCTGAACTAACTTTTGTATGACAGCTATACTATATAGTTGTCCGATTTTCATCAAACTTGGTGGAATTATGTAAAATCATAGAAAACTGAAAAATGCGAGGTTTGGGGGCGATTGCATTGAAAACAAAAAAATTTTTCTCACCAAAACTAGTTTTTTGATCGATCGTTCCTATGGCAGCTATATGCTATAGTCATCCGATCCGGCCGGTTCCGACAAACGTGCAGCGTATTTGTACCAAAAGGCTTCGTGCAAAGTTTGGTTAAGCCCTGCAAGCATTTTATGATATTTTTGATCACACTCGAGTCCTCAGTCTGATTAAAATAGTCATAAATGCGCACTTTTCTGATCATAAACAACAAAAGTGTCGGGAGAAAATGGTACCCTAGCCGCGTCTCTTCATGAAGAGTCGTTTTCAATCCGCTTTTCTGATCAGTTTCGACTCATTTTCGAGTCACTTGCGAGTCTTTTTCGAGTCGTTTTTTAAAGAATCACATTTTGAGCAAATTTATGAGACATTTTCGTGTCTTCCTTAAATCAAACATGAAACTAATCTCTTTTTAATCAAATGGGCTAGAGAAAGACCCCCAAGGTGAGGAATCACCTAATGATCTTCCAAATGCTAGGTGGGAGATAGCATAGAAACAGACGGACGGACGGACGGACAGACGGACATGGCTATATCAACTCAGCTCGTCATGCTGATCAAGAATATATATGTATACTTTATGTGGTCGGAGATGCTTCCTTCTATGCGTTACAAACATCTCGACAATTTTAATATACCCTCTACAAGGCTATAAAAATCGATTTGAAAACGGTTTCTACGATATTATAGACAATTTAAGTACCTTTCGATTCATATCTTGCTTGACACCATCTGACGATTATTAATTGAGATATGGCTTAAAATGTAAGTCCACCCACCGAAAAAATGAAAAAAATTCATATTTAAAAAACGTTGCCATGAAAAATTTTTGGAAATCGATTTTTTTGCCAAACTGCACTTAAAAATAGTTTCAGTAGAAATGGGTCATGGACTTTGAAACTGGGCCTATAGATTTTGTGAAATATTCTCAATGTAAGGTAGGCATATGACTAAATTTTAGATTCAAATATAAATGGTACTACACGACGGGGGATTGGTTTCCATGGGAACACTAAACATGCATATGCTAGGTCATTTACATTTAAATTAAGTCAAAGTCTCAAAATCTAGGCGAGGAATAACTTGAGAAAGACTCATCCAAGGTGGTTAGGAGGGAAAAAACCTGTTCAGAAAATAAGTTGCCTTCAACTTAAACAAGCCGGGTAGTCGAAGTTTTGTTGTACAGCGATGTCTATGATGCCACTTTTCTCTCGCACTGTATACCAGGGTTCGACTAAGAAGAGAGGACGGAAACTGTAACTGTGTCTCTCTCTAATACACAGTAATACATGACTTCAGTAGCATTCGGTGTGAATTGCCTTACCACATAGTAGAGCAAGTGACATGAACATCTACATACATATGTACCTAGATAGATCTAAGCTCGACGACAAAGTAGAAAGGGGGGGGAGTATTTTCCAGCAAACTATATGTGAAAATCTCATTTAGACCATCCAGGAAAACGCTCACAGAGTGCCTTAAATCCTTAAATGAGAACGCTCGGTATCTCCGAATGGCACTTTCACGGCAACGACTCAGCAGACAAACTGGATAGACAGTGTACTACCAAACCAGCTCCTGCCGGAACAGATGGGAGATTTAGGAAACAAAGTATCACAGAACTTTCCCCTGCCCGCCCCTCTACTACCACACACACCTTATCTTGTTTTATTTTTCAATTTTTGATTTTATTTTTGCGCCTAGTTTGATTGCTTCATGTTTCTTTTTAACGCTATTTATACCAAACAGATAAACCATAAATGCGATGATAAATATGTTAAATATAATATGCAACCAACAATGTCAAATTTTAAAAACAAAAAAAAAAACCAAAACAAAAAAAGTGCAAGCCAAAGTATGAATTTAGTTACAAAATTTCCTCTTTATCCAAACCGTAAAAATACGTAATACCTAGTTGTAATTTCTTTCGATTCCAAACATTTTTTATACGAATGATGCATTTTAGTTGAGTTTCTTGATTGAACGAATTGTTAAAGTAAAACTTACTGCAGATGCAATACATATGTGTATGTACCTATGTACGTATGTATTCGTTAGCTCGGGATCAATAAACTCAGCTTAATGTTTTACTTATTTATTTGCATTTTGCACACTGCGGCTTAGACAAATTAACCAAAAACAAAAAACAACAAAATATTCTATATATGTATATATAGAGAAGAATCTTTATTTTCTTATGTTTTCGTTGTATCTGTTATTATTAATATTCAATATGTGTGTGTGTGTGTTTAGCCATAAGCCAGCCGCCCACAAAACTCTCACACTCTCTTAGTTAGACACACACCTTTTCCTTCCATTAAACCAAACATTATATTAGAAGATTGAAATCTTTCCAATCGAAGCTTATTGCATTTAGTACTTAAAGTGTTGCTGTGTGCCGTGTGTAAATACTTACGTATGGATGTATAAGAAGGATCACTTGATTGTCCAAGCTTTTGCAAACGCATGCGGTTGACTCCTTGCCGAGAGAGGAGACACAGCTACAACAACAACAAACCAACCAGTTTAATCAGCAAAGGCTCAAGCTTACAGTAATGTGTTTTGTAACGGTTCTTCTTATTGTTTTCGTATATCTTTTTTTGAGCATGTCCAGCACTCTCTCTCTCTCTCTCTCTCTCTCCTCTTGCTATATATATAACTATCTCTTTCTAAAGTGTTTAGCTAGTGAGAACGGCCTTACGTTGTAATTATACGTTAACGTTTACCGTTACATCTTTGAATACCTTAGTGTGAAGAAACTGTGCGATCAATTAAGTTTTCTTTATTTCCATTTTGGTAAGCGTAGTGTGCATAAATTGCAAAAAAAAAATAAATAAATAAAATAGCAAAAGAATAAAAAAAAACACAATCAAAAACTAACAAATTTTCCATCTAAAATGCATTCAAAAGAACAAAATGAAAAATGTGCAAGAATTAGTACGTACGTATTTATTTGTTTCTACTAATATGCGTGTATATGTAATTTAGAGAGCTTTCTACATATGCACGCATTACTACCGTTATACCGTTATATCCTGCAAACATTTTTAATGTCAACGACAAAAGAAGATAACTTGGCGATATTTCTAGAAGAGAATAGGAAGATAAGTTTGGCGGTTCACCAAAAATGTTAAAATGGAAATACTTTAGGTATCGCCTTCTTTTGGTTTCTTTTATAGTAATCGACAATTCCGGAGAAAAGTTTCGGATTTACACTGAGTGGCTACAATCTGCATCATAATCTCTGTTACACTTAGGCCCCGATCTCTGATCTACTATATAGCTGTTATGTGCCACAAAAACTTACAATTTACTCTATTATGCTACAGATAGCTCTCTCTAGAAGGTGAAAAATATGACCTCAATGTATAGATAAAAAATCATAATGTGACTGTTTTAGTGACCTCTTTGAATATCAATCATAGAACTTTTGGCAGGCTCCAGGTCAATAAGCGGTTGGTTTTGAGAATTTCTTCGAAGACTTCCGTCAAAAAACTGGTCGTAAACCACTCATAATTGGTGATATTTGATGGTGTTTTTTAGCCATACGAAGAAATGAATTCATCTCGAAACACTCTTGTTGAGATAATCCACGTCAAAAGTTGTGAAAAATAAGCCAACGAAAACTTTCTTCTGAAATTTCCACTTTAAAGCAGAGTTCCCCAGCGATAGCCCCAGGGGCACGAACATACTCGCCAAATCACACCGAATTCTTGTCGAAGTCATGCATCACTGCTTGGGGAAACCTGCTTTAAACCCAAATTGATTTTTTCAACTCACTGTACACAACACAAATAGCGCTCGACTATCAAAACGTTGTGAGAACGTTTATGCTAAAAAATGTCAAACTTGTATTTTTGGTATTACCAGATTTTAACTATTGACATGAGTGTTACCAGTTCCCGACATAGAAATGTTACCCCACGTATCAAGAGCTACATCTTTGATGAATTTCTTAAAAATTAATTTCAAATAGTTTACGAAATATGGAGTTATAAAACCATAGACTAAGATATCTAGAATGAACGATTGCGCAGTCGACACCGCTTCTGTCAGAAACTAGTCAGCTGTTCGCTCTCATTTACGCTCTCTAGATACATTTGGGAATATGTCCGTCCCGCTCTAACCACTGTGTTTTCCTACTTGCTCCGTAAAGTATCTTTTTGGGCACTATCGTTTAGCATTACCAAAATTGTGAGGCAGCGCAAATTTGTTCTCTAATACTCATTCTCCATGATAAAACACAATTAGAAGCTAAAAACTTCAAACTGCTATAAAAAGCAAACGGCAGGTAACCAGAGCAAACACAGCCAACGTTTTTTTTTACTACCAACTCACTCTTTTAGATTCTTTGATCTCGACTCGATCAACTTTTTTGACTTCGAAAATGTGTCACAGTGCTTCTGCCACGGCTATAACCTCATCGTGAGATTGAGTTCCATTTACCACTGATATACCACTTTAAAACTTATTAAACCAATATCTCACGTTTGAAAGAAGAAGAATTTCCTATTTATTTTGTCGCATGTTTTTTGGACCGATATGGGTTGGTAGATTGACGGCACGGTTCTACGCAAAATCTCTATTAAACCATCTTTTACTGTAGCAGTTTTCATTGGTAATGATTTTTCGACGTTGGTCAAAAGTTCGACGCATGACCCTTTTTTCCCTATAAGAAGGGTAGCGCGTCTCCTCTGTAGACCAGGTTATCTAGGCAGCCAGAAGGTGCCCCCTAACCATCTTGAGGAGACCATAAAAAAAGAGACATGGTTTCCCTAGGTGCTAGAGATGTCAAACTACTGAAGATCTTCAAAGCATGGTTTTTCCAAGATATTGCGTTTCCTAAGGATTGCAGGGCAGTTGCATTAAAAGTTTTGAAGGCTTTCTATCTTTTCCTCATTTCCATAGCTACAACAAAAGTCGTGATGACCATATGAACTATGCTTTAGTGTCCCTTTAGTACTCCTGTCAAAGTTATAATCCTTTTTTCTGTAGTAGTTGGAAAGTTGGTTTAGCCATGTATCTTGGCCAGAGAGTGCGTTGTCCCCATTGTCGTTCTGCCTTAGGTTTAGTTTTCCGTAGTGATACTGTCAGAATGTGCTTGCGGAGTCTTTAAGTGTCCGACGGAATGAAACACTGTGCAACACTAAAAAGTTGATCGAGTTGAGACTAAAAAATTCTGAAAGGGTATGATGGTAGTACAGAAACATTCGCTGGTTTTGGTCTGGTTAGCTGCCGTTTTCTTTTTATTGAACTTTAAAGTTTTCAGCTTCTGATTGGAACTTGCTACTCCATATCTCGTAAACTATTTGGAATTTCGCTTTGACGTCTTAGAGGAAGTTGCTTTTGGCTTGGCTTACAAAACATTTCTAAGTAGCAAGTCAAAAAAGTCACATCTTTATACTCAAAATTAAAAAAAATTTCGTAAAATCATCATGTTTTCCCTCATTTTGTACTTAGGGTATTCACCAGCTCCCGTAAAAGCGTAAATCCAAAAGCGTAAAATCCAAAAGTGTACGACATAACAACAAAACACATAGGAAAAAAATTACCAACTTTTTGTTGCCCTGGGGTATGTTTATAAAATCGCTCGTAAAAGTGGAAAAACTTGAAGTGTTCAAAGTATCGGCTAAAAGTACTTAGTATCGTATTTATCTGATATAAAAATTTAGATACATGTTTTTATGTGTAGCCGCTGGCTGAGTGGATAGGATTGTCGCATTGTATTTTTTGATATTCCGGCTCGAATCCCGGTAAAGCATTCTTTTTTTATTTTTATTAAAAAGCCCAAAACTATTTCCGAGGTCAGAAAAGATGTCAATCACAAACGATAATAAGAGGAAATAAAAAAATAAAAAGTCAGCTTATGCATGCAGTGCTCTACGCCACTGAGGCGTCTGAAATTAGTTGTAAATAGTATGTATTGAATCTCAATTAACAGCAAAGTTCACAGCCTGTCAAAAGCAGCTGATTTACCCAAAAAATTACGAGAGTAAACAGAAGGGGTGCTCAATAGCTGCGTCGTGTAAATTTACACAATTACGCTTTTACGCGGGCTGGTGAATACCCTAACTGTTATTCAACTTTTTCTTGAAATCGCCAACGAATTTGACTCAGCAATGCAGGACAAAAACGTAGCTAAGACTTAAATAGTCAAACGGTTGGAACATACCAACTTCATTCGATTGGTCCTTCATATAGTTACAGGCCCTTAAACATGTAGAATTGTAATCAAAACTCGAAAAATGGCAATTTTTGGTAGAAATTGGCTGATATAGTCAAAAATTTCGATTGTTTTGTATTAAATCAATAAAATAGTAAAAAAAACATAGCTTAAAAATTATAATTAATAAAAATTAAATTTTTTTTACTTTTTTACCGTTTTTTTCGAGTTTTTATGACAGTTGGACATGCGTGTTGGTCTATAACTATATGAAAGAGTAATTAAATGAAGTTGGTTCGTTCTAACAGTTTGCTTAGTTATGTCTAAATTACAACTTTGTTATTACTTAAAAAAAAGTGTTAAAAACTTGGTTTTTTTGAGAAACTTTTGTAATTTTGAGTATGAAGATGTAATTTTTTGGATTTGCTACAAAGAAATGCTTTGTAGGCCAAACCAAGTGCAACAACTTTTGCAAAGATATAAAACCAAAATTCAAAATAGTTTACGAGATATGGAATCGTAAACTCTACTCTGAAGAGAAAAAGTTCGAAGTGCAATAAAAAGAAAACGGCAGCTAATCAACCTAAACCCAGACAGGGTTTTTATATGTACTACCATCATACCCTTCCAGAATTTCTTGGTCTCGATGCTATCACCTTTTTTGAGTTCAAAAATGTGTCACAGTAAAATCAGAGAGTATACCTCCTCCTGTGTAAATCGCTGTAAATTAAGGTGTGTCAAGAAGAACGAGGCCAAAAAGTAAAAGTGTATTTATGTGGACAAATAAAGTGACTCAATACTGATCCGACCTTCTTCATCGACCGCTATCCAGTGACTGAAAAGCTTTTTTCTCTCTTGGCACAATCCTCAGCATACGTTCGGCTCTTGTTGATGTGAATGGCGAAATGTGTTCGGCCACTGCGGGCCAGGCGTGGCCATCGCTGCTGTAAATAGTAAGCTCGTTCTCCTTAAAGTCAGTTTCTATTCTATTTTCTCCGAAAATACTACACAGGAGAAAAAAGATCACGATGTTTAGTATCATACGGGTATTTTGAGTAACGAATTGGCCTACATCTGAAAAAATATCAAGATGATACCTTTTGATATGAAAAATTGATATTATTTAGGATAGAACTGATATTTGATCTTTTATTATCTGTGTACTAATACTACAACGCACCCTGTCATCAAACACGGGTAAAAATCAGTCGAAGGGATTTCCCGGAAATTCTTGTTTCCCAAAACTATTCCATTTAGGTTTTTGTTTTTTTTTCTAACTACTGAGAGAATCGCCATCTTATCTTTCTTTAGGAAACTGAAAAGTGTTTGCAGGTTATCCATTTACATATATGTATTGTGTGTACATATTGATATTAAATACTTATATATATATATATATCTATAAATTAAACTAATAATCTAATTATTGCATTTTGCCATTTACATATTATTTTTATCTTTTTCGTTTTTCTTTCTTCTTCATATAAAAAAAAAAAAACTGAAAAACTGCAAAATAAACAAAAAAAAAAAACCTATATAAATAACGTATATGTATGTGTGTGGCTACCACTCTGCATATGTACACAACAACTACTACTACTCCAACAACAACAACTACAACTACAACTACAACTACTACTACTACTACTACCTGTACATGTATTATGCATATCAACAACAAAATAATAACTACTTTATATGGGTTGTGTTTATAACTACCACACATACACAAACTTACATTCACACACACGCACACACATACACACACACACACACACACTACTGCTACTGCATTGGTTTGAATTGAACAATTTTCAAATGTATCTCGTACAAATATATATATTTTGATATATTCCTTAAATGTATTACATATTTATCTAAACGCAAAAACAAATCCAAAAAACCAATCGAAAATCCAGCGATGTACAAACAAGTAATTCTAGCGGAACCTGTATCTATAACCATAGCAAAACGAATCATCACAGTCATCACCACCCGCCCCCGCCACAGTATCGTCCGAGTCATCAGAATAGTCACCCGCCCACCAATATACAGCAAAGCACTCCTCGTTCACACCCACCACCACCCGCACCCCCTCAGCATCCGCATCATTCGGGTCATTCAAACCATTCGAATCAAGCGTTGCACAGCTACTATGATCCCAATGTGTGCCACAGTACTGTGACACCGCCTGTTCCCTCCCCTCATAATACACACACCTATGGTTCCATGTCCGTGTCGCTGGTTCGACTGAATCCCGCCCGCTTATGTCTGACAGTGGCCGCACCCTCGCCCTCGCCACCGCGTCGCTCACCCCAAGTAGTGTCCTATACCCCTGACAACACACGCCCTAATCACCAGTACCATCAACAACCACATCCTCACTATCATCATCATCATCCACCACCACAGACTAATCGCCCAATCCTCCCGCTAACACGTACCAATTCAAATTCAAGCAACGCCAACACTTTCAATTCAATCAATCCAACAACAACAACAACCAATAGTAATCTCAATCTCACTGATGTTGTGAATGTAAATTCTTGTACCGATATAATTCCTCCTGGGTCGTCATCATCTCCGCAACAACAACAACAACATCAACAACAATTTAATAGCCATAACAACCAGGGACCAGGACCATCTGCCGCTGGCAATCATCATCAACAACAGCAGCAACAGCAGCAGCGCAACAACAACAACAACAACTACCGTGGTAATGGAAATGGGAATGGAAATGGCCATGTAAATGGTCTATCCGACTATATGAACTATCGTCGTGGTGGAAATGGCGGTGTTTGTCCCGCTCTCTCGCGTGACTATGCCGGGAACAACAACAATAACAACATCAACAACAACAACAACAACAACATGGGACATAATCACAATCGTCGTCACATGTTGGACTCGACATCCATGAACAATCATAATCCAGGTCAGGGTGGAGGTCACCATCAGCGCAACTACAACGATAGGAATTCAAATGTAAGTTTAAATGGCAAATGCTATATCCCTCCAATCAGAACATGTCCCTAATAGATCATTAAACCAGGTTTAAAAGTTGATCGAACTGCGTTATCTTTCATTCGTAATGTGCTACTTTATTCTAATTCTCTCTCTTGCTGTTTTCGTACAAAAACTGTCAACTAGTCCAGAACCAACTGAATTTATGACCCACCGAACCTAAATTCCAAAAAATTATTTTAGTTTCTTTTTAAGGTTTTATATGAATATATAAATCTATATTCTATATATATATATATATAGTCCTGGAAATCTCTAGAGATTTTCGTATAAACGATGTCATATCAATCAAAATTTCGATGACTGATACTGACTGACTGATAAGTAACAGTTCGGTTACTATATTATAAGCAAGCAAAACCGTACAATTGAAATCTATTTGGCTTTGAACAATCGGTTTCAAAATGCTTAACATTTGTCATCTCATCTAGTAACCGAGGATATTTAAATCACTCCACATATAAAGGCAAACAGTTGCAAATCAAGCACTTAGTTTTTTTTTTTTTTTTAGAAATTTGAGCATTTTGGCTAAATTGTTAATTTCAATGTGGCAATTTCCTAGATATACATTATGATACCATGCGAAACTCGGATGAGAAATTCTTTGAGATCTGTGCGTTCATACAGACGGGCAGAAAATAAATCTATGTTCATGGATCCAATCGAATTTTTATGCCCGTTTCTCCTAGAGGAAAAAGGCTGTAGTAAAGTCGTGCAAATGTATGTAACAGGCAGAAGGAAACATTTCCGACCATCTAAAGTTATTATATTCTTGATCAGCATCAACAGCCGAGTCGATATATCTCTCAATTTTTATACACTTGTATTATCATTTTGCCCAGGAGTTTGCAACGCATAGAAATATTCATTTCCGACCCCATAAACTATATATATTCTTGATCAGGGCGGCGAGCTACCTTCAGGGAACGGATTGTATTTTTAAGCAATACTTCTGTTTAACCCTTTTTGGTCTACACTTATAGTAGTCAACTTTGAAGGTTGCGAATGTAAATGGTATTTGTGGAGAACCAATTTTTCTAGTAGGCGTAGGAGCTTTTGAAGTGAAATAAATGTATAATGTTTGGCAATCGAGTTTTGATTTATAAGTAAGCGTTCTCAAACTCTGACATTTCAAAAGCAACATTTGCAAGGGTATAAAAATTTCGGAACAAACGAAGTTACATTAACCTTCTCGTCAAGATATCGATATCAAATTTAAGACTTACATTTATATTCGCAATATCGCGTCCCCAAACTGAGCCAATACTAATATTATACGATTTCACACAGATTTGCAAATTTCGGTCAAAATTGGATGACTAATATCTTACAGCTGCCATAGGACCGTTTGGTCTGAAAATGGGTCTTATAGTCCATTTCATTTGGGATCATCATTTCTAATCATTTTTATTTCTTAAAATTCTGCCGTTTCCACTTACAAATCGTCATCTTTTTGGCCATGCCACGTTGACAAAAACAGCTGAATGGTTTGTTTTAAATAACAGGCGCCACTTTCAAACTCACGTGGACCTTTTGGAATACTTAGCAAATAAAAGACATAGCCGTCAGAAAAGCAATTACGCGGGGCGAACGCATTGTTATCGCCCTGAATTATCAGCAGAAAGCAAATTTTTTCTGACTAATTTATATTTTAATCGTAATGGCGCCTACTTTTTTAATTGAGATCAACAGTTTATTGGTGATGATACCAAATTCCTTAGTTGGGAATGTCATATTTTTTTTACGAAATGACAGAAATGAAGGGAAAATCGTTTGGAAGAAATATCTTTTTCTTCATTTCAAGAAATAATGCTTGATTTCTTTGGTGGAAATAGACTATTAGTGAGAAAAACTTTGTGGTTTTAAATTTTATCGTTCTTAGGTAATTTTATCGTTTAGTAGAAATCAGTTGACTATCTGTCGGAAAATAGGTTTTAGTTAGACAAATTTTTGATTATAACTCTGATATTTCAAAAAGAGCATTTGCAAGGGTATAAAATCTTCGGCACAGACGAAGTTAGCTTAGCCTTCTCGTTTTTTTTTTGTTTTGATTACGGTTTTGGTAACAAAATTGAAACTTGTAGAATCGGTTAAAGGTTACGATTACAATTTCTACCGTTAAATAACTCTTCCACTGAGTAACGAGTATATTGAAGTCGGTCAAGGGTCGACTTTAGCTTGAGCTCTCGTTTACTGCGTTTTCATGAAAAGATACAGATTTCAATGTGATTATTTTTGCAATGTTAGTTGAGGTATTCGATACCATAGTGCTTGGAATACACTCGGAATTTTGATTGATTGCCAGAAGACATAAGTAGGGGTTACAGATTGTTTCGACGGTTGCCGGTGTGCAACTTCTTTTCTTAATTTGCCTCTTTTATAACGACAATGTCCAGAAAATCGACTTGGGAATTGTTAAGTCGCTTGCAGTTGCGATTTATTAAAATAGAGAACGACACGGGGTATTCTATTGGGCTATTTTAAGGTACTGGGAATCAGTCCCTTGAGATATGTTTTTTTGCAAATCTTTGTTTATTTGATTTTTATGAGAACTGAAAAGGGTTCTTTTTTCCCATTAACTTTCCTAACCTTGCCCTGGTATAGAAGGAAGCGGGTTTTTAAAAAGGAATTATTATTGATTTGATAAAAATTACGAAAACTGACTTTAATGGGAAACTGTTTGTCCTATCAACTGATTGATCAATCGGTCAAAGCTAAAAACAGTTGGGAATTGCAAGCAAAAAAGTTGTATCGTTTTTAATAATAGCGTGGTTTTAGCTCTGGTTGTTAACTGTAATTTCTACCTTGCAGCATTTTGGCAACTCGGATCAAGGTTCGGACTACAACTTTATGCGCCATGGAGGTGGCGGAGGTGGCAGCTATGGTCGCAATGGTGGATCCCATTATCAGCATATGGGCAATGGTTACAATGGTCCCTCCACTTCATCCGCTGGGCCGGGATTGATGGGTGATTTGCCCTCTGGTTCAGGGCTTTCGGGATCGACTTTGTCGCTGAACAACAACAACAACAATAATGGTCCCGGCCCCATGGGCCTTAATTCGGACAGTCCCTCGCGTAAGCGCCGTCGCATTTCAGGCAGACCAAGTCAATCGCCACCAGCCATCTGGGAGCCAAGACGTTCACAACGTGTAATGGTGAGTTGAAAGAAAATGTGCTTAGGAAGCTTTATAAGCATGATCTGATCCTTTACCAGATGCAGCAGGGTAGTCCTCCGCTACGACGCCCCCGCCTAAGGGATATGCCCACGTCCACACAGCAGCAACAGCAGCAGCAGCAGCAGTACGGCCAGCAGCAACCCCACCACCCACAGCAACAGCAGCAGCAGCAGCAACCGCCTCCCAATTATCATCAGCTGCATCATCACCAGCTACCCCCCCATTATGCCCCTCAGCAGCAGCAGCAGCAACCACCCCATCCTCAGCGCTCGCCTTGGGATTTGCCGGGTAATGGACCTACTGGAGGACCGAATGGCGGACCGGGAGGACCAGGACCCACCAACAGCACGGTGGGCGCCATACTGCAACAAGTGCAGGCAGTAGGCGGTCCGCCACCACCGCCGCCCACCTCTCTAATGGTTGACCTTAATCTCAACCAAGTGCCAGTCAGTCTGGCTTTGCGTCAGGAGCCCATCTGGGCCTCGTTCTGCACATACCCAATGCCAGCGCAGGCTCGTCTGGCACCTTGCCATCTCCACGGCGTTTATACGCAGCCCTTCCCCCCGCCGCCACCTGGTATGGCACCTGCCCCTCCCATGCAGGTAGCCCAGGTACCGACTCCCACACAGATGGGCGCCGCTGCCGCTGCTGCCCAGCAAATGATCGCGCAGGCCACGCTCCTGGCCCAGCAGCAGCAACGGGATGTCACCGCCATTGCTGTCGCCAATTTGACACCCATCGAACCACCTGGTGCCCATCATATGGATGGGCATCATGCTGCAGCTGGCGGACCAGTGGGTGGCCAGCCACACACGCACGCACATGCCCACCAGCTGCCTCCGGGCATTCACATCGCCTCGATGAGCGCCGCCGCTGCGGCGGCCTCTCATCATCATCATCTACATTCCACAGCCGCAGCCGCCGCTCAGGTCGGCGCCCAGATGTCGGCTGCTCCGCAGCAGATAATCATTTCACAAGAGCGTCGCACATTCCCGCCCCATCGGCGCATACCGCGCTTCTGGCCCGCCAATCATGGACCACACCGTCATGTCCTGCCGCCCCAGTCACTGGCCGCCCATCAGGCGCCAGTGCAGATTCAGACCACGGCAGGTATAATTAATCCGGGCTTCTTGCTCAACTTCCTGTAAGTTCAACCCGAAATACCGCGATCAGCCAAAGGCTACAATGGATAATGTGCAATTTGTTTTAGGGCGATGTTCCCGTTGTCCCCGTACAACCAACACGATATGAACTCTGGCGATACCAACGAGACTGAGAACTACGAGGCGCTGCTCAGTTTGGCGGAACGTTTGGGCGAGGCCAAACCACGTGGTTTGACCCGCAATGAGATCGATCAGCTGCCCAGCTACAAATTTAATCCAGAAGTTCACAGTGGTAAGTAGTAGGGAGGGTTATCTGTGATCTTAAAAGAAGAAGTATGTTTAATGCAGGGATGCAAACCGATCGGGAATTTATACTGGTTCGGTTCGGTGGTTCATGGATATTTTAAACCGCTGATTCGGTTCGCTTTTGTGGTTTACTCTCAACTTTTAGAGACCGTAACCGGAAAAAGGGATCGGCCAAAACAGTAACCGCAACCCGTATTTCGATTTTTTGAGGTTTTACTTCCCGGGCCGTTTGATGTCAAAAAATGGTTTTGAACATCCCACATAATGAATTAAAATGCTTAATAACTATTTCCTATTTGTTTTGTCAAAATATTAAGTAGGTTGTTGTCTAAAAGGACCAAGCTACAAAGATGACAAGTTTCTGAACGGCTAATGTTTATGACTCATGATGTGGGATGTTAGATGTGCTCAGTGTGATTAGCCTATTAAACTGTTTTGTGAAAATTTTAAACTATTTGAATTGTCCTGTTTCTTTTCATACAAATAAATGTACGAATCGACTTAGCATACACTTTCAGCTGCTTTTCTCATTAAGTTTCACTTGAATAGAAATGGATAACACAAGTACTTTCTACACAGTAAAATAAATCCGAGATATCCGGGCTAAAACTAATACCAAACGATGTCAGAAGTCGGTCAAGTCCAGATTTTCTCAAACCAAGTACGAGAAGGACTGATTTGAGTGCGGGGTTTTCCATCCCGGAATTCTTGTCTTGACTCGTGCCGACTTTAGCTCACACGGGATTGATTTTATCTTGTTATTCGAGCTCGCTTTGATCCCTCAGTAGGACCCAATCAAGAAGGTCCGATATTGATTTAAGCTCGATATTCGTACCTGATTTGATCTCGAACTCAGCTTGGTGCAAGAATAATTGAGATTAAATTGAGCTCTATAGGTTAGGTTAGGTTGCGATGGCTGAGAGCGACAAGTCACTCTCCCACTTAGGCCACATTGGGCCCATTGCGATGCCATATATATTCCCTATTAACCCTTTTTTAAAACTGAGGGGGGTCCTCGTTACTGAATAATTGTGTGGACAGAGTAGAGCAGGGATCTAAGCCCGGATGTCTCCGAAAGGTTGAGTAGCAGAGGTTGACCAAGTGTCCTGAGTCTCCTTCTACTTAAGGCGGGGCAATGGCAGAGAAGGTGTTGTACCGATTTCTCCTCTTCTTCGTATCTGCAACTTCTGCAGAAGTCATGGTAAGTGACGCCTAGGCGTGCTGCGTGTCTGCCAATAAGATAGTGACCCGTGAGGGTCCCCACCAGAGGTGATATGTGGTCTCTTCTGTGAGGTAAAAGTTTGTTAGTACGTTTTTAGTCGAATGTTGGCCATGTAAACCTCGCTACTGCGCAGGAGGAAAGGTTTTTCCACCGATTCGTAGCTAGATGAAGTGTTTCAGCTTTTGCGTGAAGCTTATATGTCGCCATAGGTATCCCTATCCTTCTATGTTGCGATGTCCAGGCACCCATATAAGGTGTATACTGAAATGTCGCGCGATTTCATTCAGAGATAAGCGACAATCCTTAAGTGTTTTAGCATTGTTGGTATGTGAGTCAAGTGCTTTAAGTGCAAAAATTGAGCTCTATACTCAAACTACATTCAATCCGAAAAAGAATTGCATCAAAAATGACTTAGATTGACTTTAGCTATGAACCCAAAAAAATAGAGGAAAGCAAACTTCGGCTCGACCGAAGTTTATATACCCTTGTAGCTTGTATGATTTTTATAAATTAGTAGCCTGATTCCACTGACACAAATATGTACATACATTCGGCCAAATGTACACATTTTTGACAAGGCCTCCTATATACATTTTCTACACCTAATTTCTATGGCAGCTGTACTATATAGTTGTCCTATCAAACTTGGTGGAATTATGTGAAAGCATAGAAAACTTGTAAATACAAGGTCCGGGACGTTTGCGTTGAAGACATAAAAGTTTTTCTCACTAAAACAACATTTTCGACCGGTGGTTCCTATGGCAGCTATATGCTATCGTCATCCGATCTGGCCGGTTTCGCTGCCGGATGTGCAGCGTATTTGTGCAAAAAGACTTCGTGCAAAGTTTGGTTAAGATAGCTTTAAAAATGACGGAGGAGATAGCATAGAAACAGACGGACAGACGGACGGACAGACGGACATGGCTATATCAACTCAGCTCGTCATGCTGACCAAGAATATATATACTTTGTGTGGTCGGAGATGCTTCCTTCCATGCGTTACAAACATCTGGACAATTTTAATATACCCTCTACAAGGGTATAAAAAGCATCTCCCAAGAACTCCATACTACTTTTTTAACGATCTTTTTGATTATCAAACCAGCAAGTTCTTGCCGGCTCGAGGTCATAAGTTTACATACAACTGAAAAAACAGTACAAAAACAAAATTACAATGAACCCTGCGGTTCTGAAAACCAGTCCAGACCTAGGCTTTTGTCTAGTCCGTATGGGCCTCCCCTAGCCTATGGACATAGCCTCGAAACTGTTCGCTATTGAAGACTCTTCAATAAACTTCACCCATCAACTGCAATTCAACAGCTTTATGATTGTTTCAATCCTTTCGTGCTGGATTCAAGTAGAACCTAGTATGACTCGTACTTGAAATTTCAATCAGTAGCACAGTGGGCCACAGTGGGAACGCTTTCAGTAGATATACCGACATGAAATTTTCTTTACGGCTTTATAAAACAGTTAGATATGAGATTTGAAAAAATTGGCGTGGCTAAACCTTCACACTCCCACCCCTACCATACAATTTTACCAAGTGTAAAAAAAAAGTTATATTACAATTTGTTATTTGTATTTAAATTTTTGTTTATTTTGATTTGTTATGTTAGTTTTTGTATTAAAAGCCTCCACTTAACATAAAAAGAAACAAAAATAAAAAAATAAAATAAAAAAAATAATATATATATAATAAAACATACTATATATCGGTGCCATCTCAGATTTTAAAGTTAATCCAGTAAAACAAAAACACAGATTTTAGTCTAATTGACTTGTGTTTGGATGGAGCACACAAAAAAGAATCAAACACCACAACAACAGAGACCAGGAACGTAACAGTTGCACCACACAAAACAAATGGCAAAAAAAGAAGCCCACTTTAGGCTCTGGGAAAGAAAACACTTTCCGGCACTTTCCGGCAGCTAAACTTTGTCGATTTAGAATCTTAAAAGGTTGACCAATTTTATCAAATAATTCCCATTGGGAGAATCAGGGGGGATCATAACTATTACTTTAGCTGAAATGATATAACATGAACAATGGCACACCAAAAAATATTACTGACAAAACATAAAATTTATAAAAAGAACTCAACAAATTTATAACATTTAATTGATTAAAAAATAAATTTAGTACCTTTCTTTTTTACTATTCAGTTTAATTTTCTTTAATATAAGCTTGAATTAATATTGTTTTAGTTGTTTTAAATTTCACTTAAATCTCAAAAAGCTCGGTAGGAACAAATATATTTCATGCTCTCTCTTTTGAAGACATTCTTATAGAGTACGGTTGTAATGAAACAAAATCGACTATACCATTAAAAAGATCATTCTTTTGCGAGATAGAGACCATGATGAAATAAGTATAAGGTGGTCCCGTCCGTAAAAGCTGTATTTATTGTAAAAGCTTTATTGTGAAAGCTTTTAAAAAGCATTTGTTTGTCGTGTGTGTGAGTGAAATGTCAACATTTTCTGTGTGTTAACCCTTAGTATAGCAATGGGGTACATTTACCGCCTACTGTAGCAACTTATGCGACAATGAATGCGGCCTTTAATAATTTTTATGATGTAATAATATCAAACTCTTTTTTGACATAAAATATAAAAATTAGTTCCAATTGCTTGATCTTTTCGCTAAATTCTATAGATGTAGGTAAATGTCTTAGTAAAATTTTTATTTTTTTTTTTTGTATCTTTCTGTAGGCGATCAAAGCTCCTGTGTGGTATGCATGTGCGATTTTGAGCTGCGACAACTGTTGCGTGTGTTGCCCTGTTCCCACGAGTTTCATGCCAAATGTGTGGACAAATGGTTAAGAGTAAGTTCAGTGTCAGAGTATTGATTTGTTATATGAATTACACAAAATTTCTTCCTCTTCAATTACAGTCGAATCGCACATGCCCCATTTGCCGTGGCAATGCCTCGGACTATTTTGATGGAATCGATCAGCAACAGCAAGCCAATCAGGCGGGTGGTATGATGGGCCCCGGAGGAGGTATCCCAATGACCAGCAATAATACTGGTGGAGCAGGAAATGGCGCTGGCGCCGGCGCGACACACAATACACAGCAGAGCCAGGCAGCTTAGGGGCTACACATGCCCATCATATTATTCCAAAACGCATTGAGAGCAGCTGCTGAGTGGAGGTGAAGGAGTTCATTTTGATGTAACGCGCAACGAATCCAACTGCCAAATTGCTTCCCTAAACCACCACCACGTAAACTGGCTTGTCGTAAACAGACACACACATACATACTTGTAGGATTTGTTAGTTTGTAAACCACCAAGATTTCGGATGCTTCTAATTTGCTACACCCTGCCCACTCAGCGAGTGCTTACAATATACATAAAAACTTACATACATACATACATATACATATATATATATATATATATATAACATAGACATGAGGCAATTACAGGGTGAGGCAAGGTCGCAAAGTTTTAGCTGAATCCACCCTGTTATTCCGCCATGAACAATATACATATATAAAATCTAAAATCTAAATGGTGTAATTTGAAATGTTGCTGTCCACATACATACATACATATATATATATATAAATAACTCTTTCTCTCTATCTCTCTCTCCTTCTGCATATATATATATGTGTATAAATATATATGTATTTGTTTATGCTTTGATGCTATAACTTTTGATTAGTTTATTATACTATATACATACATACAATACATTACAATACATATACATATATATGGAATAGTGCATTGCATTTTATACTTATGGTACGAACTGAACCCACTGAAGAAGTTCTTCTTCTGGCACTAAGCAAAACAAATTTGTTTTTGTTTCTACTATAAAAAAAAAAAAAAACAAAGAAAAAAGAAAACCGAAGCAACTAAACTTTGAAACATATAAGCAATCTTTAAAACCGACTAAAAATACAGATGATAACGTTTCACTAAAGATATATATATATATATACATACACACACACACACACACACACAGATGCATACCTACAATAATATGAATTTAGTAATATATAAACATATACATACATATTTGTATTTCAATGGGCTTAAAATTCTATGTAATTTGTATTTGTAGTAAAAAAGTGAGCGTCTATAAATATTAACATAAATCTAAAAATAAGCAAAAGAAAGGGTGTTCCCAGTTTCGTAGTGGTTTTTTTTTCCAAACACACACTTAACACTAAAAACAAAAACCTCCTTGAATCCATGTGACTTGTCTATTGTAGCATCAGATGCAAAAAACAAAAAACAAAAAAAAAACAAACAAAAACAAAATCTAGATACTCTAGAGAGTTTTCTTCTTGCACCTAAGCCCATTTTTACCAATTATACATGTATGTACAAGTACCATAACAATAAATCCATATACATATAACCAATTAATACTATATATATATATATATACAAAACCAAATGATGAAATGATTCCTGCCCTCCAGTCGTATCAAAAAAAGAAAAAAAAAAACAAAAACAAAAGTAATTGAAACTTTTTATATAGCGCGTATATAGCATTGATTGATGGATATTTTTTTTTTTTTTTTTGTGATTGCATACATAACTTGCAGCTTATAGGCCCCGCACTTTTCTCAAAACTTCAGACAAAAGTTCTCAATCCTTATTCAAGCTAAACTTGAAATATATTGGATACATTGGATATGTATATGTAAGTTGTGTGTGTATTTAATTTTAATCTACATATATATATATATATATACATATATACAAAACAAAAATGGTATTTCCAAAAGACCATTGTAAAGGTGTTGTGCTTTTCTAGAATTTTATTAGTAGGTACCATCAACTGAAATATGAAGAATGTTTATTTTTTTGGTCACAATAATACAAAAACCAGAAGTTATGAGAAACCAAACAAAACAAAATGCATATAAATTATACATAGAACATATATATTATATGTATACATATACATTATATACATGGATATGAATTGAATACCTTTTATACGTGCACTGACATACTTACTCCTACTAGCGGAGTATATAATATACACACACACACCCACATGTATGTACATATATGTATTTACAACCACAATTCAATTAACCCAAACGTAAAGCTGGACAATTCCCTTTTTTTCAATTATTGGATCACGCGAGAGTGGTGGCGGCCGTTTTAGATCAAAATCAACATTAGAGATGGACAGAAATGACACGCACCAGAAACAACGACACGCACGACTTTTGATTGATTTCACGCAACACGATCTACATACGTAGTGTGTTGGGTTGTTTATGAGTGAGTGAACATGTTCTTCTTCAGTTGTCAAGTCTTGCTCGGTCTATCTTGTTCAGTCTAGTCTGTCTTGCTCTGAATTGTTCTAAGAGCTGTTCAGTCTCTTTTGCTCAGAGAGTTGTTCTGTCTGTCTTGCTCTGTGTGTTGTTCTGTCTGTTTTGCTCTGTGAGCTATTCTATGTCTCTTGTAAAATCATAGCTCGTAAATAACTCTTAACCCTTTTATCAGTTCGCTCTGCTCACGTCACTGACAGAAAAAACAAAAAAAATTCGGTCCCAGTCTTCACTCAACCGAATTTGTTTTGCTGTCGCGCTCACTGTTAAGTGGCTGTGGTTGAACATACAGCACTGATCGGTCTGACAGCAACCGAATAACAGGCCCAACTCAGTCAATTGATCTTAAATTGCGTGCTTCTCGATGACCAAACTGTCAAAATGTTATTTGAAAGGTTGCAGACTCAAGAGTTGCACCAGAGTTTAACATAAGCAGAGAGAGAGTCTATGCGAGAGAGAACGAGAGAGCGCATAGTTCGTTGTATACATTCATATCGTTAGCCGAGCCTTACACACCGATGCATACTTACGAAGAAGACCTTTTGAATTCGGAAATTTTAGCAAACGGTCCCAAAAAGACCTAAGAGGAAAAACAAAAAAAAAATTGTGTTTCTCTCTTCCCACAACCAAATAGAAGCAGAGAGCGTAGTTAAAGATTGTTTTGGTACCTCTTTTCAATGTGGTCGCACGAAAGCTGTCGTTTTCTGACAAAGGCAAACGGGGGACCGATTTTTGCAACCTCTGTGTAAAATGTAAAATTGGCTCAAACAGCACCTCCAAAGGAGCGCCAGGGCCAAGCTTCTCTCAATATCTCTTGGTGTGTGTGCTTATAATTTTTCGCATTGCCGAATCTGAACGGCAATAGTTAGAGAATTTTTGCTTTTTCATGGCTAGTTACTTCACAGCTGGCGCCAGTAGATGGTGAAGGTGTATAAAAGCTTCTTTCTAAAGAAAGAAAAAACTTTTTCTATTGAAAGGTCCGAGGCGGGATCGAACCCACACAACCTCCCGCACCAGCAGCCACACATACTACTGGTGCACCACACCCCCGGCGATATATGTCTTGCTCTGTGAATTGTTATGTCTGCCTTGCTCTGTGAGTTGTTCCGTTTGTCTTACTCTGTGTGTTGTTCTGTGGGCTGTACCTTGGTGTAATTATACAAGGTGAAGCCATTGAAATAGCCTGCCTCTTTCTGGGGTACCAGTTGAATAATGAAAATCACTCAGTAGCAAAGGTTATGTCAACGTGCTCTCACATGTTCATATCAACTGGTACCCCTCTCGCATGGTACTACTATAAAGGGTATGACACTCAGCCAACATTTTGAACTAATCCTGCAGAGAAAGTGTCTAGTTTACAACCAGAAATGTTGTAGTCGCTTAAAACTTGCAACTGGTTGCACTTCCTATCCAAATCAATGCTTTAAATCGTCCATTTTACACAGGCCTGTCATAGGCAGGTGACAATTGTCCCCGGCAGCAGCCATTTGCAACCAGTTTAATGACAGTTGGCATAGACGGAAGAGATTTGTCCCGTGCAGCAGCCATTTTAAACCAGTTAAATACCAGTTCACCTTTGTGTGTTCCTTATGACAGTCTATTTGTGTCGCTGCTCAGTATAACAGTACATCGAAATCTGTCGGTCAACTTACTCATCACCAATTCGTCTGCAACCAATTAAATTTCAATTAGATTACAACTAGCTCAAATAAGTATTTCAAACGCACATTTCTTCGGAAGCTAGTTGTTGCCCAACTCACCAGAATCTAGCTATTTTGGTACCAGTTTAATTCTACTAGCATTCCAACTAGGTGTAGGACAGTTTTTTTTTGTTACTAATTGACAGTTTCTCTGCAGGGAAGCGCTTTTGCTAAGATCGCGAGAGTGAGCGGGAGAGTGAGCGCGAGAGCTTTTCACACAAATTAGGTATGTGTGTATAACAAAAAATCCATGCAGACACAACATAAACAATAAAGCGATCAGTGCTACAGAAACCCATCCTTTTAAAATCCCGACGGTAAAACAAACAAAAAAAATAAAATCGTGCGCTCCACAACCTGGAACAAGTGAACAAGAACAACTGAACAAGTGAACAACTGAGCAATTTGAGTGAGTTGACTCACTGAGAAATAAATAACAAGTGAACATGTTCAGTAAAATGAACAACCTTTACCCAACACTAGATCTAAGACGTACAGTTAGACTATTTATACCCTGTACCACAGGTATACAGCCAGTAGGAATCATCTCCAATCTTATTAGGTATATTTATTCTTGATCAGCCGACAGTTGATCAACAGCCGAGTCGATATAGCTATGCCTGCCCTTCTAA
Organism: Lordiphosa magnipectinata; assembly: GCA_037044535.1. Taxonomy (NCBI): domain Eukaryota; kingdom Metazoa; phylum Arthropoda; class Insecta; order Diptera; family Drosophilidae; genus Lordiphosa; species Lordiphosa magnipectinata. The sequence goes on from JBAMBO010004042.1 coordinate 1,054,649, forward strand.
AAGAGAAGTTCGATATTAATGGTTAGCAGATCAAGTTTATTTTAAATTTTTTCACGCCCCCTGCCGCTTCCGCTATATGGAAAAATATACTCTAGCCCAAGGAATGGAAAAGAGCGTTTGAACAATAGCCAAATTATAAGCAAAAGAAAGTCTTTACTGCTACTGCAGGTGCAAAATATATACATTTAAGCACACACTTTCGCAGGTACAGAGTTCTTACTTGTTTTTTAATGGAATTTGAATGGAAATCGAAGACATCAAAATGTAGGCAGCAAACCTCTAAAATTCTGCAGAAGGTTCGAACCCATTATAAAGTCTAGGGTTCAGTCCGCGGACTGGTTCCCAACCAAAAACCCTAGAACACACAGATGCTTAACGCAGTGTAACAAAATGCCACAAGGTGGAGAACTTTTTGTCGCGTCGCAAGCGTATTCAAATACACTTGTATGTGTATATTTTTCTGTGCAAGCGGCGAAAATGCAAAGGCAACGATTTGCCTTTAATACCTTTCTTCGTTTTGTCTTTGGCCAACTATAAGAAGTATATCGGTGGTGACACAGAAATCTCTAGAGATTTTGGTATATACGTTTGCATTTCCAATTTCAACTGTACAACTTCATTTCAAATGAATCATTTGTAAAGTGAAAAGTATATCGTCGGTTGCTAGATTAGATGGTGAATTTGAGCGATTTGGAACCATTTGCTTAAATCTACTTGGCTTTGAACAGTCGGTTTCAATTCGCTTTACTTTCGACATCTGATCTAGTAACCGAGCTGTTTTGTGCCACTTCACCAATAAATTCAAGCAGTTTCAATTTGAAATTTAAGCGTTTATACGAAAATCACTAGTGATTTCTGTATTAGCCCCGTATGAATACATTTAATAATGATCCATAAACTTCACATATAAACTTAAACAATTAAAATTCGAAATACAAAAGTTCATACGGAAATCGACGTCGATATGTGGAGCAGACCCGAATGTATAGTTTTGATGCTTGCTCAAATTGGAAGGGTATGCAAGCTTCTCTTCGTTCGGCGTCGGCAAAACTGTTTTTGGTTGCCTGCGCGTCGCACATGTGCGCCGAACGACAGCTGACCATTTTTTTCGGCTGCTGCAGGCAATATCGCAAAGACGTCAAAGCAGAACTGAAGAGAAACGAAGCCAATCCAACAAATACACACAGCATAGGTTAGGTTAGGTTAGGTTGCAATGGTTGAAATGGGAAGATCCCTTTTTCTTCACTTAGGCCATCGAAGGCCCGTTGTGGTACCATATAACCCTTTCTACGCTGGGGTCGTAGAGGGAGGGTCTGTCCCGTTAAACCATTTAGAAAGTAGCACAAATTTTTAGCAAAGGGGCAACACCTATTTCAGAAAGGACTTCCCAAAACTGCGAGTCGCCTTCTGCTGAGAGCTGGACGGAAGAGTGCTGTACACTCTCCTCATCATCCACTCCATTGCAGCTTCTGCAGAAGTCATTGGCCGTGTTCAGCAGAACAACTTGCAATTATCTTAATACTGAACTCGAGAGATGCGGCATCATAATAGCCAATTTGAGGTATCATGATACAGGAGCATGTATCAAAGAAATAGTAAGCGTCTTTAAAGTGATACTGCTCCCTCCAACAGCAGAAACTATTCGATTTTCGATGTTTTTCTGATACCTGCTCAGGGATCAATTATTCTGCTGAACACGCCTATTGTGTCTGATGCCAAGCCTCGCGGCGTGTCTTCCGATTAGGCAGTGTCCAGTATTATTACTATTAGGGAAATGTTCTCTCTTTGTTGACCAGAGTAACGCCCTAGATCTGTTAATATTGAGAGTAGGCCATGTAAGCCTAGATACTTCACATGTGTGCACGTCTCAGTCTCCAGTGTATTGAACAGGGCTCTGCGGTAGCGACGTCGACATACCGACAGTATACGAGCTTATACTGCTCTCTTTTGCAACAACAAAGATGTGCTAAATGAGCGCGCTCTCGCGTAGCTAAACACACACACAACGCCAAAATGTGCATGTGCGTTTTGCTGGCCCCTGATTTATGGTTATTCGACAAGTTGTTTCTTTTGTTTGTAGCTAAAAGGTCGCACACACAGCATACTAATGTAAAATCGAAAGTCCACATCGAAAATCCACGCTATAAATTTTGCCTGACATTCACATGTATGGCCGTTAAGCATCTTTGTGTTCTAGAATCTTTGATCACAAGACTTTGTGATCAATTATTTCACAACAAATAGCTGTTATTAAATTATGTTTTATGCCATTCGAGCGTACACTTAAATCCCACTAAACACTATGTGTAAGTTGAAGGTATCTCTTTTGAAAGACCAAAATTTTTATATGCTTTAAACCGAAAACGCGTAAGAAAGTAGCGTTCGTCAAACAGGTTTTGCCCATATATCTTTATACTGAAAAATATACCTGCAAAATTGTTTGAGATGAGGTTTTTAACACATGGCAGGGCGTGGCAAAAATTCAAATAAATCTTGATCTGCCTTCCATACATTTTTAAGCCTCTTAATTTTACCAACTTTGAGACGGTAAAAAGTATAAAAATAATAGTTTCGGAAAGGTTCTTAAGTGGTACAATATTTGACATAAATTGCATGTTTCTTTAAAAGACAAATACTGGCTTAAACAACTACAAATTACAATGATAGTAATATCTTCATAAAAACCGCATGCTTAGTCGTCTTTTGTAGTGTTTGTCGTGAGTTGTCGTATCGAAATTGTCTGTTTGTTATTTCATGTACAATGCAAAAGTTTTCTACCCAAACTAAACCATTTGTTTTCTGAAAGCTTGAAGATTTTAATCCTAAAATTGGCTAACAATATCTTTAAAAAAAACAACAGCTTATTTCTACTCAGATCAATTTAACTATGGCTATATTCTATTACCAAAATCAAGCACGAAAATGCTAACTTTATTCTGAAAAGGCCACTCTCAGTAAATCTCTCCCTCTGTCTGTCTGTCTGTTAGTACTAATACTTAAATAACTTAATTTTTTAACTCTTTCAACTGGTTTATAATTTTCTTTTCCCAAATTAACACACAAAAGATCAAAAGCTTATCATAAAATATATTTATAGTATAAAAAAAAAAATACAAAAGTGAAAAAAAAAATAAAAATTATAAAGTTTTGCTGTGATGTACGTTATATATATTTAATTACATAAAAAAACAAAAAAAAAACAACAATATAAAGCATAATTCCAAATTATTACAAACAAAAGCAAAAAATTACAAAAAAAAAAAACAAACATTTTATGCATGAGAATTTCTCCAACAAAAATAAAAAAACCAATATGTGTACTATCAACAAACAAAATCTACCACTTGTCTAGAATTTATGCAAATTTTAAATGTGACTTTAATTTTACATTTTTGTAGACAACAAAAAAAAACCGAGACACACTCTTCTAGTAATTGTAAACTCAGTTAACCATAGTATTAAATACAAGCAAAAACAAACAAAAACTAAAATACAAACGTTTTTCACGGTGAGCGGGCGTTAAATAGTTTTCTATTTTCAATTTTCGTTTTTGTATTAACTTGCAAAATTTCAATAAAAATTCAATGATCGTCAATAAAATAAAGTAATAACTAACAACAAGACCCAATCAATGGCAGCTGCTGTTTATGGCGGGTAATTTTTAAATTTGAAATTAACAGCTATCTTTTACCTAACAGGGGCAGGGCTGCCACCAACCACAACCACGTACTCAGGTAAAGAACAAGGGAAATAAACAATCCACCAAAAATTACCAAAAATTTGACGGTTTCCATGGTTCGCAAATCGGCCGCGAAATGAAAAACTCCATATACAGCGGTGTCACAGAAATCTCTAGAGATTTCATCTTTGGTTGGTTTGCAAATCAGTCGAAAAATTCTTCGGTGTCACAGAACTTCAAGAGATTTCATTTTCTTATTTGAAAATCTAGTTAGAACAGAAGCTGTTCCAATTGAACTATCATATGTAAAAACAGGGCTGCATCTCTCGCAAAAAAATTTCCCTTTTTTTTAGTTAAGGGATAATTTGATGTTCAAGTGATATTTATTGATTGTGTTATGTGTTTTATGATGCATTTTTAAATTATAATTCAAATTTATATATATTCATTTCATATTCTCCAAAAATAAAATGCGAAAGTTAAAAATGTGTTCGCGCCACTCATGAAGTGTAACTTGTCAGCCGTTAGTCAGCTGGCTCTTATATAGATGGCGACCAAGCTGCAGATGGCACCACTTGGGGTGGCTGCTTTTGACATATACGAAAAACTTTGGTTGGTTTTGTGAATAATTATTAAAACGCAAATTGCAATGTTTAAACTAATCAAATAATTTATGAATTTGATATGCAACATATCCAGAAAAATAATGTTGTTTACATTTCCAAAACTAATTTTACTTTTCAAAATTGTTTGGGTGGTGAATTTTGCTAAATCTCTTGACAAAACACGAGAGATTTGAAACCAACCGAAAGTGATTTCTGTGACACCGAGAACTCGTTTTGGGTTGGAAATTGGGTGAAGGAGATGACACCGCTGATAAAAAAAAAACTGCTACGTAATTTTTTTCGTGTGGCCGTTTGCCACTACGTTATGTTAAAGAAAATAACGTAACCCTAAGTGCTGTTAACGCCTCTTTGCGGTGACGTGAAAAAAAATAGATTTCGATTCTAATTTGTGCGGGTAAGTGGAAGCACAAATTGAAAATGAGTGCACCAAAAAAGATTCCGGCCGAAAGCGGCACCTAATGGCATTTTATAGCAGGGCTGTAAACCCAAAAAATTTCTCCGCTTTGCTGGTTCGAACCAAAATTTACCAACGGTTAAGGTTCGGAAATTTGAGGTTCGAGGTTTTTGGGCGTTGGTTTTGGTTCGATCCTTGGTTCGTTGCACTTTTTTCACAATATGTTTAAAATAACCATACAATAGGCATACACTTGACGCATAGATACATTGTTAGTCCACATTTACACGGTGAAGCAAACTTCATTAAGTTCCTCATGAAGTTTTTGTTTGTAGGGAAGAGGTTTAGGGGGCAGTCGAAGCAGGCAAAGCTTCATGACAAGCTGGCTATTAAGTTTTTCGATATGTATCAGAGAACTGCAAAAATCACTTTTTTCTTGATTGGCTCATACACAAAAATTCTTACTCACATTTAATCAATCAACAAAACTCAGAGCTGAATATATTCAACTCACAACGCAATCGCATCGAGCGGCGTTAGTTGATCCAACGTGTATGTTCATATTTATTCATCGAACAGAACTCAGTGCTGAATATATTCAGCTCATACCAGCAGTCGCATCGAGCATCTTTCCATCTCTCTCTTTTGCATAGCTGTCAGCAGCGCCGTAATTGCCTATGCGTCTTTGCAAGAGTTTATTTATACGAGGTGATTTTCGCTCACTTTAAACAATCGTCGTTGAGTCAAACGAACAATCAACCGAACTGATTGGAATGAAGTCGAACATGATTATAACCAGAGTGCCAACAATTGGTTCAAATAAAACTATGCAAGTTTGATGAATAGAGCGCGAAGCCTGTTTATTCGGGTGTTGAATAATGTGTGAGCGTTTTGCAATCGAGCGAAGCGCTTCTCTGATATGTATAAGATGAACAATTTTTGCCAATTTTCTCTGATTTAGTGTCGGTTTATGTTCTGTACCAAAGGTACAAAGAATATTTGTGGAAATTTATGTAACCACCGGAACAAAGCATCTCTGACCCTAGAAAGTGTATACATATATTCACTTTTGCATGTGCAAAGTATATAATAGTCTGGCTTGACCGACTTTCCGTATTGTTATATTTCTAATTGTCGACTCTGCTGTTAGGTACATAGAAGGGGTACTCAAATAAATTTTAATCCGAACCAAAAGCTTGGGTTCGGAACGGGTTCGGGTTCATGTATTTTCGTCCTTGTGGTTCGGTTCAGGGGTTGGTTCACAGTAAAAAAAGCCGGAATTCCGGGTTTGAACCGGTTCGGTTCAAAACCGGTTTGCAGCCCTGTTTTCTGAATTTAATTAAACGCCGTGAACGTGAAGAGTGCGGTTTGGGACTGTGGCGGATAAGAAACACTCCGAAACCCGCCAGCGAACACCGGCGGACCGGAGCAGGGAGCGATGTGCGCAACATCATGTGACGTCCCCTGTCACCACAAACCAGAAGCGAGAAGTTTATAATCTATTTGGCCAGCATTCCAATTCTTCTAAGCGCCTCCAGATCCCCTCAATCAGTTCGATTTGATTTGCCCTCAACTATGTCTTCGATCACAGCTAATTGACCAAGAGGAATATCATTGAATAGCCGCCGGTGCGCTCAATGATCGAGACAGTAAAACGACCACAAACCAAATGAACGTTCCCAGTTCAGTGGACAGCGAACTGCTGGCTTCCTTTCAAGCGGCAGTCTAGCGGATAGTGAAGCCTCAATTGCCCCCCCTTGAAGGAGGCCGTTTTTTGCCCATAACTTGAGTATCGTTCGTCTGATCTGTATCATTCCTTCAGCAAATCGATAAATAATTTTGTTTACAAGGTATCTCTAGACGGAACGAACGATCTATCTCCAAAACTGTAGGAGATATGAAGTTTTTTCCAAATTGCGGGGGCGGGAGGGGGCGTGGCAAAAATTGAAAATAAACTTGATCTGCCTGTAAGTATAAGAAATATATGTCCCATACATGTCAAACCTCTATCTCTTACCATCTCTGAGATCTCTTCGTTCATACGGACGGACAGACAGACAGACGGACAGACGGACATGGCTATATCGACTCGGCTGTTGATGCTGATCAAGAATATAAATACTTTATAGGGTCGAAAATGATTCCTTCTCCCTGTTACATACTTTTGCACAAACTTAATATACTCTATGTACCTTTGGTACAGAGTATAAAAATGGGCGAACCAAACTTCAACTTTATAAATCACTTCCATTTCTTAACGTTTCCCTACCAGGGCTAGGTGACCCAGGAACCGCTGCCCAATACCATTTTCGAGTTCTGCGGCGCTATATACGCCGCTGCTTGGACGGAGGTAGCAGCGTAGTCCGAAAATGGAAGAGTCACACAGAAAATTTCGGAAGAGGCAATTGCCGACGTTCAATTAAAGGTAACTGCGCTCATACTGCAGATTGTAAAAAGGCATAATGATAAGAAAAATTAATGTTTTATAAATTTCACTTAATAATAAACTCAAGGTATCTTTGAAACGTTTATCGATGGAATAAAGTGTTTCATCGTGTTAATAGCAGCAGCTTAGCAAACTCTGTTAAGAATCTGCGGAATATTAACTTTATCATGAGAAAACCTCCCTAAAGTCCAAAATTTTACGTTTTTATACCTCAAAGTCGAATTGATTTTATAGTTGTACATTCACAAAATAAGGCAAATCTGTTTTCAATAAAACTTTCAGGTCGTCGGTTCAATTTTGGTGCGCAGTTTGTTTACAAAACTGCAACTGGGATAATCACACAAATCAGTCAGCAATTACTAAGGAACAGGTATATTAAGAGGTCTGTGAACAATTGCAGGAAATGTACGGGATCAAATGTTTTAAAGTGGTTGAAAAGTCGGCCCTAAGAACTGGACCAATGCTGCATCGCTAAGTATCAATTCAGTCTATGAGTGGTCTTAGGGAGTCGATTAAAATTGCCAAACTCAAAAGTATTTTTGTCTGAAGGTAAGGGCTTTTCGTTTTAAAACTCATCAGTGAACTGAACCGAACCTATTTGATTAGTGGTTTTCGGTTCGGCTCAGCATTTTTAAAAGGACGCGGGTTCGGCTACAGTTTGGTTCAGTTCGGTTCAGAACCGGTTTGCATCCCTCTGAATTAATTCCTTCTGTCCGTTTTTGCCGCTTTTCAAACAAATTTCAAGGTAATATTGCTTCAAAAAAGATTAGGTTTTGGGTGACGATTTTGATAGTGTGATAGGTCCTTCAGCAGGATCATTAGTTTTTTGAAAAAGGTGAATAAAACCAAATTATAAACATATTTGACTTAAAGACATGATGTCTTCTGTGTTCTACTAAGTAATAGAAAAACTTTAAATTCTAGACCTTTTTTTTAATCGAACTGATTTAAACAATAATATATATAAAAGGAATCTTTTAAAATCGCAATGTTTACTTTTTTAAGCTATAAAATAGAAATGCGCTATAAGACAGCGCTTAATATTAAAAAAGTGTAGTTACTAAAAATGGGCTTATATGGGAGGTAGTGTTGGGCGAAATTATGACTCAGTCTAAGCATTATCTGTGCCAAATTTGGATCCGATATCTCTTTGTTTGGACTTTTATGCCACATTTTCGTGCTTTCTCACCACGGTGCGCCGGCAAGTGTGAGCAAGACGGCTGTCGAACTAACAGTTGAACGTTTTGCAACACTCCCTCGATATCGATATCGATATGGCGTGCCACATGCAACACTGCTTTAACAGCTCACTGCCTACTAATTTTTTTTTCATTGCTTGTTTAGTCATGGTGGAATATTCGAAGAAAGCGTACCGATGCGCAATAAATAAGAGAAGAAGATAAAGTTAAAATTATTGATTAAAATTTCTGCTACAAAAATATATATATATATATATGTAATTATATATTGTAAATGTCTTTAATTTAAGTGATACAAATCAAATATATATATGTGTAACGTTTAATATTTTAATACGCGTCAAAGTACAACGAGAGCACACACAAAGAAAAGAAGAAAAACGGATTGAAGTACTTTGCGAAAACAACTGCAACGACAACAACAACACAAAAACGCTGCAAAATAGACGGTGGTGTACATAAGAGTTGAAAACACAAAATCAGAATCAGTTGAAAGTGTGATTTTTTGAGCCTTCGTCTGTGAAGAGAAAGCTTTAAGCGGAATTACATATAAAAAAAAAATAAAATAAATAATAAAAAAAAAAATAAAGCCAGTCGCCATTTTGAAAGTGATTTTACACACATACATACAAAGTGATCCCCCCTCTCCCCTCCACAACAAAATCAACGAATAATCAAATTTCCCCCACAACAATTTCCGTGACATTTTAAAGTGCAGCAGCAGAAGTAAAAACAAAAAAACAACAAGGCAACTTTTAAACCAAAAAACCAAACTCACATTTCGGAAACTGAATTTCAGTATAAAACTGGCAACTAGAAAAATCAATAAACTGCGAAACACATACACAGCCAACCAAATTGGAGCGAGCGGGACAGCGATAAAGTGAAGCAGCAGCAACTACGTTTGTGTGTGTGAAAAGGTCTACAGCTGAAAAGTAAGTCGCAATTGTGTGCGTGTGTGTTCAATTCATTAATTCAGGTATTTATCGCTTGTATGTATGTACGTATGTACATATGAATATCTGACGTCCCTTCTAGAAATGAAATGTTTTTGAGACTAGCCAAACAAATACCTTTTGTTGACGTAAATAGAACACACAAAGTATATATGGATGTGTGTATGTTTGCACTTACATATGAACATGCAGGTAAAGGCGTTAATACGCCGTTATGTGGCTTTGTGAAGCCCGTTAGACGCCGCTTAAAGGGGTGCTTTTCCCCGGGATTTTCTATAGTTACGCGGCGTATCGCAGTTATGAACGGATTTTCCATTCAAGTTTGATATGTATCTTATGAGAGAGGTGTTTGCTAAATACACAAAATGCAAGTATTAAAACTTTATAAAGCATAACCAGTGTGGCCAGCTAGTTTTAAGAAAATACAAACTGAACTTATTGTATGGAAATTTGAATTTATTCCAATTTAATAAGTTGCAGATTAGGAAGTCTTTTTTGAATAAACTGTAATTGGGGACGTATACGGTGAAGCAAACTTCATGAAATTCTTGAAAAGGCTATCGTTTGCAAGCTACACCACTATACCTCTTTCCTACAAGCCAGAGCTTTTTGAAGAACTTCATGAGGTTTGCATCACCGTGTAAATCCTGACTTAAGTCGATCAAGGAAGTTGCAGCCCCCGTTCCGATGTTTATTTTTGGTTCTCCGATACCGGAAATATGTATATAAATTTGTTCCGTGGGTTCCAAAGTTTTTTGTGTCCCACGTGGCCCCAGGTTTAACGCGTTAAAAATAAAAATGTTTGAAGCTTGTATTTTTTTTAGATTTCACCACAAATTGTAATCTCTAGCAATTGGATTCCTGAAACATTCGATTTGATTCGGGAAACCAAAAGCAAATCAGAAAATGTGGAAAATTCGCGAAAAACTGTTGAATGAAACTTGTTTTTTTCTTTAAGCTGATCAGGTTCAAACTCATTGTCAAAGATCTGTATAAAAATTCAACAATAACTGCATACCAATCTTCCGGAAAATGTATATCATCATGGGGGTTGGCCCCATGGGTGGTCAAGTTTGTAAGGTTGTAAGTTTAGTTCCCAGTGATAAGTTTCAAATTCATTTTCAAAACTTCACATAATGAAATATAAAAACGACTTTCAAATTTTGAAAAACTTACCCCCAAAGTCGGAAAATGGCCGGAAAACTTTTGTATAAAGCTCTTTTGGTTTTCTTCCGATCGGGTTCGATCTCATTTTTAAACATCTTTATGAAAATTCAAAAATGACTGCATACCAATCTTCAGAAAATTCACTCCCTTGGTAAAAAAATGATGGTCAAGGTTGTAAGGTCGTAAAATTAGTACCCAGCGATTAGATCCAAACTCATTTTCAAAACGCGACACATACAAAAGTAATACGTGCCTCTTAAAGTTGGTAAACATTTTTTGGGGTAGACCCAAAGTTGGAAAACACGGAAAAACTGTTGTCTGAAACTTTTAAATTTTACATCCGATCAGCTCCAAACTTATTGTCAAAGCTTCACACTCCAAAACTTACCCACATGATTTTAAAATCTTGGAAAGTGCGGAAAATTAGCAGAAATATGTATCAAAAATTTTTGTTTTGCATTCGATCAAATTTAAAATTATTTTTAGAGCTCTATATGGAAATCCAATTAAACTGATATTCACTTTTCTTGGAAAACCCAACCATCATGATAATTTGGTGGGGTCAATTTTGAATTTTTGCCTTAAAACTCATTTTCAATCTTGCGTTTCAAATTTTTAAAACTCTCCCCCAATGGCCGGGAAATAGTTGTATGAAACTCTTTTATTTTTCATCCGATCAGGTTCGAACTCATTTTTAAACATCTTTATGAAAATTCAACAACCATACCAATCTTCCGTAAAATTTACCTCCTTGGATAGAAAAAAAAGATGGTTGAAGGTTATTTGGGCGAGAGTTAAGTTTCCGAGCGACAAGCTTCAAGCTCATTTTCGAAGCTACACATACTAAAATATGGAATACGTGACTTACAAATTTGTAAATCTATCCCCAAAGTCGGAATATGAAACTATTTTGTTTTTCTTTCAAACTTTTGTTTGCCATTTGATCGGATTAAACATAATATTCAACAACGAGCTCTCCGACGGCGATTAGTAAGGCTGGAATGACACTTTCAATTTTTAGGGACAATTTTAGTCACAATTTTCCGTCTATGAGGAAAAGTTGTAGGTGTACGCGAATCAAAGTATGCTTGAATTGGCCGCAAAATGTTTTTTGAGAGACTGAGATGAAACACAGCATCGACTTTTCTCTATTAACGAAAAATTGCGACAATAATTGTCCCTAAAATTGAAAGTGTCATTCCAGCCTAAGTGCAAAGTTCCTTTGTTTATAGCAGCAAATTTGAAGATGAGGAAAAACTTTGCATTGGTTCATAAAGACTGGCATGGAGGGCGTAAAAAACTGGCACACATTTCTTAGGAGCTATAAAACTAAGAACAATTTGTTTGGAAACGATGCTTAAAGGGACGTTTCAAACAAAGTAATCTTAGTTTCATCGCTCCAGAGAATCTTTTGAAATTTGATTTTGAAATGGCGGCGTAGACATAATGAATTCTGCATATACGAAGTTAGGTTTAAAGTTTATTATAATTATAGTCAATAGAAGTCTTATACGCTGTTTACACTGCGGTCGTACGATCTTTTTTGGTGTTTTTTTGCCTGAGACTGGTCGTCCGGCCATACAAAATTATGACAGTTGACTTTGAATTTGGGACGGTCGTAGACTCTACGACCGAAAAAAACCCCAAAAATTTGGCAGCTTTGTGCAATTTTTATCGAAAGCTATCGGAATATGCACCCGCGGGCATTCGAAAAAATTCTTTAAATTGGACAGGAGTTGCCTTGGGCACGTCAGCCTCCCAAAAACGCCCGAAACTTTACTTCAAATGAAAAATACAATAGATTAGCTAATGATTCATTAAAATGGGAATTATTGTTGTTACATGCATCCACAAAACCTCTTAGAATTGGCTCTGATTAATAATGCTAATTGTTAGTCACATAGCTGGTGGCTAATGTTATGACGTCCCAGATTTCGGTACGCCGCCCTGGGTGGGTATTCGTCCTAGCCGTGACCGAGGCCGTTATGCCCGACTTCGGCATAATCTCCATGGATTTTTATGTGGGCAGTACCGGCTCAGTCTCCTCATCCGACTCAGTGGTCTCACGCATTAGCTGCAAAGCGTCGACAACTGGCGTAGATATCAAAGGATTCATTTACATAGCGATTAAACACATCCGGCTTATAGGCATAAACATGCATCACCAGTTTGCTGTCCCGTTGGAATTCAATCATCTCATCCGAATAGGAGTCGATCCAAAACGAGACCCGTATATGTAAAGTGATGGGTATGTCTCTAGGCGCATCTTTGTTGCAACTGGATGGCATTATGGTGTGGAATGCAGATTCGGGGAAGCAGATTGATGTCCTCCTTAACGCTGTGGAATTCACGTATTATGGTTCTGATTACATGGCGTTTGCCATTGCTCCCATTAAATGGCGATTAAGGAAATTTTCCAAAAACATTTCATCCTCACTAGCCCAGTTTTCAATTATATCCACAATCATATGCATCTCTGTAATGTTCCAAAATTAACACCGAAATTCCAATTTAATTTGTAGTAAGCAAAAAACAGCAGACAATTTGCGACTGTTCGCTCAATGTAAACACCTAAAAAGTCGTAGCCCCAAAAAAAGTCGTACGACCGCAGTGTGAATTCGATATTATCTTTGCTATCTACGCACAAAATGAGCATGTTGTTATCGATAGCATGCCTATCGATACACAATTATTGTTGGTACAAAGTAGTCTACTCTTTCTTCGATACATGCTCCTCTATCATGATACTTGAAATTAGCTATCATGATACCGCATCACTCGAGTTCAGCTAAAGGATCAATGCAAATTTATACTTGAGCAAGTTGTTCTGCTGTACAAGGCCCGTGATACAGAATCAGAATAAAATAAGAACAAAATTTTACCATATATAGAAAGCCCCCTTTTTATACTCTATACCAAAGGTACAAAGAGTATATTAAGTTTGTGCAAAAGTATGTAACAGGGAAAAGAAATCATTTCCGACCCAATAATGTATATATAACACGGCTGCAAACCTCTAAAATTCTGCAGAAGGTTCGGTCCAGGGGTTCGTACCCATTGTAAACTCCAAGGTTCGGTTCGCGAAGCGGTTCCTAGAACCTCGGAACCCAAGGTCTTGGTTCGAACAAAAAAGAATAGTTTGTCTTTCGATTTTTTAATTCTACGTTGAATACATAAATAGAAACACTTTCTAAAAGCACATGAGCATCAAAGCAAAGCCAAGGTGTTTTAATTATATAAAATACTGTGACGAAAGGAAAATTCGGACGCCCTCAGTACTAGGCTTGATATTGAAATTTATATACCTTTATACATATTCATTTACTTAATCATAATATTCAATACTTAAGTTATTGTAATAATCAAATCCATTAGCTGAACCCAAAAATTTTTATGAACTGCTTAGCTTAAGGATTAAGCATTATATCTTCTAGGAGCTGTTCATCTATACTAGCTCTTAAATCAGAAAGAACAAACTTAAGTGTTAAAAGTGCTCGTTCAACTGATACCTGATTTGCTATAGTAAAGGCAATATTTTTTAAGTCTTCGTTTTTATGACCTTTCCAAAATTTTAAAACATTCGTTGATCTATGAAATGTATGTGCTCTTTGACCATTTCCAAAGAAATCTATAACATCATTCACAGCTTTTATATTTCATATTTGTTTATTGCTTTCATAAGCTTCTCTTCTTCACAATCAGACGTTGAGTCAGTTGCTTTGCAACTGTTTTTTGTAGCAAAATATGAAATCTCGGGTCTGAGAGTACTTGGCCAATACTGGTACTGAACTCATAGTAGAAGAATGTTTGTCGGGGCACTTAGATAGTAATAAACAATGATTTCTGAAGATTTTAATTGCTCGGCGTGAAAACCAAGCGTAATATAAATCACTTGGTATTAATTGTGATCTATACTATCCGTTCAAAGCCAAGTTGATTCATCATATGTTCAAACGGTTTCTTTCCGTATAATCTATCATCATTATCCTACCTTGTTTTGTCACTACACCAAAATTAATTCACTCTTATTTACGAATGCAATCGTTTATAGTAAAATCTATAGAGATTTTCAATATTTCGATGGATGTATCGTTGAATAAATTAATTAAATTGGTGAACCGAACCTCATTTTTCGATAAAGTGTTCCAAAAAACGCCTGGTTCATGATCCAGCTCGCGAGCCTCAAAAACACACGAACCGAACCGGTGCTCAGGGGTTCGATTCCGGACCGGTTTGCATCCTTGGTATATACTCTTGATCAGCATAAACAGCCAAGTCGATATAGCCATGTCCGTATGTCTGTATGAACGCACAGATCTCAGAGATGGTTAAAGGATTGACATATATGGGACATATGGGAGGCAGATCAAGTTTATTTTTAATTTTTGCCAAGTCCCTGCAATTTGGAAAAAAACATCATATATTCCACAGTTTTGTAGATAGATCGGTTGTGCCTTGACAAAAATGACAAGATCGGATGAACGATTCTCAAATTATGACGAAAACTAAGTTCGCTTAGGCAGCGCAGCAGCTGCTACTGCAGGTACAGAGTATATTACAGTCGGGCTTGACTGACCGACTTGTAATGTGTTCATTTTTTTTTTTTGGAAATAAGTGAAAATGTGTAATTTTTTCCTG
Organism: Lordiphosa magnipectinata; assembly: GCA_037044535.1. Taxonomy (NCBI): domain Eukaryota; kingdom Metazoa; phylum Arthropoda; class Insecta; order Diptera; family Drosophilidae; genus Lordiphosa; species Lordiphosa magnipectinata. Next base: position 1,069,754 of record JBAMBO010004042.1, read on the forward strand.
TGTCAAAACACTTTCTTGACATTATATGCTTAACAGAGCTGTGGTATTAAGATGACTTCCTTTTAATTCAACCACCAATCCTCCCCCTTTTAATAACTCAACTTTTGCTCAATATTTTGTTTTCTTCGTTTCTCTTTCTTTTCTCTTCAACCAGGACCCCAGCCCGACTTTGGCAGCAACAGAAAGATTGTATGCAGATATGCTAAGGATAGCTTAACAGAAAAACAAAAAGAGGAAAAGATAAATCAAACAGACTGATAAACAATACATAACGTTAAAAGTTAAACTATTAAAACAAAAGCCCTATAAAAAGCATAAATAATTCAAAGAGAAGCTGTAAATACTAATTAAAACGAGACGCAAACCGGACGAAGCTACGTGCTTGCTCAACAACGTCTCCGTCAATCTTTTACGCCTTCTTCAAAGCTCCTCCCCTTCCTTCGTAGTAGGAGTTTGGTGGTGGAGAAGCCAGAGATAAGTAACAACCAAAGACAACACACTGAGACGAGAGAGGCAAGGAAGCGAGTTTGGTTTCGATTTATAGAAATTTGATTTAAGTGCGTGTGATATTTAACGTTAAGCATTAATTTAGCGAAATAACCAAAAAACAAAAAAAGGCAGAAATTTTAACAGAGCAGAGAGAGAGCGAGAGAAAGAGAGAGAGTGAGATTGAGAGAGACAGAGAGAGGAGAAAGCGACGAAGAAATTACTATGACATACTCGCACAATAGCGTTAGGAATAACATCAAAATGACAACAGCATCAGCCACCAAGTCCATACGATTGAAAAAGGGAGCCGGCGAATCACCGCCGCCAACGGCCGCTCCAGCAGCAGCAGCCGCCACCGCATCATCCGCACCAGCAACACCCTTGGTAACTGCACATTCCAACAGTATTGCCAGCAGTACAAATTTCACCCAGAACAATCACTTCCATCAACAACAACCCCAATCCTCATCACCCACGACTTTCGTGGCCAATCTGGGTCTGTCGGTGCTGACAACAACACCAACCAGCAACAATCGCCAGCAGCGATTGCAGCAACAATCCCAGTCGGCGGGCGCCCAACGGAACCGCCAGCAGAGGCAGTCGCCTCAGCACCAAAGCGGTGGCGGAGGAGGAGGCTTCTTCTTTGCCAACAACAGCAGACGCAGCGGCGGCGGCGTGGGACGCACGCCTCAATCTCCGGCCACCATTCTAGGCGGTGGCTTCTCACCCTCTGCCCTGAGCAATTCATCGGCGCGCAAGCAGCAGCAGCAGCGCAAGAGTCCCACCATCACTCCATTTGGTGGGGGCAAGATCTCGCCCCAGCATACACTCATACCCACCGCCTCGACGCATTTTGCGGGCAGCAAGTGCTTTGATGCCCCAGCTCCCACGGCCTTGCCCAAACCGCCGCAACACTGGACAAGCAGCATGCTAGCAAAGTCCGAGAGCAGCAGTGCTGGTCCCTGCTTGCAGAGCCTGATGATGCGCACCGGCGGCCATATTGGCGGTGACAAGTGCATGGGCATGCGCAGCTCCAAGCGGAATCTATTGGATGACTTTGATACGCACAATCTGAAATTGTTGCTCAATGTGCAGTCGTAACGCAAGAGGGATACATAGAGGAGACCAGATCATAGCAAGCTGAATATGGAGGACCCCGATAATGTCAATGATTGAGATAAAAATGCAAAAAAAAAACCAACTTAAAAAGAGAAAAAAAAACGCAAAAAAAACCAAAAAAAAAAAACTGAAAAATTTGAACTTTTTTTAAAAATGTTTGTGATCTCAACAGCAAACAACAATTTAAGAAGCTACAACCTCTACAACAACAACAAAAGAAGATGCAAAATTCCAAGAAGGCAACAACAACCCCTCCCTCCCAACCCCTCTACACCTACAACACATACATACTCAACTATAACCCCCAACAACAAAACAAATGGATGCTTGGCCCGGGAAGCAGAGAATTCCCCAAAAAAAAAACAAAACCAACTCGATTCTATGTATAACGGATACTTCACAAACTGAACATTGTTTTAAACGTGATACGCAAATAGACTTGAAAATCTTAATTAATAAGTAAAAATTATAAATATAAAGCAAAACAAAAAAAAATTTGGACGCTAGAAGCGCAACATTAAGTACAGTTTATGGACAAAATGTGCAAAGTACCTTAAATCAAGTGAGAAGACGGAGGAAAGGATGAAGATGTGATGATGATTGATACACCCACCAAATCACAAAAAAGACTAATTCAACAAGAACTCAACGACAAAAACGCAGCCGCCGGCTCCGCCTTAGCGCAAAATGCATGCAACAAACTTGCCCCAAACAACAACAGCAACCATCAACAATTCTACTTAACTTTTAAGATTTGTAATATTTGTTTAACTTCATTGGACCTAAAATCTCGTAGATACTCTTCCATTACTTTTAGTTTGTTCACACATTAAAATGGCTTTAAAAACATTCTTGAATTGTACATAAATACATACATACATACATAGAAGAAAGTAAAACGCTTTAATGTTAATCATAAAACTCACACACAAATGTCCCGAAAACGAAATTAAAAAATGCAATGCATGCAAAATATAAAAATTTATAAAACCAAAAAAACAACCCACTGCAAAAACCAGTCAAGACCATAGTAAGAGAGGCTCCCTACCGGGCCTTAGTATTAAAACTGGAAACTTTAAAGAAAAAAGGGATATTTCATAGGTACATTAAGAGCAGTAGCTGAAACTTGTATCATTTCACTTAAACAACACACAATTCAATTCTTAACTTTTTTCCTGCAACTTTTCTTAAGTCTTAAGAAAAGTTGTAGGAAATGTACAACAATCAGAGACCGATAATACAGTGAACTTAGTTTTACTTTGTAAATGGAAACAGGGCTCTGAATATTAAAACAAATTTACGGATTTAAAGTCTCTCTCTCTACCGATGAAATAACAATACATATTTCAAATATATATCTAGCTTGTGATATTATTTATAAAGAGTGAAACAACCAAAATTTTCAAAAGAGCAAATATAATGACCTCTTGGGTTAATTTTGAAACGCCCTTTACATAATTTCAGTACAGTTTTTGGATTCAATATTATGGGTAAAATGAGTTAAGGCTTCCTAAAATATTAGTTTAAGAATTTGAAAACTGAAACAGGCCTGAAACTTTTATCAACTGTGGACATACAGTCCAAAACATGCCATATAATCTGATTTGAACCCCTTTTACTACAGAAATAAAAAAGTCTATTGTGAGGCTAGGCGAAGTTCGTCTCGTAGGGCGCGCGCGCACACATGCGGTTGAAAGATGACCATCATATTTTAGTACGTCAGCAACTTGCAACTGAATCTTAAAGATCAAACCAGTGCTTGTTGTGCACACTAGCATGCACATGGTAGCGTGGTTAATTGTCAAGATCAGCCTTAAGTTCTGCCGTCAGTTCATCTTTCAGTCGCATGTGTGCGCGTGACATTAATATTTTTGTTTTGTTTTGAAAGAAAGAAATTTTAAATCCCTGACTTTATTTTAGTTAATAGATTTCATTGTTTTTTTTTTGTTTTTAAGGAGAAATGATATTGTTTTTATGGTCCTGACTGAATTGAACTAGATACTACTTACTTACTTTTAAAACCTAATTCGTTGATGCTCAAGAATGAAAGAAAGAATTGAAGAAAAAGAAAAACACATGAACCCAGTACCTTATTTTCATGATTAGCATTACATTATGAATTGTTAATATTATAATGCATACTTATGTATATAAATATATATTTAAGCAAACAAAAACCACCAACAACCCCCCCCTTCCACTCCAACCCAAAGTTATTTGTATTTTGCGTATAAGAGAGAGAAAGAGAAGAAACCGTGCAGCAGCAGCGTCAGGAGTTTTGTTGATTTTGTTAAAAGTGATAAGCCAAAAGCAAAAAAAAAAACTAAAAACAAAAACTAAAAAAACTGTCCCCCAAAATTGAAACAACACACACATTTTGTTCAACTAAACTTCCTTTTCCTATATAAAAATTAGAACGATTTGAAAAAGCCAAAAAATGAAAGTCATGCACTGTTTAGGTTTACTTGAGCAAGTTGGTAGCTTTAAAGCTTGTATCTTCAAGTTACACACACACACACACACACACACTACACATACTACTTAGAGTATTTTTGAGGGGTATCCCCTGTATACACCGAGCAGTGCTCGAGTGTTGGCCCGGTCCCGCCATTTACCTAAAGAAAAAAAAAAAGAAAACGAAAAAAAAAATCCCCTACAAAATTGTCGAACAGAATTTTGCATTTTTTTTTATTTAAGATTGTAAGCTAAAAAGAGGAAATTCAAAATTATAATTTTTATTTTAAAAAAACACAACAGACCAAATCTTAACGTTTAGCCTTGGGTTAACTGGGTGTATAAGTTTTTTTCAAACACCAATCAGTACAAATTCTTTTCACTTACCAAGTTTGGGAGCCACAAAACAAACAACATCGCCTTGCTCCCACCTTACCCACCACCCTCCCCCCAACCCAAGGCAAACCAAAAGACAAAAGTTTGCAAGCAAATTCTTTTATTTTTACAACAAATTATGAAAAAAAAAAACAAAGAAAAAACCAACGACAATTGTTTAAAATTATTGTATTTTGAAGTTCGAATATTATTTTTAATTTTTGTCGATTTTTTGGTTTTTTTTATTAATTCTCCATTGATCTAATTTACACTTTAATTTGCAATTTCTTTGTGATACTTTGCTATATTTTTACAAATTAAACTACAAAAAGAAGATGAAGTTAAATGAAAAGATGAGTAAAATCCAGAAAAAACATCCACACACACACACACACACACACATACATAAACCGTAAATGAGAAAGGACCATTTAAGAGATAAAATGAAAATGTTTGTAAGAAAACGAAAAAGATGGAAAAATTTGTAAAAGCAATATATGATAAATGTGTTAAATTCAAGTCAACTTGTAACATTTGAGAAACGAAAACAAGATAAGAAACAAAACAAAAAACAACAAAAATCCCACAATCCACAAAACAATAGAAAAAAGAAAACCCAACAATAAACCAATTATACACGGCTTTATATAAAGTAATTTATTAAAGCTTTGTATAATTACCAAAAAAAGAAAAAAAAAACCCCCAGCATTTGTGTTTTTATTTGCCTTTTAGGCAGTGTTTCCAACATTTTTTTAGATAGATGCAGCAAATATGTACACAGTACAGCCATGGACATTAGGGTGGACGCCGATAAGGTACCATGCGAAAACGTAACAGAGATACCAAGGATTTATTTATTTAGAGTTGACAAAAAAGGCTGTCAACAAAAATGTATATGTATGTATAAAAGTCTATCAAAGATAATCTAATAAAATTACAAAATAAACCAATAACGACTCGGACACGGTGAGGGAATTTTATTTGCCCGTCCGGCCAGCTATACCCCTATTCACAGCCAATTGTAGTCAGAGACGTTATTAGAGCTAACAAAAACTTATAATATAGAGATTGAGAAGAGGGAGAGAGAGAGATAGAAAAGAAAAACCGAAACCTATAGTTATGATGGAACAAAGGAAAAAAAATAAGATAATAAAATAAATTAATATAAAATAAAACTGAGATAGAGAGAAAAATATCTAAAAGTAAACTTTAAAAATAAAAAATGTATACGTAAAGCTTAAAACTAAATAACCGGAAAATCTCTGACCCGGTAGGGGAGGATTTTTTAGCCAGTCCGGCAAGCTATGCCCCTACTCACAGCTGGGATTGGTCAGAGATTTCCACGGAGATAATTATAGAGAGAAGTTTTGAGAGAGAAGAGAGAAAGATCTGTTGAGAGCAGGTGATAGAGATCATTGTTATTTTGACATAAGACCATCTTTAATGATTGCTTTTAGGGTGTACATAATAAATTAAAAGATCAAACAATTTTAATTTCAGTTTTAGCCTCTGCAAAACCCACTAATATTATGCATACGACACCTAATCGAAATTTCGTCAACGTATTCTACGTATCATTTTAAAAGCAACAAACAAATATGGAGCAGAAATCGAATTTATTTTTGGTTGGTAAACTAAACTGAGACCTAATTTTGATTTTCGCTTTGTTTTTTTTTTTTTAGCTTTTTTAGTATTTATTGAATCTTTTCTTAGTGAGACTAACAATAATTTTTCAAATCTTAATCTAGAAACTATTGTACAAACATCCCCTATTGGAGCTAGTTTATGTTCTGCGGCCCTTTAATTCAGTCGCTGGGTTGGTAGGTCTATTCTTCGGAGGCGAGAATGCGTTGCTTGCAGGGTGAGAGATTGTGCAAGTTCATTAGGGTGGGCTAGAAGCTTTTCAGAGTATTTCAGTTTCGTGCGGCAGTGGAAATCAGTGGCAGTGCATATGCATTGGTTGGTGGATTCGGTTGGAAAACATTTCTTAAGTGAAGTGCAAAGACATTGGCCTTTTGTTCGTCGCTGCGGGCCCATTTTCCTCTCTGATCCCTCAAAGGCGTGTCTACCTTTGCAGGTGGCTTTATTCTTGCGTGTGCTCTCTATAGGGGGAATTTGGTGCTTGTAGGCGATAGTTTTTCGATGGCTAGCTGCTCCTCAGCTTCGAGTGCTTTGTGAAGTACGCGTTCTGCATGTCTCAGGCGAGTCCTTGCAGCAGGCGACCGATTACTCTGCCATTCTCTTCTTGCACGCCGCTTTTCAGTGACCAGCCGGTCTATAAAGCTGTTCGTTAATCTACGATCTTGCTTAGGTTTTGTTGTTGTTGATGCTGTTAGTGGGCTCGAGTGATGAGCTGCAGCAGTAATGATTGAGCTCAGGGCTTGGGACTGAATTTTCAATGTCTTCTTCGCAGTTTATGGTTGGGCTCAGTTCAATGTGACTGCTAATATATTTTTTGTATTTGAGCCAGTTTGTCAGTCTCCGAGGATACTCTCTGATCTGAGGACACTCCAGAAGGGTAAAAATAATCGGAGAATGGTCTGACGACAAATCTGCTAGTGCTTCTGCAGTTATCAAATTTTGTGGAACTTTTCTTGTTATGGCAAAGTCTATAAGGTCGGGTATTTTCTTGGGATCTGCTGGCTAATATGTAGGCCTACCCGGAGATACATAGTCGAGTTTGTTTGATGCGCGCATAAGTATTCGATTAGAGAGTAGAGATTTTCGCTTTTATATGGGGCTAAATTTGTAAGCCTGTCCTGTACGTTTCAGAAAGTGCGACTAATGTGGCTCTCAAGTTGGAGTTAGCATGGACCACGAGGGGGGTTCCAACAATGGCTTTTCAAAATATTAAAAAGCAAATAATACAGCTGCACCAATCATATTTTACCTTAAAAAAATATCTTTAAAGCGGGTCAACTCTTTCGTGAGCGTCGGAACCAGTTTACTGAAGTTTTAGAAATTACAAATGGACGGCTTCTTGTTCCTGAACCCTATATTACTTATACTTGCCTGATTTATAAAGTTCCAGTAGTGACACTGGCGAAGCAACTTGCCAAAGGAATTCGTAAAAAAGGATCACCGGTCGTGGAAAGATAATGTTGACTACCAAAATAGCTTTGAGGCCATTAAATCCTTGCACCTAGTCAATGATGTAGCTGAGCGGGCCGTATAAACGGTTGAAGACTATAGCGGCAATCTTACAACGACGCCTGATCAAGAACTGTCTGTGCTCCAAGGCGTTGAAAACCACAGAAAAATGTATCCAAGCTGTTTAAAGAAAACGCTTGTATGCACATTTAAATGAAACAAAGTCCAAATAAATAACAAAGTACCAAGTCATATAGTTTATCGCATACATTCATATTGTTAGCCGAGCATTACACACCAATGCATACATACGAAGAAGACTTATTGAATGCGTGAAATTTGCCGAACGGTCCCAAAAAGACATAAAAGGAAAAAAATAAAAAAAATGTGTTTCTCTCCTTTCACAACCAAATAGAAGCAGAGAGCGTAGTTACAGGTTGTTTCGTTACCTCTTTTCAATGTGGTCGCACGAAAGCTGTCGTTTTCTGACATAGGCAAACGGAGGACCGAAACTTGCGACCTCTGCTATATCTTATAGCGGTCGGAAAGTAGGTCTTAGTAAGAAAAACTTTTTTATTTTCAAGTAAATCGTTCTTAAGCTCAGTGATCTTGAATATTAAACGCTTTCAAACTAATTTGAAAAAGTATATCTTATGGACGAAAAATGGGTCTTGGTAAGACATTTTTTGTTGGTTTTCAATGTTAGCGTCCCGAAACTCGCTGATAACTAATTTCATATGCATTCAAATAGATTCCCAAAATTTTGGTCGAAATCGGATGAATAAATCTTAAGACTGCCATAGGACCGATTGGTCGGATAGTGGGTCTTAGTGTGAGAAAAAGTTTTTTTTCTACTTTATCGCTCTTAAGCTCGCTGATTTTTAATTTTATATGCTTTCAACAAGAATCGCAACATTTGCTCAAAATCTGATAACGATAGGTCGGAGTTTAGAAATATTTTAGTGTAATGGTTCTTAAACTCTGATATTTCAAAACCAGCATTTGCAAGGGTATTTTACAAGCAACTATTTTTTTGCTGAATACAGAGCACGAATGCTAAAGAGACCCTCAGTAAAACATGTTTACTTAAAATGAAAAATACAAACATGAGCATGGAAAATTCTAGAAACCATAGACAAAGCAACGGAAAGAAATTAAATGCCATTTGTATGTCCATAACTGAATGTTTCCCTGCCCTAAATGTATTTATACAACAGTTTTGCAGCATAGTTGCTCAATAACCTTACACTTAATCAGCAAATAAGGCCCACTTATTGTTGCTAAGGGAAATTTGTATAAAAATTGAAACATTTTATACATGTTACAAAATTCGAATCCACGTAATTTTTCCATGGTCAAACCAAGATGCGGTGTACCAAAAACAAATATAGGAAGTAGTAGTTGTCTTTAAACGATCGAAATCACTGGTAAATGGGTAAGTTCCTCCACCTATTAGATGACTCATGTGTGTAGATAGATGGTAGATGTGAAAACGTGCCTTGCATCACCTTCTACCAAAGGTTTTATAAGCGAGATGTGTGTCGCAAATGAAAACACACAAAACTGGCTTCGGTTGTTGGCTTGACTATGTTTTTGAAGGTAGACAAACATGTGTAGATACTTACATAAATATTCATACATACATATAAGTATGTATGTACGAGGGCAGTTTGATAAGTCACTGACTGTTTGACTAAAACATATTTGAAACGTGCGCCTATTTTTCCATTTATTACATTTGTTTGTTAAAATGAAAACGGAGGCAAAGCTGATAGTCCCCTTTTATCTTGATGCACTTCCATGTGCGGTTACTGATACAAACCGTTCATCACTTCTTAACCTGTATTTATCAAGCTATTCCTTGATCAGCTCACGAAATTAAGTTTTTTTGAGTTTTCTTCAAAATTTAAGATTTATTAACAGATGATACTTGCCAGGAGTAATATTTATTTTAAAGTTACTATGCGAAAACTCATAAAGTCCCTGAGTTATTAAACTGACCTCGTATTCTGTTTATATTGTACATAAATACATATGTGCACGGACGGATCAGGGTCATTGCGGCCCATATAAAAAGGTTCAATGAAAGATTTATAAAACATTGGGCGTGTTCAGCAGAATAATTGATCCCTGAGCAGGTATCAGAAAAAAGTTGTAAATCGAATACTTTCTGCTGTTAGAGGGAGCAGTATCACTTTAAAGTAGCGTACTATTTCTTTGATACATGCTCCTGTATCATGATACCACAAATTTGCTATTATGATGCCGCATCACTCGAATTCAGTAAGAAGATTATTGCAAATTGATACTTGATCAGGGAGCAAGTTGTTCTGCTGAACACGGCCATTGTCGATGTAAATTTTACCTATATTTGTAAGAAACTAATTATTACTTTAATTAAGTTTTGATGTGGAAAATAAAAATAAAAAAAAGGTCTTGGTCTTCAAAATTATTTGATTATACTTCGTACGGATTAATTAATTAAAGCGGAATCGGCAGTAGATTCTTTGCTTTCAGATCCGTCGAATATCTGTTTGATTAAACTAATGTAATGTTCTCTGATCTCATCTACAAGTTGAGTCCCATGGATAAAGAAACATTTTCAATATAAACGACTTTGCTGAACTTTGAACTTTTAATATTTTCGGTATTTACTATGCGATCTTAATGAAAATCAGAATCTGATATCTGTAAAATGATACGAGCTATTCAGCATTTTTAACTGGGTGGTGGAGGGTAACGTGGATAAAATTTGAAATATTCCTGTAAACCCAAAATTTGTTTTGCAAAACCAAGGTTTCGGGCTCGATCCCAAATTAACCAATGTACACTGGGACAGAACCGCAAACTGACCGGCAAATTAATAAGGTAGTTGTCTTTGTCTTCAGACGTGTCAAAATCAGTACATGGGGGTTTTTGGCTGCTCTGATTTCATTTCTGGCCATATTTTTCCGGTCGGTGAGGATAGGGCTGACTTATGGGGGGTAAAACTAAACAAAAAACCTTAAATTGGGTATCGTTTCATAAGTTTTCGGGTGCTCCAATTTCATTATTTTTTCGATCGGGTGGAAGGGAGCTGACCATAGGGAGTCCTACTACAACTTTTATTTTAAGTGAAGCCTAACATTCTGGTAGAGTTTCGTTAAGATAGGTTAATTTTAAGATGTAGCTCCCATACAAACTTAATAACTAAAAATATTTGAGTACGTCTAGAAATAAATTTTTTTCCGTATCGGACTGTATTATTGACTTCCGGACATAGCCGGAACTTAATTTTAATTAAGAGAAACATACGGATGTGTTCCAGAAATCTCTAGAGAGACAAACGATTTGATTTGGAGCTAAGTTATGAGAACCTTATAGGTGAAATGATAAGAATAAGATAGGCTACTAGATCATAGGTCGGTAAAACCGTACGCATTAAATGTACTTGGCCTTGAGCAGTCAGTTTCAAATCGCCCAACTTTTGTCATCTAATCTAGTAGCCGGGCATATTTGTGACACTTCACATATAAAGGCAAGCAGTTTTAATTCGAAATGCAAGCGTTTATGCCAAAATCTCTAGAGATTTCAGGAACACACCCGATAGCCTTCGCATAGAACGCAGCAATAATACGAGCTGTTCACCATGTTTTACTGGGTGGTTCCTGTAGAACCCAACATTTTATTGGTCTCCCGGTCAGATTTGTCATATTTTCGATCAGAAGGGTTTTTTGGCTATATAGAGATTTTAGTTTGCCTAGTACACGATCGTTAGAACAACGCTTTAGAGATCTCATGACAAAAGTTACGGCAGCTTAAGAAAGGACGGAATAATGTAATCAATGTTTCATTTTTTTGTGATGGTTTCCCAGTCAGTAGAGGACGACAAATGGTGACTGTCTCCACATACAAAAAAATCAGGAGGGTAAAATAGAGCTACGCTGAAAGTAACTTTTTATACTCTGTACCGAAGGTACATAGAGTATATTACGTCTTGTGCAATAGTATGTAACAGGGAGAAGGAATCGTTGCCGACCCTGTAAAGTATATATATTTTTGATCAGCATCAACAGCCAAGTATAGCCATGTCCGTTTCTCCGTCAGTCCGTCTGTCTGTCCGTATGAACGAAGAGATCTCAGGGATGGTAAGAGATAGAGGTTTGACATGTATGGGTCAAAATCTCATTATACTTGCAGGCAGATCAAGTTTATTTTTATTTTTTGCCACGCCCACTCCCGCCCCCGCCATTTGGAAAAAACGTCATATCTCCCACAGTTTTGATGATAGATTGTTCGTACCTTCTAAAGACATCTAGTAATCAAAATTATTTATCGATAGCTGAATGATAAAGATCGGTTGAACGATACACAAGCTATGAGCAAAAAAAAGTTAAACGGCACCCCCCACTCCCCCACTTCCTGACAACCAGCGCTGTATTCAAACAAACACAATCTTTGGGATAGAGAGAGAGAAACTTAGAGATGAGCGTATAACAGCGTATAACGCGTATAACACGTTATAACGACCGAGCAAATGCGAGCGACGGCATTAACTGGTACAGAGTATCTTATTAGTGGGGCTTGACCGACTTTCTCACTTGTTTTATCCATGTGATTTGTTGTTGTTTGGCAACTGTGCTAAGAGTAAAATCTGCCGAAGAAATTGTTGGTTTCACGTATTTATTTTAGCACGAGTTTTGTTTGTTGTTGCATTTAACAACTGGTTCTCATAATAAATTTAACTACAAATATTTTTATTACTATTTATTTTTTTTTGGCTGGGTGGGTTTCCCTCTTCTGCTCTGGGATGATGATGAGCTCAAGTAGTATGCCTACTATTCTACAGTTGTCAGTCAAATTATTGTGTACAGTAAGAAAAGTTACTTACTGTAAACATCGGAACAGCTGCGCTTCGTCATATTGAAAACAAAAGTATCAGGGACCTGCTTGTGGCTTTAACTGGACGTCCGGTAAACATTCCGTGTTCTAAAACTATACGAACCATGTTAGATAAGAGGAAGGCGGACTATCAGCCGTACTCCACTTCACTTTCGCAAAATTTTCACGATTTTTAGACAAATTTTGTACTGAAAAACGGATTTAAATTTCAAAATATTTACACAAGTGCAGCCGTGCGTATAAGAAAAATATCGCCGTTTCTTTCGTACTCGCATATAAGCGTGTGCGATTGTCCCACACACATGAAATAATTGCTACTATATTAGCTGAAGTTCATAGCAAATACGGACTTAGAGATATCCAAAGGTTAATCGGTTACAGAAAATGTATCCAACTTTTGAAAAGCAATTAAAGTGTACATTTTTGAAGGCAACACGTGAAGCCTGAGTTTTTAGAAGAGTCTGATTTAAAGGTAATAGAGCGCAAAAGTTCAGCTGCTCTTAACAACGGGATTTTAAACGATGTTCTTTTTTTGAAAACATGTAAATTACGGAAAATTTGGAAACAGTTGTCAATTAGAGTTCAAATACAAAGGATTCTGAAGACTTTTACGATACCAGTAATGGACGATCGAATGAAACTGAGAACTGTTATGAAAATTCTAAATTTGCATTGGAAGTCTGAACTTATCTTGCCGATTATAGCAAATCTTTTGAATCCATACTTAAGTATAAAAATAATTGCAATGTTTTTTATATATAGTATACCATTTTGCCTCTACTGAAAGAATTTTTAGCGGTAGATGCCAAATACAGTCATTAAAAAGAAATAGAAAAACTCTTGTTATATTAAAAAGGCGACATTTTAATAAAATAACATCATATAAAATTAATATGTTCCATTTTTAGACCTCATATTTGGATTTAAGCCCGTACAGTTCATATTTATTACTAATATTATATAAATAGATGAACCATGCTTTTTAATTTAAAAGCACCTTTTTTGTACCTTTACCTTTACCAAGGTACTGGGAATTCCAGATACCTTTTGCCTTACCTAGGTATATTTTTTTACATTTTCCTGTACCTTACCAAGGTAAGAAAATTGGATACCTTTCCAATCTACCACGAATTATGTTGCTCACAGGGGGTAATCTTAAGTCTATGTATAATTTACGAAATATTTTCGCTCTGCCAAAGTTCTGTTACACTTGTTTTATATTTCTTGCAAATGCAACTTATTCTTGGAATGTCTGTGCATGCAGTCCATTTTCTGCCTGATCAGTTAGTCGGAGCGTGCTCTATTGTGAAGCCACTGATTCAGGATCTGAGTCACAAAGGTAATTGAGTAGTTGAAAATATCATTCTGTTAATGTGAAAGAAATTTCCATTATATGTAAGTGTTTCGATGTCATCGCGTGAAAAGTTGAACCATCTTGAACATTTGGACGACCAATTCGTCATAAGACTTGCTTGCTGTTATTAAAAAATTGGTTTTTCAGATTTCACCGAGCTTTCAGCTCAATGAATATTTTATTAAATACTTATATTTATCGTCAATTAGGAGCTTAAATCTAAAAAAGGCTTAAAATTAGCAATCGAATTTAATATTTTTGGATATGCATGGCAAGATTCGTGCAAATATAATAGCTTTAAAATTAAGGAAGGAGCTAAAACATATATGTATGTACATTGTACATTGTACATACATACATATGTATGTATTTATTTTGAGGGGTCGTAGATGTTTCCTTGCGTTATAAACATCTGTTTAAAGTTTAGTAAACTCGATCTCGAGCAGGCTAGCAAGAAGAGTTTACTAAACAACCGTAAAGGTCACTATCCATAGCCAGGGGCGGCAAGTTTCAAAAATATTGGGGGAAAAAAATAAGTTTTTTTAAGCACAATTAATGCTAATGTGGTGGTGCAAAATTATATTATAATAATTAAACATGCAAAAATAACAGGAGGGGAAACATTTTTAGGGGGTCAAAAAGTAAATTAAGTAAGTAACCATACGAAAATTAAAGCCAAGAGGTCGAATCCCAGACAAATGGATGGCTTAAAGGAGGAAAGAATCAGTGACTAGGACTAAGAAGGAAGACCACCTGGCTGCCAGCGTGTCCAATTGAATTACGATCGTCCTCCAAAAGGACAACCACAAAGCCCAACAGTTGTGGAATACAATTTTGGGAGCCCGAGCCCCCAGTCCGTCCCTGAATAAAAACATACATACATAAATAAGAGCCGTATTGTTGTCCAAAAATGTACGTACGCACTGTACATATGTATATATTTAAATGCCCCTTTAAATGTTTAAATGCTGAGGCCCGCACTCTTTTAAATTTTGTATTTTAATTTATTTCAGTCTACCCCCCTGAATATATATGTATATGTATATACACACATACATATGTACTTCAATTGAATGGCTAAGCAAAAAGCGTAAACAAATTTGTTTGTCTATTTTGTTGTGCCTATTCTTTCTGTTATTTTTATGGCGCTCTGCTTTTGCGCTAATTGCAAAACAACAAACGGCAAAGCTGGCGTTTCTCTTTGGCCTCCCAGCGCCCCCCCCCGTCGGGGCCGCGAGCTTCAGCCGACCAGCGTCACGTCCGCCAGATTAGCCATAGCGTGAGTCTAAAGTTAAAAAAGACCAGGCAAAGACTGGGTCTGGGTATCTTAAAGATACTTGTACAAGCATATGTACATATATGTACAGCTATGCATACATACATATTGTATCTACACCACACACGTCTCTCATATTTACAAGTTTTGTGCGTTGGTCTCTCAACCATCCGCTCTCTCTCTTTCTCACACACTCTGCTTTTGCCTTTGCTTTACTTTGCCTTGTAGCTGTGCGTGTGCAAAGTACGCAAATGGTGAAAAAAAAATAGTAAATATGTATAAAAATAAGTTTGAATACAAAGCTTGCATACGTATGAAGCATTTGTATGTATGTATGCATATGTCAACGGTTTTTCTCCTATGGAATAATTTAATTTTGCTGCGCAATTTCTACGATTGATTCCCTGATTTTGTATGCTTTTTCTTTAGCTTTTGTTTTGCTTTGCATTGTTTTTGATACGATTTTTTTTTTAAATACAAATGTACCTAAACATGCATACATACATAGTTTGCTTTGCTGATAGCAGTTTTACCTTATCAGTATATAGAATAAATGTGAGTGTAAGTGTACATATGTATGTGGTTGGAAGCTAATCAATGTGAGAACTTATAAACAAATATTAACCCTTGAGAGTGTCTATCAAATTGGTCTCGATTTTCGTAGCGGAATGAAATCGTTTAAACAATAATAATGGGGTGACTCATTCAACTTGTGGGGGGAAATACAAACCATGCGGGTTTTGGCTTTTGAAAGTTTATTGTATTTTGAGTTGGCGAGAAACAACACATTTTGAGGGTTGATTTGATAAATGAGATTGATTCAAAATACTCAGAAATTATGAAAACATCTGCAATTCATTGAGTTGCATATTTGTATTATCGTTTTGGTAACATAATTCAGGCATTTCTCGCCATTCGATGAGGGATGGGTTGTAATCAGGAAATTAACCCAAATGGAATTTCAGTTTCGGTTTTGGTACGTAGGTTTTTATGCACAGAGAAAAAAAATATGCAAAACCTACACGAAAATGTAGGATTTTCTATACATTTCGATCGGGATTTTCATCAACCCATAACGTTTGTGTAGCTTTTCTGCACGCCGCGTTTAGCTTTCTTATTTCAACACGTGGCGCGTGTATCTTTTCTGCACGCCGCGTTTAGTTTTCTCATTTCAACAAGTGGCGTGTAGCTTTTCTGCACGCCGCGTTTAGCTTTCTCAGTTCTTAACGCGGCGTGCAGAAAAGATACACAAGCGTAGACTTCTTTTAATTAACCTTCCCTCTCTAATTAAACGTAGAGTTATGCTTGGGGTAATCTTTATACAAATACATACTAATTAATGGTGAAATCGACTCATCCGAGTTGGTTGTAATTAAATCCCCTAATCACTGATTCGTTGTACTACTAACTATGCCTTTGCATGAGCCGTTTCGTGTCCTTTTTGCTGATTGCAATAAACTCTACAGAACAATCGACGCTGAAGCTTCTCTTCCTGCTTATACTCTGTACCGAAGGTACATAGAGTATATTAAGTTTGTGCAAAAGTATGTAACAGGGAGAAGGAATCATTTCCGACCCTATAAAGTATATATATTCTTGATCAGCATCAACAGCCGAGTCGATAAAGCCATGTCCATCTATCCGTCTGTCTGTCTGTCCGTCTGTCCGTCTGTCCGTATGAACGAAGAGATCTCAGAGATGGTAAGAGATAGAGGTATGACATGTATGGGACATATATTTCTTATACTTGCAGGCAGATCAAGTTTATTTTCAATTTTTGCCACGCCCCCTCGCGCCCCCGCAATTGGGAAAAAACGTCATATCTCCTACAGTTTTGATGATAAATGGTTCGTACTTTCTAGAGATATCTAGTACTCAAAATTATTTATCGATTTGCTGAAGGAATGATAAAGATCGGATGAACGATACTCAAGTTATGAGCAAAAAACGGTCAGTTAACAACCCCCACACATAACCTAAGCATTGCGTTCAGCAGAAGCAATCTTAGTGAGAGAGAGAGAGAGAGAGAGAGAGAGAGAGAGAGAGAGAGAGACTTAGAGAGCGCACTGCGTTGTGCGTTGTGTGTTAACTGGCCGTTTGACTCGTGACCAAATGCGAGCTGCGACATTAAGGGTGCAGAGTATGTTATAGTCGGGCTTGACCGACTTTCTTTCTTGTTTGAAAAGTAGCGTTGGTTAACGAGGGCGAGGCCAAAAAGTGAGAGTGTATTAGTGTGTGAAAAGAAATCGCCGTGAATTTGCTTCGACCTGACCAGCGACTGAAAGGCTTTTTGCTCTCTTCTCCTCAGCTTCGTCATGCGTTCGGCTCTTATACGTGTAAATAGCGAAATGTCTTCGCCCCCCAGGGGGTTCTTGTGACCATCGCTGCTTTAAAAACTAATGTGTATAGAATCAAATCAAAAAATGTATATGAAAAACAAAAAAATTTATTTTTTCTTTTTGGTCTGTTGGTTGATACAACCGTCTGGCCGATGCATGGTCTTTACCGCCAGGCTTGCCCAAACAAGGTATGGTGGCCGGCAGCCGTAGTCAGAATCAGGCTGACATTCTCTAGCCGTACGGCTACCTTCCGAACGACAGGGTTACTATAATATCAAAGAGAGTCAAAACATAAATATAGGTTTAAATTACTAAAAATGTCGACGTGATGGACCATTTCTGAAAACAGATTCATGTTTAGCACACGAAAATCATCTAGAATCACCACCAACCCTTCAACCCTTCAACTGGAAAAAGTTTATTTTTGTTGCCTTGTGTATCGATTTGGAATGTATATTATAATCGTTTCCTGCTTTTGAAACTATAATATCCATTATTCATAGATGAAAATCTAAGATCAATTTAGCATTTAATGGATGTTATTTATATGCTTTTTTTGGATATTAATAATATCCATTCCAAATGGACATCAAAATCATCCAATGGATCATACAAAAATATCCTTTTTTTCTGTGGTAATAAGGAGATGCATATTTTAATGGATCAGGACCGGTATCGAAATTGAATGCAAACGCTCTCATAAGAAACTTATCCATTCAATGCAAAGGACATCTGCAACGCCGGGTATACAGCTAGTTGTAATTTATAAACATCAAGTTTGAAAGCGATAGGATTGAAAATAAAAAAGTTTTCTTACTAAGACTTCTCTTTCTTTTCTATGGCAGCTGTACTATATAGTTGTCCGATTTTCATCAAACTTGGTGGAATTATGAAAAAGCATAGAAAACTTATAAACACAGGGTTTGGGGACGTTTGCGTTTAAAAACAAAAAAGTTTTTCTCACTAAAACTACTTTTCGACCTATCGTTCCTAAGGCAGCTATATGCTATAGTCATCCGATCCGGCCGGTTCTGACAAATATGCAGCGTATTTGTGCCTTAAGACTTTGTGGAAAGTTTGGTTAAGATATCCATTGAAACTGACAGAGGAGATGGCTATATCAACTCAGTTCGTCATGCTGATCATGAATATATATACTTTATGTGGTCGGAGTTGCTTCCTTTTATGTGTTACAAACAACTGCAATTCCAGGTAGAACATGATTCCCAAGCACGAATCAATTCCCGTGTAAACATTATTCCCAGCAATTTGATTAAGATCAGTTTGACATATCTACAACCCACCACGTGACTGGCCAATTGTCCGAAAATGACAAGCTCCCCACGACTCGGACTCATGAATGAGTCGCACTCTCTCTTATCGGTCAAACTAACGATGATAATGCAGCGGCCCCTCACTGACCCCAGCGAGATACTCTGACATGATTCGCCTGAAATATGTTGTGGTGTGATCTGTTCCATCATTCGCCCTGTAGCCGGTCTCAAAGCAAGATGTCACTGCTATTAGCTGCCTTTGCCGCTTGGTTCATTTTGGCCACCGCTTGCGCCATGGTTCAGGCAAGTCTTTGTCAATTCTTCTCAGAAAACTGAGCACTGCTTACAATAAAACGTTATTTCTTGCAGGCCAACGTATTGTTTCACTTCGCCCTTAATTTTCAAGTGAAACAGCCGGAAAACTCTGGGGAGTTGATCAACAAGACCATCGTAGTGGAGAATAACAGCATGTCCTTGCAGGATAATGAGTCGAGTACATATGCCCCCGTTTCTGTCTGGCCGGAACAGAATGAATATAATGAGTTGGCCCTGCAGAAGTTAAGGGAGTGCAAAAGATCGGTTCAACTGCTAAATGCTGAACTGACTCCTTTGGTGGGAAGAAGCAATGTACTGGCTGCCAGTCTTAAGCAGGGCTTACGCTTTATACATGAAGTGGATGCCAGTCTAGAGAATCCGCTTAAGTTGGAACAGCATGTGGAGGTTATGCGTAAATATCTCAATCTGGTGGACAAAATGCGAGAGCCCTCCTTCTATAAGGCTGGCGTACGGAGTCTGGAGTATGTCCTGCTCAAATTGGCTCTGGAGAAATATGAGCTGCTCGACAAGCGGCAAGAGGTCATGGAGTATTTGCAACGTGCCGAAGTAGCGTGGAATAGCTATAAGAACACACAGGTGGTCCTCCTAGAGAACACAACCTGAGCCGAGATTTGTGAGTGTTTAGATTTACAGTTCTAGATATAAGAGCTCAAATGTACATACATACAAGTAAGCAAAAAAACAAAGAGACTTCCTGCCTATTCTTCTGCACTGATGATCGGTTCCACTGGAACGCTTAACATTGTTACAGGTAAAGGGCAGGGCCAGGGGTTGTTTTCTCGGATTGCATTCTCCCTTTCTGGTTTTTCGTAAAAAATACGTTACACACGCTGGGAATATATTTAGTACATGATGCGGATGAGGGTCGCTTAGGCAGGTACCCGGCAGCGGCGACAGCGGCAACAGAAGGGAACAGGAACAGCTGCCGCGTTCAGAGCCGTTGCTAAATGCATACAATAAGGGTCCCGATGGCAGACTTGAAATTCCAGAAACAACCACCAACCCATATGCATAAGTAGGTGCATATGTTTCATACATACAGACAACATGGAATGGAGGCATAAAAGTGGAGGGAGTTGCCTCTGGAGTGGGGACCAACCAGTTCATTAAGATCAGACAAATGCTGTCTGTGTGGGAGAGCTGGTGATCAACGAAATGGGAAATTGAGGACTGACGGCTTGGGTAGGCATCTCTCAGTTAATTGTATCTTCGAGCGTTGGATTCATGTAGGATCTTATTGTAGAGACACAATCTAGACATTTACCAGCACTTTGTTGCATTGAGGGGATTGCCCAACGAACATTAAAAAGTGGAAATGCTAGTGCCCCATTCAGAGTCTGGAGATTCGACCAACGATTAGTATTTCCTGAACAACAGGATAAGTGGGGAAAATAGTGTATCTACTCGTAGAGTAAAAAGGGTAGACTAAGGGTCTATTTCTCTTCTTTCAGATAGCTGATATGTGTCAGATAAAGTTACAATTTACTGTTATTTGCTAGTTTATGTGACAGATATCTCTATGTAGAAGATGTGAAATCGACCCTAAGTTCGTGCAAATGTACAAATTACATGGAACAGGTACAAGGAATCATCTCCGATCCCGTGAAGTATATATATGCATTCTTGATCAGCATCAACAGCCGATTCTATATAGCCCTGACCGCCTGTCTGTGTGAACACCTAAGTCATAGAGACTAGAAGAGCTAGAGCTATTGTCTGACGAAGATCAAGTTTGTTTTAAATTTTTGAAATGCCCCATTCCTTTCGAAAATATTGATCTTAAATTAAAAGTCACATTTATATAAAGTCACCAATATATAAAATCCCTGGAATTATCTTTAAGATCGGAGAAGAATATCACCTCTAGTAATGTCTGAAATAATGATAAAGATCGGATAAAAGTCAGTTCCAATCAAAGATCAGTTGTGAAATGGTTACAGTAGTGGCACCATCTATTTGTCAGTTTTGAAATGGTAGTGGAGCGGTTACATACGTATGTATGCATATCGCTGAATCTGTCAGAATTTTCAGACCAGTATGAGCGCAGGCTGGAGCGGTCATTTTGCTTGCATGATACCGACCGCTGCACACACATGTTGTTCACCACCCTCCTGTCTGTTGCCCCGTTCCTGCACATCCAACCGTCCACATCCTACAGCAGCTTATGCTGTCCACCAACTGCTGGGCACGAAAAACGTTCCTCGTCCAGCCAGCCCTACACCCAGCCTGCCAGACGATCGTTCATACTTATGAAAGTACGTCGCCCGGCCGAATTTGGATCTTCATCGCATCTTTCATCATCGCCTATGTTCATGCAAAACGATCCCCATACCTGATCGACCACAAGCAACCTGCTAAAACTCGAGAATCTTTTTGTTTGGCAATTTATGCTAGCCTGAGTCTACAAGTTCTCGACCACAAACTTCGGGGAAATCGAAGTGCACAACCCAGTTGGACTTTGCAGAACGTGGTTCCCAAAGGAATGCCATTTTTCAAACTGATTTTTACACGGAAAAAAAAACTATTAGGGTATTCACCAGCCCGCGTAAAAGCGTAATTGTGTAAATTTACGCGACGCAGCTATTGAGCACCCCTTCTGTTTACCCTCGTAATTTTTGGCGTAAATCTGTTAATTGAGATTCAATACTTACTATTTACAACTAATTTCAGACGCCTCAGTGGCGTAGAGCACTGTATGCATAACTCATAGACTGGAAGACGTGTGATCGAATCATGGAAAAATTTAAAACTGAGAAGTTTTTCTCACTAAGACACATTTTCCGACCGATCGGTCCTATGGACACCATAAGATATAGTCACCCGATGTCGATCAACTTTTCCAAATTAGTTTGAAAGCGTTTACTATTAAGAATCACCGACTTTAAGAACGATTTACCTCAAAACAAAAAAGTTTTTTTCACTAAGACCCGTTTTCCGACCGATCGGTCCTATGGCAGCTATATCTTATAGTCATCCGATTTTGACCAACATCTGCAAATCTGTTTGAAAACATATAATATTAATTATGGCCGAGTTTTATGACGCTAGCATTGAAAACAAAAAAGTTTTTTTCACTAAGACCCGTTTTCCGACCGATGGTTCCTATGGCACCTATATGTTAAAGTCATCCGATTTTGACCAAAATTTGCAAATCTGTTTGATAGCATATAATATTAATCATGGCCGAGTTTAAGGCCGCTTACATTGAAAACAAAAAAGTTTTTCTCACTAAGACCCATTTTTTGACCGATGGTTCCTATGGCAGCTATAAGATATAGTCATCCGATCCGGTCGGTTCCGACATATTACACATTATTAGCAGCGTGCAGTAAAAAGAAGACTCTGTGCAAAATTTCAGCTCGATAGCTTTAAAACTGAGAGACTAGTTTGCGTAGAAACAGACGGACAGACAGACACAGTCGGTTCAGCTCGTCGCCCTGATCAAGAATATAGTTTATGGGGTCGGAAATGAATATTTCTATGCGTTGCAAACTTCTGGGCAAAATTATAATACCCTTTGCAAGGGTATAAAAATAAAGATTATAGATCCACCATCCTTTATCGGGACTCGAGCCGGAATATCAAAAAATACAAGGCGACAATCCTATCCACTCAGCCAACGGCTACACAGAAAAATATGTATCCAAATTCCTATATTCGATAAGTACGATACTAAGTACTTTTAGCCGATACTTTGAACACATCAAGTTTTTCCACTTTTACGAGCGATTTTATAAACATACCCCAGGGCAACAAAAAGTTGGTAATATTTTTCCTATGTGTTTTGTTGTTGTGTCGTAAACTTTTGGAGTTTACGCTTTTTGATTTACGCTTTTACGAGAGCTGGTGAATACCCTACATATATTATTTAGTATGATAGAAGTGTGAAATTCTGTTTGAAATTGTATCTACATTCTTTCCTCATGTGCTTGGAAGGCTAAAGTTCACTCAATATGAAAGCGTGCCTTCTCTGGGTTGTGCATTTGTCACGCGTATGTAACAAAATTTTCTATCAAGCTTTGCTTGCATCAAGAAGTTGTCATCAACAGCAACAGCAGCAAGTGCGTGCCTTAAAAATTAAAAAAAAATCAAAATATGAATAATAACACAGTACAACACTAAAAAAACCCCCGCATGGGACCCTTAAATTATGGTAAAAGGAACCTCTGTAAGCATCATCTCATACCCAGTTTTTCAAATACTTGCAACACACAGCGACAACAATTTTATCTTAGATTTTAAGGACTTGAGATAAAAATCTGGAAAATTCAGCAAATGTGGACAGGGTCATTAGGAACGAAATACCAAAAATTCACTTCAATCGGGCAATTGGTTAGGGTACCTCCAGAAGGAGCTAAACCTTAATTCTTGAATATGTTCAAAAGCGCACTGTAGATTTTTATTAAAATCAATATTTCTGATGGTATAATGGACTATTGCATTTCCCTAAGAGATGGTATTCGTCAGCCAAAAAACCGCGAATTGGAGTATCATTTTTATATTCACCCACGCAACCACTCCATATGGACGCATGCTGGCATATACGTAAAAAGAGAAATGAAGCTGGCCAGTCAATTCTGAGTTTTATTCGATCGAACAGACAATGCTTTGGTTCGCGTATGCATCTGATTAGATTCAACACTGAGTTTTGACTCGATGAATAAGTATGAACATACCCGTTGGATCACCATAAATCTAGCTCAGCCGCTCGATGTAATTGCGTTGTGGGTTGAATATGTTCAGCTCTGAGTTTTGCTGAT
Organism: Lordiphosa magnipectinata; assembly: GCA_037044535.1. Classification (NCBI taxonomy): domain Eukaryota; kingdom Metazoa; phylum Arthropoda; class Insecta; order Diptera; family Drosophilidae; genus Lordiphosa; species Lordiphosa magnipectinata. Next base: position 1,093,501 of record JBAMBO010004042.1, read on the forward strand.
CGATTCAATGCGAGTTAGAATTTTTGTGCATGAGTCATATCAAGAAAAAAGTGATCTTTGCAGTTCTCTGGTTACCATCGACGCAACTACGCAAATCTATACTCGGTGCACATGCTCAGTACTACGGATACATCAGTTCCTATGATTCAATAGAAGCAGTTCGTCGACCCAGACTATGAAATTCACATTACAGCGAGAATCATACACATAGATTTCGCTCCACATTGGAACTTTTGCAAATCCATATTCACAGATATACTAGACATACCACCTCTGGAGTTGGAGTACTGTGGCAGCTCTGGTCATACTATTGCATCGTGATAACGCAGCAGTTGTACAATAACCCGTGCACTATCGCTAACGCAGTAGCAGCACGAAAGTTCTGTAAATCAAGTAGAGGCTCCGTCTCTTGGTCAAATAATGACCATTAGAAGGTTCGCTGCCACAGCGCTGCTGCTGCAGGCACAGAGCACATTCATTTCGCAGTATACACTGAGGCTTACCTGACCTCGACACTATTACTATAGCAAATTTGTCCTCGTCACTATGCACAGTCCTATGGAACATCAGCTGTTTTGCCAACAGAAACGACTACAAACATGGCCAAAACCAACCATGTACCAGATGACTTTATTTCTTACGGATGCCATTGGCCTGCATGGTAGCCCAGACCTGAATCCATTGGACTACAAACTGTGGCCCGTTCTCGAGGCTATGTGCTTGCTAAGCTGATCTGCGAAGCTCGGCCAAATATTGCTATCTGTTGAAGCGAAGCCCTTGTCAAAGCGAGTGCACAATTTCGGCACATGCATGAGGCCAGCTGAGACATTCTCGTTTTTAATAAATGTTGAGAGAAGCTAGGGTTTTCATATGCAACACCCTCTGTTCACCCTTGAAATAATATTCCATTCGCTATATCGATTTTATCAAGCACTTTCTAGAGTTCCAAAACCGTCGTACCAAAATTCTACACTTGCTTGGCCCTCTAGTTAGAAGTCGTAGTTCATTCAATTTATCACACGGAATTATGCAAGCGCATACCATTTTGTAAGAAGTTCGTTAATCTGGCTTGAAGTTAAGACAAAATGTGCTGGTTTACATCGGGTGGCACGTTATCAGGTGTAGTGCAGCGGGTTGTGTAGTATGTCTGCAGTGCCGAGGATAGCGTGGGTTCTATTCCGCCTCGGAACATTTAATAAAAAGTTGTATTCCTTAAAAACTTGGACACATCAGATCACTTTCACCCAGCTGTGAAGTAAATAGCCATGAAAAAGTTTCTCAATCTTTGTCGTTAGGATTAGGCGTTAAACTATAGGTACCTTTCTCTTGTGCACACTTCAAGAGATTGAAAGAAACTCGGCTTTGTAGCCCTCTTTCGGCTGTGTAAAGCCAAATATTTATTTATTTTATAACCTTCTCATAAGCATTAGGATAGTATTCCTTTTAGTACCTTTCTTGTTGTCTAAATTTCTTAGAGTTTAGGACTGCTTTATTAACTTTCTCTCAAATGGGCGCCCTACTTGAAGAAACTAACCCGTTGGTCTATAAGTTAAGTTATGTTATGTGCGTTGGAATTTTTTGATAAGCATTTAGGAGTAAAAAGGATTATATTTCGAAACTAACAAAAAGCCGTCTCACTCCTTTGTTTCTCTCAGGTTTATTAAATTGTGTGTAAAGGCTGCCTTCATCGATTTAATTATCTTCTTTTTTTAAAGGATGCAATATGAAACCGTACATTATATATGTACATAAATATTTTCCTTATATGCACTGACCGAAAACGAAAAAAAAAAAAAATCGTGTAGAAATCAGGTATACATAAATGAAACCAGATTGGCACATAAGCAAGAGACAAGGCAAATGCAGACACAGACAGGTTTCGGCTCAGTTTATAAAACGAAACTGGTCAAGTCACTTGGGACAGCCAAACCGTTGGCTGATGTGAAGTTTTTGACAGTTTTGTGTTTGATGATACAAAATGGCTTTTACTTATTTTTATTCAAAAAAAACAAAAACTCTGATTCGGGCTTGTCCTGTTAGGCAGAAAAAAGAAACACACACACACATTTACGATGATAAAAGAATACATGTTTTTATTTTATTTATTTTACTACTAAGAATTTTGTATCCTAGCAATGTCTCCTTCTCGTTTGATAAGGCTACAAATAAAGGGATTTCTCAAAACGTTTGTTCTTCTATCATTCTTATTGTCGAGCAATTTCTTGCGTTCGCTAAATCTAGATGCTGCATGACAATTAAAAGATTTAGTCATGATGATGATACCTGTTTTCTTCGCCGAATACGTAAATTTTTTTTGTTTTCAATCAGTGTCGATTATTTCCAATATTTCTGAATAATTTTCGCTTTAGATCGTTTTACCATTTTCAAGGTAATCTCTGTGAATGACACGTGTCGTGGCCTTCTTTGGTGAGCGGTTACTCGGAGAAGTGTTCCATGGTCTCTGCTGTGTTGTGATCAGGTCAAAATTTATCAATGGTTAATGCTCGAAAATTGTATGTTCTTAGGTTTTTCATTGTAGGGTCTTTCGGGCAGAAGAGACTACTAACCATCTGAGAGAACTCCTGGTCAAGGAAGGAAAAAATGTATTTATCTTTTCAGACAGTCAAGCTGCACTAAAAGCTCTTGATGGTAATACGAACAATACTAAAACACTTACTGAGCTCCGCAAATCTCTGAATGAAATGGCTCAGAACCAAGGCTTCATCCTGGAACCGGTACCGGAACCGTCAATCGACATAAACCGTTTCAAATGAAGTACCGAAACCGGAACCGATACGAATTTTTTCTTGAGAACCGAAAAGCTTTCACCGTTATTAATGGAACCGATAGCACCGGAACGAAACCGAATCGTTGGTACCGGTACAGTTTCGGCTTTATTTACTTTTGCAGAGCGCATCGTAGATTTGGGCACGAGTTGGAGCTCTACATACAAGATGCTAAGATATTTGCTGGCAGAAGACATCTTCAACATTTGCTCCAGTTTTGGGGCTGCAGATAATGAGTTTCTTCTGCACCGGAAAGTGTGGGACTCACTTCGCGAAATTGTACGCATACTAGAACCAGCGGAGGTGGCCACAACTAAACTTTAACCGAAAATCTTGTTTTGGGTGATTTTTATTCCATTTGGATACACTGGATCTCTAGCAAAATATTTACTGGTTTCCATTGAGACTTTTCTCGCACTTAAGCGTTTTTAAAACCATAAAAACATTCTTAACTGGTGGTCAGAATCCTCCACAAAGTTCCCAGAATTGTATGAGATTTCAAAAGTCGGGCTTTCTGTTCCAGCTACGCAGGTTCTCTGGCGATAAATTTATAATGAATCCGCTAAGAAGTTGTATGGGCTCAACCACATTGAACGCAGTTACATATGTTACCGCGGGCAAATCACAAGAATGATATATTAGTTACATAAGACGTGGATGTTCCGGTACGTACCGGTATACCGAAATAAAAATCTGGGTACCGCAACGAAACCGAAATTAATTGAAACCCGAAATGGAACCCTTAACCGAAACATTCATTTCGGGACGTACCGGAACCGAAAATCATTTCGCGATTAAGCCCTGCTCAGCACTTTAAATACATCTTGTGTGGGTGCCTGGACACCGAACCGATGGAGATCAATTCACACCTGTGAAATCTCTAGGCTAGCTTGGCCCACTCTTTACTTCAAAAGAACCTTAACGATGAGAACGCCTCCCTACTCGTAGAACTTCTCACAGAACATGGTCTCATCGGCAGGCATGCCGCTAGACTTGGTATCAACCATAGCGACTATTGTAGAAGCTGTTGCTCAGTTGATGAAGAAGATAGCGTTCAGCATCTTCTCTGCCACTGTCCAGCGTTCAGTAGGAGACGATTCGCCATCCTTGGTCAGCCTTTTCTACCTAACATTTCAGCCGTCTCTGAAATAGAGATTGCTTTGCTACTCAAGTTTGTGCTACTTTCTAAGTGGTTCATAAGGGCCACCCTTTTACTGTATAAAAGTAAACAATTTAGGGATTATATGGTATCACAACGTGCCTTCTTTTTTGGCCTAAGTGAAGAAGCTGGACACCATAGGCGAAGAGCAAGCAGGATTTAGAAAGGGCTCGTCGTGCACGGACCACATAAGCACAGTGCGCAGCTTGATCGAGCAAATGCACCGAGTACAGATCAGACCTGCACATGGCTTTTGTGGACTTCGCCAAGGCCTTCGACAGCGTAAGCAGGGAGTGCAGATGGCACGGGTGCCGAAAAAACATATTTCCCTCATCAGAGCGACATACGACAGCGTAGAGTGCTTCACGGTGGAATGCTCTCGCAGCCTTTTCCACTCCTGAGTGGCGTTCGGCAGGGATGTAGTCTGTCGCCCATTCTGTTTATAATGGTGGTTGCAGACGTGTTCGCTACAATGCGACCTGTTTAGCGTAGTCGCTGTTGATGGAGGGACTGATCTGCATGTGGATTCGCGCCTGCAAAAGGCTAAAGGTGCCTTTGGGATGCTGTCAGCTGATTGGCGATGCTCGTCATATTCACGCTGGCTCAAAATCAGGCTCTTCAAGTCCAACGTAATGCCAGTGCTCCTATACAGTTCTTCCACTTGGAAAATTACAACTTCAATAGTGTCAAAACTCCAAACATTTGTGAACCTTTGCCTGCGACGCATATTCTGCATTTTCTGGCCTGACAGAATACGGAATTCCGAGCTACTCTGGCGAGCGAATATGGAGAGTGTCGACACAATAATACGCAGAATGAAATGAATGAAAAAAAAAACAACAACATCGCAAGAAAGGCAATGGAGTGGAACCCGTTAGACGGAGTCGGGCGGACACCAGGCAGACCCAAAGAAACTTGGAGGAGGACTGTCGGTAGAGAGACGGAACGCATCTGGAAAAGTGGTGGAGAACTCAAAGCCACAGCTAACAACAGAGTTCGCTGGAGAAGAGTAGTTGATGCCCTATGTCACACTCGGGATTGGAACTAGAAGAAGAAGAAGCTTCACCGCTTCTACCATCGCAACCTAACCTAACCTAACCTAGATTTTTAAGTGCAGTTTTTGGTTCGTAAGGCTTTTTAGCTACCATTCATTGCATTTCTATTCTTTTCGCTTGCACACACTCGCTTGATCTTAGTGATAATCACACTGAAGACGTGGAACTGAGCAGACGGCGTCAAATCAGAACTGAAGAGAAACGAAGTCGGCCGAACACATCACGAAAATCCACATCGAAAATCCACGCAAAAAATTTTGCCTGACATTCGCTTGTATGTTCTAGGGTCTACGGTTTAGTTCATGTTGTACCAATTAATTGGATAAGTATATAAAACAATATTCTGAATTTCTACATATTTGAAAACGAGAATTTAGTCTTGAGTCGATTAAGATTTAGGGCCGATTTCTCTTCTTCTGTATAGCTGCTATGTGTCAGATAAGCTAACATTTTACTCTGCTATTTGTTAGTTTATGTGACATATAGCTCTATGTAGAATATGAGAAATCGGCCCTTAGATAGTTCTAAGGTTCAGTAAATATAACTTAATCGTCTTGTGAAAGTGATATTTAAGAAAAATTTAACATTTTGCTTTTGGAATTCATTCAATAAACTTTAAAATCTAGGATCTCAAAATATAGGTAATAACCTGGGTGCCGATTTTAACACTAATTCTACATCTCTAACAGACTATAAAAATCCCTAGGCAATAGTTCCGATTTTTTTGATAGTTAGTTTTCTTTGAACTGAAATCTTGTGTTCGGAGCAGGTTCAGGCTCAATTATGATTCACAGTTGAAAATTTGTTGGAATTCGAGCCCGTATCCAATTGTAGTCCAGTGGCTACGAGCTGGCACAAAAACTGTTACCCATCGTGCAGATAGCTTTTTTAGGTCCAAATATTCTGGTTAAATGCGATGTACCCGCTCATTCTTCGACTGTTCAATAACATTCCAGGGCTTTTATCGACGATTTCCGGTGGGTCGCACAACGGATTTTAGTAATCCACTATTTAACCAAAATCAAACCTTTGCTTAGTGAGTACACGAAATTCACGAGGCTGTCTGCTTTCGATGGCCCAAAATTAAACAATAGTCTATTAACAGATGGTAGTGAACAGAAGCATTTTTACTTTTATAGTTCGTAAGTGGAAAATTAAAAAAATAGGTGATTCATGAAACTGTATTTTATCGAATTATCTATACCAGCGATGCCCAGTCGTATGCTCTTTGGGTACGTTTTGTAATTGCGACTGCACCGAACATGGGAAATCAATGATCGTATACATGCAGGGCGCGAGGCATTCAAAACGACACACATGCTAACGATTTCGTGTGTATGCGACGCGTAGAACATAAACCAGTTTTGTTCTCTTCTTTGATTGGTGTTTGCGAGCGCAAGCAAACTGACCATCAACAATTTTATTATTGGTATTGGTGCCTATCTTTGTGAGTATTGGTGAGTGCTCTGTCGTATGCTGCTTTTGGGCATGAATGATCTATACCAGAGATGGGCATGCACACATATCGACACACTTTTCACACGCATACAAGCACAATTTGCGTGCGCCCCATTCGTGTTCTATAAATAGCTTTCAATGCTTATAGCGTACGTGTGATTTTGTGCAGTGGGCCGCGGCAGAGCTCCTATGCACACGAGGCAGCGCGCTGCCTCGTGTGCATTGGAACTTCGCGACGCGCCCATCTCTGATCTATACTATAGCTTTATAACAGGTGTCGCTTGGGTCCTAAGAATTTTATGGATATTTTTCTTTGACAAAATTCTAAATAATTTCATTAACGTTATGCGAAAGTTGTAACGATCTGGAAATCGCTTTCCAATTAAAACTGGCTCAAACTGTTTCCAAATCTAGCTCCATATATCCAGCATATACAACAAATTCCACATCATGGCTCCAATTATTTATTCGGAACCGGTTTTGACTGGGAAAAATATCTAACTCCATGTTACCAACCCAAAAACCAACTTTTATGTTCATGGCTTAAATAATTTCTGAGATATGGCTTATAGCCATGCTCCCATTTGTACTTTGGCAATACTTTTGCAAACCACTTTTCAAACCAGTTTTTGGACCAAATCTGTACTCAAAATCGCAACATTTTTGCGAAAGTGAAAATGGAAGCATGGATATTTGAATCACTTTTCAACCTGTGTTACCCCACATTCGAACAGGTTCACAGACTTAGAGCATAGTCTATAATGAACCTATTCTGACTCTGAAAATTTCATGATAACGGATCAGCGACTTAGGAGCATACATAAGCTATGTCCGAACCCACTAAGGAGAGAGGTTCACAGCTATGTCTGGGGAATATTTTACTTTATGAAGTTGAAGCTTATTTTTTATGGTGGCAAATCGGAATTCCAGCTTGAAAATGGAATTCACTTAATAACCAACTTAAGCTAGATCACAACTGATTAAAAATGGATTATAAACTGTACCATAACATAATCGAAAATACTTAAAAATTTGGTAAAATAAAAACATCAGAATAATTTTTAAGACTTGAGCTTCGCTTTTCTGCTTTGTACCGATGTCTCATTTTCTATATAGCTGGGAAGATCACAAGTCGGCCGTAAAATAAAGTGTAAGTATAATTTTCTGGCGCCAATTGTTTAAAACTCCGATAACATAATATGCCGATAATTAGTTACATTGATAGTAAGTGCTGTTAAGCGCCCATTTTAAGCTGTAAAGACTAGAGAGGGGCGCGTGTTGAATTTTCTCATCGCTACACAAGACAAATAAGAATTCCTAATTTTTAATTACAGCACTCTCGAGTCTTTTAAGTAGGTGGAACAGTGTTTCTAACAAAATCATCCTCTTTCGTAGTAACTTGGTACACATTAGGATAGTAATGGGTATAAAATTAGAATTTTATTTAATTTGGCTTAAAATTGCGAAGTATTTGTAGCACTTCGATTTGAAAATCCAGTTTCTGTTCGTTGCTCATACGCTGTAAATGTGGCTTAATAGTATCAAAGAAGGCCTGATCGGGATCAGGCATAGGATTTACCGTTGGCGTAATACTAGTACTGCTGGCTATGGAGTATGGCGCTAAGGATCCAGCTCCAACTCTAGCATCACCATCGGCCTGAGTGGAGTTATCTGCCGTATAGTTGATATCCTCCGTTAGCACCGAATGTAGACTATCTGTTAAGGATGCATTTGTATTGAAGTTGTCAGTGGTAGCTTCAGGTAGCTTGCTGGGCGTTCGAGGGGCTAGCACGCGTTTCCGTTTAGCTGGTGATTTATGCAAATCGCGCTTCAACGGAGTTAGCTGCGTGTCCTTCTCCTCGTCCTCCTCCGTTTCTGCTTTGACTTCAAGCAGAAAACTGAGCTCTTTCTCGTATATGTAGGAGGCTCGGCCCAGCTCCTCACCGGATTGGCGCAAGCGATGAACACGTAAATAACTGTCCCGCGTGTTTTTCCATCGTTTAAGCAAGGTTTTAACTGAAAAAGTTGAGGAGAAAAATATTAAATACGGCACTTGTGTATGTGTTCGCGTCCAAATCTTACCAATCACCTGCTTTTCCGTACTGCTGGAAGCCTGAAAATCCTTGCATAGTTCCTCACCAATCTGCTGCCAGGCTTGGTCACGCAGCTCTCGATTGTGAAAATTCGCATGCCTTCTGTCCCAGATGAGGGAATGCTTGTTAACAGCATCAATGAAATCGTACATGGAGTAGCGCAGATTGACACCCGCTGTTTTTAGAACCTTGTGGTTGCCCATTTTATGGTTACGGCAAGGGGCCCCTCAACTTTCACCAAAACGACGCTCTTGATGATCGTAGTGGGTTTTTATACACCTTCCAATGATTATTAATGTTTTGGTATATAAGAATGTCTTATTAAAGATCTACAATTTATTTATGTTTATATTGTTGGGAAAACGCAAATAACTTAACATCAGCACAACATAACTCTGTAATTAAATAGGGCTGCCAGACTGTTTTGTTTTGAGATGCGTGCGTGAGTATGGACAATTATGTTCACTCGCGATACTTGATATGAAGCTGTTAAAAAACAAATCGTCCCTCTCTCTCCACCCCCCCCCCCCCCCCCCACCCTTTTTATACCCTTGGATGTTTGTAACGCATAGAAGGAAGCATCTCCGACCACATAAAGTATATATATATTCTTGATCAGCATAACGAGCTGAGTTTATATAGCCATGTCCGTCTGTCCGTCCGTCTGTTTCTATGCTATCTCCTCCGTCAGTTTTAAAGCTATCTTAACCAAATTTTGCACGAAGTTTTTTGGTACAAATACGCTGCACATTTGTCGGAATTGGCCGGATCGGATGAGTATAGCATATAGCTGCCATAGGAACGATCGGTCGACAAAGTAGTTTTAGTGAGAAAAACCTTTTTTGTTTTCAACGCAAACGTCCCCAAACCTTGTGTTTATAAGTTTTCTATGCTTTTTCATAATTCCACCAAGTTTGATGAAAATCGGACGACTATATAGTATAGCTGCCATACAAAAGATGTCTGAAAAAAAGTCTTAGTATGAAAAACTTTTTTTTTTTTAATGGTATCGCTCCCAAACTTGTTTCTGATCAATATTATATGCTACCACACAATTCTGCCAAGTTTGATCCAAATCGGATGACTATAGCATATAGCTGCCATAGGAACGATCGGTCAAAAAAGTAGTTCTAGTGAGAAAAACTTTTTTATTTGCAATGGTAACGTCTTTTTACTTTCGAATTATGATTATAATCAGTTTCCATACAATTTTGGGAAGTTTGGTAAAAATCGGATGAATATATCGTATAGCTGCCATAAAACAAACTGGCAAGCAAATGGTCAAAGTAATGGCGCCATCTATAGCCGAGTTTGGGAAATAACTCAGCTAAGAATGTTCGACGAAACTCATTTAAAACCTTAATTTTATAAATTATACAACCTACAAGGGTATATAAACTTCGGTCGAGCCGAAGTTAGCTTTCCTCTATTTTTTTTTAGAAAAATTGCCCTGAAATTTAGAACACAATTTCTATTTTTTTTAGAAAATTTTCTTAAAATTAGGGCGACTTGCCTTTACCCCTTTTTTAAGGGCGATTTTCAAAAAATTAGGGTGAAAATGTTACTTTTTAGGGCGAGTTGTTTCTTAAGTGCATCATGATTCCACATCATTCGGGGTCACTGTCAAGTATGTTCATATGTTTGTACTTATGCTTCTATAATATATGCGATACAACTTGCTTGTTGAGTTTTATTAAATAAAATGCAGGTAAATTGGCTTCCAATGTATCGGATTCTCTGATATAAGCATAAGCTATGAGTATAATCCAGCGATGTCCAAAATTTGAAAAGGCAGCCACGCGTGGTTAGCAAGCCAAATTCTGCCGGCGTCGCAGCCGACACATATATAGAGAGAGAGAGAATATGTGTATTCTATAAATAGCACGCTCGGCGGCTGGCTCTCTTACGATGAGCGTGTTCGGCTTTGTGTTCTCTCACAAGACATTTGTTCGTTTGTTTGTTGCTCATGTGGAAATGTCAACATGCTTACTTCGTGTTTCGTAGCTACGCACACATATGCAATGCTTGCTTGTGTGAGTTTGGACCCCACTGGTATAATCTAACTATATATTCCCTTTTAATCTCAAATTCAAACGCCTTTTATTGTTATGAAAATATGTTTTTAATAGTTTTCCTTTTTTTTTTTTATTAAACATATACAAAGTCAGCTGATTAATTGTAGCGAAATGATGACCGAGTAATACGTGTTTTTGTGTTAAATTAGAAGAGACAAATGCAAGTGAGCGTGTTGTGTGTGTGTGTTTGTGGTTGATGATTAATAGAGTTATTGTTGTGTTCTAAGAGTGTTTCTGATTTGAATTATTTTACATGGGCCTGCCCATGCCGCGACCCATACCCATACCGCCACCGGCCATAGGAGCCTCGCCGGCCTTGGGACTTTTTATTGTCTCATCGACGGACAGAATCATGCAAGCAGCTTCAGCAGCAGCACTCAAGGCATTAATCTTAATAATTGAAGGCTCCCAGACGCACTGATCATAATTGTCCGAGATGTCTTCCTTAGTGATATCCACACCAAACCATTGGCCACCTGAAAAAAGAAAATTTAATCATGAGTAAATTTTCTAGTCACGAAACACTGCCATCTCGATTTCTATTTAGATGGCAACTCTTTGCAATGCCCGCGCGCACACAAAAATCTACTAATGTGCGAAAGAGTACACACTACAGCACACAGTCAGTCAGCGAAAGAGTAAAAACACGCGTTAGCTGGGCAACAAATATTTTTATTTTTGTTATTTAAACGATAAATAAATTCAAGTAAAAGAGATATAACATGTCAACAGCGGGTCGCAAACGCAAGCAGCTACTACAGCCGCGTCAGATTGATCACAGGTCGCCGGTGAAGCGCAGCGCGGGGCAGGAGTCTGTTGGTGCTGGCCTGAAGTCTTTGGCTGACTATGACTTGTGTACAGAGATTAAGCCGGATTTGACGGAACAACAATTGCCAATGGTAGCTAGACCTGTGGCCACACCCAAGCCCAAACTGGACCTGCAGCAGGAAAGTGATTCGGATGAGGAGGGTTACGAAGAGCTCAACCAGTCACAGGACCAGAGCGATGTGTTTTGTCCAGGTGAGAAATTAGCGAATTTAAAACGAACAAATTCCATTAATGATTGATCAATTTGCAGTGGAGGAGGATCCGTATGATCCCGATTGGAGTGACGAGCAGCTCCACGCCCGCTCAATTTTTACATTCAACCTAAACCAAACGGGTTTGAAGGCAGGCAAAACTTCGACGGCGGGTCCTCTCCACTATTTCCATCAAATGCTGGGACAGCGACAAAAGTTCTTTGGGCTGCTTGCCCAAAGCTGCAATCAGCGTTTAAAGGTTAAGAATGCCCCACCCTTCACAGAAGAGGAAATGGAAATTTTTGTGGGATTAACCCTCGTCATGAGTGAACTGAAACTCTGGGACCTTTCGGATTATTGGAATAGTCATTACTATCCTGGTTTTAAGGGTTTCCAAGAGAAAATGAGTTTTGAGAGATTTCAACAGCTGATGCATTGCCTCAATTTTGATTTACTAGGCCCAGAAGATGATCTCGGAGTAGGAGATGCGGGCCCACTTTGTCATTACTTCAATGATCGGATGGCAGAGCTGTATGTTTGTGGGCAGCAATTGATCTTGAATGATCCTCTCATTTTGTGGAAGGGTAAAATAAGCCATCTTCAGGAATTGCCCGAGAAGTTTCGTTTGAATTCGTTGATGCTTCACTTGCTGACCGAGCAAAATGGTTTGATATTCAAAATTCTGCCCGAAATTGTGCTTCGGTCTCAGGCGAATTCATGGATACGCAATTCCCGGCAGCTGGTAGAGCATCGTAATAAGTTGGCCTTAAATCTAATAGAAGACAAACAGGAGGGTCGTACGGTATATGTATCCAAGTTCTATGGCAGCTTTGGTCTGGCCCAGGAGCTCGCCAAAATGCAAATGTACTGTACTGGTCTGCTGGACAGGAATCGATATGGCAACAGCAAGACTTTGGTGCATCAAGAACTGACCCCCAATAGCATAGCCACACTCTATGCCCAGCCCTTGATGATGGCCAAGTGGCGTCGCCGTCAGAAATCCATGTATTTCTTTAGCTCTGACTGTTTGGCCATTTATGCCAAAGAGATGTCCATGCAGAAGACCAATGCCAGACCCAAGCTCTTGCAAGAGCTCGATTGGCAGCTGGGTGCTAACCAACAGAGCAAACAACATTTGATAAACTATCAACCCAGTTGGAGTTCACTGCAGTGGGATAAGAAATTGGCCATCTATTTGATCAATCTGATGTTGTACAATTCTTATCTTTTGTACATATCACAAGGCTGCAGTGTATCATTGCACGTAAAACCAGCCAAAAGTTATAAGGATTTTCGTATGACTGTCATCAAGTCGCTGCTCAAGGAGGAGTTGGTAATCGAATCAGTCGCACCAACACCAGAGGAACGAAAGCAAACTCAAACAAAACCTACCGCCGCCGCTGCTGCTGCTCCACCAGAGGTGAAACATCAAATGAAACCCATTGAGCAGAAGGGCAAACCAGCGCGTAAGAATTGTCGCCATTGTCACAAGGCTGGCATGTTGCAGTTTACCAAATTTATGTGCAACTCTTGCCCAGATAAGCCGGGACTGTGCCCGAAACCCTGCTTTCAGCTTTGGCATGAACAGCAGCAGCAGCCATTTATAAAGTAACACAAAATGCAAATCTTACGATTTGTTTCAACAAATTACTGAAGGAATCGATAAGAAATAGAATACAATTTGAAGCCTAATACTACTGAGGGCGTTTGAGTTTTCCTTTCGTCACAGTATTTCACATAAATAGAAACACTTTCGAACAGCACATGAGCATCAAAGCAAAGCCAAGGTGTTTCTAATTATATGAAATAGTGTGACGAAAGGAAAATTCGAACGCCCTTATAGAACTAGGATTATTATGTATATATTTAAGAGAACAAAAGAGTAAATTAAGAAGGGTTTCCAGTTGGAATTGAAAAAGTAACTTGTAACTTTTCATTTACATTTTTGATTTGAAACTAATAAATGAAGAAATATGCTGAATCTAGTCCAAACACTTGTGTACAGTGCTGCCACCAAAGATTGCAAATAAGAGTTATGGGCTTTAAAAAAATCAGAGCCAAATAAGTGTCCTAGATATTGTTGGAGACACCCCATGTTCGAATTTTGAGTAACCAATCCAAAAACAGCATTAACTTTTATTTTCAATTTTTAAAATAAAAACTGATTTAAAATATCTTTTGCACCAAGCGGTGCATTACAAAAGTAGTCATATATCTATGATCTGTGTTTCAATACCGTTCCATTGATATATATCATGTCCTTGAAGGATCAATATTAAGGATATTAAATAATAAATAATGTTGATTACTAAATATATGTCGAATATCCATCTATAGTATCCACAAAAATGTTGAAAATATGACGTTTTTCCCCAATTTCGAGGGCATAATAGTAAAATGGGCCATTTATACTTTTACACGAAAACCGAAGTTTGTTTCGGAACAGGGCCGATTATCGTTTTTTTGAGCATGTCGTATTATTATAAGAATAACGTGTATAACTTTGTAGGCTGTTGCTGACTGTGGAGATGAGATGTCAAAGTACACACCTGATCATATTAATAGGTACACACCGGAATTTTTTAATTATAGATGGATTTTTCGTACTTTTAGTGTTGACAACTTTATAATTTTTGGTTTTTTGTTGTTGTCAATGTCTGGCCACACTGTGACAAAGAGTTGCCTGATTCATACACACATTTCGCCTGATCATAATAATAGGTACAGTCTCCGTTTCTCACAAGTATCAAGTGAATAATTTTGTAATCAGTGATCTTTTGGTAAATTAAGTATAGCTCCTGTCAATACAGAGAATTAAATAATTATTTTTTCAGAAAAAATGCGTCGAAATTCTCATTGTACTAAAGAAGAAGCTCGATTGGTTCTTAGTCTGAGAAAAGAAGGCAAATCTTTACGAGCCATCGCCAAATTAATGAACAGGTCTCATAATTTTGTTAAAAATGCATTAGAAAGAAAACCAAGACAGGAAACCCGTGGAAGGCCACAAAAAACAACAGAAACCCTTGATCACTACATTGTAACTTTGAGCAAAAAGGACCCATTTAAGTCATCGAAGGCTATTGCAGCCGAAATTGGGAATTCAGTTAGTGCTCCAACTATCCGAAGACGACTACAAGATGCCAACCTACGAGGAAGAATTGCCAGAAAAGTCCCACTTATGCGCAAAAAAAATATATCACCACGAGGCAAACTTTTGCAAGGGACCACAAAGACTGGGTAGGATGCACCGGGGAGAAAAAATGGAGAAACTTATTATGGAGCGATGAAACCAAGATTAATTTGTTTGGGAATGACTGTGAAAGGAATGTTCGACGCCCTAATGGAAAGGAATTCCATCCACGGTTTACAAAAAAAAACAGTCAAACATGGAGGTTGCAATATAATGGTATGGGGTTGCTTTTCCTGGTACGGCGTAGGTCCAATTTATCAGACTACGAACTACAAATCCGTATTGGAAACAGTTATGGTACCGTATGCTGAGGAATATATGCCATTAAGTTGGGTATTTCAGCAAGATAATGATCCTAAACACACATCAAGGCTGTTATCTTAATTTTTCGAGGACCAAAAAGTTGACGTTCTGAAGTGGCCAAGCCAAACCCCCGACCTTAACCCCATTGAAAACTTGTGGGGAGACTTAAAAAAGAAATTGGCAAAGCATTCATTTTCAAATAAACAAAAATTATGGGAAGGTGTCCAAAAACTGTGGTATGAGACACCAGTAGCGACCCCTGCCAGGCTCTTATTAAAAGTATGCCAAAAAGAATAGCAGTAGTGGCCAAAAATAGAGGTGGATACACTGGATACTAAGTTAGGAAATACTAATTTACGTAAAAAAAGAACACAAAATGGAAATTAAAATTTTTTTTCTTACCAGTACATGAAGTGTACCTATTATTATGATCACACTGAAAACGTATCTGAAACACAAAATGATCTCTTTTATGTTATATTTTTATTCTATGTTACAATTAAGTTTATTTTATTAAAAACAAATAGTTTAAGAACCAATGAGAACATATTTTAAGTTTGAAACAATGAATAAAACTGTTTTCTGTTACCTTAAAGTCAGAGTTGATGTGTGTACCTATTAATATGATCAGGTGTGTTAAGTGCACCTATAGGCTGATTGAAGTCTGATTAATTTAGTTTGAAATTGCCTATCAAATAGGGAGACTTCCAATATTTCGTTCATTTCGTCTAAGCATTCTCATTCCATTAGAGTGTAGATCGCGATGGGTCGTAGTCGGGACTTAGTTGTTCGAATTTTTTTTAGTTTAGACTCGGAAAAACAGATTTCAAAGTGTAAACTTTGTGACCGTTCTTTTAAAGGGAAGAAAACAAAATTTGGAGTGGCTTTTACGCAAGTTGAAGTAAAAGACATTTGTGTGCAATTGGTCACTAATGAGAAGATGCCATTCACCCTTTTGGACTCGGCGCCCTTCAAGAAGTTGATGGAGAAAATTTTTCGCGGATTAGAAATGAACCCCATTACATCCCGCAATGTTATGCCACACAGGCTTACCTCAGCCGCTCGTCGATGTACCTACACGGTGGAACTCAACATACAATATGTTGAAAAATGTGTGTGTGCTTAAGGAGTTTTCAGAAGAGCACTTGAATGTCAATTTGCAGTTGACGAATTCGCCAGAAATCACTTAACACACCTAATGCTTCGAAGCAATGCAATTACTTATCGTAAACAAAATGGTAAGTTTTTTCAAAAACCCTAATAAACATAAAGATCCTAAAATGTATTTTAATTGTTAGCAGAATGGCGCACCGCAGAAGGATCCCGTTTCATCGCAAGTATCGCATCATTCGACGAGTCAAGTTGACATTACTTCACAAAGCCTTCTTAACGAGTTTCTTAATTCAATTGAGCAGTGTTCTGGGGATGGGAAGACAGATGAGGATGATCCTGAAATCAACCTAACAATAACCGAAATAAGCGCATACTCTCCCAATCCAATTGAAATAAGTGAGAACACTATGAAGTATTGGGAGGACAAAATGGTGCATTCTTAATGCTGCATCAGCTGCTCAAATCACAATAAGGCCCACAGCCAATTTACATAGTCTCCACAAGTGTGCTGTTAAGCGTAACATTCACTGTTAAGGGTGACATTCAAAAAATATCTCCGTACTTGGAAAAAGTTCAAGTGGCGAAGTTGTAACTTCTGCTTCTTCTTCCCTCAATTTTCGTATGAAACTTCTCGTTGCTTCGGATGTCCGTATGGGGCTTAATAATTGAACCATTAGATACGTAAATACCGATCAAAATGCAATCCTAGCAATAAAGATTATTTTAAATAAGTATGAGAAAAAAGCTCTTTTGAAGTCACATTATTTAGTTTATTTTGTTATACCAAATTCAGTATAGAATGGCTGGACAAGTCTGCAGGGATGAAAAATGAAAATAGTCGACCATTTTGTGTTACTTGTGAAAAGTTTGTTTTCAATCATTTAACAACCTTCAACGGCACGACGAACAGGAAACACAAAAAACAGAAAAATTAAACAAACAAAATTTGTAATAGTGAAAAACCAAATCTTATTGAACAAGTTCGTAACGCCGAGTATGCACTCATTATATTTCTTGTTATACACCATCTGTTATTCTTATTAACGACTACTTGGACAATTTGTTACGAGTTTGCTGTCCAGATTCTCAAATCGCGAAAGAAATAAATTTCCTTTACAAAATTAAGATAACAATCTATATAATTTCAAATGCCCTTTTCATTATTTTCATTTATGCTCAAAAACTTCCAACTGATATTAAAAATCTTTGTCGAAATATCCACACATACTTTGCCTGGAGCCCAAAAAGAGTCCCTGAATATAAGAGTTCTTTGACTTACGCAACTGAACGACAGCAGGAGCAAAATTAAAATCATAAAGCGGAGTCTACTGCTGTTGTTTCTATATGCGCAGTATCTATAATCCCTCAAATTTTCATAAAGATCAGAGTTAAAAAATGTTGAATACTTTTTGGCTTCCCCCCCCCCCTCAGAAACTCAGGTACGCTATCATAATTTCCTCCCCTGAGTAACGGGTATATCAAAGTCGGTTGTATACTCTGTACCGACGGAACACAGAGTATATTAAGTTTGTGCAAAAGTATGTAACATGGAGAAGGAATCACTTCCGACCCTATTAAGTATAACAGCAGAGTCGATATAGCCATCTCCGTCCGTCTGTTTGTCAGTATGAACGAAGAGATCTCAGAGATGGTAAGAGATAGAGGTTTACCGTGTATGGGGCAGGCAGATCAAGTTTATTTTGAATTTATGCCACGCCTCCTTCCGCCCACGCAATTTGGAAAAACGTCATATCTTCCACAGTTTTGTAGATAGTTGGTTTGTACGCATATTAAGTAATCAGTATTATATGTCGATTTGCTGAAGGAATGATAAAGATCTGATAAACGATAGGGGACCGGCCCCGGCCGCAATGGCGATGGGCAGCACTTCACACTAAGACTTTTTTTGCCACTTTGTGTGGCTTCTAACTTGAATTGATCACATACATATATACAAACTTTGGGGGTACAGAGCAGGGCTGTAAAAGAATGATTCATTTTTATTTTTAATTCACAATGAATTAACAAATATTTGAATTAATTCAATTTTTCCAAAATCAGAATTGAATTGATTTTGATTTAATTCACTTACAAAAAAAAGCGAATTGAATTGATTTTGTTTCAATTCAAGTGAATTAGAAAATTTGTATGTTCATTCATTTGATTTAAAACTAAATTGACTTAACTCTGCTACTTCACTCATTTTGTCAAGGTGTAGACAATTAAATATCAAGGCGAAAAATATAGTTTTAATATAAAACAGTGCAAAATGTATGAGCTAAAGGGAGGTATGGTTATGTTATGGGCCATCCACCTCTAAGAGTTGCAAAACTAAACAGGTTGAGAATGAAGGCGCTATACGTACCAGAAATCTGCTGCTTAAAACCTATTTTACAGTAAGCAATAAGGTATGAATGTGTGGCGTACGCAGGGTTAAGCACCCCCGAATATATTTTATAACCTTAATTCAATATCTAAATAGACTAATGAATCAGAATTGAAAGCACCGGATGCAAAATTGAAGATTTCATCGAAATTCAACATTTGTGGAAAGGTGTTGTCCGGAACGATAAGCGTTACTTCCAATTTTCGTCGCCATTTACGAACGCAACATAATGACAAATACAAGGAGTACGAGGCTATAAGACAGGAAGCGAAATTAGCACCAACAAAACAAAGCCATTTTGATAAACTTGTGTTTTTTTTTAAATTAAATACACCACCGCCATCGTCAGGTGCTGTAGAGAGGCTGTTTTCCTACGCTTCAATTTTGAACGTATCTAAACGTGGATGTCTTGAATTGAAACAAAATCAATTCAATTCTTTTTTTTTTGTAAGTGAATTAAATCAAAATCAATTCAATTCTGATTTTGCAAAAAAATTGAATTAATTCAAAATATGTAAATTCGATGCCTGAATGATTCTCAGGAATGATTCAAAATTGAATCATTCGTTTACAGCCCTGGTACAGAGTATGTTATAGTCGGGCTTGACCGATTTTCTTTCTTGTTTATTAAAAGTTTTTGATTAAAAAGTGAAGGGGCTGACAAATAGGCAAAATGCAGCAGTGGGAACAGCAACAAAGGATTAAAATTAGTTCGAATGATTGCTAATTGTTACCATGCCTTGGGGTTAGTTGACGAGCAAGTGAACAGCTGATAAACTGAAGAACTGATAAACTGAACAACCGAACAACTGAATAACTGAACTAATAAACAACTGACCAAATGAACAACTAAGCAACTGATCAATTTGAGGGAGTTGAAAAAACACTTTGAAAAAAAGGAACAAGTCAACAAGTTCAGTGAAATGAACAACATTTATCCGACACTAGTAGTACTCCAAACCGAGCGGAAAGACTCTGAGCATAATTTCAGCTCCATAGCTTCAAATCTGAGCAACTAGTTCGCTTAGAAACAGACAGACAGACGGACGTACAAAGCTCATTCGACTCAGCTCGTCATGGATATGATTCCTTCAATGAGATGGGCAATGCATAGCCTGCTTGGCCCTCGACGCCTGACCTGTTATTTCGCCTAAAAAGCAATGCGCAATGAAATAATCGTCGGACTCAGCGTGCCAACACCAAAATACAAGCACCGCTAGTCTGCGACGTTCCCCAACAACAACTGTGTGTGTTTATATTTAATCAAATATTCTTTTTCTGTAGAAAGCTATAAACCCGCAAGTCAAGTTCGGAGCGCTCCAAATTCTGTCTGAAAAGAGCCGAGCTTAAGAGCGTTTTTGGAGTAAACACATAAATTTTAGGGTTTTCGGTGCTCTCTAAGTACGGGCTCATAAAAAGCAATTATGTCTAAGCATTTTCGGAAAAATTCAATCATTTCCGACTCTTAAAAAATTGTTAGAAAATCTAGTCCTTTCTACCAAAGTACCTCCCCGCCAATGTTTTATAACAGGAAACGGGAACACAACATGCTAAGCACAGACAAGCACTGATACAAACTGGCCGTTATTTTTATCAATCTCACTTACCTTGGGCGTGCTTCTGGCGCAGCTTGTTGAGAATGTTAGTGGCATCGAAACCGGCATTGTCGCACAGTTGACGCGGAATAATCTCCAAACCCTTGGCAATGGCTGCAATCAGCAGCTGCTCCTTGCCGGCAATGGTGCGTGAATAGTCGCGCAACAGTTTGGACAATTCCATTTCGATGGCTCCGCCACCGGCCACCACCGAATCATGTTGAATGGTTCGTCGCACAATCATGATGGCATCGTGCAGTGAACGTTCCGTCTCCTCCAAGAACTGTTCGGCACCGCCGCGCAATATCAAAGTGCTGGTCTTGGCATTGGGGCAGCCTGTGTGTGGTACAAACCCAACAGAAATTAATTTGAAATTAGTTTATAATATTCCCCACTTACCTTGGAAGAGATTGAAACGCTCGCCGCCCACCTGACGCTCCTCGAAATGCTCGCACAGACCCAAAACACTTGCATTGATGTCATTGGCAGTGGTCATGACAGCACCACCGCACGCCTTCATCGTACGCTTGAGATCCTCCTCGGGCACGCGGCCGGCACAGAAAATGTCACGATCCGCGAAATACTGTGTAGCCACATCACCAATGGGCAATTTTGAGAGCACCACATTCGCCCCTGACTCATGGATTTTGGCCAATTTGTTGTAGAGGATCTGCCATTCGGCATCCACCACCTTCTGGTACTCTTTGACATTGTTCACACGGATTTCGGCATTGTCGCGCTCTGCCTTCAACTCCAATTCGATGTTGAGCATAGCGATGTTGCATTTATCATAGGATTTAGGTGCCATTTCGAAACCGGCATAGGAGAAGGTCTTCTTGAAGGCCACACCCGACACTAGCTGCGATTCCTCTAGAGAACCACCTGTGACCTTCTTGATGCCAATCATATTGAGGGGCAGCAACTCATCGAGGGAAAGCACAGCTTCGACCACAATTCTGGAGAAGAAGTCCCTCTGCTGATGAATCAACTTGGAGGACATGGCCGTGGCGGCGCATTTCTCCAGCAAAGCGCGTTGCTCTTCCTTTGATTGTTTCTCAATGTGCACAGCTATTTCATTGATTTTGTCCATGCAGAGTTGAAGAGCCTTACGAATTGCCTTGATCACCACGCGAGGATGGACGCCCTCCTCCACAAAAGGCTTGACCTGCTTCAGGAACTCACCGGCCAGCAATACCACGGAAGTGGTGCCATCGCCCACCTAATGGGAGAATAATACTAAAGTCACGTGCCTGGAAATGGCAAGGCTTTGCCCTTACCTCGGCATCTTGTGACTTGGCAATGTCTACCAAAGTTTTCGCAGCAGGATGTACAATCTCCAAGAGCTTCATAATGGTGGCTCCGTCATTGGAGATGGTAGCCTTGCCATGAGCATCCACAATCAGCTTGTCCATGCCCCGAGGACCAAGAGTGGTGCGCACGGCATCCACAATCGATTGGCACGCATTGATGTTGGACACCAGCTGTGGCTTGCCCTGCGACGTGTCTGTTCCCTCCTTGAGGAGCACAATTTGGGGTTGCTAAAATGGGGAAAAGAAAACTTATTAGTCAGCGACAGATGTGCGGCTTTTGCGAGAAGCTTCTTTGCAGGTTATGTTTATGTTCGCATGCTGACTAGTAGCAAATCGCTCCAAAGGGATAACGATGCCTTGGTATAATAATTTACACACCAACTTACCATATTTATGTGATGGTATTTGCCGTTGGCACTTTAATATGGTTTAAAACAATAAATTTGCTCACAGACAGCGACGGCGACTTTTGGTTTTCCGTTCTCACGTTTTCTGCGGCGATGAGTAAGCAGGGCGATAAAACCCTAATGAAATCACAGTTGGTCACACTTGAACGTGAGTAATCGATACGTGACTTAACTATCGATTGTTTAGCAGGAGGCGCCACTTTTAAACGCTCGTGACAATTGTTCTGCTAACTTATGAAACCTAAGGTATTGGTTCAACCCTTGGTTCATAACATCTGAAATCTTTGAAAAATGTTTGCCTCTATTTTTCGCGAATCCAGCTCGGACTTATATTTGTAGAAAAGTACGCATTTACTTTACCACACAATTTGATATGTCTATCAACAGCTATTTCACTATTTCTTTATTATCTAACAATTTTTCCTTTAAAAAATAAATGGTTAGCACTTTTGCTTTTAAAGATTTTTCTATTTTGATTTTAAATTCTTTTATTTTATACTTTTGAAATTTAAAACATTTAGTTTTGATAATAAAAATTTAATCATTATAAAAACAACATAAATTAGTGGTTTTCTGAAAGTGATTTGCTTTCGTTTTGATTTCGCGATGCAGCTGTTCACAGCTGCTCTATACAAAATGAGCAGTGTGCCCAGAAAATGTATGGAAAATACTAATACTACTCATACTAATTGATTTCACGAAATCAGCTTTGAGGCTGATTTAGATTCGATATTCGATTTACAGGGTGATTCATTAAGGCCAAATTTCTCAAAAGTGGCGGTTAGGTACCGGCCGGTCAAATTTGCCGGCCGGAATTACCAGAGGTTGTCTTTTGGTTTTCTCAGCGAAACTTACCGGCAGGTTCACCCGATAGCGATTAGTTTCTATCGCTGCAAAAGTGTGACCTGACACTGTCGACGAAACAGCTGTTTATTTTGGCATTTTTAATGCTATTGTTGTCGCTGGTTATTATTTGGCAAAATAGTTAAATAAAATAAAAGAAAGTTCCATATCGCCGCGCCTGTGTCTTCTTGTCTTACCGCCTGAATCTTCCATTTCCATTATTTTCCAAATTTGTTTATTTATAAACATTTTGTTTTGGCAATTGACAAAGTAAACAATACAAATTTTGGGCACAGCTGTTTGTCGATCGATAAAAATATCGATAATTCTATCGAAACTTGCCGGCAGGTTAAAATTTGACCCCATCATGAGGCGGTTAACTTTGCCGCTCGGTTCTCGCCAAAGACAGCATGAGACACGCGAATTCGGCTAACCTGCCGGTAAGTTTGACTAACCGGACATTGAGAAATTGGGCCTAAGAGGTTTTTTTTTCAATATTCTTTTTTCATGTGTTGGTTTTAGCAACCTGATATTTATAAATCCAAATGTTTGGTTACGCCGGCTCAAGGTCATACGTCCCATCCAAATGAATGAAAAACGGTGGGATTTAAATATGTTTCCCAATATATTTCGGGCCCTCATCGGGGTCCGTTTTAAGGGTGCTAACAAACAACATTGATACAATTAACAAGCTTTTTTGTCGAATTTTTAACAACCGTAAAACCTATACGTGACAAGAAACAAGTGCTCGTCACGGAGTTTGATGTAAAACTAATTAAACCTAATGTTTGTTTTGGTCAAGTAAGTGTCTGTATATGTGCGCGCAATTCTCTGTATCCGTTTTAAAGTTTAGCCTAATGTTTGTTGGTATGTTGATTATGTGTAGCATCTCCAGAGTGAATCGCTTGTTGTAGTTACGCTCTTGCTGTAGAATGCTCGTGGCATCAATATCGGGAGAGTGACCACTCTCAGCAACAGTGGGCCGCAAGTGCTGTTTTTTGTGTGTTGATCTCGTTTCGTTTCTTTATATCTGACTTGTGTCCAGAAAGTCTTGTCTTAAGTTTTGATTATGTCGTCCCAACATATATTTTATTACATATATTAGGTATATTAGATTATTTTTGTCCAACTTTGCAACCTTACTCTTCATATTGTTGAACAGTGCAGCTATGGTGAATGTTGGTTTGTGAGCTATAGTGATTTGTTTCCTGTCATATAAGTCAGCTTTGGCGAGTCTTTCGGAGTAATGTGGAATATATTTGACGGATCTATAAGTTTTGATCTGTTCAGCACTTGATTTTTTGGTTTCTTTTCCAATTTCTTTGATGATCGTCTTTATGATATTGTGAGGAAAATCATTCTTTGTCAGTAGATTTTTAATTACGCCTAAATTGTCATTGTGAAAAATTTGGTCACTGGTATCTATTACACAGTACAACACTAAAAAAAACCCTTTCATGAGACCCTTAAATTATGATGAAACGGACCTCTGTAAGTATCACCTCATACCCAGTTTTTCAAATAAAGCCTCGGTTGGCGTTTTATGGGTACTTTTGTACCTGCAACACACAACGACAACAATTTTAACTTAGTTTTTAAGGGTTTAAGATAAAAATCTGAAAAATTCAGCAAATGTGGACAGGGTCATGGGAAACGCCATACAAAAAGTTCACTTCAATCGTACAATTGGGTAAGGTACCTCCAGAAGGAGTTAAACCTTAAATCTTGAATATCTTTAAAAGTGCACCGTAGATTTTTATTAAACTCAATATTTCTGATGTTGTCCCCCATGATGTCCCTCAAAGATGGTATTCGACAGCCAAAAAACCGCGAATTGGAGTACCATTTTTATATTCACCTACGAACCACTCCATATGGACTATGAGCTAGACGTAAAAATAGACCGAACTGTGTTTTCAGATTCACAAAGGAAGCTTTGGTTCGCGGTCTATAGCCAAATTTTTACCAGCAATTGCCCACCTGGGTATGAGGTGATGTTTACAGAGGTCCCTTTCAGCATAAATTTAAGGGTCTCATGTCGGGTTTTAAAAAAAGTTGAATTTTGTCGAACTGTGTTATTCGCTTGGCAAGGTTTTTAGCTGTATTTATAATCATGTTTTTCGGATGTTTTGAGTAATAATTTATAATTCGTCCTGAGGCTGTGGGTTTTTGGTACCAGTTGACCTTTAACTTATTATTAATTCTGGGCACTGCTGCGTCTAAAAATGGTAGTTTGTTGTCAGCTTCTAATTCTAAGGTAAATTGTATATCCTTGTGGTAAGAATTTAGCACTTGTAGAGTGGTTTGGATGTCCTCTTCTCTGACTATCGCAAAGAGATCGTCAACATATTTGGTTAAAAGTCTGGTGGTCTTAACCTTTTTAAGGACTTCTTCCATGATGATGTCCGCTATTATTGGTAAGGCTGGAGATCCCATGGGGAGACCTTTCAACTGAATATACAATTCCTCCTCAAACTTGAAGTATCTGTTCTCATTGATACAAAAGTTTAACGCTTCCAAAAACAGTTTTTTGGGCATATTTGTGTGGTTCTTGGTTATATCCCATTTGTCACGAATTACGTCAATTGCCAGGTCAGTAGGGATGCTAGGGAATAGTGATTTTTTCAGATATCACGCGTGTCATCTTATTTTTGTTAAAGATTATTTGACATTTGATTGATGATTTATCATGGAAAGACTTATACCACAGCGACGTTTCCAGATTATCGACCTTCCGAGAATACTACCATCGACAAATTTGAGTCTCAGTGTAGGTTATTGGATAATACGCGACCACATCCAGCCCGTAGTGAGGAGAATATTGCGATTGCAGCGAAGAGTGTGGTTGCAGGCCTTGACCTATCGATTCGCAGCCGATCTCAACATATGGTTTTATCGTATTCGACAACTTGGCGAATTTTACGCAAGGATTTTGGTTTAAAAGCTGACAAAATCTAACTCGTTCAAGAATTGAAGCCGCCAGACTTGAATTTACGTTTGAGTTTCAGTCAAGGGGCTATGGAAAACCCCAATGAAGATTCGCTGTTTTCGCGCTATGTTTTGTTTAGTGACGAGGCACATTTCTGGCTAAATGGATACGTCAACAAACCAAATTGTAGCATTTGGGCTTATGAGCAGCCCGAAGAGACTCTCGAACTATCTTTACATCCACAAAAGTTCAATATTTGGTGTGGTTTATGGGCTGCTGGAATTATCGGTCCGTATTTCTTTAAAAAGGAGGCCGGACAGAACATAACCGTCAATGGCGAGCGCTACCGCACCATGATAAATGGCTTTTTGTTACCTGAAATTGAAGCCCTTGATGTCGACGACATTTGGTTTCAGAAAGACGGTGCTACGGCACACACAGCGCGCGAGAGAATGGCTGAATTGAGAAATCATTTCGGGAAGCAGCTTAGTTCGCGTTTTGCACTTGCCAACTGGCCGCCTAGATCATGTGATTTCACATCAGTAGACTCTTTCCTGTGGGGTTACGTGAAGTCAAAAGTCTTTGCCTTGGATGCCAACATTAATCGCCTAATTCGCGAGATACCCCTAGCATTGCTGGAAAAAGTGATCCATAATTGAACCATCCGAGTGGACCTTTTACGGCGTATTCGCGTTCAACATTTGAATGAAATTATCTTTAAAAAGTAAATATTCGAGATAGTTCTTTCAGCCCATAATAAAGATTCCACCATCCAATTCCATTTTTTGTGTTTTATGTGTAACATAAGAAAAAACTTCTTAATGGACCGCCCTTTATATTAAGAAATTCCGGTCCATGGACCAGAAACCTTTTGCGAGGTTTAACAAGCAAGAGCTTTTTGAAAAACTTTTCGAATTTTTCCTTTGAAAAATTCTACAACATTCTACACGAAAACCGCAGCTCACGACATTTGTCTATCGCTAACTTACCGTTACATCCAATCGATAGACATATGTGGCTGTTGTGACGTATGCATTGATCCCACAGCAAGCGGCATTTTTCGAATTGCTTCCAACTTCAAATATAGATTTTTGCTCTTTCTGCTATTTATAAAAATTTTGGCGATGTTCCACACACAATGCAGCACACACTCGTGTCGCGCGTTATTCCATTTAAGAATATGTTGCGTGTTGTTGTTACTCAGTTTAGTTCCGATCGCTCAACTCGAGTGAGTTGTACCTAAGTACAAGAATAGGGAATACTTAAATGGAAATAAATCTAAAATCAAATTCGGTAATGAGGAATTGGATGTTTAGCAAGTGATCTTCTGATCAACAATAATGAAAGGAGATGACGATTACGAAACCAGGCAAAGAGTTGGACACATGGAGCATATAAGAGTAAGTCTCTCTATTCCTCCCCATTTGTTTGACAAATGGTAAATCTCTCAAAGTGTTCCATTTGGATCCATCATAAATTCTATTTGTGTACATTTGAAAAGTTTCGGCTGTTTGTTATGAAAATAACAACAATTGCCCCTTCCGGCTTTCGGGTCAACAATTTCTTTTGTGGCAAAGCTTTCTTCCACCCCCTCCCACACACACACACACACACACACACACACTCAACCCAAACTGCAACAATGAATGCCAAAGCTTTTCACTTTAATTAAATCGAAGAAATATATGAACAAGCTTTGGCCAAAGCTTCGGCCATCTAGTTAGTCAATCGGTGTCCGGCCGAAACGAAAGATCTCCGCTATATAACTCTAAGCAAACGAAAATTTTCTAACTAGAATAGAATTTTTAGTTTTTTTTTCAATAAATTAATTGATTAACGAAAAAATACTCGATTTCATTTGAATAAAAATTGTAACAAATTCAATTCATTGAACTGTTTTGTGCGTGAAAATAGAATACGAACCGCGCAAAAAATTGCCATATTGACGTCATTGCCTACACTGCAAGAAACTAGATTAAAGTAAACAAACATCAGTTAATGAAAGAGTGAAGTGAGAATTGGGAGCTAAACCAAATATTTATTTATGTTAATTACGACGCATGCCAAACAAACAAACAAACAACACACACACACAAACGGAATCGTTGGTCAAAGTTTGCGCAAGGATTTGAATGTTAATGGTGCGTATACGTGATCTTGAATGATTCAGAAACGGACAGAGGAAAATAAATGTACAGTTTCTCACTAACGAGTCATCATTTGGCAATATTTCCATTTTGTATGCCATTAAAAAATCTCTTAAATATTTGTACACACGAGGGTAGGCGTAGCAGTAATTGGACTGAAGTATGATTCAAGAGAATAACTATATCTTTATCAAGTAGGAAGCAGGGAAGAGAATTATTTCGTACACGTGAATGTCCTTTCCATAATTCTCTACCGAACCGAAACCGTTATATATCACATTTCAATCCGACATATTTTATTGTGCAGTTGGTCTATATAAAAAAACAAGTTAGAAAGTCGATCAAGCCCGACTATAACGTATTCTGTACCCACCAAAGCTTGCATATATCTGATTAATTTAAGTTAGAAGCCACACAAAGTATCAAAATGTGTAAAGTGCTGCCCATCACCGTTGCGGCCGGTGCCACCCATCATAATTTTTTTTTATTCCTTGTAACTCGACTATCGTTTAACCGATCTTCACCATTCCTTTGGCGGATGGATAAATAATATTGATTTCTAAATATGCGTAGAAGGTACGAACCATTTATCTGCAAATCTGTAAGAGATATGACTTTTTTCCAAATTGCGGTGGAGGCAGGAGGCTTGGCCAAAATTGATAATAATCTTGATTTGCTTGCTAGTAAATATAAAAAGTATGTCTCATACTCTGAGAAAAAATCAATCTAAAAACCAAGATTATACGGCCATAATCCTACGGTTACTAGATCAGGTATACGAAAACTCGAAATTGTTTGAGCAGCTGAATACGGTTGCTCAGTGAAAGTGGATTCAATTCAAGAAAATCGGGGTCTAGTAACCACAGATTAACTTGTCACTTAAGTATAAAATTATACAACTTGAATTCGAAATATAATCGTTTACACGAAAATCAACTCGAAATACGGAACAGGGCCGATAGTCTAGATACGAGACGAAACGTTGTCAGAATTTGACAGAGGCGAGTCGATTGAGCTTTGTCCGTCCTTCTGTCTGTTTCTACGCGAACTTGTCCCTCAGTTTTGAAGCTATCGATCTGAAATTTTGTACAGAGTCTTCTTTTTACTGTACGCTGCTAATATGTCGGAACCGACCGGATCGGAAACGATCGATCGAAAAATGGGTTTTTGTGAGAAAAACTTTATTGTTATCAATGTTAGCGTTCTTAAACTCGGTCATTATTAAAATTAATTGTTTTCAAACTGATCTGCGAAGTATGGTCGAAATCGCCAGCCTTCGGAGCGAGCTTTTTCAAGTGTATCAGCTTTCCTTTCTCGTTTAATATAAAAAGAAAAGATAAAAATAAATTATATTAAGCAGTTTTAATTTTTTGGTGGGGTGGTGGGGGGATGGTGGTGTTCGTGTGTTCATTTTAGTTATTAGAGGTGGGGGCGTGTTTGTTTTAGTTATTAGCATCTTCTTCCTTCTGAAATACTCATTAAAATGATATTGTTAGTCCGCTGCTACTAGGACGTGAACTAAGAACCTCGGGGGACTGAACACACGGCATGACCTCTTAGCTCGCTTTGACATCGGGCGTCACTTTTTAGGCGCAACCAGTCTCAGTATAAGAGCTGAGATTTCTGCCAGCTGAGTTTTTATATATATGCGCCCGATAACAAAGCGAGCTAAGAGGCCATGCCGAAAGCTTCAACTATGTGTCTTATACGCTGTTTACACTGCGGTCATACGACCTTTTTTGGTATTTTTTGCCTGAGACTGGTCGTCCGGCCATGCAAAATTTTGGCAGTTGACTTTGAACTTGGGACGGTCGCAGACTCCACGACCGAAAAATATCAGTGATGGCAGATCCCATTTACCTTAAAAATGTGGCAGCCCTGTGCTATTTTTATCGATAGTTATCGGAATATGCAACTGCGTAAATATAAGAAGAGGAATAAGAAGATAAACAAATTCAACCGACAGGTTAAAAGTACGAAAAATGGATATCAATCTGGTTTGTATAGAATTATTCATTTATCTTAAAGCCATAAGAAACTTCAAATGAAAATGTGTTTTTCAGTCCCAGCTACAAGTGACAATAGCCAAATCGAACTGTTGGAGGACTTTTCAGTCCACTTGAAGGACTCCTCATGCAGTTCGACTGCCATCTACAGGAGGCAAATCGAATTGCGAGCGAGACAGCAGATAAAATGATAAAGTCCTCACAAGAGCGAAACCGAATCCTAGAGCGGATTGCTACCAACCGAGAGAAGATGTTGGAAATTTTGGCCAAGCAGTCACATAGTCAATAACAAATTCAAAAACTTTATTTATAATTGTACTGATTCGTTGGAATTAAAGAAAGATGCTAGAGCACATCTGATCTCATTTGGAACATTTTGAGTCCCTTCTATTAAAAAGGTATTGGTATTGGGTTGCACCTTTTCAACATTTTCAGCAATGGAGGTCCAATTTTCTTGAAAAAGGCTATTGTGCGCATTCAAGAAATTGTGCAAAACACAGCAGCACTTAATAATTGCGTTTGCGTGGTTCATTAAGTTATTCATGCCCTTCCCAAGGAGTCGAAATCTTCCTTTAAGGTGCCCAAAAGTATTTTCCACTACAAGTCTAGCTTTTGAGAGATGATAATTGAATACCTTTTGCTCCTCCGGTGCTTTTGTGGTAAATGGGTATCGCTTCAGAAAAGTTTGCGAGAATCTAAATGCCGAATCGCCAATGAGCATTACGGGAACTTGCGTGCTACCTATGCATTGCTTCGTTGCCCGCTTCAGCTGGGACCGCTCCTATATTTGCGAGTCGTTACATCGACCAGGAGCGCCAACATTAATGTAAAGAAATTGATATCGATGATTTACCAGAGCAAGAAGTACTACGGAGTACCATCCTTTATAGTTATAAATGTCCGTGGCGACTTGCTTAGGTGGCATCACTTCAATGTGGCAGCCGTCGATCGCACCAAAACATTGAGGAAATCCCAGTTGCTCAAACCCTTTCACGCATTCTTCCACTTTGTCCTGAGTGAGAATATCTGGTCCCAGATATTCAGGTGCAAGTGTTTTCCATGCAAAATTCATTTAAAATATTGCATACACTTGCCTTCGACACACCAAACATTCGCCAAATTGTTCTATATTCCGCGAAAGTGCTCAAGGTGTAAAGCGCTATTGCAACTCTTTTCTCGAATGGAATGGCTAGGCGAAAACTTGTATCTTTCCGTGTGAGTTGGGGCAATTTTGTGAAAAAACTAGTTTTCTTTTCCATTTTGAAAAATTCTTTAAATTGGGCAGGAGTTGCCTTGGGCACGTCAGCTTCCCAAAAGCACCCGAAACGATCCTTCAAATAAAATTTTTTTCCATTTTGTAGACAAAACTTCAATATTTAACACCAAAATTCCAATTAAATTAAAAGTAATCAAAAATAGCTGATTGATGTTTGCGACTATTTGCGACTGATCGCTCAATGTAAACACCTAAAAGGTCGTAGCCCCAAAAAAAGTCGTACGACCGCAGTGTAAATTCGGTATTAGAAAGACGAGGTCGTGGTTCGATCTTATTTTTGATATTTCTAAGCTCATTTCAAGGTATTTCAATATTGATTTTATAAGATTGCAAGTTTCTCGAAAAAGAGATTTCCAATCTAGATTTCAGATTGACTTTTTTTTCAGTGTACATGTCAAACCTCTATCTCTTACCATCTCTGAGATCTCTTGGTTCATATGGAAAGACAAATGACGGCTGTTGATGCTAATCAAGAATACAAATACTTTATACGATCGAAGATGATTCTTTCTGGCTGTTACATACTTTTGCACAAACTTAATACCACTGGTACAGAGTATAATAAAATAAAGCAATTTGCATATGTTTTTATAAAGATCTAATGCTACTCGCATACGCCGATGATATTGACATTATCGGCAAAAACGAACGAGCGGTAAGCAGGGCGTTTTCAGAGATTGAGAAGCAGTCTAAACTGATGGGCTTAGCGGTAAACGAGGACAAGACAAAGTACCTAGTATCCACGGACAAGAAGTCTACGCGTCTTGAACAATTTGTTACTATGGGGGAGTACAACGGTGAGGTTGTAGAGGATTTTGTCTACCTCGGGACGATGATTAACGGCGACAACAACATCAGCCTGGAGATCCGAAGAAGAATTACTCTTGTAAACCGATGCTACTACGGGCTCAGTAGGGAGTTCAAAAGCAGAGCCTTTTCTCGAAGAACAAAAATAGCGCTATACAAGTCGCTCATCATCCCAGTCCTGCAATACGGCGCAGAAGCATGGACAATGACAGCAGCGGATGAGGAGGCGATTGGCGTTTTCGAGCGAAAAATCCTTCGGAGGATCTATGAACCTTTAAAAGTTGGCGATGGATACCGCATTCGAATGAATCACGAACTGTATGATCTCTATAAGGAGTCAAGCGCATAAAGCAACAGCGGCTGCGCTGGTTGGGACATGTCATCCGGATGGATGAAGAAGCTCCAATAAAAAATACGTACAAAGCGAAGGCGGCTGACTTTAGAGGATAAGGCAGGAGGGGTCGCCCACCACTAAGATGGGATGATCAAGTGCGGAAAGACATTTCCAACCTTGGTGTGAACAACTGGTGCCAGCTTGCACAATGCAGAAGCGAGTGGAGGGCATTCATTGCAGAGGCCAAGAGCGTCATGCGGTTGTGATGCAATATCGGGCCAATAAAGAAAAAGAAGAAGAATTTGCATATGTAGAGATTTGGCAGAGTTAAGGTAGCGAAGTTGCCTATCTCTTTCTGCGAAAGGTATTTACTTGTAGGACAAGCAAGTTGAAGTGGCTGCGTTCTATGGTTCTCGAGAACGAGTGTGTTCAATACGTGTACCAAAACAATTACGACTAGGACTAGGAAGTCTTTTTATAAAATACCATTGGCTTCTTTCAACATACTCATAAGTTTCGGAACCCCGAACTTGAGCGGCAGAGCAAGTGATCGCCTTCGCTGTCGCCTGGTACATTCTGTATTTAGTGCTCATATTCACTTGGTTTCGTTTCAGCAACTAATTGCCAGTTGTGTATTCCTCCTCTTGAGCTCTGTGTGCTTTTGAAAGGTCATATTGCTCATCGTGGCTTACAAAAATTGAGCTATTCCCGAATCTTAAAAGGAAACCAACCCACTAAAACTCTTAGATATAGTTGCTATCATAAATTTTTTTAAAAGGAAATCTAGTAAACTTATTTTTTTCCGCCAATCTTTTAAAAAATTCAAGTTTGGCCCTGGGGCTAAGAAATTAACATCGCTCATCAACGCTACCTTGAACCAGGAATATGTATTTAATGATAATTAATTTCTTTATTTAAAGAAAATAAGCCTTTTCTCATGTAAAAATTAATAGATTATTTATATTGTTAAATCTGATACATTTGGTTCAACCCTCGTACATGAGACGGCGCGAATAAACTTTCATCTGGCCACCAAAAAAAGTGTTTTTACAGATGGTGTAGGCGAACCTTGTGATGTCACCATGTCGTGTGTCGTGCACACTCTGATAAATTATAGTCGTCTCGGGAACTAAATTAATTTTAATTTAATTAAGTGCATCCCAACATATTTCCATACAGAAATCGACCCTAACTGAACTGAGTCTATATATAGTATTTACTTACATACATACATATATAGATCGACAACCTTGATATAGCTAATCTGGCGGAACTCTGTGAGAGCAACACTAGATGAGCTCGTCATAATTATCTGTCTGCACACAATACTTCTCAATATATGTGCTATATATATACTTGTTTGCATGCATATGTACAATATATAGCCGCTTAGTTACTGTGTATTATTCATTCTACAAGCGGATGCTCGCACAATGTAAAGAATTTCGCTCTAGTTTGTTATTATTGTTGTTGATGTGGTTCATGAAATACGATTTTATTGCGTGTAAAAGACCGCCTAGCGAGACCCACCCTATATACCATTCTGCATATGTAGTTCATCTATTCTCCAAGGCGCGCCACCTGACGTCATTTGGGAGCTGTTTGTTTGTATCATAAACTAGACCCAAAAGTACATTTCAAATTGCATTCATATGTGTGTGTGGTCTCTGGCAAAGCTCTTTTTGTAGAAATCAATAAATGGCGGAAACTTGTTGATTAGTGTAGGTGCAAAATAATATGAGAGAAACTGGCGAAAGCAGAAAAGGGCTTAGAAGTTAACGGCTAAATTGAAACCTTTGAAGTGTAGGCGAGAAGAAGGAATGACAAAGAAAAATATTGAGATATTTCAAAAGCAAAGTCTACATAAGAGGGCAGTTTGATAAGTCAGTGACATTTTAAGTAAAGCATGTACGCCTATGCTTTAGTCGTGATACTTTAATCTATCGGTTTTCTAATTTGTCTCTACTAAATTTTAAGTTTTCTTAAGGTTTGTTTCATTGACTTAAATTTTATAGAATTTAGGTGTGGAAAAAGAATATAGTTGCATGGAGAATATGCTGTAGTATAATGTGAATATATTTTGTTATGTTTGTTTATGTTAAAACCAGAGACTAAAACCGAATCGATTAACGGTTAGGGTTAAGATTACTGTTTTGGCCGATCGCTTTTTTCCGGTTACGGTTATATTACGGTTGTGGGATATGGGTTACCGTACGGGTAACGGTTATTAACTTTATTCTGTTTCGGGTTTCGGTAACGGTTACGGTTACAAGTATAGAATATCACTTTGACAAATCATGCAGTACATGTACTAAGTTCAAATTTACAGCTTTACATTGATTAACTAATAATAAACAAACATTTAAAGCTTGGCTTAAAACCGTCAGCCTTCCTTCTGTTGTATGACATACAAATATTTACATATATAAGCAAATACTTATT
Source organism: Lordiphosa magnipectinata (assembly GCA_037044535.1). NCBI lineage: Eukaryota > Metazoa > Arthropoda > Insecta > Diptera > Drosophilidae > Lordiphosa > Lordiphosa magnipectinata. Next base: position 1,128,234 of record JBAMBO010004042.1, read on the forward strand.
TTACATACAATTAACATAATTTCATATTCCGCATATTATTTAAAAATTTTCATTTATGACATTTCTTCTATAATTAGTAGCCATCTCTATGTAATTCGCCAGATTATTCCATCCCATCTCCCCGTTCAGGGCCGTCAGCACCTCTTCTTCGGTAAACGTACAAGTTTTAAAGTATCGCCAACGAAATTCCCGCAGTTTTGGACATCGTTCTACAAAATGCTGCATTTCCTCCTGCTCAGACATATTGCATATTGAGCATATACCTCCATTTACAATTCTTCTTGGGCAGCTGTTTAACCATAAAAGATCTCCTCTGGCCTTCATTATCCAAGTTGTCTCGCTTTGCTTGAAAGACTCGTTGCAGTATTTGGGCCACGGTTGCCACTTGACAAAATTAGACTACACCAAAAACAATTCAAAAAAGAGCCATTTTCAATAAAAAAAAGAACCAAAAAAATCATAGTCCCTTATTCATGTTATATTTGCATTTAATAAAATATAAAATATCTCTTTCACAAAATCGTTAATTTATACATCCATTTCATTTCTTCAGTATTTTTGACCGTACAAATAAACCCAAAAAATATTTCATATATTACTTAATTTCTATGGCAATAAGGCATAACAGCATAACTCGAGTTACAGTAAATTTGAGATTTTAATACCTATGGCTTCCTCGGACACATCCTTTTGCTTTTATTCCTTATTGTCACAGATTTCTTTACATATTAAAAACTATATAGTCAATATTTTTATTGTTTACATACAAAAATCACACTCTAAGATCAGTTACTTCTGTATATTTCAAAGTATTTAACAGACCACACATAATGGGGATCGGTACTCGTACACAGACCCTTGCAAAGCATTATTTTTGAAACTGAAATAAATTCGAATTTGCCGAACCAGCTCCAGGTTAAAACTCACGCACCGTTTCCTTTAGCTTTAAAATGTAAGATATTCCTATACACATGATACCCTTATGTTGTTAGTCCAAGCAACTAAGTTCCAAATTGTATCTATGAGTATGTAACAAAGGTTTTGAGAATTACACTAAACAACAAGGTCCAGTATATTGAAGAGTGGGTGGTTATTAGAATCAGATATATGTATGTATAGAAATGATTTTCGTTTGCTGAACACAAATCAGTTTTCGAAAATGGTCCATCACGTCTAGATTTTAGTTAATTTGGTCTTAAAAATGCTTAGAGTCCAAATTTTGAACCTTTCTAGGCTCGTTTTGTAAAGGAGCTACACCTTGTTTTGACTCTCTTTTGATAATATGGTATAGTACTATTTCTAAGGACTAAAAATATTATCCCAAAAATTCTACGATTTTCTTAAAGGAAGATATACCATTTGCATATATGTTTAATAGTTTTTGGCGCGATTGTATCGAAAAAGTGAAAATATGATACATGATATTAGTTGAAATACGTTCTCTGTTGCAAAAGTTGGCCTTTTTTGTAAACCCATAGACTAGAATATCTAGATTTAAGAAATTAGTCAGCTGCTCGCTCTCACTTGCGCTCTCTGGATACATTTGGGTTAGCTGTTTGCTCTCACTCACGCTCTCCAGATACATTTGGGAATATGTCCGTCTCACTCTGACCACAGTGATTTCCTACTGAAATTATAAAGTATCTTTTTAGGCACTAGCGTTAAGCACCTGCAAAATTAAGCGGCAGCGCGAATTTTATCTCTAGAACTCATTCTCCATGGTAAACCTGAGTAGTCGAGGAGCATTCCACAGCTCAAACAAGCTTGCGCAATATCTTTTTCTAAGGACAGTCGTCTTGTCACAAGTGCCGGTGCACCAACAGGAAAAAAAAACACAATTTTTGGCGCAAAAACACCAAGTGTGGCAACAGTGCCTATTGCATAATTAAGGCCTTTATACACTCTTGATGCACTTACTGACGCCTTGTTCATGTCTTGCATGTGGTTATCTGCTTTTGATGCGCTTAGGAACCGAAAATTGTGGTCAATCAAATCTGCATGCGAGTGGTTGTCTCCGAGTGATATGCCATGATGTGCAAACATTTCTCTAAGCCTCGCAAACTACCCCAAATTATTTCGCATCATTTTCTCAGCAAAGATATGCCGAACTCTAGAATCTTCATACTCAAATAAAATTCTTGATAGGTATTTGAGATGAAGTGTTAGACTATAGATGTATCCATCTTCTAGCCCTGCGTCAATTCCTAATATGTAGTTGGATGTGCTATCTGGTAGTTTGAGTATCCTCTTTAAAAAATATCAGATATCAAATTATTGACTTCCATGCCATTCATTTGCTGGAGAGTTGAGGGATTATCCGCTACCATCACAATGTCATCTGCGTACATTAATTCCCTAATGTTTGTGATGTCGATATACAGGCCACCTCCTAAGTGTTCGTGCAGATCATCTAAGTACATCGCAAACAGCAACGGTGACATAAGGCATCCTTGCTATACTCCGTTAATTGTTTCAAACTTCTCAGAAAGCTTGCTTTTGCGAGTATACTTTTTCGATAAATTGTATTATTTTTGTGGATACACCTTGTCGTTGGAGCTTGCATATATGATGTTTACGAGGTACTCGGTCAAAGGCAGCCTTAAAATCTACAAAATAAGCTAAAACTTTTCTTTTTTCTTCAAATTTAATGCGGACTATGGATGCTAAGTTGAATATGTTGTCAACCGTTGAGTATCCACACCGGAATCCTGCTTGGAACTCTTTTAATTTATCGTGCTTGTCGACCCACGTAGTGTTTGATAGTCCAGGCGAATTCTGCGAGGATTCATTATAAATTTAACTCTTGAAAACAAATGCATAACACATACTTGTTTGCACTGTTTGCACAACTTTTGATAATTTAAAAAGATTTGGAAATATGTTTGACGTTTTTTCCCATCGTTCCAATGGATCTACCGTGCTAAGCAATCTCATTAACTTAACTAACTCATTATTGTTGCTTAGAACTGTTTTATTTTCGGATGTTTTGCACGTGACATCATATAAGCGTTTACATCACTACAAATTTCCGACATACTTGGTTTTGGACTGGATCTACTGATACAACAAGGCACGAAATTAGACTTTTTCCAGTATATAGAAGGGTTGGTGGTGATTCTAGATGATTTGCGTGTGCTGAACACGAATTTGTTTTCAGAAAAGGTCCATCATTTGATATTATAGTAAACTTTAACCTTAACTTTGAAATAAACTATCCCAAACATTTCTACGAATTTTTTCAATTAAGATATACCATTTTTAGTAATTTTATAAGTTTTTACAAAAAAATCGAATATATTGTTACTGCCCCAAATTATGCAATGGGTGTTGTTCCAAATTTTCATTGAAATTCTATACAAATTTCTGACCTATTGAACTGTTTTTGCAAGGCATAGCTTTGGGCAGTAGACAGTTTTGTTATATCTTTGGAACAGTTTATTTTCAAGTTAAGAAACAGTTATTTAAGATAATATCAAAAAAAGTCAAATCAAAAGTATCAAGGCTGCAAACCTGTAAAATTTTGATGAAGGTTCGGTCCGGAGGTTCGAACCCGTGGTAAAGTCTAAGGTTCGGTTGGCGGAACGGTTTCTGTACTAATCGAACCCAAGGTCTTGGTTCGAGTCTGGGTTCATAGATTGTTAAATAGTTGACCGATTTTTGCCTCAACATTCGGTCAAAATTTAGAAATATGTTTGATCAGGAGAACGCGTCCAAATTACCTAGCTATGTACATGAGTCGTCAAGACGACTGGACCACATTCCTTATTGTTATCATTCACTGGTGTGCTAAAAAGTCTGTCAAAAGTGCCTGGTCTTTGAATTTTGGAAGCCTAACCTTCAACATACATACCCAGCCAGCGTTTGATGAAATTTCTGATCACATTTTGAGTGCTCCGTCTGATTAATATAGTCATAAATGATATTTTTGTCGGGAGAATATGGTGCCCAAGCCGAGAATCTTCGTAAAGAGTCGTTTATAGCCCGCTTTTCTCAACAGTTTTGACTCCATTTCGAGTCATATTTACAATCGTTTGCGAGTCTTTTTATAGTCGTATTTCAATAAATCACGTTTTGAGCATATCAATGAGTCATTTCAGAGTCTTCTTTAAATCGGACATGAATTTAATCTCTTTAATCTTCAAAAGAGCTTAAAAATGATCTTCTGATAAATGATCTTCCAAATTTGCATTGCTTTCCCCCCTTTTGCAGGTATACTTATGTTTTTCTTGCTTCTCGAAATCTCAATACGGATTGGATTTCTATAAAGCATTTTTAATTATCAACTGAAGCTATTCTGAACTATACTATAAAATAGTTTTCGGTCATAATATTGAGAAAACTAGAAAAGATCTTAAGAAATTGACTTAAATGATTGTTTGAACCGAACCCGTTTTTGTACACAGGTGCTCGGTTCGAGTTCAGGTTGGTGAGCCCCCTCAAATATTTGAAGGGTTAGGTTCATGGTCCGGTTTGAGGAACCCGGAAAACTCGAACCGAAACGGTTTTTTGGGGTTCGGTTCAGGACCGGTTTGCAGCCTTGAAAATAATAGGTTTCCCACAAAACGCGCATAAAAAGAGACAAAATAGGAATTTTTTTCAACTTTAAGCTCAAATTAGTGAAATTCTCGACGTGATGGACCATTTCTGAAAACAGATTCGCGTACAACACATGAAAATCATCTAGAATCACCATCAACCCTTCAATATACTGGACCTTGTTTTCCAGTGTAATTCAATCGAATTATTGTTTGCCCATTATTTGAGTGTGCAAATTCGATAACAATTTAATACAGTTATTTTGCTGCTCTGCAGATAAAGAAACATTATATCTCCGATCAAGAAATATTCCACATAGGTAAGCATCATTCTCGATCAGAAACTGAATTCAGATAGCATAAAAATCACCAAAGACTAACATTTTTGTTGTTGCAACTATTGCTGGTGCTAAAACTGTAAACATTTCGCTAATCTTGTCCGACACCTTAGGCTTCAGAAAAAAATCAGAACTAGCTACTGCTAGTTTGAACAGAAGTCGTGCATTTTGGGTCGGCTAAACTTACCAGCATTCGAACAAACTTACCGTGTAATATCACATATGCAGGGAATCAAACCGGAAGCAGAACCGGTACCGTATACCGAAAAGAACCGATTAAAACTCAGAACCAGAAACGTTTTTTTTAAAACCGAAAAGAACCTAAACATTGTACCGGTACAGTTTCGGTTCTGAGTGCACCAAACTAGACCGAGAGCCGATTCGGTTTGCTATGTTCTCTGCTGAAAAAGCTTGTAACCCTGTGTTAATGGCATCTTTAAAGGCTTTAACGGCATTAGCAAAGAATCCATCAAACATTTTTAAGATTTGGAAATCTTTGCAATGTAAACAGCTTTAAACCAGCGGTGGGTAAGCCCTTTGCTCGGCAATTGGCGCCAGTCAGTCTCATAATAAACTGCATCGCAAATAACTTGCTTCAAATTGTGAACAACAAAAAAGTCCATGCGAATCGCAGCAGGGCGCCTACAAGACGCGCACATAAACGGCGCAACAGCTGCATTTTGGGCGATAGAGACTTGCTGATAACGTTTGTTTTTTCTGTTGTTGTTGTTGTTGGGCTGCTCCCAAACTCAAATTGCATGCCCCCCGCTGCTTTAAACTATTGCACTAACTGTCTTATCAGTACCGTCGACTGAAGTCTCAACTGATAGGGCTTTCCATTTAAAAACTTGTTTTGTCTGATCAAAACTGAACAAATTCTGAATCAAGGCTGCAAACCACTAAAATTTTGCAGAAGGTTCGGTCCGGGGGCTCGAACCGATTGTAAAGTCTAAACTTCGGTTCGTGGACCGGTTCCTGGAACCCCTGAACCCAAGTTTTTGGTTCGAACCACGGTTCGCTTGAACATAAAAGAATAGTTTCGATGTATTCCAGGTTTAGAAGATTTGTAGAACACACGGGATTAAAATCAATTTTTAAAAATAATCAGGCCTGTTCTCGTTTCCGAATTCGATTGATCGGAATTAGTAAGAGTTGTGATTTCCCAGAAAGGATTAAGGAATTCAGTTGAAATGTTTTGTCATCAAGAGTTTCGAATGAAGATAAATAAAAAATACAGTCGGTTTTTGGAAGCGTGAACCTTTAAGAATTCCGGTTCCGCATGATTTGATCGAAATAAGAAACGGGAACAGGCCTGAATATTCTTTATTTCAAAAATGTAATTTTAATTATCAAATTCAATAGCTGAAATTTTCAACTTTTGAGAACTGCTTAGTTAATGATCATTATATCTTCCAAGAGTTGTTCATCTATACGAGCTCTTAGATTAGAAAGATCAAACTTATGTGTGGAAAAGGCTCGTTCAACTGATACCTGAGTTGCTGGAACAGCAAGTATAATTAAGGAATTATCTTGTTAGTCCTCGTTTTTTTGACCTTTCCAAAATTTTAAGTCATTTGTCGATGTACTGAAGACTTAGTAAACGTTCGCACTTTGTGTAGGTTGAGTTTCATTGATTTTAAAAATTTTTCTATATGCTATAGATTTAATATAGTGTGAGCACTGCGAACTCTAGTAATGTCAAACTAAACTTCCCTTAAAAAAAATCGTTAACTACTAAATTTAGCACAATAAACTGTAATTATAGAGTCCTCCATGAAATCTATTGAGGTAACTTGGTCATCGTCCAAAGCAAAATATGCTTTTGATTCACATGAGCAATCTTCATAGTTGCATTCCTTTTCTACTCTGCTGTTGTCATTTAAAAGTTGTCCTGCTCGAACCATCTTCGATCCATTATCGACGGTGATAGTATAAATCTAAACTAGAGAAATGTCGTGGGGTTGGAGAACTTCTTGAATGATAGCAGTCAGATTACAAGGAATTACTATGTATATTTCCTTGTGTGTGTCGTTGGAAAAACTACTTAATTTTGTGAACCGAACCTATTTTTTCGAAAAAGTGGTCCGGTTCGGATTCAGGTTTGAGGAGTCAAAAATAGTAGGTGTTCGGTTCATGGCCCGGTTCGTCAGATCCAAAAAACACGAACTGATCCATCGAATCGGAGCTCCAAGGATACCTATTTATGTTACGGTTTCACGTATGCTTCAATCCTCCTGTCTACCTTCCAAACTATTTGCAGTTAATGCTCTGTGACTTTGGTTTGATCTCTCGCTAAACTTAATTTCCCCTAATTCTTAGTCTCTTTGCTATCTCTGCCCTGTTTCATTATTACATTACTATATGTCTTTACATTAACCTTTAAATTAACTTTTCGAATTGCGAAATAAAAACATTTAAATTTTACTTTTATTTGCCGATTATTCGGAGACTTAAAATTGAATGAAACGTAAGCCTCCTGCAATTGTGACCACCAAAATAACAAATCTAGAAAAAAGGGTTTTCTATAACATTGTCTATTTGATGATAAGTAGGCGTGTTGTTAAGTTTTACAATTTAAAAAAAAATGTGTAATCCTCCTGCAAAATTTGCTTTTACGATACGGTTGATCTCTTTTTTCTACTTTCCCACCATATTTGTAATTAAGGACGTTCTGGAATTCAAGAACTATTCACTCCAATTGAAAATATCCACAAAAGACATTTAATAATGTTTCAACTTTGGTTTCTTTTAATTTTTAACAGCTAAACCCTAAATGAAACTCATCAGCGGCTGCGATTGTACGATCTAATGAATTAGATCAGTGAATGAATATAGTGAGAGACTTTCGACAGGGTCGGACTACCCAACACCGCATATGCAGGAATATAATTTTTATTTATTTTAAAACGACGGCAACATTTTTATATCCCAACAAGAGATAATCTTAATAAAAATGGCTGAAAATCATACTAAAACGACCTCTAGCAAAGGATTCAATGAAAAAATCGCACATAATCATATACTTACCCCCCACAATGGGAATGGGGGCAGTATGGTGCGTAAAATGGAACATGAGGAGCCGAAGCAATGCTTCCATGTGCATCTAAGCGAGGAATGGCAAACGCCTGATAGCGGCGTTAAAAACAAATTGAAACGCAAGAAGAAGCTAAGTGCTTCACTTACTTCCGTGGGAGATGCGGTCAATCAGGAGAAACGTACACGCATCGAGGGCTTCCAATTGAATTGCCGTGGCAAATTGCGTTCTAAGGATACCCACACATTCGAGTCGGCTACCAGCTCGACTGCCAAAGTGCCAGCCAAGCTGGCGAGCAACAGAATCGAACGTGAACGTCCTGTAATTATTGGCGGTGTTACCACCACCAATGTGGTGTCATCTGCACCGCCGCAACGGATGAGGCGCAAGTTGCAAGACAATTTAGATACCATACAGAAGTTAAATGCCCTCACAGAGCAGCTACGTTTGGAGGTAAACGAGCTTAAATCGAGCCTGATCACAGAGCGCGGAGCAGTGCGTGCATTAAGGTGAGTGGGTCGGTTGGTTTAAGTAATTTTGTACTTACCGTACTATTGACTTTAATAGTAATAGAAGTATTAAAGTACAAAAGGATTAATTTTGCTGTCAAAAAACAAAAAGGGTACGGTTTTTTTAATTTATGAAAATTGTCCTATCCCTATGAAATCAATTATAGTTTTCAATACCAGGAGTGCAAGCCAGTTGTAGACCAAACTGCTCCTAATTGCAAACACTGAATCGAACCTAAAACCGCAACACTTAGGGCCGTTTTTACATGTTCCTGTTTTTGCTCAAATCGAAATCTACCTAGATTTTGCAACTAGGTGGTTTTTGTGCAATTGGTTGTCTCATGTAGGTGGATTATAAATTCGGGCATTTGCGCTGGAAAGGTATAATACTAGGTTGGCAGCACCTCTGCACTCGGCTGATTATTGTTTTTCTTATTGCGCGCCAGTTTTAAAAATTAAAGCAAGAATTTTACAGAGAAAAAGAAGGTTTTTCTTTTAGAACGACTTGTTACTATGATGGAAGATTAAGCAATAGGTCGAAAGCTAAGTTCACACAGGCAAATAATTTGGACAAATTCTCATGAAAATTTGTCTATCTATACCAAATTGTTTAACTTTCCTGCCATATTTGATCAAATTATTTGAGTATGGAACCATAGTTTAAGTTTTTAATCCTGTAAAATGATTAATCATGGCTATTTTTATCAAAATTTAGCCAAATTATTTGGATGTGTAAACTTAGCTTAAGTAATGAACTAGGGGAATCAGAATGTGCATCTGTGTTTTCAGCAATGTCTGCAGGTGTTCTTGTATATTAAAGGAACTTCCATTTTTTTCCATTTTTGGTTTACTTAATAACAATTCAGACTTTACTGTTTTTAGCAGCAGTTGTTTTTTGTTTTCAAATATTTTTCAGTGTGACCATATGCGCGCATACATAAAAATAGTTTATATGGTTTGACATGTACATTGTTTTCAAATCAATGAGGTTAGCCTTGACATGAACAAAGCAAATGCTGCAAATCCACCTAGATTTGTAAAAACAGCAACATGAGAAAACGGCCCTTAGAAAAAAAGGACTAGCAGAGTTCTAGGTCGATCGGGATAGAGCCGTGTAAGCCGTGTAAAACGGCTTTGTACTTAAGTTTTCAGGTATGTTTTGTTCTTGGATGTATTTAAATTAAGCCTTGTACTGAGGGCGCTCGAATTTCCCTTTCGTCACAGTATTTCTTATAATTGGAAACACCTTGGCTTTGCTTTGATGCTGCTTTTAGAAAGGGTTTCTATTTATATGAAATACTGTGACGAAAGGAAATTCGAACGCCCTCAATACTAGGCTTTAAGTGCGAAACATTCTGGAATCAAAATCGACAGTTAATGTTCTTAAAATGAGAACAACGATTTTGAAGCAAGAACTTTTCATACTTACATTAAGACGAAAAATTTAAGAAATCGGGTTCTTAATTCAAGTACAAAATATTTTGGATTGAGAACAAAACACACTTGCAATGCAAGCTCCAAAAAGTGTGTAACGGAAATTGCGAATAATTTTCAATCGCATCTGTTTTTTAAATTCCCTCCTGGTTCTTACACTATGCTTATGAAGTGAGGATAGATTTCTGACTAACAGTAATACCATCTTGGTCTCTGGTTGATTCATTTCCTTTCGATTTTTTCAGCCATATTGGATTTAATACAGAGTCAAAGTTTCAAGAACAAAGTGGAATTTTATTTTGTGACTGTTTTAGTGACCTTTGGATTACTAATCTTAGAACTTTTTTGCAGGCTCTAGGTCAATAGGTCCCCCACTAACAACAGAAGGGCCGATTACGGGGCATGCACAAACACATATACAAAGCTTCTGTGATTTGGCGTTTGCTACTGTTTGTCAGAATATTTTGCTACAAGTCTGACTTGGGATTCCCAAGCGGCTGATGTCAGAGTGCGCGCGAGAAGCGATAATATATCTTGCTATGAGCAATGCGAGAAGATGGCATAGTGAAAGCTTTGAGCCAAGGGAGTTGCATTGATCAACTTTAATTTGCTGTCAGAATTTACCATGATTTAATAATACAAAATTAGGCCAGTAGTGAGAGCATGCAACTAAGAGAGCGCGAGCTTTATTTTCTGTGATTCTTTGAGAGCAGCGAGTTGCATTGTTATATTTCAGTTATTAGAATGGGCGTGATGAATTCAGACGAAGAATATTTTGCTACAAGACCAACGATTAATTTGGTTAACAAAAATAAAGTGTCCACCCACTCAACCAAAATCGAAATGAAAAAGGAGAGAAATATATTTCAATTATATGGGTCACTCTTTTTGAAACCAAACGGTTTTAAAATTCACCTTATTTGATATAAATAAAAAAAAATCCGAAACTATATCTCGACACTCCCTTCAAAACGTGACTTTCGGTTTTGCAAAAAAAATTTTTTGTTAATTTTTTAAACAATTTCAAAAATCGTCAAAAACTAAAAAATGGAGCATAAGAGCTTTTTAAAAACTTGATTTCTCAGTTTTGGTTTATCGGACAGGTCTCTTGTTAATATTGCTAAATAGTATTTAACTGTATCTATCAAAATCCAAATTTAAAAACTTTTTAAATTGTTTAATAATATTTACAAATTGTTGCTAAAGTTTATATATAATTTTTTCTCAGTGATAACCACCATGATATAGGTTCTAAGAATATACATTTTATTGCCCTAAACATAACTTAAATTACGGTGCTTTCAAAAAGATGGAGACTTTTATAGTTTAAAAGATATTAATTTTTGAAGTTATAAACAAATAAAAATATGCCCTTAATTAAAGCTTTGCCACGAAGTCCGTTTTAAAGCTATGTGATTGAAACTTGGCAATTAAGCTTTATATTTATCAAGCTTTTCAAAAATGTCCACTTCACGCAGATTGAGCGTCTATATCATATCTCGTTTTTTTGCAAAACCGAAAATCACGTTTTTGTGGGAGTGTTAAGATCTAATTTCGGATTTTTTTTTATTTAAATCCAAAATGATGAATTTTAAAACCGTTCGGTTTCAAAAAGAATGACCCATATTGATGATTTACAATAAGAAGCTAAGAATGCAACAAAAAATACGTGCGATCTGAGCGAGTTCAAGCGAGAAAGAAACTGCTTTCTCGCATCGCTGTCGCTTTATCGCATGCACTCGCATATCGAAATTTTAAATTCCCATTTAAAAATTTGTACTTTTTGTTTGTTTTTGTTCTTTATTTGTATGAATTCAGTTTTATTATATTGTATCGAACATTACGGAGCATTGCGCTGTGTCACAGCTGTCTTCGCCAAAGCGGCAATATTCCGGGCAATGGCCACAGCCACACGCACATTGACCGCACTTAGTTCACTGGATAAATCCATGATATAGGGCAGTATATAATCGGGAAAGACATTGGCTTTGCTCCGTGTTATTTTCTTAACTATGGCTAGGTAAGCAGTAAGTGTTGCACCTTGACGGCAGATTTTTGCGCCAGATTCAGCTAAAGACAGAGATTTAAATGAAGATTTCGAAAGCCCTTAAAGTACTCGCAATATATAGTCCCGAAGGTAACATACACTAGGACAACTTCGACTTTGTCAATCCACGTATGCAGGAGGTGAATAATGATTAAAAGAGACCATCACCTGGGCGGGGTTTTCCAGCTGCCTACTCTTCCTCGGGCGACAGGTCCTGTGTCTGAGTCAGAACCTTAATGCAATGTCCTTATGCAGACATTGGATTTTATCATCGGGTGTCATTATCGGCGTGGAGGAAAACATTCGCAAATAGGACTGTAGAAATACTCCGGAAATAGTTTGTCACGCTCCTGATCCAAATAATCTTCGGCACTCTTGCGATTCATCGAATAGATAAACATATATCATGGAGGCTAAGAATTGGCGCAAGCGCTCATTCTTAATGTCAGCCAAATGTTTCTCCACCAGCTCGCGTTTCCCACGTCTGTAGGCCAGCAATTGGAAGAGCTTAAAGAAGACCTCCAACAAAGCGCAGCTGGAAAACTAAAAAAGTCCTAACTAGAATTCCCCTTTACAACCCTATTTTACTTACCTCGCCGAAAATACGTGCATTTCGGGCAGAAAAGTATTACCCGCATAGCTTAGACACCGAACGAACTTTTCCTCTTTTAATTTATCAACAAATGAGGTGACAACCAATGACTAGCTGTCACAAACAGAGAAAAAATTTAAAATCCGTATGAAAACCGCTTTTCTTAAGAAATTGGGATTTCGTTGTTAAGAGAAACTATCGTAAATGTCGTAGGTCCGTTTACATACGTTTATTTGTCGGATGGGATTAGATTAAAAAAAGGTTGCAGTGGTTTATCGAGCGTTCTCCCCCAATATTATCGCATCGCTTCTCGCGCGCACTCTAACATCAGCCTTAGCAGTTCTGGCATGAGGTAGCCTCTGCCAACTCATTGAAGTTGAGCAAAAGATAGCTGATGATTGAACTGTTGGAAGTTTATGAAATAGCTATACGATCAACCATCCTCCTTTGTGGTGTTGTGCGTGTCTTGCTTTAGAAACGTTATGATGAAAATCATAGCTTAATGACCTAGAGCCTGCTAAAAAGTTCTAAGAATTTTATTTTGTTTCAAGAATGTATTGGGGTTTACTTAAGAATTTTCAATATAGAATATTTTGCACTTATTTTAAGAGTAAATCGCGTTGTACTTAAGACCAGTGCAACCTTAAAGTATGATCAAAGGGCGAGTAAACTCTTCGTAGAAGATGAAGTTATCGGTCGCTTGTTGTAACCTAAGCCGGAGATAGATAGCTATCAAAAGATATCCGAAATGCAAGGGGACACGTATCGCTTACACTGTTGAAAAGTACTAAAACCGAAACTGAAATCTGATTCTGTTTAATAGCCAATAATCCATAAATATAGAATTAGTTAGAAACTGTGCGGTAAGGGGAGGATTTTTTAAGTATTCTCGAAAAACTTGATAAGTTTCTCATAATTTTTTGTTGCATTTTCAGAGCCCAAAACGATGGCGATAGCCGCAAATGGAAAAATGAGATTAAGAAACTTCAGCTAGCGCTGGATACTACCAAGAAGAGTAATGTCTTGAAGAAACCCAACGAATTGGCCCCCGAACAGGGCAGCACACATATAACGGCCGATGGCCTAATTAACTATGAAATCCAAAGACTGACAAACGAAATTGCCATGCTAAAGGAAGCAAACAAAACTAAGGAAGAGAAAAACCAGGTGAGTTCTGCTGTCATTAGAATAAAATTACTATTTTCCCAGCACGCTTGCCCACTTCTGTAACAGTAACTCCGCGCCGAACACACACGAAGATATCGTTATGCCTGTAACCCACATAAAGAACACGGCATGATAGTGCTCCACTTTCAGAACTACCGGATCATCATTGCTATTGTGGCGTGCCACCTTGGTACGCCATTTAACAAAAGCCGAGTTCATAATACGATCCCAATACCGTTCCAAGCCGAACTCATGCGAACTACGTATCAGTTGGTTAAGAAATCCCAAATAGGGGGAGCCATAGGGAACAATGTATACAGCATGAAAGGGTACCAGACAGCTGTTCATCAAATGGAAATACGGTCGTCCCAAGTGCGAGTGTACACGAGCGTGCGCCTGGAAACGGGCTATATGATATTTCTCTAGATAGGCAAACGATTGATCATTATTTGTGAGATGGTTGGTCAAATCTTGGGTCGGCACCTCTAGCATTAATTCGCGTATTCTCGCTTCATGCTCATGACCCAAGGTCAGAAAATGTTCAATATGCTTGACATGTCTGGGCCGTACCAATATGGGATAATTCGAACGGGCCAAAGCTCCCAGATCATTAATGTCCGGCAGAGAAGGCTGAAATACCAGCATACTTGTCAGATTACCACGAAACGCTGTACAGATGAGCATGCCAAAGTAGAGCCAACAAATCAAAAATACTCTCAGCGAAGAGTTGCTGGGTATATGCGACAATGGCAATGATAGACTGCAGGCAAATAGTTGCATACTCAAGCCAATGCGTGTATTATGCTGCCGATATACCATATAGCAAAAGACATTGGCCAAGAAAACAGAACCAAATATCGATGCCCAAACCCAGAGACCAAACGAGCGAAATATATTCCAAAATGTGGGAGCCACCTTAGCTTTGGGCACCAGCACGCACAGATCATCGCGATTATGTGATATGGTAGCCTCAACCTTCTTCTGAAATGATTCCGGGGCAAAGAAACGTATATTCATGGCCACATCATCGTACTCCAGGGCCACTTCCAGAAAACAGATATCGAGACTGTAACTAATGTTGTCATGGGGTTGCGGATGTGTCACCATCATGGTGGCATTCAAACGTTCCGCCAAGAAGGATGCCATGAGGCCATCTGTGCCCAGAATTACTCCACCCGGTCCATAGATGGCCCTCACGTCGTCCTTGTAGATGCACATTCGCAAGGGTTTTCGCTGCATATTCGGTATGGTCTTGGGAAAAAGTTGTCCCAAAGTGGGCAACACATTTCGCTCCTGTGGCACAGCTATCAAATAGTTGTTCGTAAATGGATTATAGCGATAGATATGTAAACGATGATTGCGCGAGTAAACGATGACAATGTTGAGTAGCCAAATCTTCCAGAATTGACGAAAACTGGCACACATCCAGGCTTCAGTGACGGTCTTAGCATCTCGTACCAGTAAAAAGACATGGGAGAGATGTTTAGCTGCAGATTTCTTGCTTATGAGCGACAATTCTAGAGGTTCAGAGATGTTGGTAATGATCATAACCATGTACATCAAAATGCCATCATCTTTGACCACTTCCATGGGGCGATTTTGAGATCTGTGGAAAAGAGAAGATTACATTTGTAAACCTTTTTCTTCAGTAAAAAGTCGGAATCTAAATCAAAGCTGAATAAAAAATCGTATATAAGGGGGTGTCCTGTAAATCTCCAGAGATTTTGGCAGATTTTGGATTTGGATTTGGTTGTATTTTTAAAATTTCGAAATAAAGCTCGTTTATAAGAATATAATTACCTTAGTGATACATAAGATATATCACATTTGGTCACTTCACGTAATATCTGGCCCGTATGCTGATGTGAAGGTTGATTTTCAAAGTACACATAAATCAACTTGACGCGGGCCTTGCACAAGACTTGACTAAACTCGAACATTAAGTGAGAACTACTCTTGATATCTAGAGGTATATGTCCAAGTGTAGAAACCCCTAGAAATGGCACTATCCAAAGAAGCAACCAGTTGACTGTCATGGTTAGTGAACTACTGTATCCTAATGGAAGGCGAAGCCTTTGTTTTTATACTCACCGCAATATGGTAATTTCATTAATGTCTTTTGTGCGGATATATCAGTTAAAAGGGACGTTAGGTCAATATTACTTTAAGTTATGTGCTGCTGCCTCGTTTGCTTAATGGAAATGGCCAACTCTAATCGCAAAGTGCAAACTAACAGCATGGCTAAACCCCCGCCCCCCCCCCAACTCCCTACAATCAATCTACAATTCATCAACTGTATGAGAATTTGTTTGCAGATTATGGGTCAGGCTGATAGACTCAAGGCTGCCGATATGCGCCAATTGAAAAATGCATATGAAAACCGATTGACTCACATTCAAAAATCAGCCAAAATTGAAATAACACGTTTGGTAAGTTACGCACTCTGCGTGTGAGGGAATGGGAACCTGAAGCGAATGTACGACAACTTTTTATTTTGTACGCGCATATTCACATACTTCCCAAATAAAAAACCCACTTTGTTTCGTTTCTTTCACAGCTAGAGGAAATCAAAACCAAAGAACGTAATATAGGACAACTGAAGAAGGACTTAAGGGCCATGCAATTGGCCAAGAAACCAACCATTAATGAAACGAAATCTAAAACGAACGAAACGAGCCAAAAACCAAAGAAGAAACCCTCAACGAATACAACTAAAAACGATGAAACTGAAACCAAACGCCAGGCTCAAGTTGCAAGTGAGGTGAGTGTTATTGTAAGAGTGGAGGTGGAGCACTTGAACTTGCTATAAACAAACAAACAAACAAAAAAAAAAACATAACGAAAACACAAAAAAACGATATGTATCTGTATCTGGTTATGCACTATTGGCATGATCTATGATATAATTTTACGTTAGTTATGAGTATGGCCAAAAGACAACAATCGCCGCAACCATAAATAAAAGCAAAAGCAAAAACAAGTAGGAAAATCGACCAGGTACGACTGTATTATACCCAGTATACCTTACAAATAGAAAGAGATTCTATTCATTTGTGTTCCTCTAAAAGGTTTAAGCTTTTCAATACTAGCTATAAAATATTGTTATCCCTTTTACAGCCAGCATTAGTTAGATGGCAGCATCTCCGACCAATATACAGATCAGCAAGACGAGCTGAGTTGATTAATCCATGTTTGTCTGTATGTTGACCAAACTTTTTGCGTAGTCTTTAGGTACAAATACGCCGCACATTTGTTGGAACCGGGCGTATTAAATTTATGACGCGATAAACTTATAAAAATTTTGTAAAGCTACACAGAAAAGTGTAGTGTTAACTGGCCGTTTTTTGCTCATATCTCTTTATCATTCCTTTAGCAAATTCTCTAGATATCTCTAGAAGGTACGAACCATCTATCATCAAAACTGTGGAAGATACACGGTTTTTCCAAATTGCGGGGGCGGGAGGGGGCGTGGCAAAAATTGAAAATAAACTTGATCTGCCTGCAAGTATAAGAAATATATGTTCCATACATGTCAAACCTCTATCTCTTACCATCTCTGAGATCTCTTCGTTCATACGGACGGACGGACAGACGGACAGACAGCCAGACGGACGGACGGACAGACGGACATGACTATATCGACTCGGCTGTTGATGCTGATCAAGAATATATATACTTTATAGGGTCGGAAACGATTCCTTCTCCCTGTTACATACTTTTGCACTAACTTAATATACTTTATGTACCTTCGGTACAGAGTATAAAAATGATCGAGATATTTTCAATCTTTTGAATCTTGGAGTAAGCCCAGGATGAGCCTGAAAAATCAATCTCGTCTTACAGGATATTCTACACAATTCAAGCTTTCAGAGATTGGCCCAAGCCTTTCGAACTTGTATCATTCCAAATGTGCTTACTTCAATCCCCTTCGAGATCACATGTTTATAAATAAGAGAGCGAGAGCGACAAAATTTTAGTAGAATTTTTGACATGCGGCTACAAGTGATGGAGTTGGTGATGTGCGTTGAGATGTCATATCATTCGAGTTCAGTGCGTATGGTCGTGGGTTCGAATCCCAGTTGGGCCCTAAGAGTTTTTATATTTCTATGTTTTCAACTCAATCCTTTTTCGGATCGGGTCGAGAATATCTGGTATTACGTTGTTTTCATTATCGATTGGAATTGATTTGATCCCCCGTATGGATTGATTTTGTTTTTGAGTTTGTAAATATTCAAGCTTGTTTAATTGAAAACCAGGAATCTCTTCAAGCATGTTTGAGATTAGCTTGAATTTGAATATAGGATCTATTTAAGTTATCCATACATTTATTCTTATTAAAGGAACACATACCTGTAGTTACAACTCAAATATACACAGGCCTGCTCCGCTTTTCACATATTTTTTCGATTTTAAATGAAAACAAAATCGAATGATTTGATTTAAGTTGTTCTGGAATTCGAACGATTTGCATTCGATTTGCAATCCGAATGTTTCATTTCCAAAATGTTCCCTTTGACTACTTTTTCAGCTCATTATGCTGCAAACATAGAAAAAACACTCGGAAAAGTCAAAAAAGTTGATGGTATTATAATAAAGCTGTTTAAGATGTCGTTTTTATTTTTAATGGAAGCTTATTCGAATGCTTCAAGCGATTCATAAAAAAAGTGAAAACCGGAACAGGTTAAACAAAATATGTGAATTCGATTTGGCTAGCACGGAAAAAAATTAAAGTTTTTCATAAAAATTATTTATTGTTATATAACAAATTTTGTTTAAAAGAATGTGAGATTGCAGAAAGTATCTAAATATACTAAACATTGCTACAAAAATAATTGTAAGCCATTATTTTGACACCATTAAGTAAAAAAAAGAATTTACTTTTGAATTCATCGACTCCGAGCAATGTGAATTCAAATCAAGTAAATCTATCGAATTGTGAAAACCAAAACAGGTAATCAAATCGAATTCGAGCAAATTAAGTAAAAGTGAAAACCGGAACAGGCCTGATAAATAGTGATACTTGTGCGCCAGTTCTTCAATTCAGGGATTACGGTCTTTTATATTTAGTAAGTCAGTTGATAAGTATCCTTTCTTTTGAAGTATAAACATTTGGAATGATATGAGTGCGAAAGACTTGATTCAATCATAAAAGGCTTAAAGCCTGAGGCCTGAGCATAATAGCCTTTACGACCAACTGGAATTTTTTAATCACATGCCAGACTTAAGCTTAGAATAGAAATATTGAGTTTATTCCGCAGTTTAAGTGAATAAATAGAAATCCACAAAATGCAATTGAATGACCGTCGACTAAGGCGTACGATCGGGTGACGCGATAACTGACTAAGTATTAAGCGCAAACAGCGAAGTGAGGATGTTTCAATCGAATGTTTGAAGGTATTTGATAGAAATAATGCCGAACTGCAAAGAATATTCATCACCCATCGTTTATCAGTCTACTTCTGAATCAAAGGAACATTCAAAACATTGGCCTGAAAAGGGAAAATCGACTTTAGGATAGGTTGTGACGTCTGTTAGTCTTGTGAAAACCATCGACGGTATCGGAGCAGAAAATTTACCATTTCTAGAAACTTCATAGGGTAATGAGGTAAGAGTAAAATTTTAGGAATTATATATTTGCCTAGCTTATACACGCAGCTACGCTCGCATTTGTGTATGAATATTTTCCTAAATTTGTAAGTCACTTATGCCACTTTATTGTATGTGTAGCTTCGAAAATGAGTTTGAAGCTAATTGGGCGAAAATTTAAAATTTACCCCACCACGAAAAAAAGTGAATAATTTTCTTTTATTGAATTTCTTCACTGAGAAAAAAAAGTCAATCTAAAATCTAGATTGAAAATGTCGTTTTCAAGAACCTTGCAAAAACCTTGAAATGAGCTTTGAAATCTTAAAAACAAGATTTATCATCTCGCAACTTATCAGTTGCCCCTGTAAAGCTTCAGTTGAAAATTTTTTTAAAATATTTAGATTTATTTTGCTAAAAAAAATCAACAATTTTCACCCCTCCTCGGACTCGAACCACGACCTCTTCGTTCAATAACACATTGGCACGGCCGATTAATCGATTTTGCCGTAGGGGGTCAATTGTTAAGCGCAGCCAGTGGCAGTATAAGAACTCAGGCTGCGAAAATCTATGCTCTTATACTGCAACTGGTTGGAGTTGGACCTAACAGTTGACGCTCGTTGGTAAAGCGGTGGTGTTAGTGTTTCAGTGCGCAGAAGATACTGAGCTCAAGTCCCAGTATCGGCGGATTAATAGTTTACAATTTATAGAAGTTTTTCAGAAAGAAAGAAATGTTAATAACTAAAACAACTAACTAAACCAACCAACCAATCACACCATCCATTTCACACCCTTCACTTAAAAATAAGAAATGCTTAATTTATTTTTGTCTTTTTTTTTCATATTAAAAAATGAGATTGTTTCATCTTAAAGTCGAGTATAATCGATCTTAGTTCAATATTTTTGGACTAAGATTTAAATTGAGAATATAATCTTGGGTTATTATCTAGTCTCTGTCGAATTCTGACACCGTTTCGTCTCGATTCAAGATTATAATCTTGGTTTTAGTTAGATTTTTTCTCTGTGTTTATGTAGCTCTGTACATTATGTTGAATCTAAACGAGCGAAAAACAAAAATTTCTTGTGTTTCTGTAACAATGTTATGCCAAATTTTCAAGATTTTCAAAAGCATAAAAGTCGGATTGTTAAAATTTGGTTATGTAAAGCTTTGAAAATAGGTTTGGATATAGTCGGATGAAAAATAAACCAGTTTCAGACAACATTTTCCGACTTTGGGGAGAATTTTCCACAATCTTCAAGTCACTTATTCCATATTTTTGTGTGTGTAGGATTGAAAATGAGTTTGAAGCTAATCGGGTGAAAATTTAAAACTGATCCCACAAATTTCTACCGTAGGATTGTTGTTCCAAATAAAAGTGAATGTCAGTTTTATGGAATTTCCATATAGAGCTCTGAAAATGGTCTTATATCCGATCGAATGAAAAACAAAATAGTTTTTCTAAAAGTTAAAAATTTCGAAATTTTCCAAATGTTTGAAAATTAGTTTTGAGCTGATCGGCGAACTCAAAAATTTCACATACAACATTTCGACTTTGGGGGTAAATTTTCAAAAATCGCTGGGAACGAAGTTTTATGCCCCGACAACTTTGACCTACCATTTTTGATCCAGGGCAGGAATTTCCCGTAATTTGGCATGCAGTCATTGTTGAATTTGTATATAAATGTTTTAAAATGAGTTTGAACCTGATCGGATGACTAACAAATGAGTTTCATAAACATTTTTTCAAATTTCTGCGGTAATGACTTATTTCGAGGAGCTCTGCCATTCTTTCTAAAAACAAGTTATTAAAGCTAAATTCTTTCCTTCTTCCCTTGTTGATGCTGTGTAAAGTGTCTGATTGATCAGAATTGCCATGAGTTATGATTTCTAAGAAACGATTGAAGAAATCGGGCATAACTTTTTGCCATCAAGAGGGTCAAATTAATATTAATCGGATTTTTCAGCTTAAAGACAAATAACACATACGGAAACATTTAACAATTTCGATTCCGCCTGATTTGATCTTAAACAAAAACTGGAACTGGCCTGATATAAATGTACTTTATTGGGTAGAAAACGCTACCTTTTTCCTGTTACCTAAATATGCACAAGCCTATTATACTCAATGTACCTTTGGTATAGGGTTAAATAACCTGAACCTGCTGCAGCAGCAAATGCAAGTGTGGCAAGTGCGGCAAGTGTAACACAAGGGAGAGAGAGAAAGAGAGAGAGAGAGCGATTGGAAGCCGGTTTTTCTTTTATTTTTTGCACCTCACACACTCACTTTCTCTCACCTGATTGAGAGTGAAGTGATGAGAAGAGAGCCGCCGTGCAGCTCGCTTGACTGGGCTGTTTTGGTTTTCGAATGGAATTGGTAGTTCAGTTTCAGTTCGTACGCCTGCAAGCAGGTGCGCATGCGCGCGCGCATTCTTAAGCGTACGTTTCATCACTTCAACATATCGTGCGGCTCGGTTCATACACCAAAGTGTCAAGTGTAGGCTAAAAATAATGCAACACAAATCAAATGCGAAAGGCAAAGAGTTCAAATAGTGCATAATTAGGTGAAATTTTCTCAAAATGAAAACTAAACCAACCCAGACCACACTACCTTCCATTGTCTGCCCAAACAAAACAAAGTTTACAGTTGTTTTCTTTCTCTTTTTTTTCATTTTTCATAATTTCACCAAATTGGCAAAAATTAATAGCCCTACGTTCCATTGAACGATTTCAATTTTACAGTTCATTAATTAAAACTGGGCGAGGAATCGTTTCAGTAGATACATATGTATATGTCTGTAAAGCTCATTGAAGCATATCGGGCTAATCTAGCGCTTGTCAATTGACTCGTTAATCCGCACTCAGAAGTCGGCCAGCGATCTTACTCATTTGCCTGGCTTCAAAGTGCAACTATGTCAATAAATTTGTACTAAATGTACGTACACTTTAAGAGTTTGGGGAAAAGTGTGTGTGTTTGTGTGGTGTATCTCCAATTGGGGTCAGTGAAAAGCTTTTAACACAAAAAAAAAAAAAAAATTGTTAACGCTATTTTAAATACGATATGTAGTATGTTGTTTTGGGTCTATGCTGCCTGCAAAAATTTAGTCATCCTCCTCATCTTCCCATCGCTTTGGTTAATAGCCAAACGACAGTAAAAGCTGTTGTTGATGATGATGAAGTCGATGATGTTGCTAAAACAAGACATAGCCGTCGCTGTAGACGTTTCCAATATGCAAAGTAATCAGCAACAACAACTACAAAAAAAAAGGGGTGTGTGAAATGGAAATGTGAACCATATGCAAATTACCGTCAATGTGTCTATAAATTTTGATATTTTAGTGAAATTACCACGGTGAAAACTACCCAAAGACCAAGCAGCAAGTTTTTGCGGCTAATTGTTTTCAATGAATGGTATATTGTGCACATAAATAATAACAAAAAAAAAAAACATGAAATGAAAATATGCTTAGCCATGGACTACTACTACGAGAGAAGAGACCTCAAGGTAAATGTTATAGACCCTTTCAAAAAGCAAATAATTGATTTAATTCTGAGAAACCTTTTTACTCATACCCGAATGACTCGCTAGACAAAGCGTTCCGCTCATTGCTAGGAAATGTTTGATGAATGAATAGCGGGCAGATTTTACTTGCGAATGGTGTAGAAATTTCACTTATGAGCATTAGATTGGACCTCAAAACGGCAAAATGGGAAAAAGTTGGTCGCAGCATTCACAAAGTTAATATTTGTTAAATTGTGAAAATCAAACAATTTTATTTTAATTTGAAATGGGCGCGTCAGGGTTTAAATATATTGGAAATATGGCAGAAGAGACTGTTGTTCTTTTGGTCGGCTTATTGAGCCCAATTTTTGATAACACGCGTTCCTTAAGTTTCGGCTGTTGATGCTGAACAAGAATAAGAGATAAATAAAGGATTGGATAGTTTATATCGCATACATAAAACTCGTCTGTGCCGAAATTTTAATACCCTTGCAAATGCTGTTTTCGAAATGTCAGAGTTAAACAAGGCTTACAAAAAAATCAAAAATTTATTTAACTGAAACCCATTTTCCGACAGATAAACATCTGATTTCGACCAAATTTCGCGAATCTTTATGAAAACATTTCAAATTAACAATCGCCGAGTTTAAGAACGATTAAATTGAAAACAAAAAAGTTTTTCTTACTAAGACTCATTTTCCGACCGATAAGTCCTATGGCAGCCTGAAGATATAGTCACCCGATTTCGATCAACTTTTCCAAATTAGTTTGAAAGCATTTAATATTAAGAATCATCGACCTTAAGAATGGCGATTTAGCATTGAAAACAAAAAAGTTTTTCTAACTAAGACCCATTTTCCGACCGATGGTTCCTATGACAGCTATAAGATATGGTCATCCGATCTTGACCAAAATTTTTAAATCTCTTTGAATACATATAATATTAATAATAGACGAGTTTTATGACGCTAGCATTGAAAACAGAAAAGTTTTTCTAACTAAGACCCGTTTTCCGACTGATGGTTCCTATGACAGCTATAAGATATGATCATCCGATCCTGACCAAAATTTGCAAATCTGCTTGAAAGCATTAATTATAAATAATGGGCGAGTTTTATGACGCTAGCATTGAAAACAAAAAAATTTTTCTAACTAAGACCCATTTTCCGACCGATGGTTCCTATGACAGCTATAAGATATGGTCATCCGATCTTAAGCAAAATTTGCGAATCTGTTTACAAGCATATAATATTAATAATCGCCGAGTTTAAGGCCGCTAACATTGAAAACAAAAAAGTTTTTCTCACTAAGACCCATTTTTTGACCGACGGTTCCTATGGCAGCTATAAGATATTGTCATCCGATACGTTCGGTTCCGACATATTAACAGCGTGGAAAAAAAAGAAGACTCTGTGTAAAATTTCATCTCGATAGCTTAAAAACTGAGAGACTAGTTTGCGTAGAAACAGACGGGCAGACAGACAGATGGACAGACAGACGGACAGACAGACGGATAGACAGACGGACAGATAGATGGACAGACGGACAGACAGACAGACCGACAGACGGACAAAGCTCAATCGACTCAGCTCGTCGGCCTGATCAAGAATATATATAGTTTATGGGATCGGAAATGAATATTTCTATGCGTTGCAAACTTCTGGGCAAAATTATAATACCCTTTGCAAGGGTATAAAAACAAATCCAGTAAATTAACATAGTGCTGCCTTTTTGGTTTTGGAATTCGAAATCATTTTTAATTTAAATCAACGCTAACTATTTATAAATGAAACAATTATGTGATAATAGGCCACACTGCGTATGAGTTATTCACAAAATCCTTAGAGTCTATTCGCGCCAGTTAAAACTCGATTTTTCTTACATTTGTTATTTTTTACTCATTCTATACAATAAAAAGCATCAGACAGTGGGCTGAGACCATGACCTTAAAAATTTCATATTCAGGAGGTCCAATCTGAAGACGCTAGTTTTTCTCAATTTTTTGTTATTTCTTATATTTAAATCGCAACTAACCAAATGGGAAATCCAATTTAGCATAAAACTACTCCAAAATCAAATTGTCTTTTCTAATCCCCAAAAATTCTGGACATTAGCTTCTCTGCTGATGGAATATTTCACCAGGCTCTTCCGTAAATGTTCATTGCTTCGATTGCTTTCGAGAGAGACAGTCGGATTCGGAAGTATCCATACAACTGTATGTTCAATTCGGCCTAGCTTGAGATGGCAAATATTTATAACATTTGTTATGTAAATATATATATGGCCTTTTCTGTTTTAAAACGACCACGATTGGGGTCTTGTTTGAAATTTTATTGTCTATAATACAAAATTAACCCGTTAAGGGGGCGCCGTCTCTTAATTTCCATTTTCGCTTTAAAAATGCTACCAATAGTACAGACTTAAGCCCCTTTCGAAAATGTCAAGTAATGTCAAAATATCATTATACAAAATTTACGTCAAGCAATTGGCATTATGCGGCGCATTGGGGACATTTTACTCACGCCCAGTCCAAGGTACCGAGGTTAAATCTAAAGTCTAGGTGATTATATACAAATTAACATACTTGTCGAGTCTTTGGAAAATGTTTAATGACCAATAATGACCATAAAAATAAAGAAAAAGGCATAACTATAAAACATAATTAAAAGTTGCGTCTTATTCCAATCTTTTCTGTTCGGATAATAGTTAATAATCATATTCAATATATACATTAGGACGGGTCAGTATTGACAAACAAAAAAAAAATAGACATCAATTATAATAGAACTGCAATCTACGGTAAACAGGAGAAAGCGCATTTGAAAGTGAAAAAAAATCAAAATCAATTTTATATGGCCTGGTTAATTTGACATTTGGCAAATATCCTTTTAAAACTATAACATTTTATTTTAAAGCCCCGTACTCAGAACGACAGAAAATTCCTTTTGTCACAATATTTCATATAATTAGAAACATAGATGATAACTATGACAAATGTTATATCAATTAATAATAAATTTATATCAGAAATTATATTTTTAAAACTCTCCCAAGAGGAAAGTTGATTATAGAAAATGCGACGCAGGAAAGAAACAAATAATGTAACACATCGAAAGCAATGTAAAGAAATATATAAGAAATTTCTTAGGTGTGTGACCACCCGCGTGTACATGGTGCAGTACGATAAGACGCTAAGACGAACACATTCCTGTGTTCGGTGCAACACGTCCTGAGTTAGACTCCCAGAAAAAGTTGATAAGCAAACAAATTTTCCTATTCTTAATTTTTTTTTTACCAAAGGTACACAGAGTATTTTAAGTCTGTGCAAAAGTATGCAACAAGGAGAAGGAATCATTTCCGACCGTATAAAGTATGTATATTCCTGATCAGCATCAACAGCCGAGTCGATATAGCCATGTCCGTCTGTCTGTCTGTCCGTCTGTATGAACGCACAGATCTCAGAGATGGTAAGAGATAGAGGTTTGACATGTATGGGACATATATTTCTTATACTTGCAGGCAGATCAAGTTTATTTTGAATTTTTGCCACGCGCCCTCCCGCCTCCAAAACTTTTAAAAAACGTCATATCTCCTACAGTTTTGACGATAGATGGTTCGTACCTTCTAGAGATATCTAGTAATCAAAAATATTTATCGATTTGCTAAAGGAATGTTAAAGATCGAAAGAACGATACTCAAGTTATGAGCAAAAAACAGCCAGTTAGCTCCCCCCACCCACCCATAACCACAACATTCCGTTTAAGAGAGGCAATCTTAGTGAGAGAGAGAGAGAGAGAGAGGGAGAGAGAAACTTATAGATCGCACCGCGTTGTGCGCTCTCTAAGTTTCTCTCTCTCTCTCTCTCTCACTAAGATTGCCTCTATTGACTCGTGAGCAAATGCGAGGGTGAGGGTTTAGAGTATGTTATAGTCGGGCTTGACCGACTTTCTTTCATGTTTTTTTATACGAAAGGTACACAGAGTATTTTAAGTTTGTGCAAAAGTATGTAACAGGGAGAAGGAATCATTTTCGACCGTATAAAGTATACATACTTGATCATACATATACATATACTTGATCAGCATCAACAGCTGATTCGATACAGCCATGTCCATCTGTCTGTCCGTCTGTATGAGCGCACAGATCTCAGAGACGGTAAGAGATAGAGGTTTGATATATATGGGACATATACTTCTTATACTTGTAGGCAGATTAAGTTTATTTTCAATTTTTACCACGCCCCGCAGTTTGGAAAAAATGCAATATCTTCCACAGTTTCGTAGATATATGTTTTTTACCCTCTAGAGATATTTTGTAATCAATATTATTTATGGATTTGTTGAAGGAATGATAAAGATCGGATGGGACATATACTTCTTATAGTTGCAGGCAGATCAAGTTTATTTTTAGTTTTGGTCTTGCCCCCTCCCGCCCCCGCAATTTGAAAAAAACGTCATATCTCCCACAGTTTTCATGATAGATGGTTTGTACCTTCTATAGATATCTAGTAATCAAAATTATTTATCGATTTGCTGAAGGAATAATAAAGATCGGATGAACGATACTCAAGTTATAAGCAAAAAAATGCCAGTTAACAGATCTATTGTTAAATAGTTGATAGATTTTTGCCTCAACATTTGGTCAAAATTTAGACATGTATTTGATCCGGAGAACACGTCCAGATTACCAAGCTATTACTACGTTTATACGTACGTCTTGTTTGCAAACAACAATTTTGTGAGTGACTAATTATTGCGCATAAACGCTGAGTTAATTCGTTATTTGCAAATAGCTAAGTCACGAAAACAATTATTGATGAGTAGACTATTTGCAAATAGTGTGCTAGGCGTTGCCACTCTATTCAGTGATTTTGCTGTTTTTAACTATATGGTAGCACTCCTATATTGTAATTGTCATTCATATCGACTGCAGGCGAAGGAAAAAGGGAAATGTTGAAGATAAAAACTTGCAACGCTTCTTTGCAATTGAGCCAAGGCGGATACCAAGGTACTTCTTGGACTAATGAACGAAAATAAGGGCATGAAACTGCTTGATGGCAGTCCGGCAACACTAAAAAATAGGTTTATTTACATATGGTATTTAGCGTATAAACAGTGAGTTAGTTATTTACAAATAATTTCAATGAGTCAACAAGTTGACTGGACCACATTCCTTATTGTTTGTTCTAAAATGTCTATCAAAAGTGCCTGGTCTTTGAATTTTGGAAGCCTCACCTTCTACGTACATACCCAGGCAGCATTTTTGGAAATTTCTGATCACATTTGAGTCTTTTTTGAGTCCTCTGTATGATTAAAATAGTCATAAATGATACTATTGTCGGGAGAATATGGTGCCCAAGCCGAGAATCTTCTTAAAGAGTCGTTTATAGCCCGTTTTTCTCATCAGCTTTGACACAATTTCGAGTCATATTTCCAATCGTTTGCGAGTCGTTTTCTAGTCGTATTTCAATGAATCAAGTTTTGAGCATATCCATGAGTCATTTTCGAATCTTTTTTTTAGGTAATCTTTGAATATTTTATAACTTTTTTTGAAGTTTTTTAATCAATTACGAGGGTCTGTATAAATATACAAGCCTGTTCCGGTTTTCACATTCGACAAAAATTGTCGAATTCGAATTTGTCAAATGTGCTGTTTGATAGATTGAGTTAATCAGATTAAAAAGTTATAATTTGAATTCGTCGAGTAGAGAGTAAGTAGAAACTAAAGGTTTGATAAGGATTACCTTGATTGTTTAATAGAAAAGAGAACATGCAAAAAAATTTGAATTCACTTTAATGAAAACCGAAACATGGCAGATAAATTTTGTTTAGTTTTGTAAAACTACAGAATGTTTTAAAGACCCTTTTAGTACTTTAAGCAAAAAAAAACCCTTAAACCCTTTACCCTTAAATGAACCAAAGCAAGTTGATAGGGGAAGGTGGTTGTTGTTGCATATTGATATCTGATCCATATCAGCGCTTCTGAATACCATTCCCAATTCAAAAAGAAGTGTCTATTCTAACCCCATAATGTAGAATCGGCACAGAAACAATTTTATATTGAGTGTAGTCTACTGCTGAACGTAGTGCATCCAATTACTCCCGATAAAGTATATATCTTTCTTTGTTGAGTGCCTCTCGCATCGGTCGTCCTCAACTCGGTAAGCGCAGAAACTGTACGTGAAATTAATTGTACGCTTAGCTAATCAAACTTATGTACGTTGTAAAGATGTAAGCACATGCTCCTCATATAAATAAATTAGTTTAGTCTTTACTCCGTTGTCTGTGGGAGTGTCCGATCAAAATAACTCATTAACTTATTTTCCACTTTGCTTTTACCACGAACTGAAATGTTTGCACTAAAATCAAAACAATTAATTTCACACGTCAAGCTTCGAATTTTCAAACCGACATTCGTTGACGTTAAAAATCGCAAATGAACCATTTTGCTTATCAAATAAATGGGCTAAGGATCAACTAAATAATCAAATTATCCATTTAATACTTTCTACAATTATATTTATACCAAAAAAACTGAAACTGATTTCAGTTTCTATTTAAGACCACGCCTATTAAATTCATATTACTACAAATTTTTTCTTAATAAGTCGAAAATGCTAAAAAAAACGTACACAGATGGAAAAAACCGAGAACATTGGACGCAAGATAAGCACAAACGCTACCAAAAATGATTTTAGTCAAAGTTTTTGTTTGTGCTGGCTCAAAGGTGAGGATTGATTATAATTTAATACAAATCAATACCATTTTAAAACAGAGATAACTTACAAGTTGACCAAGTCGACCTCTTAAATAGAGAGTTTGACTAGGGCTTGAAGTGTGAAAAGCAACAACGTCTGCTGATTGTGGTAAATTTCGAAACAGCCTGCCCAGACTTACCAATTGCTATTCCGAAATGTTGTGAGTTATCTCTGTTTAAAAATGACATTGATTCTCAGTTTTGGTTCCATATGTTTCCTTCATGTTGGCTCAGTAGTGAAACCATCCCTTATATGGAACGGCTGGTACTGAAAACATGTCTTATTTACATGCTTTTCGGTCAAGAATAGTCATGCATAATCAACCCTGACCTTTGAGCCAGCACAAACAAAAACTTTGACTAAATTTCAAGATTCTCGAAAAAGAGATTTTCAAGCCTGGTTTTCCGATTGAGTTTTTTTTCTCAGTGTAGGTTCCATATATTTCCCTCATTATGGCTCGGTAGTGAAACCAGCCCTTTATACGGAAGTGCTGGTACTGAAAACATGGCTTCTTTACTTGCTTTTCGGTCAAGAATTCATTAGAGCCAGATCCAAAATAAAGTCATGCATAGCTCTGCTGAACTAATGGGTAACTTTCTTGGGTAGTTGGAGCAATTCTCTTGCCTGAGTTCATCAGTGCAAAATGCAGTAGACATGGTTTGTCTTCAACTGAATTGTATGATTTATAGCTTTTTTGTAAGAAAGGGAAAGGCATTCCCTTTTGGCCGTTATCAGTAACAAATTAATGAGATTATGCACAATATATACACCCAAACATACATACATATGTCAGCTGTTGACATGTCCATTCATTAGTTCAATTAGCTTATCCACAGACAGCACCAAAGAGTTATGCTTGGCTGGATCGAGAGATTGGCCAGATATACAATATAATTCATTAGCGCATATAAACTTTCGCTTTCGCAAGATCAAATCAAAGCACCAGACAAACCTGAATTACAATGCCGAATGCAAATACAAGAAAGAAAAATATATGTACCTATATATAAAGCATTGTCGATGCCTTTTGATGGCTGCCTGCTTTGACACGTAATCGTGCCTTGGTTTTGTGGGGAGGGAGTTCGAACCCGGAACGTCGACGTCGCAACTGCAGTCTCCGTCTCCATCTCCGTCTTTGGCTGATCGAGTGAAACCTGTCTGCAGAAAGGAAAATCATCATCCACAATCACCTGGCCTCTGTGTGGCTGGTGCAAACAAACAAACTAACCGCACTCACACACACATGCAGGCGACGAGTCTGTGTGGATATGGCACAGACAGATTTACACACAATCCCCCTTTAAGCAGTTGGTCTCGCAACTTCAGTGCTGCATTTAGCGCAATCTCGTTTAAGCCATCTGAATAGAGCCATCATCTAATCTGGCCGGGCACGTTGATCAAGTTCGTTAACTCTCCGTTATGCAAAAAAACGTTCTTTTTGGATTCGATTCAAGAAATTACCATAACTGTTAGCGGGAGTCTGATCGTTTCTGTTTTCCAACGTGCAGGCATGCGACGCCAACGCCAACGCCAACTCCAACTAGGGCCTGGGCACTGGGCCTCCCTGGGCACTCACTGATTGAGTATGCACGGCTTGAAGCTGTTGTGAAATAAAAACGATATACTCTTATGTATATGAGAGAGTCGATTGGTCATTGCACTGTGCCTTAGTTTTTTGTTTTTTTTTTTGGGTGTACCCCACTCATTTCACAATTGATTAATGATTTCTCGGACTGCGTTACAAATTAGCATAATGCTGCATTATGCGTCTAATGGGTGTTATATAAAGACAACGTGTAAAACACACACAACTAGGTGGGTCTGATTGGAAAGTAATTTGAGTTTTGAGTGGACTAATTAGCTGACAAAATATCGTGACCATGAAAATAAAAGTCGTGATGGATCCAAAACATGATGAAGAAGATAATGACTCATCGAATGTGCGTGGAGATCGTGAACTTAAAGGGCAGCACGACAAATCCTTGTACCATTTTAACCACAATGTTTTGTATCACATATTCGGTGGGTCAATGATCTCTCGCTGTGGGCTCGCCTTTTTGTCTTCAAATACAAAAAAAAAAGCAACCTGTGTCCATTGTAATGATTTGGCGTTTTCTTTCTCCAACATTTTGCCGCAAAGAAATCAAGTCATAACTGTTAACTGGTCTACACACTCGTACACTGGCAGACAAGTGGAACAACGACGCGTGTTCTGAGCACTTGCTGAAAGACCAAAGCATAGACCAGATAAAAGACACAATCTTTTGTTAATTGCCCCAGCCGACCATCCAACTCTTTAAGCGACATCAACTGTGCTGACATTTCTTCATTCTTCTTTACAGATAACCCAACTCAAGAACATTGAGCTAATCAACCATACAAAGAATGTGCATAAATCAAACACAATGAAAACTAAGCAAGAAGAGGTGATCAGAAGCGGAGGAGGAAGAGCAGGTGGAGTAGAGGGAGCCAACACTTGGATGACCACGCTGCTGAGTAATGCAACAGTTAAGCCCAAGGTAAGTACAAGTATAAAACAAAGTTCAAAAAGTTCGATTACAACAAAATTTTAAAAAGAAGGCAATAATTTGTGCTAAGGGTATGAGAGGGGCAGGGCTGCAAACCCAATCAAATTTTTCGGAAATTTGAGGTTCGAGGTTTTTGGGCTTTGGTTTTGGTTCGAACCTTGGTTCGTTGCACGTTTTACCCAATATATACAAAATTACAATACAAAAGGTATTCACCAGACGCTTAAATACGCTGTAAGACAGTAAGACGTAGATTATAATTGACTTGAGATTGGCGCTCGTTTGTTGGATATGGACTTCCTTCATTGCTAGTGTATAAATCTTCAGTCCGATTGATTATGCTTATTCGTATGCACTTTAATCAGTCTTTCACTTACAAAATTGAGCATCGATTGGTGTTTAATCGCCACATTTGGAACTTTTTTTTACAATGATTTGATCAAAAATGCCTTAAACTTCTTTTGAAGGTGCCGCATTAAGTTTGCTGCACGCCCGTCATATCATAATTTAGTTTGCATTCGTGACATTCTGATTTATCAGTGACATTCTGACAAATTTGTCGTCATTGCTTCACACCTTCTCAGTCAAAACTTCTCAAACGAAATGAAATGCGCGTTTTTATTGTTCTGACTTGTGTGATTTATGTCTCTTTCTGCCCAATTTTTGGCGCATGGATAGTGTTGCCAATTTAGCTATTTTTCCCACCAAATATCGACTGTTAAAAATGCTAAAACTTAACAGAGATTAATTTAAAATAGCTAAACAATGTCAAATAATTAGCTAGAATTGCAGGCTCCGGCCAAACTGAACAGATTCCGGCATTCGAGCTTACAAAATAGCTATATCTGATGAAAAAAAATAACTAATTTGGCAACGTTGCGTGTGGCACACACATCTGTTTGTATTCGGCTGACATGTTTCTGCAGTAGCATGCACCGGGTTGGTTAGATTGGCGCATATGTATATGTATAAATTGAAAAATAAAACGTTCAATACATTGTGCAGTGTACATAGGTGTTTACATTGAATTTGTAGTACCTCTGACTGGAAGCATTGCGGTCTATGTGTACGTAATATAAATAACGCATACGTATGAATGTATACATATGTACATAGGTAGGCAAAGAAGTACTACATACAATAGCGCGCTCTGATTCTTCACGTATTTAAAATGTTTTACATATGTACAATATGTATATATGTATGTTAATAACTATTGGGAGTGCAAAAAGGAGAAAATAACAAATCGAAGACATTTATTTTTTGAACCGATCCAAAAGCTGGGGTTCAGAACGGGTTCGGTTTCATCTATTTTCGTCCTCATGGTTCGGTTCAGGATTTGGTTCACAGTAAAAAAAAGCCGAAATTCCGGGTTCGAACCGGTTCGGTTCAAAACCGGTTTGCAGCCCTGATCAGAGGTATATAAACGTGAGTCGGCTGATAGGTCAAAATTTTGGAATGGAAATTTTACTTTTCAACCCGAACCGAAACGATTTTGTTAGGTTTAGAGCAGTGGCGTAGCGTGATGTTCTGTCGCCTGGGGCGGAAGTCGAATTTGCCGCCCCCAATTTATGTATCTATGATAACTTGGGGGCGGAAAACTCAGCTTATGTATCTACTAGTAGGAACCCGGAGTGGGTCGCTACCTTAACTAAAGCAAAAAATAGAGTAATTTTCACCAATTTTTTAGAACTTTTGATCTTTACCATTCGTCTATTTACCCACCTCATAATAATCTAAACTATACAAAATTTAGAAAATGTAGATTTTTTTTTGAACCATTTGACCTACACCTCCTATTTATCTTTCTTTAATTACCAACTATTAAATCTTCTCCATAATCTATACTAATTAAAACTTTTCAAATTTTCGCAATTTTTTTGTACCGATTGACCTTCACATCTACAATTGCCATCAAATCTTCTTAATAATATAGGAACAATTTGCAAAATTTCGCGTTCTATTCTGGTATTCGGGGTGGAGACGAATCCAACTAATCAGAGATCATTAAAATCCGACTTTGTTTAATTAAGATAGGCTAGACAAATTCGTCCTCACTTCTACGAAGAAAATATTAAGTATTTATCCATAGGTTTTCTTCACCGATACCTTATGTCCATCAACTGCCAAAACCTATCTTGAAATTCTGCAATGATTTTGTTCATCGACTTGAAAAGTTTTCGCATTAGTTCGTTTTGGTAGGACAAACGTTAACGTTTTTATTTCCACCGATAAAAATATGATTTTTATTCTTTCCCTCGGAGTTTCCTTTAATGCAAAGGGTTTCAGACATGTCTTTTGCATAGCTAAGAGCGCCGACAGCTCATTACTTTCATTTTTTCAATAATATCGTCTACAAAGCTCCTATTTTCTGAGCGCACAATAATATATTAAGGCCATTGCTTAAGGTCTAAGAATCGAAGAAAGAAAAATAAGTTAAAGCGTCTGTTCTAAATACATTTTCCTAAGTGGTTAGTGTGATAAACTGTCAGCCGTAGTGTAATAGAGGTCTAATCAGAACGCGTTTCTTAAGTTATTAAGGTAGAAAATAAATTTCACAAAAATATTTATTTAAGAGTATCATCATCAAATTGAAATATTATATATTACTAAAGTTGTTAACCTTTAGAAAAAGCCGAAAAGTATGGAATGTTTTTTTTTTGTTTCGATATTTTTCATTGGAAAATTCACAAATTTCCCTCTTTGCACTTTTAATTTTTGTTAAGAACAAAAAAAAAATCAAAATTTGAAAGCAATACTGGCTCAAGCTGCCATTTGAGCTCAATTATTTTGCTATGCATCATGATCCCAGAGCAGAAGAGACCGAACAATTTAAACTTTTTACTTACTCTGGGGGCATTCGAATCCAGGCCCATTGGACTGAACACGAATGGAATGCCGTCTAAACTCGTTCCGCCATCGAGCGCGCATATGGCAACACGTCTAAGATATTACTTGTAATGAATCTACCTAAGAACATAAACAAATTATATCTTGAACATCGCATAAATGAGACCACTTAAAATTCTTAAGTTTGGATTCCGTGCATGATCAAATCAAGCTGAAATCAATAGTTTCTACATTTTGGAATCAAAGACGCTCATATACTACGTTTATACACACAAAATTTATTGTGATTAACGCCCTATAAAGTATGCAATGCTTTTAATAAGGAATGATTCAGAATTATATTTATTTTATATTTGGCTTAACACAAGATTATATTGTAATCCTATTGATGGTCCGACAATCTAGATGAATTTACTGTGTGGATTATGTATGACGCTGCCATAACTGGCTATCAATGTTAGGGTTCTAATAGAACATTTTATAAGGAAATAAAGTTTGCATACATTGAAGGGCATTAATCATGACAAATTTTGTGTGAATAACCGTAGTAACAGTTAATTCAAAATGTTTTTTATTTTGTTTTTACGTTTAAATTGGTAAAATAAACAACACAAATTGTTAATTACAACAAAAACTTTGACCAAAATCAAAACGGGTCGCTAAAACCCATGTATACAACAATTTTTAGCCGAAAACGCAAAATTTTGGTTTTACAATTGTCTTAATACCCCTGTAGAGGGCATTTAAAAATTGTCCAGATGTTTGTAACGCTTAGAAGAAAGCATCTCCGACCACATAAAGTTTATATATTCTTGATCAGCATGACGAGCTGAGTTGATATAGCCATGTTCGTCTGTCAGTCCATCTGTTTCTATGATATCTCCTCCGTCAGTTTTAAAGCTATCCTAACCAAACTTTGCAAGAAGTCTTTTGGTACAAAGACGCTGCACATTTGTTGGAACCGGCTGGATCGGATGACTATAGTCTATAGCTGCCATAGAAACGATTGGTCAAAAAACTAGTTTTAGTGAGAAAAACTTTTTTGTTTTCAATGAAAAAGCCCCCACGCCTCGCAATTTTGAGTTCTCTATGATTTTACATAATTCCACCAAGTTTGATGAAAATCGGACAACTATATAGTATAGCTGCCATACAAAAGTTAGTTCAAAGAAAAAGTCTTACCAGGAAAAACTTTTTTGTTTTCAATGCTGTCGCTCTCAAACTTTTTACTGATCAATACTATATGCTACCACACACCTGCCAAGTTTGATTCAAATCGGATGACTATAGCATATAGCTGCCATAGGAACGATCGGTTCAAAAAGTAGTTCTAGTGAGAAAAACTTTTTTGTTTTCAATGGTAGCGTCTTTAAGCTTTCCAGTTAAGAATGTATCCAGGTTCCACACAATTTTGACGAGTTTGATCCAAATCTGATGAATATATCGTATAGCTGCCATATAACAAACTTTCAAGCAAATGGTCAAATGGACACAGACCATTTCACAATGTATGGATTTCGCGAGTATTTCGCGGGTATCTCCGTAGCTGTAAAGTGGATGGAAGAGACGAATGGCAAAAGCGATGTTTATGGAGCATACTCAAATACTCATCGGCATCTCCATATGATGCGATTGCATTCACTCTTGGCGTGCTTAGCATGGCGTGCAATGAACCCAAATCCGCTGTGCAGTGATCTCCCATAAAAGCAATCAATTATATACATAACATAATTAAACTCCATAATTAATTTACTTACCTTTCTTGCCAAGGGCAGCACCGTAACTTGCCCAAACGCATTTCTCATCCAAAAAGAAAATGATTTTCCATCCAGATTTTAGATTCATTTTTTGCTCAGTGTAAAAACATATTTATTTCTTCGAATTATAAATCCTCACTTTATATAAAATACATCTGGGTTTCAATTTCCAGTTATTTATTCTTAGAATTTATATTGTGCATTATCGCCTTCGGTTAATTTCAGCTTAATTTCTTGTTTATTACTGTTCTCTTAAATTGAATTACCTTTTTTTTTCCAAATGTTTAACCCCTAGGACCACAATTCGGACACAGACTCGGCATTATCCTCGGCTCCACCTTCCATAAGTCCACAACCGCCATCAAGTGGTTCGGATAGCGGTGTTATGTGGCAAACTGTGAGTTTTCCACATTTCCCACAAAGTTCTAAGCAACTATTTTTAATCTTCCTCCCTTCTCTACGGCTCCTAACAGCTGCAGGATATGGATAAACTGCAAAAGGAAGCCGAAATGTATCAGAAGGAAAATGAACGTTTACAAACTGAACTGCAGCTGATGAAACAGGAACTGTTAAGTGCCGAAAAGGCTGTCCTAACCGTAAATGAGCTCAAACAGCGCTCAAAGGAATTGGAGGAACAGCAGCTGCAGTTGCATGACGAAACCAATGATTTACGCGAACAGAATGAACTACTCGAATTTCGCATACTGGAAC
Source organism: Lordiphosa magnipectinata (assembly GCA_037044535.1). Classification (NCBI taxonomy): domain Eukaryota; kingdom Metazoa; phylum Arthropoda; class Insecta; order Diptera; family Drosophilidae; genus Lordiphosa; species Lordiphosa magnipectinata. The sequence goes on from JBAMBO010004042.1 coordinate 1,165,576, forward strand.
TGGAAGATGATAACGATAAGGTAAGCAAACAAAACAAAAACAAAGCCCATCCACTCAAAAGCCTGTTTGCCAAATCACTCAAAACGAATGACTCAGTTTGGCAATTGTTTATGAATGAATTGAGACTTAGACTGAGACTTAGCCTGGTTACCCAAGTTGTATGTGTGTGTAAGCTTCGTGCTGAGCTTCAACTTCGTCTGCAACTGCGGCAGCAGCAGCAGCAGCAGCAGCAGTTCGGCTTGGCTTTGGCTTTGGCTCAGTTTTGTTTGGTAGCTAAACAAGCGCGGAAATTGTTTCGATTGTAACGGCAAAAGTAATTGTTGTGGAATTGGAAAATTGTCTTAGTAGAGCAAATCTCATTATTTGTGTGATTATTATAAAACTAGACAAAAATTATGTTTTGTGGTATGACTTTCCAATTGTTAAGTGTTACACAACGCCCACCCCAAACGAACCGCCTTCAATTTGCTGTCTAGTATTGGACATCTTGTTCATATAAGGGTGGCCCTAAGTGGCTGGTTATACTTATTTTGTTATATGGATAACATAACATATATAGACACCACTAGCCTTTGTTTATCCCACGCCTTTTGTTTCGTTTGTTTCTGTTTTCCGTTTTCGGTACGTTTAATTTTTAGAGCCGAACCGATCGCTTCTGCTGTTGGCGTTGGTTTTGTACCTTCTCAACAGTTTGCTGCATGCTGTAAAGTCGTTCAGCTTGAAAATCTAATTCATACGCTTAATTGCGAATAGACAAAGTGAAAATATATATTTGTATGTAAGTAGCTAACGGCGAGGAGGGTGTGTTTCTAATCAGCCAAGCATTACAGAGTAATGCTAATTTTTGCATTTAAACAGTTAAGAAAACGTTGACTGGAAGAAAAGTGAGGTCAAGCCCCCCAACATTTTCCTTTCTCACCCTCTCCATTAAGCCTTGAACCTTAAATAATTTTTGTGAAAACTTATGAAGAAGTGCAGAAAAGTGACTAAAATTGAGGAATATCTCCATTATTTGATATGCAATCAGAGACTAAATAGAGATCGAGAATGTTCTATCTCAAAAGTACGGTAAGAATGAAAATTCTTGATCCAAGAGCGAAAATATTGATCCAAGAATGAACTTTTGATCCCAACATTCTTGATTCAAGAGTTTCAGTACTTGATCCAGGTACGAATATTCTCAAAATAAAAGACTTGAAAAGAAAAAGGTTTGGTTTGAAAGGAAGGTGGGTGTGGGAGGGAGAGACACGAGCGACCGATGTGGTGTTCTTCCACGAGGTCGTCGATCAAGTCTCCGCAGGAGCATAGTTTTTCTTTTATTTAATTTTTTACATATATGGGGTTGGTGACCTGTTTTGATTTTAGTCAAAGTTTTTTGCTTTTTCAAGCTTGGCGCAAGGTCAATAAATCGTTAATGGTAATTCTATGCCATCAACACATTTCAACAGAGCCAACACACAACATTATTGGGATAGCAATGGTACGTCTGGACAACCGGCAGTTTCGGAATTGACCACAAGTCACTCATCAGCAGATTTGTTGCTTCCACATTTCAACCACTGATAATTAGCTCTATTTATAAACTCCAAAAGCCGAATAAAGGCTTGAGAATTCAACTTTTTGTAAAAACCAGCCTAGAATTCCTCTTCTGGGAGAGAAAATACAGTATTTGAAATTTAAATTACCGGCCGACCGCCCACATCTGACAACAACAGTGTTCTGCTTTCCATAACCAATTGCGCTCTCCTCTCAGTAGTTTTTGCACACACCCCCACTTCTATGAAAAACGAAACTGGGAGAGCGTGTTCAACACTATTCTCTCAAAGTTTGCTTGCCCTCTCCTCTCCGATACTTCTCCTCACTCCCCTTGCCTATAACAAACCAAATTGAGAACGAATTAAGCTCGATTTGAAAAGCGAAATTCTTGAAAATTCAAGAAAGAATACATTTTATTTCAAAAGCGTTCATACTCAAATAATTCGTTCTAATTTCTTAAGTTACAATTAAAATGACGTAGTTTGATACTTACACTAGGCAACAAGGTCCAGTATATTGAAGGATTGGTGGAGATTCTAGATGATTTTCGTGTGCTGAACACGAATCTGTTTTCAGAAATGGTCCACGTTATTAGTAAATTTAGCATAAAGTTTCAAAAAATTCATTTTTTGAACCTTTTTAGACGCGTTTTGTGGGGAACCTATACTTTTGTTTTGACTTTTTTCGATATTATCGCAAGTTACTATTTCTTAAGAGGGTGTGGCGCACCGGCTGCTGCTGGTGCGGGAGGTTGTAGGTTCAATCCCGCCTCAGAACATCTAATAAAAAAGATTTTTTCTTTCTTTAGAAAATAACTTTTACACATCCGGTCACCTTCACCAGCTATTGGCGCCAGCTGTGAAGTAACTAGCCACGAAAAAGCTAAATTAAATTCTCATACTTTGCCGTTCTTCTTCATCTTCAATATTTAAATCACAACCGGCTTACAGTTTCGGCCGCCGCTACCAATGCCCGCCAGTCGCCTCTGTTTCTTGCGAGCTGGTTCCAGTTGTTCAGACCAAGCTTGGCAATGTCTTTCCGCACCTGGTCTTCCCATCTCAGTTTCTGTCCTCCCCTCGGGCATTTTCTCCCAATGTCTTTCTTCTTGAAATTGTAAACCATTCCTGCAGGAGCTTGTTCATCCATACGGGTAACATGTCGTATTCAGCGCAGCCGCTGTTGTTTTATGCGCTTGGCTAGGCTGGTGTCCCCATAGAGCTCATATAGTTCGCAGTTCTTTCGGATGCAAAATACATCGCCAACTTTTAAAGGTCCATAAATCCTCCGAAGAATCTTTCGCTCGAGTACGCCAATCGCCGCCTCATCCGCTGCTGTTAATGTCCATGCTTCTTCGCCGTATTGCAGGACTGGGATGATAAGCGACTTGTATAGAGGGCTCTACTCTTGAACTCCCTACTGAGCCCAAAGTAGCATCGGTTTGCCAGAGTGATTCTTCTTCGAATTTCCAGGCTGATGTTGTCGCTGGTTATCACCGTTCCGAGGTAGACGAACTCCTTTACAACCCCAACGCGTAGACTCACTGCGCGTGAATACTAAGAACTTCGTCTTGCCGTTCGTATTCGGCGTTAAACCGTAGGTCCCAATCGCCTGTGCGAAAAATTATAAGCAAACACGCCAAGAATTTGAGAGAAGCTTGGCCTGGCCCTCGTTGGTGCTGTTGAGCCAATTTTACATTACATTACTATTTCTTAACTTTGAAATAAACTATTCCAAAGAATTGTACGATTATTTTTTGCGAAGGCATACCATTTTGAATCCATATAATAGAATACCAAAATTGCCTACTATCTAAAGCTATGCCTTGCAAAAACAGTACAACAGGCAAGCAACAATGTTCTAAGCAACCGTGTTCTACAAACCTCTAACAACCCAAAAGCCATTGTCGGTGTTCCTGAAACCTCTTTTGGTTGTTTTCAAATGATGCGAATTTTGTGGTGAAATTTGGTCTATGCTTTGCTAATAAAGAGATTTGAGTCAAATATAATAATGAGGAACAATTCTTGAATGCTTAACTGATCGAATTGCATTAATATTATGAAAGATTTGATGGGCTTTAAGTAATAAAAGTTAATTTTAAAAAATTGTCCACCAAAACAATGCAAAAGTCAGAGAGCAGCAGAAAGCAGCAATGAGCCAACCTGCCAACTTATTCCATTTATGACAATAACATTTTCGGAGTTTTAATTTTCTTTTCAAATTTAAAAGTTTGTTCGCTTAAATGAAGTATAAATTTAACAAGATTATGTTGATTATGCAGTTTAATAAAATATGATTTAAGTGGTTAATTCAATGAAGTATCGAGAAAAACCTATCGATAAATTGTATCGGCGAGAATTTCAAACTACGAAATGTAAAAGACAAGTTGTCAGCGGTGAAATTTTTAAGTTCACTTGTTACATTTATTTTGATCTTTATAAATTTTAGGAAGTTTTATTAAGGAAAACATAGAACTCCGGAGGAAGAGGTAGTAATGCCATATAGAAAACAGTCGAATATCGCGGCAGAAAAGTAGCTTACGCTTCATCAGAAATTAAAAGTGGATTGCATCATTTCTGAAACTCTTGTTACGATTATTATTATTGGCGGGTCAGCGTTCTCATCAATTTTTTGCCGATACAATTAAGTACTAATTGCTTAAAAATAATTTATAGTTTGGAACTCAGTGCATACCACAACCACTTGCAACTTTTGGCTTAGAAACTAACAAATAAAATTTAGATCCTACATTAATTTAAACAAGAAAGTCGGTCAAGCCCGACTATAACAAACTCTGCACCCTTAATGTCGCAGCTCGCATTTGGTCACGAGTCAAACGGCCAGTAAACACACAACGCAGTGCGCTCTCTAAGTCTCTCTCTCTCTCTCTCACTAAGATTGCTTCTGCTGAACGCAATGCTTAGGTTATGGGTGGGGTGGGTGGGGTGTGTTAACTGACCGTTTTTTGCTCATAACTTGAGTATCGTATATCCGATCTTTATCATTCCTTCAGCAAATCGATAAATAATTTGGAGTACTAGAAAGTACGAACCATCTATCATCAAAACTGTAGGAGATATGACGTTTTTTCCAAATTGCGGGGGCGCGAGGGGGCGTGGAAAAAATTGAAAATAAACTTGATCTGCCTGCAAGTATAAGAAATATATGTCCCATACATGTCAAACCTCTATCTCTTACCATCTCTGAGATCTCTTCGTTCATACGGACGGACGGACGGACGGACAGACGGACGGACGGACAGACGGACAGACGGACATGGCTATATCGACTCGGCTGTTGATGCTGATCAAGAATATATATACTTTATAGGGTCGGAGATGATTGCTTCTGGCTGTTACATACTTTTGCACAAACTTAATATACTCTGTACAGCTTTGGTACAGAGTATAAAAATAGTAGAAATGTTTGGGATAGATTATTTTAAAGTTAAGAAATAGTTATTTACGATAATATAAAAAAAAAGTCAAAACAAAATGGTAAAAATAGGCATTTTTTGCCACCTTAAGTTCAAATTGCTAAAAATCTCGACGTGATGGACCATTTTTGAATACAGATTCGTGTTCAGCACACAAAAATCATCTAGAATCACCACCAACAATTCATTGCTTAAAAAGTTCAAAAAAGGCTGTAAGCAGATTTGAAAGCTATTGAAATCACAAAGTCGCATTTCAAATAAAATAATTTGCATTTTTTCAGATGGACGGCACATATGAGAGTCACTGCCAGCGTTTACAGAATCTTCTACAGAAATCTACTCACCCATTGGAGGATCGGGACAAACGTTGCCTTCAACAGCTGCTTCAGTGTGTGCAACAACTCGATCTGGATGCCATGATGCCCGTAATGGATCAGGTACATTAATCAGTTTACTCCCCTATAGTTGTCAGTTACAAACACATTAAACACAAAAAAAACTAAAAGCTTAAAAACTTGCTCAGATTTTAAGCCATATTCCAATTTTCATTTCCCCTTTCCATTTTCTTAATTTTAACACCAAGAAATATTTTGAAAACTAAATTCAAGTTTTGTCCACGTACTTTTGCAGACCAAAACCGAGCCCCTCCGTTCGAGGCACAATCGCATTGTAGCCACAGTTCAGCCGTATAGTAATAGTGCCACGCCCAGTAACCCGCCTACGCCCAGTAAACGCTCCACCAGTGCCTGGCAGAGCAGCAGTCTCAGTGAGAGTGGAGTTTTTGTGGAATGCGATCTTGTGGCAACAGCACCTCATCCACATTTGCAATACTATCAGGAAAGATTGGATCAGTTGGAGAGCAAAATATTGATCTACGAAAGCAGTGGAGAGACTCAAGCCAAACACTTGGCTCAGCGGCTACAGCGAGAGCTGCAACTGGAGAAGGAACTCAAGGAACTGGGTGATCGCCTGGGTGGGCTAATCGAAGAGAACGCTCTGCTCGAGGAGGCCAAGTGTGAGTTCGAGGAGGCGGAGAACGATACGCGTTTGCATTTGCAGCGTAACGAGGTGGAGCTGGAAATTCTACGTCAGCGGAACGTGGAATTGGAATTTAGCAAAGACGCTTTAAGTAACAAGTACAAGGATTGCCGTGCGGAGTGTTTGATCTTACGCGAGGATCTAAGTGCGGCCGAAACTCAATTGGAACACCTGCAATCGGAGCGAAAGCGTGCCAAGCAGGAACTAGAGAGCTTGAGGCGTAGTTTGCCCTTGCTGCTAATTTGCCGACTCTGGACTTGGGCCAAGATGGGTAATGAGCATTCTACACCAGAACGTTACGAGGCGGGTCACTGCCCATCCGATTGTGCAGCAGCAGCAGCAGCAGCACAATCCCGACCTAGCTCCAACTTGCCCGACCCATGTGCCTGTCGCGAGATCAATTATCTCAAGGATGAGGTCAAGAGCTTACGCAGTCAACTGCAAGAGGTCAACACCCGTCATTATGAGGCTATGGAAACAGCCGATGGCCATTGGGTGGAACTGGAGCGGGAGTACAAGTCCCGCGAGGAGGCCTATCGCATCAAAGAGGTTTGCCTGAAGCAAAAGATAACCAAACTCCAGGATTGCCTACGCGAGGATTCGCGTGCCGCTGCCGAAAAGATACAACAGCTGGAGGAGACCGAGCATGGTCTCAAAGTGTGCCTGGTGCGTTTAACCAAAGAGCATCGTGACCTGTTGGCCGAGCATAATTCACTGCAAAATAGCGTGGAGAGCTCAAAGGCCCAGCTGGAGCTGGAGGCGGAAAGTCAACTACCCCTGGCCGAGGCCTTGGAGAATGAGAAGCGACGCAGTCTGGCACTGATCGACGATCTCAGCTTCTCCAAGAAGATGCAGCAGAATACGGAGGAGCAGCTAAAACACGAGACGGAAAGTCTACGCAAGCAAATCTATGATTTAAAGAAGGAGTTCATGCACATTGAAGTGACCAATGGAGAACTGAAGGAGGAGGTACGCACTCTGGAGAACAAAATAGGTGAGATTGAGGCTCAACTGAAATTTGCCGAAGACAAGGCGCGCACTCTGGAGGATGAGCTTAGAACCAAGGAAGAACAGTGCCAGATAATGGAACGCAAGCTGGGTGTGTGCCCAGAAGGATTCAGTCTAGCGGATGAACTATTTGATAGTCCAGCCAAACGGGCCAAGCGCGAAGAGATTGCCGATTTGAAGGCGGCCAGCCAGGGATTGGGTTGTGCCCTGCGTGACATTGAGGTGAGTGAGCCACATTGATATTACCTATGGAGCATTCCATGTAGTCTAACCCAGCTGTTCTCTTTGTCTTTCAGCGACGCGAACGAGAGTTGCCCACCCACAAGGACTTCCAGACCATAGCCTGCAGTGTTAAGCAGCTGGCGGACACTTTACTTTGCGTTAAAAATCCCAACGAGGTGAGTAGCAGCTGTTTATGTCAGTCCGAAGATGTGGACGCCGGAGTATTGTGCAAGCCCTGTGATACAATGAGTCAAGCGGAACCAGAGACGTGCAAGCCCAATGTTAGCGAACCTAAGTCAGAGGAGTCTAACCAAGATACCAATTCTAGAAGCTCGAATCGTAGAAATTCCGATGTGAGCGAAGCTAAGTCTGAGAAGTCTAACCAATCTGCCAATCCTAAAAGCTCCCAAGTGCAGGTGTCGAAACGTAGAAATTCCAGTCGTCGCAGCTCCGTCAAATCACGACGTTCCCGTGGTGGTGGCATCAGTCAGGATGAGGATGAAATTTCGGGTGTATGTTTGCCCTTAAGTCAAGCCAAAAAGATGATTTGCGAGGTGCCCTCCGCCTTGAAGAAATTCGTTTATGGGGATGGTCATTCGCCGCAGTCTGAGGAGGCAGTGGAGCATCATCATGATCAAAGTTCACTGCGTCGCAAGCGACGCTTGTGCAAGCGTTTCATCTATCGTCGCATGTATCGAGCACGCGCGTGTCGCAGTGGATCCACTGCTCGCCATCGTCTCGCTGCCAGTCTCTCCGGTTGTAGTTTCCATTCCTTGGCCTCTGTCCATACCTTACACTCGGCCAAGTCTTCGCTATCTCTTCATACTCAGCATGTTGAAATCTTGAATCCTCTATGGGAGCAAATGACCCATATTTCCATAGTCCAGACAGAACCCCTCGTCACTCAATCGCAGGCCGTGCAAGTCTCGTCAGTCATGTGTGATCAGAATATCCAAGTGCAGCCTTACACTGTGGAATATGGCATTCAGGCCGAAAATGTGGGCGTAGAGGAACGTCTGTTGCTACTTCCGCTCAGAACACGCAATTTTGTGGGTCTCCTGCAACAGGCTATCGATGGCAGCCTTGATGTGGATGTGTTTAGGGCACGGGTTCTGCAATTGTGGGAGAATAGCGAGGATTTCCGTGAGCGTATTGAACTGTTGCAAGATCTGTGCACGGATAAGCCGCGTCCTCAGCACGAACAAGAATGCCTGGAGAGTTATGAAGGTTTTGTTGCCGTAATGCACTGTGTACGTGCCCTGAAAGTGGCCCTAAAACCGAGTACATCAACTGTGCTGCAGGAGATTGAGGAACGCATTAATGCACGTCTTATTAGCTATCACAATCATAAGGTGGAGACGGAATTTTATTGCACGATTTACTATCCAGTGAAGCGTCGTAATTCTGTAAACTTTGTTTCGGACTAGAGCTGAGAAATGTATACCATTGTTTTCTGTAATCATCGAAAATTATACAAGTGTAAATTGCTCAGTGAACTTGTAGTTGCATTAATTATCTTAAAACTATGGGGGAAGCTGTAGGCATTATCCAAATACATTGTCAAACAAATCGAATTGATCATTGTGTACTTCTTAAATCGTTCAAAATGGTATTCGATTGATCCTTTTGGTCTCTCGTTGTTTTTAGAACATAAAATTAGTTTAGTCATTCAAAAAAAGCGGAACATTTTTATACTTTTCGGTCTATAACTTTTAAAAGCGCGTTGATATGGAAAAACTAACAATGTGGTAAGTTGGAAGAGAGAGAAAGGCTATGAAAATTCTTTATTAAATAAAACGAGAGCGTAAGTTAAAGTCGGCTCTAACCGACTTCGATATACCCGTTACTCATGGAAACAAATGTTTAATAGCCTTCCTGTATGCCTGAGGTGGGTCAGCCGAAAAGTATGCAACATTTTTTAACTCGGCTATTTATTATCCGCCAGATATTAATAGACATTTGTCAATTACTAAATCCAGCATAAATGACTCCAAATTCATCACGATAAACAGATCAGACAACTAAACTTTTGAAAACGTATCACCTTCCCTAATAAAAACAAGAAAAAAAGTCTGTCAAGCCCGACTATTACTTACTCTGCACCCTTAATGTCGCAGCTCGAATTTGGTCACGAGTCAAACGGCCAGTTAACACACAACGCACAACGCAGTGCGCTCTCTAAGTCTCTCTCTCTCTCTCTCACTAAAATTGCTGCTGAACGCAATGCTTATGTTATGGGTGGGGTGGGTGGTGGGTGTTAACTGACCGTTTTTTGCTCATAACTTGAGTATCGTTCATCCGATCTTTATCATTCCTTCAGCAAATCGATAAATAATTTTGAGTACTAGATATCTCTTGAAAGTACGAACCATCTATCATCAAAACTGTAGGAGATATGACGTTTTTTCCAAATTGCGGGGGCGTGAGGGGGCGTGGCAAAAATTGAAAATAAACTTGATCTGCGTGCAGACAATAGGAGTCTGCATTTCAAATTTGGTTGCTCTAGCTCTTCTAGTCTCTGAGGGATCTAGGTGTTCATACAGACAGATGGACGGACGGACAGACGGACAGACGGACATGGCTATATCGAATCGGCTGTTGATGCTGATCAAGAATATATATACTTTATATGGTCGGAAATGATTCCTTCTGGCTGTTACATACATTTGCACGACTTTAGTAGACCCTTTTACTCTACGAGTAACGGGTATAAAAAAGGGCAAAGCTAATTTCGGCTCGACCTGCCATATGCCCGCCAGTTTGTTATACATATATGGCAGCTCTACGATGTACTCCTCCGAATTGGATCAAACTCGACCAAAGTATGTTGAAACAGATAATATTCATAGATGGAAAGAACGCTACCATTGAAAACAGAAAACGTGTTTCTCACTAAAACTAGCTATATGCTATACGTTATCCGATCTGATCAAGATAGCTTTAAAACTGAGGGGAGAGAAATGTTTTAAGCTTTTGGTAAATGCGTAGAATAGGTACATACACCCCAAGAATTTTGAAAAAAATGTCATCGATGGACATTAAATAATGAAGAATTTACGAGGTTTTTTTTTTAATTTTTCGCCTGCGGCGCAAAACTAAGGAATTATTTTGTATTCGTCTGTGGTGCATCTATTACATTTAACAAATTACACAGGAAGAGGGAGAGGAGTAAGTAGTGGAAGGATTGGAAGAGCAGGAAGCGGTGGAAGCTCATAAAATTTATGACATCATTTTGCTGAAGCTGGTCTTACCCTAAATGGTCAATGTTGTTCTAAGGCAATTGCTAGTACAAAAATGCCAATAAACCATGAACCAAAGCTTCGTTGGTATAACTGAAAAAGCACTTCGGTCTATTTTTAGGTCTGGCCTATATGAATTGGTTTGTGGGTGAGTCTAAAAATGGTACTACATATCGCTGTTTTTTGGCTGTCGAGTGCCATCTCTTGGGGACATGCAATAGTCCATTATACCATTAGAAATTCAAGAGTTAAGGTTTAAATCCTTCTGGAGCTACCTTAACCAATTGCACGACTGAAGTGCATTTTTATACCCTTGCAAACGGTATTATAAATTTGCCCAGAAGCTTGCAACGCATAGAAATAATCATTTCCGACCCCATAAACTATATATATTCTTGATCAGGGCGACGAGCTGAGTCGATTGAGCTTTGTCCGTCTGTCTGTCTGTCTGTTCGTCTGTCTGTCCATCTGTCCGTCTGTTTCTACGCAAACTAATCTCTCAGTTTTAAAGCTATCGAGCTTGAAATTTTGCACAGAGTCTTCTTTTTACTGCACGCTGCTAATATGTCGGAACCGACCGGATCGGATGACTGTATCTTATAGCTGTCATAGGAACCATCGGTCGGAAAATGGGTCTTGCTGAGAAAAACTTTTTTGTTTTCAATGTAGGTGCCCCTAAACTCGTCCATTAATAATATTATATGCTTTCAAACAGATTTGCAAACTTTGGTCAAGATCGTATGACTATATCTTATAGCTGCCTTAGGACCGATCGGTCGGAAAATGGGTCTTAGGGAAAATAACTTTTTTGTTTTTAAGGTAATCGTTCTTAAGGTCGGTGATTATTAATATTACACGCTTTCAAACTAAGTTGAAAATGTTGATCGACATCGGGTGACTATATATTATGGTTGCCTTAGGACTGATCGGTCGAAAATAGTTCTTAGTAAGAAATTTTTTTGGTTTTTAATGTTAGCGTCTTTAAACTCTCTGATTACTAATTCAGTATGCTTTCAAATATATTCGCAAAATTTGGTAGAAATCGGATGACTATATCTAAAGGCTGCCATAGGACCGATTGGTTGGAAAATGAGTCTTAGTGAGAATAACTTTTTTGTTTTAAATTTTATCGTTCTTAAACTCGGCGATTTTTTTATTTTGATATGTTTTCAAAAAGATTCGCGAAATTTGGTCGAAGTCAGATGTTCATCTGTCGGAAAATGGGCTTTAGTTAGAAAAATTTTTGATTTTTATGTAAGCGTTCTAAAACTCTGACATTTCCAAAACAGCATTTGCAAGCGTATGAAAACTTCGACACAAACAAAGTTAGCTGGGCCTTCTCGTTTTTTAATTTTTTCGGTTGGTACACTTACATTTTGAGCCAACCGTAAGAATCGTAAGGAGTCAAGCAAGGTATGAATCGAAAGGATATTGAATTTCCAGTAATCGCGCAAAGCATTGTTTTTGAATCGGTAGAGTAGTTTGAACACAAACAGCAAAAATATTTGAAAAAAATAATTTTTTCAATTAAAACCGCTCGAAATCCCTTTTTCTTTTTAAGAGTCGCACTTTTTCAAAGAAAATAAGGTATTCATAAAGAAAATCTATGGATAAACACCGAATTGATATTCGATGTTCGCAATACATCCATCATAGCTTGAAAGAATATCGGCGTTTTGAACAAGCCCGTTGGTAAAATCTCGCAAATTTTTTTTCAGATTTCAATACGGTCCAGCTTACTTCAGGTTTTGTTTAATAAAACTGTATCAAAAAATAGTTTTCCAAAGCCAAAAAATTCTTAGTGGGGATATCTTCGTTGAGCCAAACTAAAAAAAGCTTTTGTTTTGATGTTGACACTGCGCCTAAAAAGTTCAACAAATGCAAGGGTAGCACATATAATTTATTAGCAGGTGATCTTGGAAATTTTAAAACAAAAGGGACTCACATTGACAAAAAAAAGTTTAAGGCGACTTGGACATTTGTGAACATTTTTAGTTTTGCTTCACGAAAGATAGGTGTAGGCTACTAAGTTCAGGTTGTTAATACGCGTTACCTTAACTGCGTGTTACAAGTAATTCACATATGGACGGGGTAACTTACATTGATTTTTTGCATAATACATACCGTTATATTAATATATATCCAAGCTTTTTTGTAAAACAACGAGAACTTTATATTTCACAGCTAAATTAACCAAATCTGCAAAAAAGCGGGAATTAATTGAAAAGCACTTGCCAAAACATATGTTGTGTTTGATAGCTCACAGCTATTCAGATATATATCGGAATGGTTCGAGATAAACTTTTATAAGCTAATCAAAGTATCGGTAGTCGATAAATAAAAAAAATTAACGCTTTTCAAACTTGCAAAATTGAATTTTGACGCTCTAGAATGACCGTTTCGCCCACTGTGCAGAGGACCCTTTTATTATAATTTAAGGATGTCGGGTTTTTAAAAAATTTGAATTTTTTTCGAACTTTAAGTGAAATACGTTACGTGACAAGCCTTTCTCTAATGCCGTAGTTCTGATGTTTTTCATCAATTTATATATTATATGAATGTATGTAAGTAATCATAAAAAGCATACAAATTTTGATTCAGAAACTTTTATTGATATGTGTATGTAAATAAGATAGGTTAGCTGCATAAAATGAATAAATGTTTTCGGTTTTTGGTTGACCTTTCTGTGGAAATACCCAAATATTGAATCTTTCACCGTGAATTCTCTAAAAAGATTGGACGAAGCCAAAATATTGGTAATTTTATTCGAAGTGAATTCAATTATGATAATAATATGAAAAGAAGGAGTTCAATACGCGACCACATCAGCATTCAGAAGACTTATCATCAGAACAGCTTCAAATTCTCATCGTTCTGCTGCCGAAATCAGCAAAGAAAGCGATGTTAATGCATGTCTGGCATCTGTAAAATGCATTATTCGCAGTGCCAAACATTTGAAAAGACTACAAAAAGGACACTCCAAAAACAACTCGCACTAAAAATCGCCCGACCAACGTGGTTGTTGCTTTATTTTTATTTGAGGTGTATTTGACATTGGCCGTGCTCACCAGCATCCACCAAACATCAAAAATCATACATCATCCATCAAAAAAAAAGTTAATTGCCTTATGCTGAACGGCTTTGATGGAATTTTTAGTAAAAAAATAGTATGCGCGAAAGCTATCGATTTCATTTTAAATGAAAGCTTAAATTTTTCTGATTTTTTTATCCATGACAATTACAAAAACCAGCCATCATGATTGCACATCACATTCGTTCAACACAACAATCGAACTTTTGTCATCGATTTGTGCTGGTGAACACGGCTATTGTCTTCATTTTATACATTAATTTAATCGATTACTTCTTGCTCAATTCATCTGCATTCTTCAGGCATTGCGAATGTACATTAGTGTGTGTATACAAATGCCCTCACAAAGATGCCTTCGTTGTTAAAACCAAACGACAGCATAGCACAAAGCGGGTTCATGTAATAACGCCCGCTTTCATAATGCCTGCGTGGGTTAAAAAAAATTTGTTAAATAAAGCATTTTTTATATAATTTTATAGCCTATTTCCACTGGCTTCATTTCTTATCATTTTCATTTCTAAAAATGATGCTGTTTCCATTGACAAATCGTCAAATTTTTGACATTCGCAATAGCACGTAGACAAAAACAGCTGAATGGTTTGATTTAAACAACAGGCGCCACTTTCACGGGGACTTTTTGCAATATTTACCCAAAAAAAGACATACCCGTCAGGAAAGCAATTACGCGGGGCGAACGCATTGTTATCGCCCTGAATTATCAGCAGAAAGCTAAATACACAACTTTATTTGACTAATTTATATTATAAACAAAGTTGCGCCTACTTTTTAAATTCAAATCAACATTTTATTGGTGATGACACTTTCTTTTTCCAGCGAGTAACGAGTAGTGCCAGAGAATAGTGAGTACTTTTTTAAAAAATACCAAACTCCTTCGTGGGGAATGCCATAATTTTTGAGAAATGAAAGAAATGAAGGGCTAAATGCAACAACAATTTGTATGGAAGAAATTATATCATTTTCTTTATTTCTTGTCATTTCAAGAAATGAAGCTTTATTTCTTTGGTGGAAATATGCCATTATTTTTGCATCGAACAAGGCTTCTTAAGGAATTTTCAAAAGTGACCAATAGATGGTGCCACTACTGTGACCATTTGACAACCCTAAGTTCGCTGCTGCAGTCATAACATTGGTCATAACTTGAGTATAGTTCATCCAATTTTTATCATTCTTTCCGCAAATCGATAAATAATCTTGATTCCTAATTATCTCTAGAAGGTACTAACTATCTGTCTACAAAACTGTGTGATATACAACGTATTTTACAAATTACGGTGGCGGGAGGGGGCGTGTCAAAAATTTAAAATAAACTTGATCTGCCTGCAAGTATAAATAGCTTATGTCCAATACATGCCAAACTTCTATGTCTTACCATCTCTGAGATCTCTTCGTTCACACGCTGTATCGACTCGGCTGTTGATGCTGAGAATAAATATACTTTATAGGGTCGAAAATGATTCCTTCTCCCTGATACATACTTTTGCACAAACTTAATATATTCTGTGTACCTTTGGTACAGAGTATAATAAAGTATGAAACAATGTGAGTCACACAGAAAGAAAAGCATACAATAAGTGAACGACACTATATCGAGATTATGCACGCACCAAGCCGTGCCCGACCATTGGAGGCAGATGACAATCAAATCAAGGCACGGGCCTGTCACAGGCAGGGCCCAGGATTTCATTTGATTTAAATGGCTTTGCGAGTTTTGTGTACTGAAATCCCTCACGAATTGGGACAATTTCTGATGATTGTGCTTAAGGAAACTCTTCTGAGTTTTAATAGCCTACGTTTTATCTTGTGAGATCATTTTGCTTACATCTTACGTTTCAATTTCATTTGAAAAGTCTAAACAGATTTCATTTCAATATCAGTTGCTCGCCCTGTTTCTGATTAAATTCTAAATTTTTGCTCGACTAAATCCAAACGTAACACGAAATGAATGAGAAGAATAACATGAACGCAAACGATACTTTCTATGACTGCAACAGCGATAGCGATGATGACTTGTCCACTTCGCAGGAAGTGGAAGTTCTTAAAGCAGTTGATGAAAACGAAAGCTGCCGTGTGGTGAGCAAGCCAATGCCACGTTTTGATGATCCTGTGCAGATACGTTTGGTCCTGGAACGTGCCGCTCGTGCCACACAAATGTTGCTTAGATGCTATGGAGGTCGCTGTGCTGCTGTGAACAAACCCATGCGTGCAACGCCAGCAGCAACTCATTTCTATGAGGCCACTTTGGAGATAAGTGCTCGCCTGCATGATGAGACATCTGCGTGTCCCAAGGACTGTCAGTGTCAGCTGCGCGGTGACCCGGTAACACTAAATCTGCCACTTCAGCTTAATCCGCAAAATGCTCACGTGAAAGTGAACATATTTCAGTCCAAGTCATTGGCTAGCTCAGGGGCTGGGGATAGGTGTACCCACACAAATAGTGACAAGACCAAGAGCAAGAAATCTTCATGTCGTACAGTCCGTTGGCGTCACGAGGAAGAGCTGTGTACCAATTTTTCCTAGATGATGAATGTGAATGTAGTCTGGCCTGCTTTTGTTGAGAATTTAAAAATTAAAATTGGCTTACTTCAGCTTGACACTTGCCATGTGTCTGTCGTCTGATTTGGGGTTGGGGGATTTTCATTTAGTAGAAATTAGTCGAGCTGGCAACAACACACTTTCAAATTTCATGTGAATTCTGAATATTTAGTTGGAAATAGATAGCACCACGATGAACGAGGATACTAACAAATCAAACTCAAACACAGCAACCAACTGCAAGAATCCCACGAAATGCAGCCGCTTAAGACAATTGCGACAACCGCCAACAGAATCCACCCGGTTGTTGTTCGTGGGACAGAATTTCCAGGCTACCCGCAGTGATCAGGATATATTCTTTGATTGCTTGAGCGTCACTGAAAATGACTCGCCACAGGAGGGACGTAGCCAGACGTGCGGAACCAAATTTGATGATCCAGATGCCATTAGAGCTGCTCTGGAGCGAGCAGCCAATGCTACGCAAATGTTGTTGAAGAACTTTGATCAGACCAGTGCCTGGAATAAGCCTTGTGAGGCCACCTTAGAGATAACCGCTCGCCTGATAAGCGATCCGAAACATGCAGATGCCGCTTGCCGCTTAAAAGGCAGACCAGTGACTGTACAAATGCCGCTGGAATTTAATCCGCAGAGCGGGCAATTGACCTCAGGCCGTGGAGAATATGCGCAACTTCAGGATTCAGGTGCAAGTTCCAAGTGTATATGTCGTGCTTCAGGACCAAAACCGGAATTGCCCATGCCAATGATTCCCCTGCCAATGATGCCGAAACCCTTTAAAGGTAATGAAGACCCCGAAAAGTTCCTGCCTTGCGAACGCATTGATATCGACAATTGTGACTCGGTTGTCACCAATACACAGTACCTAGAGAGCGGTGGCGATTCTTGTCTCTGCAAATGCGCCGATCCCGCTTGCCTCATGATGTGTCCCAACAAATATGAAATGCGTGATGTGATTTCTATACGCTGTTTGCCCTTGCCGCCCGTGGAGATAGTCTACGAATCAGTGTCCGAGGACGAGACACAAATTGATTCGGTTCTGACTTTTAATGAAGAGACCAAAGAATCTTCAATTGTTGAGAGCTCCCCCTTGTTAACGCCTTCGCCAACACCATCTCCAAAAAGAGAGCCCGTCGCAGTGAAGCATTACTACCTAGCTCTGCCACAGCACAAGGAGTTCTCCAATTGTTCACCTTGCCGCTTCGATCCTAGCCCCATCATGGATGAAGATGGCAATGTGTTCTGTCCGGGCAATTGTGGGTGCTGTCAGTGTGCCTGGAGGAAGCGCTCCTTCGACGAGAATCGCGAGCATATCAATGTGAAGGTCTGCAAGTGTGTGCAGCGTGGCACCATCTTCACCAGCTTTGAGGATCGCGAAACTTGCAGCCAGACCTCGTACTTTGACTTTTGTCCCTGTCGAGAGAAGGCGGAGGCTAAATTTCTGGAGCTCTACCACTGCGAGATGTGGTCGTTGCCGAATGTGATACGCGGACGCGAGGTCAAACTGACGGAGATACGAGAGCTACTCGCCCCACTGCCACGTCCCAATTCTTAGTTCCTCTTTCAAAAATAAAATGTTAGCCATTTCCAACTACCTCTAACCGAGTGTTCTCTGTTCTTTTCGTTCGCAGATTGCCCAGCTCTGATGTACATGCAAGACGAGCGACCATATAAGCCCACCAACAACAATGTCATACACACCCGCGCCCAACCCATGCAGACCGATAAATCCTATTTGAGAGATACCTGGAGACCTCAGTTTGAGAGCGAGAGAACTGATGTGGAGGAGGAGGAGGAGGATTCGCTGGCCAAACCTTCACAAACGGAGGCTTCCTATTTACGTGAACATCACGTACCCAGCATGGTTTTGGATGAGATGGAAGAGGGAGGGGTTGAATCTGAAATCGATGTCAATAGCAAAGTTTCACAGACGGAGACGTCTTACATCTTTGAGCGTTATATGAGAGAGCGGGGTAGCAAAGAGGAGGATAGACCCTCCCAGGGGATGCTGCATGCAATGGACAAGTTCCACTATCCCACCCAGTTTCAGACGTCTGTGCCAACTGGAGGAAGATGTCCATGTACCACACACTCTAGTCCAAGGATGGCACCACCCACAGATAGCTGCCAGTGTAGTTTGCCTGCCACCAAATCACAGCCGAGTGTACGTGAATGCTCGTGTGGCCATTCCAAACCAGTCACAAAACTCAATATCAATCCCAGTGATAGTGTCTCATATCAGAGTCCTTTCGATACCAATACGAGTGATAAGGATAAACGAAAACCGCCGCCTTGTCCAGCTACCAGAAGGAAACCCAGTGGTACCAAACCAGATTGTCCCTGCGGTGTGCATAGTGATACTGAGGGGAATTGTTGTACACACCCATCATGCATAAAGAGGCGAAGAATGAACAAGGATTTAGACACAAATACCGTACAAAGTCAACCGAATGATTCCGTTTATTCTAAAATGCCTTGTGAAGAGCCACAGACGGATACCGATGTGGAGGATAGAGAAATATTTTCCAGCCAAAGACCACCCTTAAGGCCTATTTGTCCGGCAAAAAAGAAGGCAACCGATAGGCAAGCTTTTCCAACTCCTTGCACCACCAAAAGACAGGTGGTGGAGACTCCCTGTCCCACTAAAAGTTTTGCGGTCCCCTTAGATATTTGCACCAGTCCCTGCTCGGGCGCCAAAAGTGCACCTCCCTGTAGCAGCGTTCAGCTTGTTGAACAAGAACAGAATCCTTCCATAAGCAATACTATTCCTGATGACTGTTCCCTTATGACGCCACCGTGTACCCCCTCCAGCGATCAAGTGCCTCCCTACCATCAACCATCATTCGGTTACGATGAGCAGACCTCCACCACAACGCGATCTCGCTCGATTGTGGGAAAAATTACGTGTCTGTGTGGCTCCAACCAAAATGCTCAATCCGAGCGAAATTTGCGTCAGATATCCGTACCCACCAAAATGCTGTGCAGTCGAGATAGTTGTGTGTGTGGCATCAATTCAAAATCACAGAAACATCGTCCCAAGTCCGGTTTAAGTAAACTTACCTCTCAAAGCTCCAAGCGTGTTTCCCTGCCGAATGAGGATGCCTTTTGTGATTGTAATTCATCGTCGGCCACATCGATATGTAGTTCTACCACCAAGTCTCGCAAGTTCAAGGTTAACAAGCAATTGTCCTATAAAAGCTCTACGAAATCGGGTCAGCAATCTGAAACTCTTATCGCCAGCTGTTGTGCCTCAGAGGATCCTTCGTTAAGAGCAGTAAGCCAAGATACGGCTACCTGTTCGGGGACAAAGCAGCAGGGAAATGTGCAACCACCCTGCTCTAGCAGGGAACAGCAAAAATCGGCACCCACAATGACCAGTTGCTTTGCTCCAACGGAAGCTTCCACAATAGTCAGTTGCTTTGCTCCAACGGAAGCTTCAATAAACTCTAAAAAATCGGCACCCATGCAGACCAGCTGTTATAAAACAACGGAAGCTTCATTGAGAACTAAAGACACGGATAGCTGTACCTGCTCTAACGGGGAGCAGCAGCCGCAGCAGCCGCAGCAGGATCACTCTGAACCCATGCAGACCAGCTGTTATAAAACAGCGGAAGTTTCATTGAGAAGTAAAGACACGGATAGCTGTACCTGCTCTAACGTTGAGCAGCAGCCGCAGCACTCTGAACCTTCCAACAAGTGTTATGAAAAAATCTCCAAATATGACATATCCATGCAAGTCTCTGAGAATCGTGTGGGCGTGACAATGAGGTGTGAAAATAGAAACTATGAAGACCCCTGCGCCTCCGAGTGTGACCAAAGAACCGTCGACTATTACTCTCTCTTGAACTCCACCCAGTATAGCAATAGCTGTAGCTGCGTTGAAGAAGAGTTCGAGGCAGAAGCTGAAGTTGAAGCTGAATGTGAACCAAAGCATGAGACACGCAAGCAACGCATTCTGGCCTTGGTGGAGCAATTGAGTGATGCAGCCGACTGTAAATGCAATAAAGAGCATCGTCCCATTATGATACAGCAGCTATTCCGTGAGCTAACTCTCATGCTGCGCCTGGAATCGGAAGATGCTCAGGCACCGCAGAATGTTCCGTGTCCATTAAAACAGACATTCGAGGAATGCTGTGCTGCCAAACATAGTGGTGAGCGGTCCGAAGAGAAGGTTCAATCGAGAAAGGAGCTGCAACGCTTAGAGTGTTTTGGTCAGCTGGAGAAATATCTGCAGAAATGCTTTATGAGACCGAAACCACAATCTCTGCCGGTGACTGAAATAGGTGGCTTTGAATTTAATCCGAACTTCTCACCATGGCGTCAATCCCTGAAAAAATCTAGTAGCTGTCATGAATCCCCAAAAAAATCAAGTAGCTGCAAGTCTCTAATAGAGGAAGATGATGACGATGTATTTCTGGATGGAAATGATGACGATGATGAAATCATGCCTAACGAACAGTCTGTCTACATGGATCCCAGTCTACAACCTAGTATTCAGAACAGTCTAAATCCGATTGCGGAATCTCCGGCAGAGCCAGAAGCAGTAGCTACGCCAGCAGCAGTAGCTACACCAGAAGCTGTAGCTGCGCCAGAAGCAGTAGCTACCCCAGAAGCAGTAGCTACCCCAGAAGCAGTAGCTACGCCAGAAGCAGTAGCTACGCCAGAAGCAGTAGCTACCCCAGAAGCAGTAGCTACGCCAGAAGCAGTAGCTACGCCAGAAGCAGTAGCTACACCAGAAGCAGCAGCTACGCCAGAAGCAGTAGCCACGCCAGAAGTAGTAGCTACGCCAGAAGCAGCAGCTACGCCAGAAGCAGTAGCTACGCCAGAAGCAGTAGCCACGCCAGAAGCAGTAGCTACGCCAGCTGAACTGAATATTGAAGTAGCAAAGGAAACCATGCCTTTGGTGGAGCGGGAATCGTCTCTATGCGAGCAGATGATGAAGTTCATGATGGATCCCATTATGGATCCGGATCAACTAAAGCTGTGCGTGGAGCTATTGCTGCTGTTTACTTTTCCACAAGAACCCTGCCCTCCACAAGAACCCTGTCCTCCTCAAGAACCCTGCGGTACCTTAGATCCTTGCCCAGAGACTCCTCCAGAAAATACGGAACCACGTGCTTTAACAGAACCACCCACTCCCCTGGATCTCTCTAATCTGGATCCTTGTAAATTGATTGAACAGTTGACAGACGGCTCAGGGCTTTTGCCCCCTGGTCCTCTTAGTCCGCAAGCTCGACAATTGTGTGATCTACTCATACGTCAGGCACTACAGGAGTGCAAGGAGGGCGAGGAGTGCGTGTGCGAGTGCGAGGAAGGCGAAGAGGCCGAAGAGGGCGAAGCGGCTGTAGAGATTGTAGAGGACTATCAAGAACCAGAGAAAGAGGAGACTCTCCCACAGCCCTCACAGCCCTGTATTCCTGAACCCGAGCCGGAGCCGTGCATTTGTTGTCATTGTCGTGCTTTGATCTGTGAGAATGAATGCAAAACAGTAAGCAAAACTGTTCAATCGGCCATGACGGACCCCGCTAGTGAAATGGTAATTAACAAATTGAAAAACTTGAATGCTAAACGGCGTTTGTAATTGTAATTTTTTCATTCTAGAAATACTTTATCGACTCCATAATTGTTGACCTACATGCCATGGATCATGTGCTGGGCAAGAAAAAGGTGAAGCCAAAGGTAAGTTAAGAAATTCTGCACATATAACCTTAAAATACAACCAAATGGCAAGCAACATTGACATTCGCGATTGTGAAGACTCTTCATGTAGATTTTGCGAGGCACTACAGTACTGCCTAAACAAAATATTCCTCCATTATATGAATCTGTGTTCCGCCAAACCGTCGCTTGCTCATTCTAGGCACAGCTACGAGCTGCTGTCTTCCGTCATAACTGTTAAAATAATGGATTAAGTGTTGTCTGCGAAGGAAGGAGGTTTTGTTAATTTGACCAGTGAGGTGTACATTATGTTAACACGGTTCCCCACCCTACCCTTTTCTTGTTGGTTTATAGTAGTGGCAAAAATTGTTACGGAGCTCACTTAGAATCTTTGAATATTCCTCTTTTCTTTATGCCTCAACAGATTTTTTGATTCTGCTGCAAAAATTGTCGATAATACAAAAAATTTCAAATACGACTTCCCATTTGAGTAACGTGCCGTTCGTAAATGAACCATTATTTCATTTCTATAGCAGACCAAAATGGTTTTCCCTCATTTGAAAGTACTCTTCAAGCGATATTTAACACTATGTTTGGGTGAAGAATTCATCGCTAAGATCGCCAAAAATTAGCAAAAATAAGCGAACGAATGTGACGTTCGTAACAGAGATCTGCAAGAGTACCGGGGTTTTTGACTACAAGTACACCCGCTGTAAAAGCGTATGCGGTGTGACTGACAATCAAACACACACAAAGTTGTCGTATTGATATCTTGTGTGATCGTTTGTCAAATTTGTGGTTTCTGCTTTGAGCGGCACCGCGTGTTGATTTCATCTGCGAATGGCAGTCGTACACACACAGCACACACTAGTAATACATGGGTATGTATTATATTATGATACAATAAGTAAAATGTAGTGCAATGGGTAGCTTGTCAAAACAGAAATTTCCTTGTAACGTCACAGACTTACAATTTTGTATTTGTTGACATTTATTAGAATAATTGCTGCAGTGACCAAAATGAAAATGAATTAAAATTATAGCAACAATTAAATTAAAACAAATTAAAACAAAAAAATTCAATTTCCCAACCAAAGACAATTTGTCAAATGACATCACAGACTCACAAAGTCATGCGTATTCGGAATGGAGCAAGTGTTTGCACTACCTCATGGGTATCATCCTATCATGGGTATGTGTAACTTTTATTGATCTCGCTCTCTTCTTTGAAAAAGCAAAAGTAAACGCCGATAAATTGTTATCTGGAGGGAGAGAGCGACAAATGAGAGAGCGATTTCCGCTCTCTGCTAGCACAAGTATAAAAAATGAGCCACACGAAGGGCGCCGGGTATATATCAAGTACGAATGCAGTATACATGTAGTTGCAGTGCACTCGTGCAGATTTTTAGTCCGTAACTCAGTAAATATTCATTTA
The DNA here is from genome assembly GCA_037044535.1 of Lordiphosa magnipectinata. Taxonomy (NCBI): domain Eukaryota; kingdom Metazoa; phylum Arthropoda; class Insecta; order Diptera; family Drosophilidae; genus Lordiphosa; species Lordiphosa magnipectinata. The sequence continues at coordinate 1,188,804 of JBAMBO010004042.1, forward strand.
CTGAATCACTGCTAATAAGTAGGCCTACGGTTAATTACATTTTAATGTGTATATATTGTGTAAATGTGTATAATGTGTATATATATGTATCAATCGATTTATTATTTATTATTTGTAAAATTAGCTATAATACATTATATAATAAAAATATTATAATTAATTATAAGGGGGGGCAAGCGGTAGCGTCGAGGCCTTCGGCTCTGGTTTATACAGTTGAATTTTATATATGTTCTAGTATGTTACATTGTTTAAGGTATTTATAAATTCTGTCAATATTTTCGTTAGAAGGTTTGGAGAGGTGTGTTAAGGGTAGGGTTGCTGGGAAGTGGGACTTCCGGCCCAGATTTGGGCAGTTGTCTAATAGGTGTACTGTGGATATTTATTGTGCACATAGGTGGCAAGGGGGCTTGGTTTCTCCAGTAAGTAGATGTGAATGTGTAATTGTGGAGTGCCCGATACGGAGGCGGGCAAATATTCCACTTTTATTTCGATGACAGTCCATGTTTCCATGTTTGGATTAAAAGCCTTCTACCTATGTTGAAAAGTTGCCCAGTTGTCTAAAATCTGGGTGTGAAGGTGCGGCAGGAAGGCTTTTTGTATGTCCCGGTCTATGCATGGAATGACGGTGAAGGTGGGAGACTTTGATGCATCTTTGGCAGCAGTATCAGCTAGTTCGTTCCCGAGGATTCCTTTGTGGCTAGGTACCCAAAATAGTTGGAGTTTTGCTGAGGATTTTATGAGGGCGTCCGGTATTTGACAGACCACGGGATTTAGATTGCCGATGTTCCGTACTGCTTCTACTGTGGATAGGCTGTCAGTGCAGATTACGAATTTTCCAGTTTTTCTTTTGCGTAGATAGCAATAGTTGCTTTGTGCATTGCTACTGCTTCAGCACAGAATATAGAGCAATATTCTGGAAGCCATCCGGATGCAAAGACTTTTCCCTTCTGGTTGTGATGTGTTCAGTTTTGGTTCCATCGGTATAAAACCAGGACCGGTTGATAAAGTTGGCTTTTGCAGACTCTTCTGCGAAAAGTTGTCGGAAGGTTTCGCTGCTTGTGTTTTTCTTTGGAAGCTGGAGTAGGCCGGTATTGATTGAGGATGTGCGTAGTAGCCATGGTGGTACTTGCTGGTGTCAGCATGTTCAGATCCTTTGCGAGTGAGGCGTAACGCCGAATAGTGGAGAGGTGCTTATACCGCTTCTTTTGGGATAAAGCTTTGCGCATATTATTTCGAAGGAGTTGGTTTGGTGTGCAAAACAGTTTGGAGACGAGCTTAGCTGTGGATTCGGCAATTTTATCTTCAATGGATGGTAACCCAGCTTCAGTCAGTATACATTTTATCGGCGATGTTGGAAAGGCATTAATGCTTCGACGTGCTGCTATATGATAGGCTGGCTTAAGTAGCCTTAGATGAGTTTTTGTGCACCATCCAAAAATTGAAAGTCCATACTGTATTTTGGAGAGTATTAGGGACCTAGTGACATTTATTAGGCTGTTTACGTTGATTAAAGAGTGCTTTGAAGTTAGGTATTTGATTAAATTTAGTTTTTTCTCAAGTGAGTTTCTTAAATATAAACAGTGATTTTTGAAGTTCATTCTTTTGTCAAATATAATTCCAAGTATTTTAAGAGCCTCGACGCATTCTATTATAGGGCACTCAAGAAAATTATTTTCTTACGAAATCATTAATAGAAAATTTATTCTGGTTTCACATTGTAGTAAAATCTCATACATGTATATAATTCTTGAAATGAACAATCCAATGTTGAGTATGTTATCAGACATATTGACACAAAGGTAGGTTTTCAATCTTTTCAGCAGAGAAGTTGTCCATTCAGCTCTTGACGAGGTGACGGGGATCGTCAAGAACAATTGCAACAATATAGCAAAGTTCGGGAAAAAATTATTCGATTTCTTGAGCTGTCTTGGCACGAGTGCAATCTGGGCTTTTTCAACTTTGAGTTCTCACAACTCTTGTGCTACAAAATAATTTCTTGTGTCAGCTCGGCTTCGCTACTATTATTCAAGTCCTCATAAACTTTTGCAGCTTCTACAATTTTTATACTCTGTACCGAAGGTACATAGAGTATATTAAGTTTGTGCAAAAGTATGTAACAGGGAGAAGGAATCGTTTCCGACCGTATAAAGTATATATATTCTTGATCAGCATCAACAGCCGAGTCGATATAGCCATGTCCGTCTGTCCGTCCGTCCGTCCGTCCGTCCGTCCGTCCGTCCGTCCGTCCGTCCGTCCGTCCGTCCGTCCGTCCGTCCGTATGAACGAAGAGATCTCAGAGATGGTAAGAGATAGAGGTTTGACATGTATGGGACATATATTTCTTCTAATTGCAGGCAGATCAAGTTTATTTTCAATTTTTGCCACGCCCCCTCCCGCCCCCGCAATTTGGAAAAAACTTCATATCTCCTACAGTTTTGGAGATAGATCGCTCGTTCCTTCTAGAGATACCTTGCAAACAAAATTATTTATCGATTTGCTGAAGGAATGATAAAGATCGGATGAACGATACTCAAGTTATGGGCAAAAAACGGCCAGTTAACACCACCCACCCCCCCACCAACAACCACAGCAACATACCCTAACCGTTCAACACAGACAATCTTAGTGCGTGAGAGAAAGAGAGAGAGAGACAGAAACTTAGAGAGCGCACCGCGATGTGCGCGGGGTGTTCACTGGCCGTTTGACTCCTGAGCAAATGCGAGTGTAAGGGTACAGAGTATGTTATAGTCGGGCTTGACCGACGTTCTTTCTTGTTTGAACTGTGTGCTAGGTACGATGTGCTACGATGTGGAATCAAACCCTCTAGAGCCAGAATGTTAAGAAATTTTACTTTGAATCTCAAAGTAAAAAAGTTCAATATGTCATTAAGAGCCTGTACCATCGAAAAATTAGCGAAAGCATCCCAAAGCGTCATGTTGTTTCTTTTTTTTGGCGACCATTTAAGCAAGGAATTTTCAACTCAGGTCCCATTTCGTCAGTAAGTTTCATTCACACATTCATGTTTTGCGACCCCACGAGTAGGGCAAAGAGTTTTTTGTCGATTTTTTTGATTCCGGAGCTTCAGATTCCATTCCATCTTGCAAAAGTTGCGATCTTTTAGCAGACTCTGTTAAAAAATTTGTCACTGAAGAAACTGTTCCTACCATGTTTCGGATATCCTAAACTTCGCAGTCTTTTGAGACACATAAACTTGACGAATGACAGAAACAATGAGTATAGAATGCAAAGGGTTGTTTTTCAGCATTTTGGTTGCCTGAAAAGCTCGACCCTCAGGGGCTTCAGCCCCTATAGACCCCCCCTGGATCCGCTACTGCGTGTGCGAAATATTGTACTTTAGGATCTTTTTATACTCTGTACCAAAGGGACACAGAGTATATTCAGTTTGTTCAAAAGTATGTAACAGTTAGAATGAATCATTTCCGAGTCGGAACATGGTGTGGTGATTTAGGCCACATTGTCTATTTAATATAAACACAGTTTAGATTGAGTTGGTTTATTAGTTGGCTTCTGCCGCGGAGAATGAGTTCAACAGAGTGCAAAGAGTTGAATGTGTGTATGAGTGTGTGAGTTAGAGAGGTAAGACATAAAAAGAGCGGGAGTATCGAGCATCGATAGTTGTTAGTGCTGTGCGAACTAGTTAGGTGAACTGAATCTATGATTGGAGCGGGATGAACTGTAATCGCCATAATGGTCGTAGTAGTGCCGCCATTTATAAGTCAGTTTTGAAAATCAAGTAGTGGCGCCATTTATTAGTCGAGTTATGACCAAAAGAAAGCACGCTGCCGTAGCGCTTCTACTGCAGATACAGAGTGTATTACAGTCGGGCTTGACCGACTTTCTTACTTGTTTTTTTTTGCCCATATGCAGATGTAAAGAAATTGACTTTTTTTTGCAAGAATCTTCGCGAACCAGACACCAAGAGGTTGAGTTGGCTCTACTTCATACACCATTAGAAGAGGGCCAACAACTTTATATCAGAATTCCCACAGACAATTTCCATTTACTTGTTTACCTTGTGACCAACTCAATTCGCTCCACATTTCTAATCATGTTCCATTTTTAAAGGATATAAAGGCTGCAGGAGATTATGCTAAACCACCTAGGGATAGTTTTCCCGTCACTATCAAAGAAGTCTCCAATTTGGGTTGTGCTGCTCTCTACATACGCTGGGAGGTGCACGACTGTAGCGGCATTGCCGGTTATGAGGTAAGTACACGCAGAGACTTTTCTTCACGAACTTCATTTATACCGTTTTTGTTCTTTCTACTGTTAGATTTATGTGGATGGTCATCTGACTAATCGCTTCTATAGTTTTCGTCATGAAGCTGGCGTTGTAGCCAATGTGGACGTGACCAAGAACCATCAGATTGTGTTGCGTGCCCATGCAATGGGACAGGATTTTCCCGGTGATGGTTGCGGATCGGATAGCAAGGCTGTGGTCAGCGCTCATCCAGAGTTGATGGTTGGCGCCGAGAAACCCTGGTCGCCCAGTGTCTATTTCTATAATCCCAGTTAAATCATAAGTGCTAGTCAACCTATTAATTTCTTCCAGAGTTCAGAGACCACACCTTACACACACACAAAAAGAGTTAGCTTGTGTATATAGAAGTTTATGTTTATATATCAACAGTTTGATTAATTGTTTTGTTTTGTACCTAGCGAGTAGGCAGAGGAGTGCCTTACAATAAATTGTAATTCTAGAAATTAAGTCTGCTGAGAGCAATGCATTGTATATGGAATTAATAGAGATTAAAACCTAGAAATGGGCACATGTTAGTTGAAACAAACACAAAACTAGAATAAAAGTGAATCTCACAAAGTTTTAGAGATTATACCAAATTAAGTGATTTATTTCATTTAAAACTGCGGGGTAAAACGTTGTTCCAAATGTTGAAATATATATTCACAGCTTCCATCGTCATATGCGGGCTCAATCTTATCGCCCTCCAATGTGGCCAAAATAATGAACTTGGCATGAGCATCCTGAAAAGAAAAAGAGATGATTAGATGTAAAGTTTTTATTGGTAAAATTTAGGGGATTCTACCTCCTTGGGTGCCTTGTGCTTCCACAATTCATTTGCCTCCAGGTAGGCACGCAAGAGAATGTGCCATTGCCAATAGTTTTCATAGCCCCTCAATTTTGGTATGGCCGAAAAATCTAAATCGATGTGACCCATTTTGTTCCTACCGACTGAATGATTTGCTTACGAATGCCCAAACATTTGACTAGCCCAACCACACCCAATGCAGCTGATATGAGAAAGCTTAAGTATGACTAAAGCTTTGACTATCTGGGGGGGGACTTAACAAATAATACCTACAAAAGTTTAACCGCCAGCGAAAATTATGACTGCGGCCAACCGGAAAGTGTTAAGCCTACAACAGCAACCAATTTTTATCATTAAATTTTATTAAGTTGTTAGAATCAAATTAAAAAATAGAAAATTTGTATAGTGCAGGCGAACAAAAAGTGGCTAAATTAACACAGTTTCCACCAGCGGTCAACAATGAACATTGAGCATTGAAATGAAATGAAATTATGAAGCCAAAGCTGTCAACTTAATTTATTTAATATGGCTATGTCCGCTTTCTAGCTCCCCCCACATAAACACATACGAGGGTGACTCAATAAGTGCCCTTGCTAGTCGGGCTGGGGCAAGTTTGATGACATTAACCATTTGAAATCATTGACTCTAACAGGGCCCCCGATATCAAATATTGGTTGAAACCCGAATACCGAATAGTTTTTCATGTTTTATGCGGAAACGGTTTGATTGCTAAAACAGCTATATCTGGTGGGAAAAATAGCTAAATTGGCAACACTAGCCACGCGCCAAAAATTGGGCGCAAAGAAGAATGGAAACAGAAAGAGACAGAAAACACACATCTAGCATGGATTGTATAGTTTTTGATAGTTTAAAGCCACATACAGGTCCCTGATACTTTTCTGTTCAATATGGCAAAGCGCGGCAGCATCTCGGCTATAATGTAATCGGAGCGAAAAAATCAAGTACAAATATATGCATTTCTGACCCTCGTAAATGAAAACGAGAAAGCAAAGCTAAATTCGTCTGTGCCGAAGTTTTAATACAGTTGAAAAAGATCGCTTCAACGGTTAGCGATTTCGACCAAACTTCGCAGATCAACTTAAAAACATATAATATTAACAATGACCGAGTTTAAGAGCTTTAACATTGAAAACAAAAAAGTTTTTCAAATTAAAATCCATTTTCCGACCGAGCATTTCTATGGCAGCATACAAGAGCTGTAGGAATCATCTTCTGGATCTTATTTCTAGTCCTTATACCGAGCTGAAATATTAGCAGCGTGACAGTAACAAACGAAGCATCATCTGCGCAAAATTTCAGCCCCTCGATAGTCAATTTCAAAACTCGCACGGGACATAGTTAACTGAAAATCGTACAGTGTGTACTCTGAGTAGAAAATCCATTTGGTATCCAGAGATTATAACAAACCGTATGATACGCCAATATGCAAAGCTTATAGAAATTTGTATGTCGTAACTTCAATCTCTCCGTCTGAGCACAGAGGCGACTGAACACACAACATGGTGACTTTACTCAGCGGCGCTATCGACCACTACGCATTGATGGTGCAGAATTATCGTAGTAAAAGCTCTCAGCATGCAAAAACCCTGATGATGCAAACTGATGGTCATTTATAACTTAACTAATGAAATGAATTTGTCAAGCATTATCAATTCAGCAGCGAGTTAATTATAGGCATGTCTCGATCAGTCACATCAAATATCTGCCAAAATGAGCCGATGACTAAAGAATCTGTCTTCGATCCGTGATGAACTTTCAGGTAAGTGACCTCAGAGTTGGCAGGAGATTGAAACCCGGTTTGATGCTTGTTGAATACTGGGACATAAATCGCTTCTCGATACTTGCAGGCAGATGGGGACAAGCCCATTGATAACACTGTGCAACAGTATGATGGTAGTGGCACATCCCCTCACCGCGCCCGTTTAGCTGCCGTATTTACGTCATGGCTCCCATGAAGTTTGTAGGCAACTGATGGAATCTCGTACCAGTTGTACGCAGTAGTTTGTAATCTAGTATTCATTGATATCGATTAATGCGCGTATAGATATATAGGTACAAGAGTCGGATAGTGACGATAAGTTTCGAGTATGATAAGGATTTACAACCGATTATGAAAAATGGGCTGTGGCATGCTGGCCGCTAGCGGCGAATGCAGGTGACACCTTCACTACATTTCGATTCCTCGATTCCGATGTCTGGTTACATGTCTCCGTAGTAGGTTTCGGGCGAACGCCAATTACTTCCGTTTAAGAGCTTGTGCATTTCCTGGTCGGTCAGAGTATCTTTTTCCCAGTATAGGACCCTGAGTTCCTTTAGAATTGGACAGCGAGAAAAGAAGTGGGCGGTGTCTTCTCTCTCTCCGGTGTTGCAGAGAGTGCAATGACTGGGTTTGAGATATGTGGCATATACCTCAGCTTGAGCACTTCCGTTCTCGTTCGAAAAATGACTGATATTGCTGGCACGTCTCAATTGTCAGTGAAATAATTTCTATCCTTTAAGCTATACTCCAGTTTGCTGTAAGTGTCCCGAGACTGACTTTCACGAGCTTGTGATTCATAGTCTTATTAATATAATCGAAGTGAAGTTGCAGTGTGTACAGAAACATAATTGGGAGACCCGTTTCCAAGTGTATAGCATAGTTAAACGAGCATAGAGGCAAGTGAACTTCCACTTCTGCGTATTGCCCAAAGCCCCATACCAAAAGTAAACAGAGTATTTAAAATTAGGGTCTACCCTTGGAAAATTTTTAGTTTGTGCAAAAGTATGTAACAGCCAGAAGGAATCAACTCCGCCCCTATGAAGTATATATATTCTTGATCAGCATCAACAGCCGAGTCGATATAAGCATATCCGTTTGTCGGTCTGTCTGTCTGTCTGTCTGTCTGTCCGTCCGTCTGTCCGTCTGTCTATCCGTCAGTATGAACGAAGAGATCTCCGAGATGGTAAGAGATGGAGGTTTGACATGTATGGCACATGTATTTCTTATACTTGCAGGCAGATCAAGTTTATTTTCAATTTTTGACTCGCCCCCTCCCACCCCTGCAATTTGGAAAAAACGTCACATCTCCCACAGTTTTGATGATAGATTGTTTGTACCTTCTAGAGAGATCTAGTAATCAAAATTATTTATCGATTTGCGCAAGGAATGACAAAGATCGGATGAACGATACTCAAGTTATCAGCAAAAAACGGCCAGTTAACACCCCCCAACCACCACAGCATTTCGTTCAACAGATGCAATCTTAGTGAGAGAGAGATTGAGAGAGAAACTTAGAGATGAGCGCGTATAACTCGTGAGCAAATGCGAGCTGCGACATTAAGGATACAGAGTATGTTATAGTCGGGCTTGACCGACTTTCTTTCTTGTTTTATATTCTCATTTTAAGAACTAACCTACTTTTCATGATCGGTGTTATAGTTTGTGAGTATAGTGGCTTCGGCATTATTAGAGTGTTTTTTTGGCCTATTATCTAAAGATTATGTCATAAATCTAAGCCGTTCCGCAACGATTTTGCGGTTTGCGGTCATCCCTGAAATAAACACAAAATCTTAACGGCAACGTTAATTAGCAACTCATCCTGTCTTCAATTACGAATACTTATTAACCCACCCACGTACCAAAAGTTTTTAATAACACCAAGAAAACTAAATTGAAAATGTATGTTTTAACGACCTTTATTGAAAATATCTAAATTAAACCCTTAAACAGTTTTAAAAATACTAAAAATAAAACTGAAAAGTGCTGGAAAATAAAAAAGTTTTTGAAATAAGTTATAACCAAATCGGATGAAAGAAACTAGAAGTATATAGAATAGAATTGCACTTATTTGAATAAAAATTGCTTCCTAATTTGTTGTCAATTATTTGGCGCTCACAATTGGGTACATTTTTTTGTTGTCTTTTTATTTTGTTGTTTTTTGTTGTTGTGTCAAGCAGCTCGGAAAATCCCTAAGCGTGGGGGGAGGCCCCTACATGGAGGCCATTTGTCAAGTAATTTATTGTTCATGGGAATTGGGCTATATAGGTAAGTGGAGCTTCAGCAGCTCGATTTAGTAGTCATTGGTGGATAGAGACAATGAGTGAGTTAGTTTGCCAGTTGCTATTGCTGCAGTTGTTCGCTTTTGGCGGCATAGAGGGCTGGAGTTTTGGACCAGCTGGGTCTGTGGAGTCGCAATCAAAAGCTCTGCCCCAACCCAGCGATGTGGGCGATACAGCCAATCATACAAGTAGGTAGAGTCCTCAAGCGATTCGTATCGATCTTAATGCCTGCGTTTCCATCTTCAGTACTTACCAGGCAGTTGGTGGTGGGCACTCTGGTGCCTCCACTATTACCTTCAGTACCGGGTACCTGGCCCCCTGTACCCAATATAGTCAATCCGGGAACCAGCTATTGTGAGTGTGTGCCTCCCGGATCCTGTGCGAATCCTGTGCCCACAGTTCCTTCTGATGGCAGTGGACAACTTGATATACGAATTGTGAATAATGGAGGAGTATTTGTAAGTGAATTCTTATGATTTAGTTGTGATTTACTAAGTGAGTTGCCCATTAGCCCACAGCACCCACCATTGGTGTTCCTCTGACCTGCAGCTTTGGTCTGGTAGCCTGCTGCCAGGCAGGCAGCTATCAGTGTGGACGTCGTTTTCCACCACCTCCAGGAGCAGCTGCTCCTGGACTGGGGCAAGCCACTTTTGGGGCGTATCCTTGGCAGGCTGCCTTGCTTACCACCGCGGATGTCTATCTGGGCGGAGGGGCACTCATTACAGCACAGCATGTGCTCACAGCTGCCCACAAGGTCTACAATCTGGCGTAAGTTTATGAAAATTGAAAACCATTTAACCTTATAATCTTATCTGTTTTCCAAGTCTCAACTCTTTCAAGGTACGCCTAGGAGAATGGGATGCATCCAGCACAAGTGAACCGATACCCGCTCAAGATGTCTTCGTCTCCAATGTATATGTCAATCCTGCCTTCAATCCAAATAACTTACAGAACAATGTGGCCATATTGAAACTCTCTCAGGCCGTCTCCCTGACCAGCAGGTCGACAATCGGTTCCGTCTGCCTGCCCAGCACCAATTTTGTGGGTCAACGCTGCTGGGTGGCCGGTTGGGGTAAAAACGACTTTGGTCCTACCGGAGCTTATCAGGCAATTCAACGTCATGTCGATGTTCCCTTAATACCCAATGAAAATTGCCAGGCTGCTTTGAGGGCCACTCGATTGGGTACCTCCTTTGCGCTCAGTCCGACTAGTTTTATTTGCGCTGGCGGCGAGGCTGGCAAGGACGCTTGCACAGGAGATGGTGGATCTCCTCTAGTGTGCACCAGCAATGGCATTTGGTATGTGGTGGGTCTGGTGGCATGGGGCATTGGCTGTGCTCAGGCTGGAGTACCGGGTGTCTATGTAAATGTCGGCACTTACCTGCCCTGGATTCAGACCACTTTGACGCTATAGTAGAAATAAGTGCAAAGAAAATGTTGACTTAGAAAATAAATTACAATTAAGTGTTTGGAAATTTTACAATAATGAACTTATATGGAATATCAGTTATGAGGGTGCGCAAATCATTATGGTCTTTAAAAAGATATATTTTATTTAACTAGTAATGAGAGGTTTGCAGAGGTGAACAGAAAATAAATGAAGTTGAGCCTGGCCTGTTCTAAGCAGGCATGTTCCATAAACCAAAAGCAACCTATAATCAATTGTTGGTGTAAATGAAATCTCTTTTAAATGCTTTCAAATTTTGTGGTAACATTTGGTCTATTACACTAGTTTACTTAAAAAAAAACAATTAAGAATGTTGCTCAAGCCCGACTGTGATATACTCTGTGAGGGGCCGCGCACACATGTAGCTGAAAGATGAACTGACTGCAGAACCGAAAGCTTTGCTGACAACACAATTTGATTCAGCACACCTATAATTTTGAAGGTGCGCACACATGTTGCTGACCAGAGCATTTAGCTTATTCATTTTATTCTTGCTATGGTACCGCCTCGATAGGGAAATATTTTAATTGCGGAAAATTTAAAAGTTCAGGGAAAACTTAAGCAAAGGATAAAAAGAATATGGGTTCACGAGATTGTTACTGTTAGAGAGACATTGGGTGAATTTCATAATTTATATGGTCAATTACGATCGTATCTAAAAAACTTTTTTGAATACGCCAAAATGGATATGGACACTTATATTTACAATACGCGACAATAATTTAAATAAAATGGGAGATCGCATTCAGAGGGAGAAGAGTCTTATTCATTCGCATCTTTATACATAAATATGTATGTGAGCTTCTTAATTTTGCATGTAATTTTGTGATAAAAGAGCATATAACATACTTGTAGCATTGACATTTTTTGACAATTGTATTGAAATAGTTTAAGTTTTTAATGCAATTTCACTTAATAATACTTCCTAGTCCATGACTGCTGTGTAACTGCTGCCGTTACTAAATACATCAGCGAGCTGAAATAAACAAGCATGATTGTTTATTCAAACAAAGCTGAACTTACGGCTGAATTCAAATGTTCAATTAAGCGCATAGTGTGCGCACTTCCATGCATGTAGTGTGTTTGTTTTTCGAAAGCTTAAAGCTCGGCCTAAAGTTCTGCCGTCAGTTCATTTTTAACTGGAGTAGCAGCTGAAAGCAGCGCTGCTGAACAATGATGGATTTTGAAAACTGACCAATAGATGACGCCACTACTGCCAAGGCTTTGGTTATCTTTCGTAATGAACTTTATTGAATAATAACTTAAGCTAACAATATAGTTGAGTCGAACGGAGCGATCGGGCGCGAACCGCGCTGGCCGAAGCCAAGCCAGAAACTGAGCGCCAGGGATGGCGCGTGTCTTGTCGTTCCGCTATCGCGTTAGGGATGGTGGTCGATGAATAGTGTGACCAGAGGTGGCCAGGGCTGCCACAGTACTCCCCCTCCAGAGACCATGTGGGAACGAATGATGAAAGTTTTGAGTATAGCCGGGATGAGTGTATGTCCGGGGTGAGTGATGATCATCTACAGGATTTGCACAAGTCCCAAAGTGGAGGAATGCTTGCGTGTAGTTTTCGCTGTGATGTTTGTGTCGTAGCTGGGTCGATGAAAACCTCGCGTTGAGGCCGTTGCTTCGAGTGGGGGTCGACAAGCAAGTTCGCCCAAGCAGGGTTGAGGTTGAAGAGTCAATAGTACTGGGCACTGCGCCCCGAGTAGAGACCTTCGCTTGCCACGCGTTGTGGACTTTCGTTTGCCACTCGTTGTGGACTTTCGCTTGCCACGCGTTGTGGACTTTCGTGGTGCCTATCGTTAAGGACTTTCGTGGTGCCTCTCGTTAAGGACTTTCGTTTGAGGTCGAGAACTTGTTGGTAAACTCAGGCTGGCATTAATTGCCAAACAAAGAGCGTCTCGAGTCGTAGCATGTTGCTAGTGGTCGGTCAGGTGAGCGGATCGCTGTGCATGAACATCGGCGACGACGAAAGATGCGATGATGATCCGAATTCAGCTGCGCGTCGTACTTCCATAAGAATGATCGATCGTCTGGCAGGCTGCGAACAATGTAACATCTGAACAGCGTGAGATCGGTTACATGTAGTTGAAGAGTCGGTTGGGCGCGAACAGCGGTGTAGGGCAGGCTGGCGATGAATGTTTTCGTGGGCAACGGTTGTTGGACAGCCTGACGTGGAATGTGGATACGTTGCCGGGCGTCGTTTTTAAACCAGGAGCTCCCAGGCAGCGGAGTCGTCAGGCATCCAGTTGTCGAGGCATGGATCCTGGTAATTGATTCGCAAATCGAAAATTGCCACAATTGTTTTCGAGGAAAAAACATGCCGCCTGTTGATCGTGTGTGTGTGTTTTGCCTGCGTCTGTATGTGTGCTTTGCCTGCGTCTGTATGCGCTCGTATGCAGCGCCACAGTCTGCGCCAAGGATCCCGCTTGCCCGTGTCAAAGGTCCATGGCTGGCAGATGTGGGAACCAAAGGACACACATGAACGTCCATGATCGATGAACGAACGAGCCGCCGAACCGCACCTTGCCCGCAAGAACGCAGCAAAACTCGACTGACTGCAGCTGCAGACGCCGTGAGCATGTGTGCATGTGTGTGTTTTGCAGGAACGCGCGAAAATTCGTGATTGTATGCTGCAGACGCCGTGAGCATGTGTGTATGTGTGTGCCGCCCTGTCGCGGCGTCCGTCGCGGCGTTTGTCGTGTGTGTGTGGGACACACTTGGCCAAAAAGGCTAGAGATGTTGCTGTCCTTGAGTTTCTGGCTCGCTGTTGTCGAAATTGTTAACTTAATACTGTTTGATTTTGATGATCGAGAGCCGCATGTCGAAATGAATCGCGTCACTGTATGGGTGTGTGAGTACGGGCTGCGTCCCAGAGCAGGCTGCTTGCCTGTGAGTGTGTGTATGTGTGTGTGAATTTCGTCAGAGGTTGAAATTAATTTGTTTAACACATTGCTATGAATTTGTTTTGTTTATTGTTTGTGTTCTTTAACTTAGTCGGAGGGTCACCACTTTGGTTATCTTTCGTAATGAACTTTATTGAATAATAACTTAAGCTAACAATATAGTTGAGTCGAACGGAGCGATCGGGCGCGAACCGCGCTGGCCGAAGCCAAGCCAGAAACTGAGCGCCAGGGATGGCGCGTGTCTTGTCGTTCCGCTATCGCGTTAGGGATGGTGGTCGATGAATAGTGTGACCAGAGGTGGCCAGGGCTGCCACAAGGCTTTAGCTACGAGGTTTTATATGTAACTAACTTTATTGAATATCACATAAGCTAACAATTATCGTCAAGTCGAACGGAGCGATACAGGCGCGTGCCGCGCGTGGCCGAAGCCAAGCCAGAAACTGAGGCGCTCGATAAATGGTGTGACCAGAGGTGGCCAGGGCTGCCACAGTACTCCCCCTCCAGAGACCATGTGAGAACGCATGATCTTAAAGTTTAGAGTATAGCTGGATTGTTTGTATGTCCGGGGTGAGCATCTACAGGATTTGTACAAGTCCCAAAGTGGAGGAATGCTTGCGTATAGTTCTCGCTGTGATGTCTGTGTCGTAGTTGAGTCGATGAATTGTTTCCGTTGAGTGTAGAAACTGCGGAATCTGTAGTACTGAGCATGTGCACCGAGTACAGATTGGAGAAGTTGCGTCGATGGTAACCTCGCGTTGAGACCGTTGCTTCGAGTGGTGGTCGATAAGCAAGTTCGCCCAAGCTGGGTTGAGGTTGCCTCGCGTTGAGGTCGTTGCTTCGATTGTAGGTCGATAGTACTGGGTATTGTACCCCGAGTAGAGACTTTCGATCGCCACACGTTACGGACTTTCGTGGTGCCTCCCGTTAAGAACTTTCGTGGTGCCTCTCGTTAAGGACTTTCGTGATGCCTCTCGTTAAGGACTTTCGTGATGAGATCGAAAACTTGTAGATAGACTCAGGCTGGCATCAATTGCCAGTTTCTCGAGTTGAAGCTGGTTGCTTGCGGTCAATTAGGTATGGGGATCGTTGTGCATGAACATCGGCGATGATGAAAGATGCGATGAAAATCCGAATTCAGCTGCGCGACGTACTTCCATAAGTATGATCGATCTGGCAGGCTGCGTACAATGTAAGATCTAAACAATTGGTCGGATGCTTGACCAACGTGAGATCGTGTCGTAAATGAAGAGTCGGTTTGGCGCACACAAACAGCATGCGTGAGCTGCAGGTGAAGGGTAGGCTGGGCGATGATCGTTTTCACACGTGGACAGCCTGACGTGAAATGCTTAGGCTGCAGGAGGATGTGGACAGCTGGACGTGCAGGACCTGGGCGACAGACAGGCGGTCATTTGCACAAAAAAAACTGCTCTTTGCTGTTTGTATTTGTGTGTGAGCGCTGGTAGATGCTGTCTGTGTGTGTGTACTTTGCCGGCGTCTGTATGTTTTCGTATGCAGCGCCGCAGTCTGCGCCAAGCATCTTGTTGTCCGTGTCCATGGCTGGTAGATGTGGGAACCGAAGGCCACATATGTGCGTCCAGAGAGAGAGTCAGTATGAGAGTGAACGAGAGAGCGCATATAGTTTATCGCATACATTCATATTGTTAGCCGAGTATCACACACCAATGCATACATACGAAGAAGACTTATTGAATGCGTGAAATTTGCCGAACGGTCCCAAAAAGACCTAAGAGGAAAAATATCAAAAAAATGTGTTTCTCTGCTCTCACAACCAAATAGAAGCAGAGAGCGTAGTTAAAGGTTGTTTCGGTACCTCTTTCCAATGTGGTCGCACGAAAGCTGTCGTTTTCTGAGAAATGCGAAAGGGGGACCGATTTTTGCGACGTCTCGTTCTATGTAATACCAATTAGCTAACCGAAAAGCAGAAAACAACAATAAGTAAATATGCCAACTTATTCAGAATTTAACATTTACATTTGTGGACTTGTTCCCTTTTTAAGGTAAAAGTTATTTTGAAAGTTAATTCAATGAAATTGCGAAGATCCTATTCATAAAGCTTTAAGAGAATGTCAAACTCAGAAGTAAAAAATCGGAGATATCCGGTCTGAAAATAGTCCCAAACGATGTCTGTAAAGTATTACTCGCGTAGATCCCTAGTAACGTGTTCAAATAAAGAACTGAACAATCAGAACCACCTTTCCAATCAGAAAGTTGGAGCGAGCGTGTGCAAGTGTATTAAGACTTTAGCACAGAAGAAGTTAGCTTTGCATTCTGGTTGGTTTTCCCTATATTTTTTAAGCCACATGCAAAGATTGGTAACTCTTTTCTACAGTCATAGAACTATTAATTTATATATTCGCAAAGGGAATAACAAAAAAAAAAAAGAGATCAACTACCATCTAATAACGTAGTCCCAATTGCTCGTAGAGTGGCACCTCCATCACTGATTCGCTGGCGCTAGACTCTTCAAAGTCACCTCCTTGCAATAGATATTCTGGTCTCTCCAATTTTGGATTAGCTAAATAGAAATCGATTAGGGCAGTAGTACTTCTCAGATGCGTAATGCCCTTGAAGATTTTCTCGCGCGTCAACAATTCCTCAGGGTAGACAGTCGTGATGGCTGTATCACCCGTACGTTTCACCCACGGTCTCTCCTTTAATGGCACCGTCCGACCAAAAGCACTGAGAATGGGTTTCTTAGCCACGCGCGACGCGTGATCGTTAATATGCTTCTCATACTTTAACTCAATGGCCATCTAAAAAATTGGTCAATCGGGTAAAAATCTCAACTTGAAGTTAACTCAAGCTTACATGAGGCTTATTCCATTTGTCGGCCACAGTCTGGGCAATGGCATTTACTTCCTTAGGATCTGTCTTCACCGAGGCCAAAAGTGTGCGATCTCCTTTAATTGAAAAAAGATTTTTGACCTTCTCTGGTGTCAGATTACTTTCCACGGTGCCTATCGAATGTAGCCATTCCACGAAACGTTCGGCTGACTGTGGGCGAAAGCCAAAGATTTAGAGACTAATCCATATTTATTCTTTGTACTTACAGCGTCCATAAGATCTTCGGCCTGCTCGTCAAGGGTGCGAATGGCCTGGTCTTGTCCAGCTTGCTCTATTTTGGACTTCCAACAGATGCGCTTGTCACGTTGCGAGCATAAGAATTTTGCATACCAACTGGGTTTCTCCACAGTGCGCTGTGTATGACCCACCGGTTCGTCCAGCTTGAGATCAAACTTTTCAAACTCATGATCCATGCGCACAATATCTGAGTGTTCGCTTTCATTAAAATGCTCTTCAACTTTTTTACGTCCCAAATCAAACTGAAATAAATATGAAAATGTAAGAGCTACGGTTAAGGCAGGCTTAAGGCGTGATTATAGCTTGCTGTTCTATGAATTGTTACACTCAGACAAAATACCTAAAATTGCTGAACACTTTACCTAAAATAACAGCCAAAGAATATTGGATTTAGCAGGCTAGAGGTCATGTTATGTTCCCACACTACAAAGAAGGGTGGTCGACTATACACCTGTTCCAAGAACCTCTAGGTAGTCTTTATACATCGACTTGTAATCAGCAGCAGCCATCTAATGCCGGCATATCTATAACTGCTTGGGAAGTCCATGGCAACATAAGTGCAGAAAACGATACCATATGACCAGTCGAACTTGGCGGAACGTGGTTCCCAAAAGAAATCCATATTGCATACTTCTTTTTAAAAGGAAAAAGGCACTTCCTTTTTGCAGTACATTAGAAGCGAAAAAGTCTGCACAGAAGTCTAATGGCACGCATGCAGCACTCATTCTATGGGAAACCCAAATGCAAATTGAGACCCGAACAGAGAATCAGCGGAAAAAATCAAAAAATTTATATTATGTCTATGAAGGGTTATGCAACAGCACTACACTAAGAAAAAACTAGTCGTTATTCAATTTTCAAGAATTTCGCTCTTGGAATCGAGATAAATTCGTTCTAAACATTCTCAATTTGATTTTTTATAGGCAAGGGGGGTGGGGGCAAGTTAACTTTGAAAGAAAAGCGTTGGAGTCGCTATCGCAAAGAGAGAGGGCGCCTGCGCAGTTTGTCGTTGAGAGAATAGCGTTGGACTCGCTCTCGCAGAGAGAGACGCAGGCAACTGCTTTTATTTATAAGTGTGATTTCGTCGCGTCTTTTAGCTTACGGAAGATAGCTGAGCTCGCAACGCTGCCCGTCGCCTGTGTGTGTTTTCAGTTTTTTGAGGTACCGTGTTCAAGTCCCAGAAAAGTAAGTAAAAACAAGAAAGAAAGTCGGTCAAGCCCGACTATAACATACTCTGTACCCTTACACTCGCATTTGCTCAGGAGTCAAACGGCCAGTTAACTCCCCGCGCACAACGCGGTGCGCTCTCTAAGCTTCTCTCTCTCTCTTTCTCTCTCGCACTAAGATTGCCTGCGTTGAACGGTTGGGGTATGTTGCTGTGGTTGTTGGTGTGGGGGTGGGTGGTGTTAACTGGCCGTTTTTTGCCCATAACTTGAGCATCGTTTATCCGATCTTGATCATTTCTTCAGCAAATCGATAAATAATTTTGTTTACAAGGTATCTCTTGAAGAAACGAACGATCTATCTCCAAAACTGTAGGAGATATGAAGTTTTTTCCAAATTACGGGGGCGGGAGGGGGCGTGGCAAAAATTGAAAATAAACTTGATCTGCCTGCAAGTATAAGAAATATATGTCCCATACATGTCAAACCTCTATCTCTTACCATCTCTGAGATCTTTTCGTTCATACGGACAGACAGACGGACGGACGGACGGACGGACAGACGGACAGACGGACAGACGGACATGGCTATATCGAATCGGCTGTTGATGCTGATCAAGAATATATATACTTTATAGGGTCGGAAACGATTCCTTCTCCCTGTTACATACTTTTGCACAAACTTAATATACTCTATGTACCTTCGGTACAGAGTATAAAAAAAAAATCTATGTGGGGCTATCTCAAAATCAATCACAGCTTAAAACAAAGTTTGGTGGGTGGTGGATGGGGTTGAGGTTGGTTTGGTTGATAATGGTGAGTGGAAGGGAGGAGGGAGACGGACCTGTACTGAAACTCTTGAATCAAAAATTATTCATACTTGGATCATGAGCTGAAACTCTTGAATCAGGAATGTCGGGATGAAAAATTCACTCTTGAATCAAGAATTTCGCTCTTGGATCAAGAATTTTCACTCTTACCGTACTTTTGAGAACGAATGCTCTTGATTCAAGAGCGAAATTCTCTATTTTTCTCGGAGTGTAGTAGAAATCAACTATACTGTTTTATCAGTTCTTCTCTAACAATCTGCTCACTGTGTGCGGTATATTCAAAGCTGAACGCAGATAATCCGCTTGAAGCGGATTGCTTAGTCAAATTTGTTACAGTTTTCAAGACAAAGTTGAAAAATAGTACAAAATGTGGGGAAAACATGATGATTTTAAAACATTTTTGTAATTTTGAGTATAAAGATGCGACTTTTTTGACTTGCTACTTAAGAATGTTTTGTAAGCCAAGCCAAGAGCAACGACTTCCTCTAAGACGTCTAAGCGAAATTCCAAATAGTTTACGAGATATGGAGTTGCGAATCCCAAATTTTGCCTGTTTGAAGCTGCGGTTAGGTCTGTGATGTTCTATGGGTCGCAACTATGGGGATGTACCCAGTATGAAGAAGTTGAGAGACTTCAACGGATGTTCATTAAACGTATCTTTAAACTACCAAATACGACTGCAAATTACACCATCCACTTGGAAACCGGCCTGCCAACTCTCCACCTAAACTGTCTTCAAACTCACTTCAAATACATCCATAAGATTTTTGATATGCCCAGAATTGTAGCAGTCATGATGTTAGCTAGCAAAACTCAAGTGTTTGAGAAATGGCAAGTCACAGCTTCTCCTTGCAATCTCGATATCAATTTTGATTGTCCAGAGACTTGGAAAGCCTCACATAAGCTGATACTGGAAAACATTGAGTTCCGGGAACAAGAAAACTTTCAATATCTGTCGACCCCAAGTGAGTCCAGAATCATTTACAAAATACTGAGCCACTAAACTATTTTCAAAACCGCTTCGGCATCCAAGCGATCTCCATTATATGCCTCGCTCGATGTGAAATGCTCAATCTGATCTACCTTAACCAGCCTGCCCTATCGGAAAACGAAATTATAAGCTGGCATAAACAAAACATGCGATACTGGGCTGAGACAAACCCCCGACAACTCCATCAGAGGCCTTTGCACTCGCCAAAGGTCACAGTTTGGTTGCGCTGCGTTGCGATCACTGAGTGACCGTTGGATAAATAGGCCTCTCAGGCAAATACTCTTTGCACGTTGCTCCACCGCATGATCACGCCTGACTGGGAGGTAACAAAACTTTAAGACCCCACCTTTCGAATGAAACCACGCCCAGCCCTCCAGGTTATCGTTGAGCGGAATGACGCTCATTTCAGATACGGGAGTTATGTTGCCCCACCCTGTATATACTTTAAAGGGTCGGAGATGATTTCTTCTGGTTGTTACATGGTTTTTCCCTCTGTGCAGTCAAATCCGACTGGGAATCGATGCCAAGTTGCCAAATGGTCTTACTGTATTAGTGAGAAACTTTATCAAATTTTGGCGGTCAGGCAAAGTCTGAATGGAGTATTTTAAGTATCCGAGTACTTTCTTGGGTTATGACACAGTAATCAGGGAGTCTGAATAAATAAAATCATATTAAAAACTTTCTTTTAGAGCTTTGAGCTACGAGTGTAAATTTGATCGGTGCCAAAAGAACGTGATTTCACTCTTCTCTTAACGCAGGATGGTCGGAGACTGTGAGTATAATATCTTGGAGTGACTGAAACTAGTTGATTCGAGTCTTTTATGGAGATAGCAGATTATCAGGCATGTTCTTAAAAACTCTAGTAATCCAAACGCAATTGCTGAAATCTCTTATGAATGTTTTCTAACGCTTCATGCAACTCCATTCAACAATATTTCAGAAAAACTAAAATTTGGATTCCTTATTTTAAGAAACAACTGACCCCAAAATCTCTAGGGATTTCTGGGACACATGTGTTCAATGGGTATTTCTGAGTACACCAGTGACACATATAATATATTGGCCATCCGCTGAACTTTGGACAAAGTACTCCAGAGACGGCCACCAAACTAAAAATTTCCTCTTCCCATACTCACCAGTGGTACATCATTCTCCTCTTCGCTGTCTGGTGTGCTAGCGCTTAGATAATCCTCTGGCCTTTCCTCACGCATATCATCTCGTATATAGATATCATCGTCAGATTTACAATAATCATATTCCTGTATCCGTTTTACCCGCTCCCGCAGTCGTGGAGGCAACACCAGCGAATAATCAATGACCGGAATACGCGGCTGAGTCTGACATGCGGCCGAAAACTCCACCTTATTGATTACCTGATTCCAATATGATTTGCCATGTAGGCCATGACTCTGTGGCAGCATCGAAATTTCGCTTAGATCCCGGCTCGAGCTTTGTGTTTTCTGGAACAGTTGAGCCTTAACCTCAAGTGGTCGTCCGGGAGGAGGTTCCAGTGGTTGTCGATAGCTTATACGATTGTGGCGACTGAGAGGAGAGGGCTGATTGGCACGAAGCACAATCGATGGTCGTACAATGGAACCATAGGTTTGTTGCCTACGCGTCGCCATGTTAAGACTGTGAAAATAATTGAAAATTTAACGAAATTATTTGTTTTGTACGTGGCAAGCAAATGTTTGTTCAATATTTGGAAATGTTTAAGTTGAATGTGAAGGGATATCCCTGACAACCCCTACAAAAACAAACCAGTAGACAAACGCAAACTGATTGGAGGCTTTGCCATTAAGTGACCACTTACAATCTTACTCAGAACTTGTTTACGGTCACTCTGTATATTATTTTTCCACTCAAAAGTGTTGCCGAGGTTTTTCAAGGCTTGAAGTATCTTGATATAAGAAAGAAAAATGTTAAGAAACTTTACACAACGAATGATTAGGGTGAAATATGAGTGAATTTACAATCACACTGTGCACACTATCGAACCAACTCATAAATATATCGAAACGGAACAACTTTTATTGAATCATTTCATTTGATTCAAAAATTCATTGAGTCAAAGTTAAGCTGCCGTGTGTTGTTATCTCATGTGTCTTACTGTCACACTGTTATTCAAATATTTATGTTTTCCAGTTAACAAACGACCAATCATAACTACATAGCCATGATTATGACAATACAGAACCGCGAAAAATCTCATGGATGAACCAGGGTAAACAATATAGTCAAGATCATAATGAATGTTTCAAGCGTGATTCTAGCTTATGTGAAGCTTACGCTACGTTGCTCACAGCTCGGTATTTGAATATGAGCGCCAGCCTGTTTGTGAGGCATACTTTGCGGCTTAAACACACTCCCGGCTTTATAATATCAAAGCTATATTTTTATATTACAATATTATGACAATTATTTTTCTGTAAAAATCTGCTCTTTGTCGCTTGAAGAAATGTAATTAAGCCGGTCGAAGTTAAATCGACACTCTAGAAAAATTGTAAAATGAATATATTGAGATGAATAATTATTTCAAAACAAAACTTACCAATTAACTTTTCGTACACCAATTTTTGAATGTTTAGTTTTTGTATCAGCTCATAGAGTTGGATGTCTTCCGTTTTAATCTGAAAATTAGAAAAAATTAATATATTTAAACTCGCATAAGTTTTTTTATGCATGTGTGCGAAATCTGTCGAAAGCAAAGGCTGAGCATGCGCTTTTTTGTTCTGCCCTTGAACGTCAAACAGCATACATACACGTACATATATGCATATTTTGCATGTACATTTGTATGTACGCATGTTTACATATGCTTGCAGAGCAGAACAATAAAATCGCATCGCGGACACAAAATATGTATACATACACATGTACATATTTAACCACGCACTTCTACAACACACTAAAAAGGTTAGTCCTCATACGTAGTTGTGAAGTAATGTAAAAGTTTACAAATAATTTTGAAGAGAATTTAGACATTACTCTTTACAACTGCGTAGGGAGCTTAAAGTAAAAAAACACGCACAATATGTATGTATGAGTTTGTGGAATATAATCGTACACACTATTAGCGACTGAATAAAGGCAATCGCCTTTTTACAATTTAGAAATTTGCAAGTACAACAATAGTACAACAAAACACACACATGCAATTCACTTTTTATTCACTTTTACCGTTAAATTTTTTTTTTAGGCACCGCACTTTTTTTCACTTACCTTTCCCACGCGCCAGCACAGATCGAATGACGAAATTTGCAAGAAGAAGCTAGAAGTTCGCTGCAGACCCGACGCCAACTTCGAAACGTTCACGAAGAAAAAACGACCGGCACTCGTTTTCGCGCTTGCGGCAGCTATCTCTGAGAGAAACTCTGTGTGTCTCTTTCTACTTTCAGAATTTCGATGTCTACTTTGAACTGAAATCATATCACTAGGACATTTTTCATATCACTTTGATCATTTCACATTTCAATATAATATTTTTAGTATCAATGTGGTATAACAGGTTCATATTGATATTAAATAGTTTCACTTTGATATGCAAATATTGATATTACTGATATCAGTCACACAGTGCAAGGACGAAAATGGAAATCTGGTCACAGATCCGCAAGTAGCGCTAGACAAATGGAGAAGCTATTTCGCCAACCTGCTGGGAGGCGACAACGAACACAATACCGCCACTGGAGAAGATAGACCCCCCGGACCATCACAAAGTCTGTGTAGCCATAAAAAGGCTTAAGAACAACAAATCAGCAGGAGCAGATGACCTGCCAAATGAACTGTTTAAGGCTGGAGGCGAGGAGTTGGTAAGGTGCATGCACCAACTCATCAGCAGAATATGGTCCGACAAGAGCATGCCCGAAGATTGGAGTCTAAGTGTAATTTGCCCACTTTTTAAAAAAGGAGACCCTGCAGTTTGCGCCAACTACCGTGGGATCAGTCTCCTTCCCATCGCATATAAGATTCTGTCGTGCATAGTTTGTGAACGTCTAAAGCCGCTTATTAGCACGTAGATCAGACCTTATCAGTGTGGTTTCAGACCTGGTATATCCACCACAGACCAAATATTCACATTACGACAAACCCTGGAGAAGACCTATGAGAGAAATATTAAAACCAACCATCTTTTTGTTGATTATATTATATAAATCAGCCTTTGACACACCGATAAGGTCAAGGTTCTTCGACGCCCTATATACCTTTGGTATACCAGCAAAGTAGGTTCCACTTTGAATGATGACGTTGAGAAGCACTCTAAACTCCGTCAAAATAGGAAAGAACCTCTCCGAACCATTTGATACCAAGAGAGGTTTAAGGCAGGGTGATACCCTATCGTGTGACTTCTTTAATCTACTGATGGAGTATATACTGCGCCAGTGCCCAAATGCCAACAGATCGGGCTCTTTTCTTTATAAAGATCTAATGCTACTCGCATACGCCGATGATATTGACATTATCGGCAAAAACGAACGGGCTGTAAGCAGGGCGTTTTCAGAGATTGAGAAGCAGTCTAAACTGATGGGCTTAGCGGTAAACGAGGACAAGACGAAGTACCTAGTATCCACGGACAAGAAGTCTACGCGTCTTGGACAATTTGTTACTAAGGGGGAGTACAACATTCAGGTTGTAGAGGACTTTGTCTACCTCGGGACGAAGAAGAATTACTCTTGGAAACCGATGCTACTACGGGCTCAGTAGGGAGTTCAAGAGCAGAGCCTTTTCTCGAAGAACAAAAATAGCGCTATACAAGTCGCTCATCATCCCAGTCCTGCAATACGGCGCAGAAGCAGGGACAATGACAGCAGCGGATGAGGAGCGAAAAATCCTTCGGAGGATCTATGGACCTATAAAAGTTGGCGATGGATACCGCAATCGAATGAATCACGAACTGTATGAGCTCTATAAGGACATCAGTCTAGTCAAGCGCATAAAGCAACAGCGGCTGCGCTGGCTAGGACATGTAATCCGGATGGATGAAGAAGCTCCAGTAAAAAAGACGTACAAAGCGAAGGCGGCTGACTTTGGAGAACAAGGCAGGAGGGGTCGCCCACCATTAAGATTGGATGATCAAGAGGGGAAAGACATTTCCAACCTTGGTGTGAACAACTGGTGCCAGCTGGCACAATGCAGAAGCGAGTGGAGGGCATTCATTGCAGAGGCCAAGACCGTCAAGCGGTTGTGATGCTACAACGGGCCAATAAAGAAGACGAAGAAGATATGATATTGAAATACCTGATCTTATTTTTTTCTGTGTACTTTCGTTTTGTATACGAAACCTGGTTGCTAGTGTTAACAGTTTTAACAGTCAGTTGATTTGTTAACGAAACGAAGTAGATCATCAACTCTCAATCAGGCACTACATAGTTTAATAAAGTGATTGCTTTGACAGTGTGAGTATTGATACTGCTGCCTCCCTCTAGTACGGCTGGGGTCAGTCACAGTATTTTCGCCAACCCAGCGTTGCTCTTTGTACGGTGATGCGAGAGATCGAGAGAGAGAGAGAAGGTCGGCCCATACATGGCATTGGGTCGAACGAGCGTAGCTTATGTCGCTTCTCTGCATGGCATTGCGTCGACCTAGCGTGACTGGAGAGCCGTTAACGTATTGAGCGGACATCGCCTCGAAAAATACGTCAGTCGAGCGTCAACGACAGTCACAAAATCGTCGACGGAACGTTGATACAGCGTGGGTCGGCCGTACTAGATGGCTGTGACACACGATTCAGTTGAACGAGAGAGAATAATTTGTCTTTTAGTGTGCACTCGTGCAGGGCTAATACATACTATGTGATTAATTTGATAGTTCGGATTCTATTTAGTGTTAAGATTTTTAAATTTGGACTTTATTCGACCAAACTATACTTTAATGTGTTTTTGCTTGTAGTGTAGTGTGGCAATTAGCATAGGATTTAAGTTAAGCTATTAGTAAAAATAATTGCGCATACGACCCCGGGGCCGGGTTTAATGACTTAAACACAGCAGCAGGTACCAGGTACAAGGAGATACACACACACACACACACACACAGACACCTATACAAATACATGAGTTAAATTTATACGCACAGCCAACAACAGGTTGCTCGGTGGAACATGTGTTTGCCTCCCATGTAGACACACACACAAAACGAGACTGCAGGACAGACAGGCTGAGGGGCGGACGCCTCTGTTGTACCTCTGGCCATTTTAAGCTCAGTTAACTGCTTCTGACTCATAAACAACACAAGCGACTCTCTTAACTTTGCTCATTTGCACCCAATGCCCCAGAGGGTTGTGTCGTTGTCATGGACACGGCCCCACCACACTAACACGCCTTTTACAGTTTATGAAAAATTACAAAAGATACTCAAAATTTGGTGATGACCCCCCCTCCTATTAATCCCAAACGGAAACCGGATACCGGAAATGTGTTTTTTGTCGCATCGAAAATTCAAATGCCATTGCAGCCAAATAAACACTCAAAGCAAACTCAACTCAAATATTTCACTCGTTATATTTTTGTTGAGTTTAACCGAATGTTAAACACGAATCGTTCAGGCGAAGTCCTTTCCTCAGTCCGTCCTCGGCTTTCGTGCGCTTCAGACGTGAAATGGTTGACAGTGCCCCAAATGCATTAAGCAAGAGTTAATAAAATATAAACAACAACAAATACGAATGTCGTCAAATGCTAGCCAAAGTTAGTGTTGCTTTCAAGCCAGAAATTAGCCTACAATTTGGGCAGCAACAAGGAACATGTGCAAGGAGTGAAAGTGAAAGTGAATTTCCACCTGCTGTTGCTTATTCGCAGTGTTGTGTAATCTTAAGCTAATTTTCCGCTTTTCCGAAATGATTTCAAAAATATCATATCTTTGATTCTGCGTAATTCTTGGTGCGTAAAACAACAACAATTCTACTTTCGTTCATTTTTAGTGGTTTACGTCATTTCGTCTACTTGAGGGCGAACAAACGTCGCGCTTGTGTTTGAGTTGTGTTCCAATATATGTACATACTTACCATGCCCATCTATATATTGTGTTAGTGTTCGCAGCCTGTGTTTGTTTTGGTGTTTGTGTAGTACCGATTCGTACAGTAAATGCATGCCAAATACATTTTGATACCCCCCCCCCCCCCCCAAATCGAAAAATCCAATTGCATTTATAGGACCGAAATTCGCTGAGATGTTTTTCCTAACTTACGTAAGTTTTGTGTTTATCTTTCTTTTCCGCTCCCCCCTCCCAAAAAAAACAGCGTCTACTAAACTAATTATCAAATATATATATATATATTTTTAAACATACTAAACAAACACTTGCATTTTAACGCTTGCATTGTCTGTGTGCGACCTAATACATACATACATTTATATACATAATACTCGTTCATGTTCATGTCCAACTCTCACTTACACCATTTATTTTGTACTCTACTGCATTGTGTAGTGTATATAGAAAGAAAAACACTGTAACACGTCCGCTTTTGATAATTAGTTTGATTTACATTGCATGTACTGCCTGAATGCATAGATTTGGATTGTATGCTCCAGAGGTCACCATCTATGTTGTACTTAACTAATGGTTATAGCTCAAATACGCATGTATTATTTCTATTTGTTTACTTTTGAGTTAATAGTGATTTAGCAAAGTTTCAGCTCGATAGCCCTAAAACTGAAAAATTAATATGCGTAGAAACAGACAGACAGACACACAGACGGAGGGACACAGCGTAATCGACTCAGCTCGTCGCCCTGATCAAGAATATACATATATTTTATGGGGTCGGAAATGAATATTTGTATGCGTTGCAAGCTTCTGGGTAAAATTATAATACCATTTACAAAGGTTCTAGCTGCATTTATGAGAATCCATATTGGAATTTAGCTACGCTGTTTTCTGAATGGGCGTTGGCTGAGTGGGTAGGCTGGCTACCTTTCATTTTTGATTTGCGGATTTGAAACCCGGTTGAGACTTGACCCATAAAAAAGTAGTCATCAAAATGACACTATTTAGTCATCAATTTGAAACTATTTAGTATCAAATTCTCTGTAATACTACAAGTATCGAATTGATATTTTCGAAAAATTTAAAATAATATTTCGAGGATATCAAATTGATACTAACTTGTATCAGGTTGACACTTTTTTGTATTAATTTCGTAGCATGATACAATGAAATCAAGGTAGCGTATAAATTTGTGAGTCCGTGACGTCACTTTACACAAAAAGTCTAGAATTGGGAATTTGAATTTTTTAATTTTATTTTGATTTTAAATTGTTCCCTTTCATTATATTTCATTTTCATTTCTGCTTGCATTTGGTTCACTTTTTAAAAAATGTCAAGGCGTACAAAATTGTGAATCTGTGACGTCACAGTAGAAATTTTTTTTTGACCAGCGACGCTTAGCACTACCTTGAATTTCTGGTATCATGATTTCGTAGTATCAATTTGATACTAGGTCCTATCAATGTGATATTTCAATTGTCATAATCTTTGTATCATTTTGATTCTAGCTTTTCCGGCATGCTTCCATTTTCACTTTCGCAAAAGTTTTGCGATTTGGAGTACAAATTGGTTTGAAAAACCGGTTTCAAATCACAAAACTTTTGCGAAAGTGAAAATGGGAGCATGACTGTTTATCAATTTAATATTTTTTAATATCAAGTTTGTAGTACCTATTCAGTTCTCTATAAACTGCAATTTAAATTAAAACATATTTTAACACCTTTTTACTTTTATTTTGAACTCTTACAACACGTATTTTATTTACACTAAAGAAATGAAATCGTCAGGAGTAAGCATTTCACTATGGTATACATTGATCTCTCACTCTTCATGCAATGTGTCCATGCGGTTGCGGTTTAAAACAGGTTCCCAGAGAACCTAAGTGAAAAACGCCTCTTCTGCAGCTGTCTTCGTTTCGAGTCTGTCACTTTGGGCATCATCTTGCAAAGCGCAGAAACAGCCGCAGTGGCATTGTGGAGTGGTTTATGTCCTTTCTAAAGAGTTACATTTGTTATTTTAAATAACTTATTTACACTTGTTTTCAAAAGCGACGACAACATATAATTGTATGCTTAGCTGCTTAAACTTACATTGATAATATAAAAGTCCGTGCATATTGAAATTTATTAATTTATATTCAAAAAGTCGTCTGTGAAAGTGTCCTACATAGCATTTAGTTTTAACCAAGGCTGCAAACCTCTAAAATTCTGCAGAAGGTTCGGTCCAGGAGTTCGAACCCATTGTAAAGTCCTAGGTTCGGTTCGCGGACCGGTTCCTGGAACCCCTGAATCCAAGGTTTTGGTTTGAACCTTGGTTCGCTTGAACAAAAAATAATAGTTTGACTTTCGATTTATTCGGGTGTGTTCCAGAAATCTCTAGAGATTTTCGTACAAACGATTTGATTTGGAACTAGCCTGGGAAAACTTTATATGTAAAATGATAGGATTAAGGTCGGCTACTAGATCATATGCTAGTAAAACCGTACGCATTAAGTCTACTTGGCCTTAAGCAGTCGGTTTCAAACCACCCAACTTTTGTCATCTAATCTAGTAGCCGGCACTTCAAATATAAGGGCAAACAGTTTTAATTCCAAATGTGGGCGTTTATACTAAAATCTCTAGAGATTCCTGGAACACATCCGATTAATTCTACGTTGATAATGAAATTTATCTACCTCTCTATTTATATACTTAAGGCCTATTCTCAGATGAGATTAAAATTTAGTTCGGAACTATATTTTATATAAACAGGACTGCCGTTCAAAAGCAATCAGATTTCAGATTGTTCGAAATTGTTTCTATTTATATGCATAAAGTGCCCAGGTAACTACTATGTGTCGGATAGTCATAGATTTTACTTTGTTATTTGTTAGTTTATGTGACAGATAGTTCTGTAGAAGATGTGAAAACGGCCCTTAATCATAATATTCAATACCTAAGTTATTGTAATTATCAAATCCATTAGCTGACATTAACAATTTTTAGGAACTGCTTAGTATAAGCATTATATCTTCCAGGAGCTGTTTATCTGTACTAGCTCTTAAATCAGAAAGAACAAACTCTAAGCCCTTTACGCCGCTGTGAAATAACGAGAAGTAAAGTAAAAATTTCATACAAAAAACTTTACGTCTTCTCTCCTATCAAAATGTTTTTATGAAAATTTTACATTACTTCTCGTTACTTCACAACTGCGTAGAGGGCTTAAGTGTTAAAAATGCTCCTTCAACTAATACCTAAATTGCTGGAACAGCTAGTATAGTGAAGGCAATATTTTTTAAGTCTTCGTTTTTATGACCTTTTCAAAATTTTAAAACATTTGTCGATGTATGTAATGTATGTATGTGCTCTTTGACAATTTCCAAAGAAATCTATAACATCATTCACAGCTTTTATGTTTAATATTTTTTATTGCTTTCTATTGCTTTCATAAACTACTCTTCTTCACAATAAGACGTTGAGCCACCTTTTTTGTAAGCAGAATCTGAAATCTCGGGTCTGAGAATACTGCAGCCAATACTGGTACTGAACTCATAGTAGAAGAGTGTTTGTCGGGACACTTAGATAGTAATAAACAATGATTTGCTGAAGATTTTAAAAGAACTGCGCGGCGTAAAAGCCAAGCGTAATATAAATCACTTGGTAGTAATTGTGATCTATACTGTCCGTTCAAAGCCAAGTTGATTCATCATAAGGTCAAACGGTTTCTTTCCGTATAATCTATTATCATCATCATACTTTATCTTGTTACTTTATAACAAAAATTATTCACGCTTAGTTAGAAATGCAATCGTTTATAGTAAAATCTCCAGAGACTTCCAAAATGTATCGTTGAATAAATTAATTAAATTGGTGAACCGAACCTCATTTTTGGATAAAGTGGTCCGGTTCGGATTCAGGTTCGAGGAGTCAAAAATATAGAGCGCCTGGTTCATGGTCCGGTTCGCGAACCCCTAAAAACCCGAACCTAACCGGTTCTCAGGGATTCGTTTCCGGACCGGTTTGCAGCCTTGCTTTTAACAACGTGTAGATGTGTTTGTAATAAAATCAAACAACTAAATGTGACACGTCAAGTATAGCCATCTGAGACTTTTCGAACTACAGTGAAAAGTATTTAGTTTCAAATTAATACTTTTGGGTATCAAATGAATATTCGAAGCTTCAAATTAAAACCCAAAATATCTTTAGGTTTAGGTTGATACAAAAAAATTATGCTTGTTT
Organism: Lordiphosa magnipectinata; assembly: GCA_037044535.1. Taxonomy (NCBI): domain Eukaryota; kingdom Metazoa; phylum Arthropoda; class Insecta; order Diptera; family Drosophilidae; genus Lordiphosa; species Lordiphosa magnipectinata. The sequence continues at coordinate 1,219,573 of JBAMBO010004042.1, forward strand.
CAGTTTCAAATTGAGACAATGTGTATCAAATTGATATTGATATACTTTTTTTTTTATGGTTGATATATATATCTTCAAATTTCAAATTTGATCTTTTACTTTTTACTTTTCTTTCACCTATATGGGTGCTGGAAAAATGGTTCTGGCATATATGGGCATTTCCACAGAAAAGTCCAACGAGACCAAAAAATGAAAAGTACTTAAAAACACAATTTCTTATCATATTTTCATGGGGAAATAATCAAAATGAACTGAGATGAGCCAATTTTAAATATATTTATAACCCATTTCGAGATTTTTAAATGCAAAGTCGCGCTAGCGGCATTTTTCTCATTTGGATATGTTTTGCTGTCATAAAAATGCCTTTAGATTGCATTGATTTTTGGTCTCTAAACTATTTCTAAGGGTACAAAGAGTTAAAATATAATGCAGAAGACACCATAAGAAACTATATGATTGCAATTAACTGTAAGTTTCTGCTTTATTTTATAACAAAAACATAAATATAATGAGGAAGTTTAAGTAACGTAACGTCACGTTAGATACTTATGCAAATAAAAAAAAATTGGGCTAACATTTTTGAATAAGATAACCAGGAAAATAAACTTGTATTATTTCAAATCATACTAAAAAAATTTATACAAAAAGCTATGCCGAATTCGCAGAGTTTTGCATTTATCTAAAACAAGTGAAAACCCACTTCCGTTTTAAGTAACGTCACGCCAGCATATATGATTGCCTATATCTTTAACTCCTTATGATTGATTGATGTCATTGTTTTTGCTGATTATCGTGCTACTTAATTGCTACTCAAATATAGAACAATCTTTTTAAAAATCCAAGATTTTCGTAAAAACGTAACGTCACGTCAGTTTGGAAACGCCCAAATATATATATATATATATATCACGGGTGCCACAGAGTGCACTAGCGATTTGTAAAATCGCTCAAAAATTTTCGCCATGCCACAGAACTTCGCGTGATTTCATTTTTTAAGCTCGTACACAAACGCTTTCGAACTTGACTTCGTAGGGTAGACTGGCCGCAAGGGCAAATTAGAGTAAGCGGATCGGATTTCATATCATATTTTTAATGGGACCACAAACAACAAAATTTCTGATTGTGTAGATTATTTTAAATTTTGTAGATTATTTTAAATCCTTATTCGTTTTGCATATTTGACATATTTACATATCTTTGTCCTAAAAGCATATTTGAGAATATGCTAACAAATTTTATACTATTTCGACCTGTATTTTACATACACTCAAAAAATCAATCCATACGGGATCAAATCATTCCCAATCGGTAATAAAAATAACGTTATTCCGGATATTTTTGAACCGTTCCGAAAAAGAATTGAGTTGATCAGACTTTTTTGATCCTTAAAAGGATTACATTTATCCCGGGGTAATCTTAAAAAAGATTGAATTAAGCAAATAATTAAAGAACAAGTTAATCTCAATCCAGGATAATTTTAAGCACTTTCGAGATTGTTTTTGAGCTCGATATGTAATATTGATTTGATCCCAGGAAAGATACGTCTCTTCTTCCTTTCCTCCGCCATAATTCCATAGAATATACTTTTATACACTTCAAAACCCACACCAGTTTTGGTTTATTGAAAACTTTTAAAAAACAAAGAAATATAAAAATTTATTCGGCTCAACTGGGATTCGAACCCACGACCATACGCACCGAACATGAATGGAATGGCATCTCATCGCTCACGACCATCGCATGTCAAAAATGCTCCTTAAACTTTGTCGGTCTCGCTCTCTTAATTATGAACATGTGATCTCACAGGGGATTAAAGTAAACACATTTGGAATGATACAAGTTCGAAAGGCTTGGGCCATTCCTTGAAAGCTTGAATTGTGTCGAATATCCTGTAAATCGAGATTGAATTTTCAAGCTCATGCCGGACTTACTACAAGATTAAGAAGATTGAAAATATCCTGACGTTTTTTTTTCTGTGAATTAATAGCAGTATTGCTATAAACTTAAATGCCAATTAAGTTGAAATTCATTTCAGATCTACCTATATTGCATTAGCGCACTTTTTAGCTAAGGGTTCTCCATGGTATGACCAATTATGATTGCGAAAAAAACCACCAAAACGGAACCAAATTAGTAAAGATGCAACGATATCATCAGGTCCACTATATATTTGCTTGCAACTAATTACAGAAGCCTGTCGACTTGAATCAAATTTAATTCTGTTTTATCATTCATATTTTTCCGGCTTATCTCAGACTTTTCTGATTTTTAATATAGGTATATTTTCCAATTTACTACCACAACACTTTATGCAGATTTTATTCATTGATTTCTCTTTTTCTGCTTCACATTTATCCAATTCAGATTTATAAATTTTTTCGATTTATTGCCAAGTGGCTATCGCCAGTGCTCATATCAGTCCATGTCCAAATAACAATCTCGTCACGCAAATGGAAATGACATTAGCTATAAATAAATGTGCCTGAGAATTGGAAGCGGAAAGGTGGCAGAATTTCCTGACACACAAACCGACAACGCGACGGATGATGCCGACGACATTTCCGAGTGCAAGCCCAAATTACCCAAGTGTGTGTGTGCGTATGGGATTACTCGCTTATCGTTTCATATAAAAATATAATTTTCTTTTTGTTATGGCATGTCCCACTGACACAAGCTCCTAGACATTTGTCATAGTGCGTGTGGTCATAGTGCTATGTCAGGCAAGAACCGCAATCAGCTAAGCAAAAAAACGCGTCAAGTGCATGCACATAAAAGGGAGGGGGGGGTGAATGGTAGAGACCTGCTTAATGCTGACATGCGTGTTAATTTGCATAGTTCAGTCCGGGATTTGGTTTAGACAAATGGACACCAGCAGAACATGCTAAAACTTTTGGAGTACAAAATGAAAAATGGGAAAAGCTTTCAATGACAAGATTATGACAAGTTGGTTGAAGCTGTGGTACAGTCAAATGCAAATTTTTTTCTTTAGTCTGTTCCCAAATTTGGAGAAAAATCTTCAATGAAATTCTTGTCGCTTATTTGAACCGCAAAATGAACTATATGTGACTACATATTCCATTTCCGAAACTTTTATTAGCCCAATTTGACAACTTCAAAAATGAAACTAGAAATTTGCAGCTGCATCTCACTTATACCTCAAATTATTGAACCGCACTGATGTCATCTATCATCTGCAGGGCTGATTTGCAGTGATAGTGATAGCATTCAATGCAAAACTCAACATCCATTCATAGAGGCAGCTGCTGGCATTTCCTATAAATTCTGGCCAATACCCAGACAAAGACAGACAACGAATCTGCATAGGTGCGACTACAATGCAGCACACACAGATGCACACACAAGCTTACACAACGTCAATCTGGTTTGTAACATGCCAGTCACATCTCCACCTGTTTTTACTATAGTAAATTTTTGTTCTATAGAGGCAAAAAAAAAAAAAAAAATCGAAGCATTTGACATGCAGCCAACATGCCAGGGAGTTACATGGCCCACATACACATACACTCATGTGTGTGTGTATCAACTGCCTCCATGAATGTGCAAAAGCTTGCCTCTATAAAAATTTTTGTCCTTACTCTAACACTTGTGCCATGGTATTGAAACTATTGTTGTCATTGTTTAACTTGGTTGTTGGCCTTGTTCTTCACACACACACACACACACACACACACACGACGTCAGAAGTGTTTGTCCATGCACGTCATCATATTTTATGAAACAAAAAGAGTTGCCTACCTTTTGGCGCTGGCAAAATTCCATTAATTTCATGCATTTAATTCATCTGCTGTCTATATAAAGAAAAGTTAACACCCATCAGGCCGTTTGGTTCTAAATCATAAATATTAATTTCATGTTGGCAAGTTTTGATTTATTGCGCTTTGCTTTTACATGACATGACAACAACAACATTGGCTACATTATTTGTGGTTTAGGCCAAGGCCCCCACCCCAAAAAATAAAAACAAAATTACAGCTCTTATTGTTATATTTTTTTCCAACAAATTTCTTAACATGGATTTTGGCAAGACATGCGACATTTTTAGCCTAATTTGAAAAGTCCACGCTGACAACGACAGCAGCAACAAACCACAAAACTCAGCCATAACAAAGACCATGTTGAACTTGGGCTAACTTTTCATTATGCAAAGTGAGCAGAGTGGCATTAATAATTCGGCAAGGAACAGCCAAAGCAAAAGCTAAAGACACAAATTGTATACACAAAATAAATATATTCAAGTATGTATAAATGAAATGGCCATATCAAAAATTATACACAATATATATTTATAAGCGTGGGTGTCTCTGTGTGTGCGTGAGTATGGAAAGCGAATGGCACAACAAGACTCATTAAATGGCAAGTGCCTTGCCTCTCGGCGGTGGCCCACAAAAAAATGACCAGAAATTGGAAAGTTTACAAGAGAAAAATTGCTTGGAAAATTATGAATATTAATATTTTATCAAGAAATTCAATAAGTGCAATTTGATAAGGGAACAGAAGCCATTTAGATCGATTTTAAAGGCCAATTGTTGTTAAACGATTTTAGGACAATGAGCTAATGGTTCGCTAATAAATCAAACCATTTTCACTGCGCATCACTTCTAGCTGGCTCACTCTTCAGGTCTCTAGCTTAAAGCCCCATACGGACATCCGAAGCAACGAGAAGTTTCATATAAAAATTGAGGGACGAAGAAGCAGAAGTTATAACTTCGCCACTTGAACTTTTTGCAAGTACGGAGATAAGAATTTGAATGTCACCCTTAACAGTCAATGTTACGCTTAACAGCACATTTGTGGAGTCCATGTAAATTGACTGTGGGCCTTATTGAGCTTTGAGCAGCATTGAGAATGCACCATGTTAAGTCACTCTGCTTCTACCTGCATCGATCAGATGGAGTGCTTTTAGTTAAAGTGATTTGTAAAAAAATAATATAAAAACCATGGCAGAAAAGCAAAACGAAAGAAACGTTTGGAAATGTTTGCGCATGAAGGAACATTTCTTTAATTTTGGCCTTAAAAGAGCGGGATGTCATTTGCGATCTGTCCCTTTTTTTCGAGGGAAAAGCGACTTTTCGCCCCTGGGCGGCCATCGGGACACTGGGCTTGCGCAGGGGCATAGACGCAGAATTGACATTTATTGTTGTCGGGCGATCCAAACACGAATGTCTGCTAGTCCCGACAGAGCTCAAATGCCTCACGGCATCTGCACACGGTGTAAACGCAGGTGTGCGGCTATAATAAAACCAACTTAGTACTAGGTGGACAACCACGCAGTGGAGGCACCGGGCAAGTTCAAGAGGCATTGTAGTATGTGAATTTAGACTAGTTGGTAAACTAGTAAATTTCTGAAGGATTATGAGAAAAATATATTTTTAAATTTCTTGAATTTTTATGATGACATCTGGGTAGACATCCTTCATGGGTGTGCTTTCGAGGGCTTCTGTGAATGGGCTGCGGAATCGGCTACCAATCCGGGCTCTCGCAGCGTCTGGCGGGCTGGATTCAGCGCCCGCACTGGGGCCGAGGCGAAGCCGATGGCGATGTTGTGTAATTTTTTCTCAATTCTGGTTACACTACTCTTACGTTCCACGGTGACGAAACATATGGCGAAGTTAGCTAAATTACGAATGTCTGATGTCCGTATAGGGCTTTAGCAATGAACTAGAGGAATTAGTATGCGCATCTGACTCCTCAGCAATGTCTGCAGGTGTATTGGCACATTCAATATTTTCCTTTTGTGGCTTACTTATTAACAATTCAGACTTAACTGTTTTTAGTTTTCAAATCATTTTCAGTGTGATCATATACGCGCAAACATAAAAATACATAACTTGCATTGATATGTACATGGATTTGAAATCGATGAGGATGAAGTACATGTCTACAAAATCCACCTAGATGGTTAGCCTTGAGCATGGGCAAGGCAAATGTAGCAAATCGACCTAGACTTGCAAAAACAGCAACATGAGAAAACGGCCCTAAAACTTTCTCTCTTCTGATTCTTAGCTTAGTTAGTTCCCAAACTCAGCAATGGATGGCTCCACTACTTTGACCTTTGTGACAGCCCTGGCCTATTCATCGTGCACCATCCCTAACAGACTAGCAGAACGACAACACATGCGCCATCCCTGGCGCGCAGTTTCTGGCTGGCTTCGATTTCGCTCGGGTGGCGCCCGCTTCGCTCCGTTCAACTCAACAATAATTATTAGCTTTTAAGAGTTATTCAATAAAGTTAGTTATACACGGTAAACCTCGTAGCTAACACATTTACTTGACAGGTTTATAAATGGCTGCTATACGACATATTCACTCAAAAAATATCAATCCATACGGGATCAAATCAATCCCAATCGGTAATGAAAACAACGTAATCCCGCATATTGTTGACCTGATCCGAAAAGGATTTTTTGATCCGACTTTTTTGATCCTAAAAAGGATAACTTTTATCCCGGGGTAATCTTAAAAAAGATTGAATTAAGCTAAAAATTCTAGAACAATTTGATCCCAATACAGAATAATTTTCAGCATGCTTGAGATTGTTTTTGAGCTCTATATGTAATATTGATTTGATCCCAGGAAAGATATTTCATAGGACATCCTTATACACTTCAAGACCCACACTAGTTTCTGAAAAACAAAGAAATATAACAATTTTTTGGGCTCAACTGATATGAACACGAATGGTACGACATCTCATCGCTCACGACCATCGCCATTGTTTGTTATCGCACGTTAAAAATGCTACTTTACTTTGTCGCTCTCGCTCTCTTGTTTATGAACATGTGATCTGTGAAGGGGATTGGAGCAAGCACATTTGGAATGATACAAGTTTGAAACGCTTGGGCCAATCCCTGCAACCTTGAGCTGGGCAGAGTATCCTGTAAGTCGAGATTGAATTTTCAAGCTTCGACCGATCGTTCCTATGGCAGCTATAGTCATCCGATTTGGATCAAACTTGGTAGAATTGTGTGGTAGAATATGTTATTTATCAGTAACAAGTTTGGGAGCAAAAGGATTGAAAACCAAAAAGTGTTTGCTACTCAGACTTTTTTCTGACCTATCTTTTCTATAGCAGATATACTATATAGCTTTCTGATTTTCATCAAATTTGGTGGAATTATGTGAAAGTATAAAAAACTTCTAGATACAAGGTTTGGGGACGTTTGAATTGACAGCTATGACAGCTATCTGCTATAGTCATCCGATCCAGCCGGTTCCGACAAACGTGCAGCGTATTTGTACCAAAAGGCTTCGTGAAAAGTTTGTTTAAGATTGCTTTACATCTGACGGAGGAAATAGCTTAGAAACAGACGGACAGAGGACAGACGAAGATGGCTTTATCAACTCAGCTCTTCATGCTGATCAAGAATATATGCGTTACAAACATCAATTTCAATATACACTCTAGTAGAGGGCCGCTGCAAGGGTATACAAATCATTTTTTCGGTAGTTACACTTACACTTTGAGCTCCATTCTCCATTGAGAAACGTTAGATGAAATCAAGTGAGATATAAATAGAAAGGTAATTGTATTTACAATCAAGGCTGCAAACCTCTAAAATTTAGCAGAGGGTTCGGTCCGGGGATCCGAAACCGCTGTAAAGTCTAAGGTTCGGTTCGCGGACCAATTCTTGTAACCCCTGAACTCAAGGTTTTAGTTTGAACCTCGGATCCCTTAAATATATAAACGAATAGTTTCGATTTATTAATACTTATTTTTTTAAATAATATTTTTTATTTCAATTATCAAATTCATTAGCTGACACTTACATCTTTAGAGAACTGCTTAGTTTATGTTAATAAGCATTATATCTTCTAGAAGCTGTTCATATATACCAACTCTTAGATCAGAAAAACAAAACTTAAGTATTGAACAGGCTTTCCATAATTTCAAAACATTTGTTGATGTATGTTCTCTTGGACAATTTTCGAAGAAGTCTATAACATCACTTACAGATTTTATATTTGGTAATTGCTTTAATAAACTTCCCTTTTTTTTGCAATCAGGCGAGGAGTCATTTCAAATTGAATTTTGAAAATTCTCATTAAGAAATATGTTTGGAGCTTCAGCATGTCTGTAATGCGCTGCTTTGCAACTTTTTTTTGGTCAGAAGTTAACAAAGTGGGAAATAGCGGGTCTAAGAACACTGCAGTCAATATGGGTACTGAGCTCATAGTAAAAGAAAGTATATCGGGGAACTTAGATAGTAACAAACAATATTTTGCTAAAGATTTTAGAACAATTGCTCGACATGAAAAACAAGCGTAATAATAATCACTTGGTAGTAATTGTGAATCCTGCAGCTTTAAAGGAGCAAATTACATATATTTTGAACTACGTTCCATTAAGATATTTTTAGGTCTTTAAGAGTTAGTTAAAGTTCGCACATTATGTAGGTTCAATCGCGTCAGACAGTGTAGCACTTTTTATACCCTTGCAAAGGGTATTATAATTTTGCCCAGAAGTTTGCAACGCATAGAAATATTCATTTCCGATCCCATAAACTATATATATTCTTGATCAGGGGGACGAGCTGAGTTCATTGAGCTTTGTCCGTCTGTCTGTCCGTCTGTCTGTCCGTCTGTCTGTCTGTCTGTCCGTCTGTTTCTACGCGAACTAGTCTCTCAGTTTTAAAGCTATCGAGCTAAAATTTTGCAGAGAGTCTTCTTTTTACTGCACGCTGCTAATATGTCGGAACCGACCTGATCGGATGACTATATCTTATAGCTGCCATAGGAATCATCGGTCAAAAATGGGTCTTAGTGAAAAAAACTTTTTTGGTTACAATGTTAGCGTCCTCAAACTCGTCCCTTATTAATATTATATGATTTCAAACAGATTCGCAAACTTTGGTCAAAATCGGATGACTATATCTTATAGCTGTCATAGGACCGATCGGTCGAAAAATGGGTCTTAGTGAAAAAAATTTTTTTTTTTCACGTAAATCGTTCTTAAGGTCGGTGATTATTAATATTAAACGCTTTCAAACTAATTTGAAAAATTTGGTCGAAATCAGATGACTATATCTTCAGGCTGCCATAGGACTTATCGGTCGGAAAATGAGTCTTAGTGAGAAAAACTTTTTTGTTTTCAATTTGATCGTTCTTAAACTTTTCGATTGTTAATTTGATATGTTTTCGAAAAGATTCGCGAAATTTGGTCGAAATCAGATGTTCATCTGTCGGAAAATGGGCTTTAGTTAGAAAAATTTTTTGATTTTTATGTAAGCGTTCTTAAACTCTGTCATTTCAAAAACAGCTTTTGCAAGGGTATAAAAACTTCGGCACAGACGAAGTTAGCTTGGCCTTCTTGTTTTGTTTAGTTTTGTTAGCGTCCTTAAACTCGCTGATGACTTATTTTATATGCTTTCAAATAGATTCGCAAAATTGGGCCGAAGTCGGATGACTATATCTTAAGGCTGCCGTAGGGACGATCGGTCGGAAATTGAGTCTTAGTGAGTTCATCTGTCGGAAAATAGGTTTTAGTTACAAAATTTTTGGATTTTTATGTAAACGTTCTTAAACTGTGACATTTGCATTTGCAAGGGTATAAAAACTTCGGCACAGACGAAGTTAGCCTGGCCTTCTCGTTTTTTATACTCTGTACCAAAGGTACACAGAGTATATTAAGTTTGTGCAAAAGTATGTAACAGGGAGAAGGAATCGTTTCCGACCCTATAAAGTATATATATTCTTGATCAGCATCAACAGCCGAGTCGATATAGCCATGTCCGTCTGTCCGTCTGTCCGTCCGTCCGTCTGTCCGTCCGTCCGTCCGTCCGTATGAACGAAGAGATCTCAGAGATGGTAAGAGATAGAGGTTTGACATGTATGGGGCATATATTTCTTATACTTGCAGGCAGATCAAGTTTATTTTCAATTTTTGCCACGCCCACTCCCACCCCCGCAATTTGGAAAAAACGTCATATCTCCTACAGTTTTGAAGATAGATCGTTTGTACCTTCTAGAGATACCTTGTAAACAAAATTATTTATCGATTTGCTGAAAAAATGATAAAGATCGGATGAACGATACTCAAGTTATGAGCAAAAAACGGCCAGTAAACACTCAGCACCACCCCACCCACCACCGCAGCATTCTATTGAACGGCAATCTTAGTGAGAGAGAGAGAGAGAGAGAGAGAGAGAGAGAGAGAGAGAGAGAGAGTGAAACTTAGAGATGAGCGCGTATAACTCGTGAGCAAATGCGAGCTGAGACGTTAAGGGTACAGAGTATGTTATAGTCGGGCTTGACCGACTTTCTTTCTTGTTTTTATTTTAATTTTTCTAGATTTCATATAGTGTGAGTACGAAGTTTCTTTCAAAGTGTGCGAACTCTACTAATGTCAAACTGAACTACCTTAAAAAATAGTTACCTACTAAATTTAGCACGTCGAACTGAAATTATATAGTCCTCCAGGGAATCTATTATATTAAGGTAACTTGGTCATCGTCCTAACCAAGATATGGTTTTGATTCACATGAGCAACCTTCATCCACATTACATTCTTCATTGTTGCATTCCTTTTCTGATTTGCAATTGTCATTGATAAGTTCTCCTGCTCGAACCATATTCGCTCCATTATCGACGGTGATAGTATAAATGTAACCGAGAGAAATGTCGTAGGATTGCATTAGCATTATTAATCGATGTGCCAAAAAAATGGTAAAGATCAGAACGAATGTCGAGTTATAAGGAAAACAAACAATTGTGATGAGTAGCACCGGCCGCAACGGCGATGGTCAGCACTTCTCAAACTTTATGGCTTTTTTGCCACTTTGTGTGGCTTCTAAATTAAATTGATCAGATACATATATACAAACGACTTTCTTTCTTGTTTTTACTGAAGACTCGCACTTCTAGGAAAAAATATAATATTGATGAACTTAACCGATTTGAAAACAATGTTTTATTGTAAATTTAAATACCTTCCTATACATATCCTGCTTGAATTCATCTAACGTTTCTGAATTGAGATATGGCTACCGAAAAAATGAAAAAAATCATAATTAAAAAACGTTCCCTTAAATAAATTTAGGTCGATTAAATCGATTTTCGAGATCACCAATCCAAGCTTCACTTAAAATTATTTCCACTAGAAATTTTTTTAAATTTTTTTCAACTCTTGTGTAGCGATATAAACTTGCCCTTGTCCAAAGAAGACCAAGAAAATAAACTCTAAGGCAGTATTTTCTTTTGTACTTTTGCCAAAACATTTAGTTTAGGAAAACAACTTTTTATTCCACGCTCCATTGAAGATTTGCCAAAACAACTGCCCAAAATTCAATATAACTGTTCAAGCATGCTTAAGTATACACGTGTCTGATTGTGTGTACATGGTACATACAATATATTGCAGAGAGAAATTTCAACGAATGAAAGCAGCTTGAGCAATGGGTACGCAGCAATATTGGCCAGGCTTGATAAATGGCTTCTTGATTTGGACTTTTGACTCGAAGGAGAAAGACAAAAACAAACCAATTGAGTTGATAGTTTCGATTACTTAAATGCTACAAATACAATGGAGGGACGAATTGATTGAAGAGGTTAGCTCTCTGCTTGTGAAGCCCCATTGGCCAGATGTATTGAATTATGCAAACAGAACAAACAAACAAAACGGACAGTCAATATTTTTTTACCCAGCCAACAGCACTGCACGTGGCCCAGGTGCGTGTACAATTATTTGTTTGACTTTAGCTGAAAGGCATTTGAATGTTTTATTAATTTTTGCGGTAGCGAATATTGTGAAAATGAAAATAATGTTAAATGTTATGTTGAGTTTGAACAATGAGGATTGCTACAGTTTTTGGCTTGATTTATAGGTAGTATAGTATATGCATATTTACTTTGTAATTTATTTGGCGACCTTTCTAATGTTTAATTAGTGAGTTTAGCTGGCTCCAGGTCCGAAAAAGATGTAAAATGTACAAAAAAGTTTTAAAAGATTTTTTCCAAGTTTGACGATTTATTGTGAAAAATTTATTACAAATTCATTTTTCAAAGTATTGTCCATCGCTAGCCACTACTTTTCCCATTTTTCTGACAGTTTTCGGATACCATCTCTTAAAAGCGATGCGTCATTTAAAGCGTTTCACAAATCGATCCAATTTTGATGAATAAAACGCATTTACGTATGTTGCGAGTGGCTAGCTCCTCTTCTAGAATGAATCTTTATTTGATATTTTGTCTCTTTTTTTATGCATTTTTGGGTTTAGACCAGTAGTGTCCAAAATGCCAAAAGCCTATCCCATGGGATAGGAACTCATAATTCTGCCGGCATCGGGGCCGACACACGTATAAAGAGAGAGAATACGTGTGTTTTATAAATAGCACACTTGGCGGCTTGCTCTCTTACGTTGCGCGTGTTCGGCTTTTTGTTCTATCAAAACGCATTTGTGCGTTGCTTGTTGCTCATGTTGAAATGTCAACATGTTAGCTACGCACACAAGCGCAATGCCTGATTGTGTGAGTTTGGAAACCACTGATCTGGACCCGTACAATGGTTCACAAAATCTAACATCGCCGGGTCGTGCTCAATGCTAACAAATGTTCAACCGCAAGCAGATAGTTGTGACCCCTGCACTTGTGCTCAAACGCAAGCAGATAGCTGCAGTGTTCAAATATCTTTGAACTTTGGAGTTCTTCATCGTCATCGACGAAAACAAATAGTAGTCGGAAGGGGCAATGTCTGGGCTATACGGCGGGTGGGGTAGGACTTCCCATTTCAGCATTTCAAGGTATGTTTTGACCGGCTGAGCAACACCTTGTCATGCCTTTGCTCGTATTCTAGCCGTTTTTGCTTCAATGCTCTGCTCAAACGCAACAATTGAGTTTGGTAGAGTTGCCCTGTGATGGTTTCACCCGGTTGTAGCAGCTCATAGTACACCACGCCCAATTGGTCCCACCAAAAACAGAGCATTACCTTGCCACAGTGAACATTCGGCTTTGCCGTCGATTTTAACGCATAGCCGGGCGGCCCGTATGATATTTGGCGCTTGGGGTTATCGTAATGAACCTGTTTTTCCGTAACAGTTTAATGGGCGACTCCCTGGTTTTGAAAGCGGGATCGCGTTGATGGAAAGACAGAAATTGCTGAAGAATCCGAAGCAGAACTATGCCTGTACCATTGCGTTTCAACTTGAGCTGGTAGCCCGGTGCAGACACATCAAAGACCAGCTATGCCGAATAGGCTGGATACTGCACTTCACGTTGCACGGGCGGGGACACCGTTTCGTATTTAATCTTCTCCTTGGCTTTTGAGATTATCTAGTACTTGATGACATTCCTGAAAGGGAACAGAAGGTGGTTTTAGATGGCGAAATCATCGATTGGCAACCATACTCACTCCACATATTGATGGTTCTGCAAACCCGCAAAATAGAAACCAAACACGCCCCAGATTGCCATTCACGACCACCTCATTGAACTGGCTAAAAGAAGTCCTTGGTTTTCTCCTTGAGCGGTTGAGTGTCGGCCGTTATATCTACCATCGGATTCAGGGCACGGGTGCGCTCTAGATATGCCTCGGCCATGTTGCTCCCTAGGGTCTCGCGCGCAGTCAGGAATTGTGAGCAAAAGTCTTTCTCCGTTATCAGCTTGTCGTCGTGCAGCTTCACAGTGTTGACGCCGGATTATGTTCTTGGTTATTTCGGCTCCAAGTCCACTCAATCCGGAGTTGATTATTTGGGCTCTACGTAGGCTGGAAATGTCATATTCAGCATCTTCCCTCACCGGTGAATACCGGCAAACTTACTGCTTTGGCGATTTCAAGCACTTTTGACTCTGTCCACTTTAGGTCGCTGGTCCTTCTTCTCTTCAAAAGAGTCTCGTATGTATTCTAAATTGCATTAAATAAATAATTATTTCATTATTTAAACTATAAATCATCCTAATAACTTACCTCGCTCGCCCACCCGGGGGCGCCAAAATGATCCGCCTTGTGGCAGCCCTGGCCACCTCTGGTCACACCATTCATCGAGCACCATCCCTGAGGCGATAGCAGAACGACAACACGGGCCATCTCTGGCCGCTGCGTTTCTGGCTGGACTCCCGCCAAGGCGGCTCGGCGGCAGCATCGCGCTTTACAATCGAACAATACATTGTTAGCTTAAGTGATATTCAATAAAGTTAGTTACACATTACCAACCCTGCGTAGCTAAAGCCTATCCAACTATGGCGGTGAAGTCAAACCACAATGTAAGCAAGCCAGAGAACGGTCACACTAAAATGATATCAAATATAAATCAAATCTAAAGCAGGGCATCCACACACGAATTTGTTCGACGAATTTGTTGTGCTCGACGAAATGTTCGTCGTTAGTGGAGGTGTTCGTGACAGATTTTTGTGTTTGACTTTTTGTTCGCAGAGAATAGAAACGTTTCTATCTTGCGTGTGTTCGTGCGAACATGTTCGTCTATGGATGGGAACAAGTGCACGAACATCATTAGTCAAAAATATTTGTAGAGTGAACACATGCCCAAATGAGCAACGAATTGTGGCTGGAATTTATTGAATGCCCCGAAAATGATGAAATAATGCTTTAAGCAAATTTGTATCGCCATCTAGGCCATGATTGTGTTAGTTTTCGCTGCCATATTTTCATGTTTATTCGTTGAGATTTTCAAGCAAATGATGTTCGTGAGAAATGTTTGGCTGGTTAGTGGGCAAATGAATTCTTGTTTGACAAATTTGTTCGTCGAACAAATTCGTGTGTGGATGCCTTGCTTAAGTCAGGCTGAAAGTTGATTTCGTTAAATCTTTTAGTATGACCATTACTTCCATACTTTTTCTGGGCACACTGGACGGTATGTATGGAATTGCTGTGAACAGCTGTTCGATGAAATCTAAATCAAATCTAAATCAAATCTAAGTCAAATCTAAATCAAATCTAACTTAAATCTTAATCAAATCTAAATCAAATCTAACTTAAATCTTAATCAAATCTAAATCAAATCTAAATCAAATCTAAATCAAATCTAAATCAAATCTTAATCAAATCTAAATCAAATCTAAATCACATCTAAATAAAATCTAAATCGAATCTAAATCAAATCTAAATCAAATCTTAATCAAATCTAACTTAAATCTTAATCAAATCTAAATCGAATCTAAATCAAATCTTAATCATATCTAAATCAAATCTAAATCACATCTAAATCAAATCTAAATCGAATCTAAATCAAATCTAAATCAAATCTAAATCAAATCTAAATCAAATCTAAATCGAATCTAAATCAAATCTTAATCAAATCTAAATCACATCTAAATCACATCTAAATCGAATCTAAATCAAATCTAAATCGAATCTAAATCAAATCTAAATCAAATCTTAATCAAATCTAAATCGCTTTCAGGAATGACCACTATTATTACACAATTTTTTTCGTACGTTCACTCATCACTTGACAAGAAAAGTTTGATCGGAGTCGAATGACCATGGAGCAATTAGTATTAGAGATAAAATTTGAGTGGTTATAGAGCCCTTATATACAGTTGTTTAGATGCTTCAAAGTGCCAGTAAGAAATCACAGTGGTTAGAGCGAGACTGATATATTTCCAAATGTACCCAGAGAGCTTAAGTAAGAACGAACAGCCTACTAAGTTTTAAGTGAAAAGTTGTCGACGCAGCAAATTGTGTTTCTATGTTAAATGTTCTTTGGAATGACTATTTCGTATTGCCATGGAGCAATAAGTGTTAGAGATAAAAGTTGCCCTGCCTCTAAATTATGCCAGTGGTTTAAGTAATAATGCCATAAGAGTGACATTGTTTAGATACTTTATAGTGCTCAATAGCAAAAAACAGTGGTTAGAGCGAGACGGCACATATTCGACCAAAGATACCCATGATGAGGGTCAAGTGAGAGCGAACAGCTGACTAATTTCTGACAGAAAATACCGCGAGTCGACTGCACCATGATACATTATTTAGACACAGCGTAGTGCCAGCTCGGAAAGTGCTCAGCTCTCGTTTTGAGTCGCGCCTGATTGTCAGTTCGTGGCCGACCGTCATAGCATACAATAAGGGACCTAATTTTGCCGAGCGGACTACCTTGTCTAATTGCTGATCAGAAGAGGTGTCGACTGCACAATCGTTCAGTCTACATCAGACACGGCCAGCCATAGCTACCACCAGGAGCCGAAGAGAGTCGTGTTTTTAAGCAAACGCGAGCCGAACTCATGATTGTGTGAATCGGTGAACACTGAATTGCAAATAAAACGGCTGCAGTCTGTAGAGAACTCATTTGCTCACTAACACAAGCACCCATTTTTTTGTCCTCTGGTCTAGATATCCTAGTCTGTGGTATTGCTGCCCACTCTCACCAATTGGCCCCCAATCAAATAATTGGCTTTGCCACCAAGTGTTAAAAGTTTAACAATTTGAATCGATTGCTCCTCGAGTTGAATTGTAGGGGCCATTGGGGGTTTTCCGAGGGATGTTTTGCGTGCCTGGGGCCATAAAGCACAAATCAAAATTGCAATTTAAAGTTGGTTGCTTCGGTTCACTTTTATTCTCGATGGCATCATTTATACTTCATTTTCTGAGTAATTGAAGCGTGAAAGTCATAACTTTAGGTCTGACATTTGCATGCACCCCGAATGCCTTTATAAAATTGCAAAATTCTTGACCCCAGGGGCGTGGCCACTGCGTGTCTTTTGAGTTTATGTCATTTGCTATTTTTGTTTTCATTACATTTGGTTACTCGTTTTATTTCTCTAGAAATCAAGTTGCCAGCATTGCATGTGTAGCTTTGTCTCCCAAAGTCTGTGTGTGTGTGTTAGCGTGCGTGTGTGTCAGGGCTATATTGACGTCAAACTTTAATTATTTAATAGCCATACACCCTTAGGACGATGATTGAAACGAAATGAAAAGGCTATGAAATAATAATTTCTGTTAGTTCCAGCTGCAAAAACATCCAGCAAATTAACATAAATTGAGGCCAAAATATAAAACAGATTTTTTTCATTTCAATTGCTAAAGTTTTGTTTACAAAAAGCAGCTAAAAATTGATTAGACAGCTTTAAGCAGTTTAGCTTCTCCATAACAATAAAAAGAAAAATCCAATAAAAATCATAAAATATTTTGATAGCTTTCTTCTCTTGATAATCTCATAAATAAATCTGCTTCAATTGACACACACATACAAACATACAAAGTGTGTGTGACTGTTGGAAGTGTGCAAATATGAATATTTATGCTTTACCCTTATTGAATAAACATTTGCATATGCCAACGAGCAATAGAAAACAGGAAAACCCACTCAAGTTGAATGCAATTACAAAACTTGGCTAACATGGCGTATAAGTAATTTGCGACAAAAAGTGCTGCATACCCGTAGGGGCATGGCAGAGAGACAGAGAGAGGGAGAGTGTGAGTGGCATTAGGTCCTAAGTCAACTGTGAAATTGCCTTTTCACTCCGCCAACAGATTGGTCGATAAAAATAACTGAAAATCATCAAGCAAGCAAATTTGTGCTGCATCAGACTAAAAATATTTATATTCAATTTGACATTTTGTGGCCTTGTTTTTGCAGTGTAGGCCATGTCTAAGACACGAATGGGGTCGCCCCCGCTGGCTACGTTGTGTGCGGGTGACGTTGACTTCAACAAAAGCGGCATATCTTGACGATTGCCTCGAACACATTTTTCTAAATTGACCCGAATACCAGTGGCGGCCACAGCATCACATGCCTTTGACATCATCGCAGTCCTTCCATCCTTCCACTTCCACTTAATGCTATTGACACAACTATTTCCGTTGAGAAAAAGTTACGCAAATAGTTGAATAGTTTTTGCTGGTTTTGAGAATCTGATGCATCTTTGGCCATGTGCCTTGACCTGCTCGCCGGAATTGCCTTGAACTTCGAGTATTTGGCCACTGAATAAGCCTCTTAGTAATGGCGCCTAATGAGCTCAAAAGCGTCGCCCATTTTGGCTTGCTTATCACAGCACGCAGCTCCAAGTAGGCATTGCTTTATTGCTATTTGCTCTGTGGGTTGTTCTGGAATTAAATTCAATCAAGCAGAAATATTTGATTTATGTTTCTTGAATAAAAATGCTTACCCAGCAGGCAGGCAGTCTTTATTCTTTCTTCAGAATGAGCTTACGGCCGCGTGGAGCAACAACAACCACAAGAAGTAGAACGAGAAGCACGTTTTTTGTTTGTGTATGCGATAGAGGGCAATCGCTAAACTGTAGCATACAACGAATAGTTGCATCCTGTTCGAGCAGATGAAAGAAGTAGACCTTTACGGAATCCGGCTATCTTCGGCGACAATGTGGAGGAGGTTTAAAATCTGTCACCTCAGACTACAAGCTCGTGGAAACGGTTGTTTTTGACTCCAAAGGGTATTGGCCTATCTTTTAACCTAGGTAGGATGAAAAAAGGGTTTAGTAGAACAGTATAGATAAGCAGAGAAAAGAAAGGGGACTCAAAAGGACATTACATATAATAGATACAAAAGACATAAAACCAAGTGCGAAATATAAGCTTTTTGAAGCAACGGCAAGATCCATTATGCTATATGCAGCAGTGGTGTGGGGTTATGCGGAATACGACAGTGTGGAAAAACTAGCACGTAATTTTGTTAAGAAGCTTTTTAAACTGCCAATTGACACACCATAATATGCGATACACCTAGAGACTGGTCTACCTACCCTCTATCACAATACGCTGGACAGACATTTTACATATATATTAGGAAAATCATGGATCTACCTCAGAACAGACTTCCTAAGTTAGTCGCTATGCAAATCCTTAGCGACCAATCGCAGTGCTTTGCAGAATGGCACAAAATTTTCCAGTCTAAAAGTATTATTTGTGATATAGAAGACATAGCTGGATGGAGAAGAACGCATGACACTGTACTGGAAAGAATTGATGAAGCCCAATGCTCGAAGGAGCGAAACTCGGCTTTTGTATAAAGGCCTAAACTTCAACCTGGGTCAAAATAATTACTTTAGAGATGATTTTTCGGTGGATGCCATAAAAGTAATATTTCAAGCGAGATCCGAGCTGCTGCCCCTCAATTATAGATCCCATATAAGCGACGAGAAGTGCACGCTTTGTAACATGAGCACCAGGGATGATACCTTCCATTTCCTCTCAGAATGCCCAATCCCGGGAGAACTACGATACAAATACTTCGGAGAAAGTTTCTTCACAATGGAAAAAACTAGAGATCGACTCAACGGAGAAAATTGGATTACGCTTGCGGCTTATCTCTCAGCTGCTCTTAAATATAGGCTCAAAATTGTCACAGAGCATTTTTAACAAAATTTATAATTATTTAAACTCCTTACTCCTTATACTAAGCTTGGCTTATGCCAAGCAAACAATTTGAAAAATAAATCTATTACTACTATTATTAATAGATACAACAACAGACAAGAGACTAAACTAAAAAACGGATACCGACAACTGCGCCCACATATACAGACAGCTAGTGAACAAACAATAGCATAGTATTAAACTCCACGTCAAGCGGTACAGAAGTGTTAAATATTGTATGTAAAAATGTTCAAAATATTGTTTAAATGTATTATTATAAATGGTGAATTGTTCCTTGTAGTGTCCCTGAAGGCGGATGCCGGTTACTGGAAACAAATCAACATGTGAGTTTTCTTCTTGACCTCGAGCCAGCAAGCATCACACTCTTACAATTAGAAAGGTAGCAAAAAAAAACCTTTAAAGAACTCTCACTAGCTCTGTGAAAGCGTTTTACCAATTGAACCACGAAAAGAAATGTTTTGAATTGATTAATGGAGAAACCACTAGTTTAGACCTTTTCTTTAAATTTTAGCCCATTTTGCAGCATTTTTCATGTTTTGGCCAACATTTCGGTCGGAATGGCGGCTATTTCTTGGCGGATATTGTTTTTCAGGTCTTCCAGGGTCCTTGGCTTTTTGATGTAAGCATTTGATTTCAAATAGCCCCACAACAAAGAAGTCTGGAGGCGTCAAATCTGGTGGACTGAGATTTAGCATAGACCTTCGTTTCGTTATGCAGGCGCGCACTATGAAAGAATATTTGGAAAATTTGACCGCGAAGTGGGTGAAAATTACAAAAAAAAATTGTATGGGATATAACTCTCTATTTGCTCTGTAACTGTTGTCTATTGTCTCCATACATAAATGAAAACAACAACAGTCACAAAGGGATAACACCCTCTTTTTTCGTCAACCCAGCATTGCTATTTGTACGGTGATGCGTCGTGCCGCCTGTCAAATTGTAAGCAGAGAGAGAGATAGAGAAGGCGTACGCTCTAATTTTTTTCCGTGAGAGAGCGTGTACAAAGAATAGGAAAGTATTTAAAAAAAAAGGTATATCAATCCTCGAACACCCTTTCAGCAAAATATTTCATAGCATGCCAGTGGAATGCATTATGGCGCTCCATGCATGGCTTTAGGGCGCACAAGTGTCGCTAAAGTCGGCCCATACATGGCATTGGGTCGAACAAGCGTCGCTTAAGTCGCCCCATGCATGTCATTGGGTCGAACGAGCGTCGCTTATGTCGCTTCTCTGCATAACATTGCGTCGACCTAGCGCGCCTGGAGAGCCGTTAACGTATTGAAAAATACGTCAGTCGAGCGTCAACGACAGTCACAAAATCGTCGACGGAACGTTGATACAGCGTGGGTCGGCCGTACTAGAGGGCAGTTATGCTCTCAAATGTTCTCACGACATTTCTGCTCTCATGATCAAAATCAGTTGTTTGTTTTTGTTGTTCTGCATGGCTTTTTTGTTCTTCACACATACCTAATTTGTGTGAATGTGTGTCGTTTACTCTCGCGTTCACTCTCTTGCGCTCTTAGCAAAAGCGATTAGTTCAAAATGTTGACTGAGCGCCATACCTGTTGTAGTTGTGTCATGGTATGTACCAACAACAGCTACATACAAATGTACATCTTTGTGGGTGTGTGTATGCATGCTGCAGGTGGGATGTGTGTTTGTGGGTGTGTGTAGTGGGATGGTGTGACGGGGTAGTGGGACTGCGGGAAAGAGGGGGAAAGGAAGAGGATGTGAAGAGTGGGTGAAGAGGGGGACGAGGGGGGAACAGTGGGTTAACAATAGGGAACAGTGTAAAAGGGGGGGAAGAGTGGAGGGAACGTGGGAAGAGGGGGTGGGAAAAAATAGGGAAAGCCAATTTGAATTCAATTTCAATTGAAGAGTGGCTGACATGAGGCCAAGTTGTGAATTCTGTGCGTCCAATGACACACACTCTTTTTTTTGTTTTGATCATTAGTTCATTTAGTTTAGTTTAATTCATTGTTCACAATCTGTTTTTACCCTTATTTTTTTATGGATGTCGAAGTTTTGTCAAAAAATATTAACTCTCATAAATTCGGAAAAATTTACTAGAATTTACCTTATATATTTACTAGAAATGGGAGCGGGACGGATATATCGCTAGACCCGAAGTTCACAATATAGTTGTGGTGAAGAGTTATATTTTCTGCATCCACTTGACAGTAGCGCACCCTTACACACATGCGACTAAAAGATGAACTAACAGCAGATCTTAAGGCTGATCTTGATAAATAACCAAACTCCGTGCATGCAAGTATGGACAAAAAGCACTGGCTTGATCTCCACATTTCAGTTGAACGCTCAGCTTTACCGAATCAATCAAGCATGTTTGTTTATTTCGGCTTGCTGACGTACTAAAATATCATGGTCAGCCGTCAGTTCATCTTTCAGCCGCATGTGTGCGTGCACCCTAAGGGATTAACATATAACTCTGGAGTTTACAGGCCACTGCATTTGATTTATTTTTACCAGCTGTGAACTCAAAACTGTGTACAAGATAAAATAAAGTCAATCATATAAATATCCAACATAATTTCTTCAATTTCTTAAAATCTTGAAATATTAATCTTTGTAAGATAGCCAGATAGCCAAAGTGTATCTATTTCTATTTATATACATTTGCCTTACACTTCTCAGAACATCTCACGAACGTAAAAAACTTCTCGTTAAGCAAAAAACTTTACGACTCTGGCCTTGAGGCAGTCCCCGGGATTTCTCGCATTGTTAGTCAAAAATCACATAAAAATGTTATCTACCACCAGGCGCCCAGAAGGACATAAATAACCAGTAAAGTAAATGCATATATGGCGCCCTTGAATGCGTTTCACTCACTGGCAAAGTGAAAGTGAAGTTCACATTTTGGGCGAATGGCCAAATAAGTATTGTACAATAACTGGGTCATATTCAGTTGGCAATTAGGCAATGGACACACACATTTTCCTATGACCTTTGGCACAGTTGTTGGCATATATGAAATTCCATATTAATGGCAGAGAAAGAGCAAAGCGGACATTTTACAAAATTAACTGCTGTTATCTAGTGTTATGGTCGGAAAACTGCTTGCCATCTGCATGGTAACGGGTGTGGCGAGGGAGACACATGACAACCCATTAATTTCAGCGTCAGCATTTAAGTGTGCGTCTTGTGTGTGCTTTCTGTGTCACTTCACAAACAAACTTAAGTATATACATATTTGCTATGGCTATAGTCGTTAGTAAATTATAGTCCATGTGAGGCAATGAATTTATTAATGACTAGGAAAGAGTAGAGAGAGAGTCTATATAATCATATAAGTGATTTCACTTTGATTTAAGTGATATAAATAAAGCCCCCCCAAAAAAAACAGGGATTAGCAAGAGAAGATTATACGCCTCGCATATAAGTATTTTCTTTCTCTTGTAACTTAGCTGCTGAATAAAAACTAGGCTGAGAAATTTAATTTTTTCCAATTTATAGTAGGAAATGTGGTGATTCTTCTTTACTTAATTCAACTTACAAAAACTTTCATTTAAACTATCTTCAATTTTGTAGCCTAAGCTTTCTTCAGGCATCTGCACATCTGCCGCCTTCACTCTGGGCTGATCTCTGCCCATAATGACATAGAAATTGCTTAAGATTAGCTTTAATTAGCTTACGAATTATTTCCAAAGCTTCCTCCATCCCACCCAAAAACAAATAAACAGCAGTTGACTGCAGTTTAACCAAAGTCTCCAAGACTGTTTTCTTGGCCAAGTTGCTCCAAACACTGACAAAAGTGCCAAATAGCTGGGGTGAAAAAGGAAATAAAACGTTGGGGCAAAAACTTTCGTGGCATTTTCAGGCGGCGCCCAAAAGCAGGCAACGCTTTTTTATATTTCTTTTTTCTTCTTGTGGCTTGCAAATGTGCGAGCATTATTTTTCATTTGCATTGCGTCATATCAACGATGAAACGAAGGAACGAAGGAACGAAGAAACGGTTTGGGGACCATCTGCCACGCTGGCTAATTCATGGTGACCCCCTTTTTGGGTGAAAATGTTTTCATTGCGGCTGTTGATTGTCAAGGCGACCGCCACCAAGCGTTGTCTGGGCAACAACAACAAAAGTGGCAATCAACTTGCCTGTGACTAGGCTGTGTGTGTGTTTGTAATAGAGTGTTGTTTTAATTACATGCATAAAATGTTTGCCAAGAACCAGAACAAACACAATGCCCACTCTACACGTGGAATGACATATGTTGCATATGGTTAAGATAATTGAAAGAAAAGAGTAAATCCGTTGTAGTTTTCTATTATTTTTTCAGATTTTTTTGGAGTTTCCAAAACGCTTGGCAGTAGTAGGTAAAAAACGCACTAATCGCTCCGAGAATGTTTTCAACAACTCAGTAACTCTCATAAATCAATATTGCTCTTATTTATTGACTCTTGAATCAAAAAGCTTTGCTGTTAGTTGGTCCTTCGTGAGTTTTTGTTTTGTTTTTGGTCTATTTTAAAACCGTCCTCAAATTGTGTGCTCAATTCGCTTAGGTCAGCTTTGAAAGATATGAATTGATTAGCTGTATTTACCAAAGAGGTTGGCAGGGCCATTTTTAAACCAGAAATGCTTAATAGTTCTCTATGCTCTCTTTAAAAATGTAGAGCGACCAGGCAACCGAAAATGGAATCCATTAAGTGAAATAGGCAATCAGTCCTGTTCCTGTTTTTGATTTCGATCAAATCGTTTAAAATCGAAATTGTTAAATGGTCCCACTTGCAAAAACCGACTGGATACACAAAAAATATCATTATAAATACCCCTAACAAGAAACAAAGTCGGTCAAGCCCGACTATAACATACTTTGTACCCTTACCCTCTTATTTGCTCACGAGTCATACGTGTTGTGCGCTCTTATACGCTCATCTCTAAGTTTCTCTCTCTTTCTCTCTCTCTCACTAAGATGGCCTCTGTTGAACGGAATGTTGTGGTTATGGGTGGGGGGTGTTAACTGGCTTCATTCTTTCAGCAAATCGATAAATAATTTTGATTACTAGATATCTCTAAAAGGTACTTTTTACTGCACGCTGCTAATATGTCAGAACGGACCGGATCGGATGACTATATCTTATAGCTGTCATAGGAACCATCGGTCGGAAAATGGGTCTTAGCGAGAAAAACTTTTTTGTTTTCAGTGTTAGCGTCCTCAAGCTCGGCTATTATTAATATTATATGCTTTCAAACAGATTTGCAAATTTTGCGCAAAATCGGATGCCTATATCTTATAGCTGCCATAGGACCGATCGGTCGGAAAATGGGTCTTTGTGTAAAAAACTTTTTTGTTTTTAAGTAAATCGTTCTTAAGGTCGGGGATTATGATTATTAAACGCTTTCAAGCTAATTTGAAAAAGTTGATCGACATCGGGTGACTATATCTTATGGTTGCCATAGGACCGATCGGTCGAAAATGAGTCTTAGTAAGAAATTTGTTTTGTTTTTTATGTTAGCATCGTTAAACTCACTGATTACTAATTGTATATGCTTTCAAATATATTCGCAAAATTTGGTCAAAATCGGATGACTATATCTTAAGGCTGTCATGGGACCGATCGGTCGGAAAATGAGTCTTAGTGACAAAAATATTTTTGTTTTCAATTTTATCTTTCTTAAGCTCGGCGATTGTTAATTTGATATGTTTTCAAAAAGATTCGCGAAATTTGGTCGAAATCAGATGATTATCTGTCGGAAAATGGGTTTTAGTTACAAAAATTTTTAATTTTTATTTAAGCGTTCATAAGCTGTGACGTTTGCATTTGCAAGGGTTTAAAAACTTCGGCACAGACGAAGTTAGCTTGGCTTTCTCGTTTTTAGGCTCATATTGCATTTTACGTTTTTAAAGCATACGTTTTAGAGCATATGTTGCACTAGTTTAGTGTAGTTGGAGCTTTTTCGGTTTCCTTAACATTTTTCAACCATATTTTTAAATGCATTCCATGCATCTTTTTTAACAGAAGTCATGCTAAGCTCAACGTTTTCGTCCTTCATTAATTTTCTTATATCGGGACCAACAAAAATACCTTCTTTGATTTTCGCCTCACTTAAGCCAGGAAATTTTTTTAACACCTTCTCAATTTAAACCTTTAACATATTGTTTAATTAGTCCCAACTTTATATACAGAGGAGGTAAAACTATTTTAGAACGCTGCGCAGGAGGAGATCGAATAACATTATGTAGCCCAGGTATCAAATCTTTCCTTTTTGGACACACTTGTTTTTTCAATGCTCTGATCTTTACCTGCTATCCCACTTGCATAGAAAGCATGGAAATTTGTATTCCCTGGTTGTTGGCCTAATGTTGTTGATATTATTTTGAAGTCTCCGCAAATGAACCAGTTATGTTCATCATATTTAACATACCTAAGCAAAGTAGCGATATTCTCGTAAGTCTCTTTCATTTGTACAGAGTGTGCAATAGGTATAGATGCATATTTACTTCCATTGTCTCATAGAACAGCCTGCAAACTTATTTCAGAGGAATCTATAAAAAGTCTCCAATCTTTAGGGTCATAGTTTTTGACTCCCATACATTTTAATAGTCCTGGTACATTTCTGCAAAACACTATTGATTCACTCTGGGAAAAATAATCAACATATTCATAGCCCCTATTTCTGTACAAACAAACAGTAGTGTCTTCTGCAAGTAAGTTTTTTCCTTTAGCCTCGATCCAAGAAGTTCAGCATCTCGTTTCGTAAGATTAAGATCTCTTAGTCGTTCTCAAGTCGTTGAACTCACTTTGGAAAAAAATTTGAGCCTTAGAACAGGTTTCTGTGTAAGTTAATCATTTTCAACATCTTCCCCCTCACTATCATTGACTGTTGTGTAGAACTTATAAGGAGGTAGATATGGATGGATACTGGATGGATCGTTTCGTAAAAAATAGGTTTTGAGACGGAATTTACATAAGGATACTCTATATATTTTCTATTTTCTGAATTAAAACTTTTTACCTTGCCCAGACAAAAGTAGCAATCCTTATGAGACTGAGGCTCTCGCCACATTACATGTATGGAAAACGGCATTATTTTAGAATGGTTTAGTTGTAGCGATATTTTTGGGCCGGGGTGTAGCTCGCCGGGGGCAGGAGTCACAGAAATTTGTTTTCTTTGTTTTGTAGTCGGTAGTTGCTGTACACGAATTTCCATTGAGTCCTCCCAAAAAGAACACGAGTGGCGGATCGATCGAATCTTCAATGTATTTCTTTATTCAGGGGTCAAGTAACTTATATTACTTGTTCCTCGGACCGGTGGGGACCCGTGGGGGCTCTCGTTCTGTCCTCGAAGGGGCTGCCTGTAAGAGTAAAATGAGTTCCAGAGGGGTTTCGGCGTTCGTTGGTCTTCGTGACGATCTCCGCCGTCGATGAGCCGTTTTTTCAGGTTCTTGGTACCCTGGGGGATCCTCGTGGTGTTGGGTGGCGGGCTTCCGATGGCACCGATGATGATCTAGAGGCGGTAGATGGGGTATTTTCCACGCGAGAATTATGATATTCCGGGCACCGATTAATGGTAGACACCGATGCGGGCGTACTCTGAGCCCCGAGATTGGGTATAAGGCGAATTCCCGGTGCGGATGAGGGTGTTCTGCCACGAGGTTAGATGCAAGGCGCACTCCAGGCGAGGATTAGGGTATTCGGGGAAGAGGTGAGGAGTATGGACAGATGCAGGGCACACTCTAAGCCACGAGGTTGGATGCAAGGCGCACTCCAGGCGGATCTATGGTACTACGATGTTGAATGGCTTACCTGAACGCTTTGAGCTCTGATCGAGAAGTGATCTCTCTTGAGTTTAAGTTCGTCTTATATAGCGCTAGCTCTGTCTTTGGGCTCACGCCATGCCGAGCAATATCCTAACGCGTTTGCTCATTTTGCTCGATACTTTCTCGATAGTTATCGATATTTTAGAATTAGGCGCCTCACTTGAAATAACAATGTCCGTTACCAGTTTGAATTTTAACGGTGGGATTCTTTATTTATATTTATACCATTTTGTATTTTGTGACGCGTCACACAGTGTAAAAGCGCAACTACTGCAAACTGATTTGGGAACCCATGTTTTGTTCACTCTTTATCGCCATACCAAATTAATTCATGTAATTAAGTTACATTGATTCTGTAATATTTAGCCTTTGCTAAATAGTTCGCTACTTTGCTAAGTAGAAAACTTGCCACATATGTAACAAAATTTGTTGGGATGATTGACACATACATCAAGCAACATATTGTTGTTCTTAAAGAATTCAAAATCAAAACACGATAAAAGTTAGTAGATTGTTGGGGCAACATATAGAAATCAAATGCTGAGTTCCTGCTCGGCAGTCCAATCACATAAGCTTTCTACAAATGACCAGCCTACTTCATTATTTTTAACAAACCCAAACATATTAGAGTCATCACCGCCCATTGCATACTTTGGGGCAGCTACAATATATTGTATCTTTTGTGAATTCTGATATAACTACTAAAAATGGAATATCTTCATTGAAAATAATAGTAGAATTGTTTGGATAGTTTCAATAATAATAAATTAACAAAATTGTCTGCTGCCCAAAGGTATGCCTTGCAAAAAAACAGAACAACAGGCTAGTATTTTGTATAGAATTTCAATAAAAATTTTCAACAACACCCACTGCATACTTTGGGGCAGCAACAATACATAGGACTTTTTGTGAATTCGTATACAATTAATAAAAATGGTATATCTTTATTGAAAAGAATCGTGAAATTGTTTGGAATAGTTTATTTCAAAGTGAAATAATTATTTCCTATATAATATCAAAGAGAGTCAAAACAAAACGGATCTAAGACCATACGAAAAATTAATTTTTCAACTTTAAGCTCAAATTACGAAAAATCTCCAAGTAATGGACCATTTCTGAACACAGATTCGTGTTCAGCCCACGAAAATCATCTAGAATCACCACCAATCCTGCAATATACTGGAAAAAGTTAAATTTTGTTGCCTTGTGTTAGTTAGCATAACTAAATTTCAAGTTTCAGTTCCAGCCAAAATTGATCGATTTTTAATTCTTTAAAAAAAATCCACTTCACTGTGTGAAAGTTGTCTATTTTCAATCAAATTAAAACTTTCCACTCGCAACTTTAGCTGGTGTGTGTATGGTATGGTACATATTTTGCTCATTATAAGTGTAATCGGTAGAAGCATACTCAACTGTTAAAACTTACCCTCATTGATGCAGTCTTCTTCTACCCTAACGCCTCTCCACTGAACTCATTGCCATTGCACTCGCCACAAACTTTGGTAAAACACTCACGTACACGGTGCAGCAGTTTCATATGTGTCGGTGTGTGTGTGTGTGTGTGTATGCGGAACGTGTTGGTTCCCAATTGCATTGCGTAAGACTGTGACATTGAGGACCACCGTCGCAGGCAAGTGTCGACTAGCAAACTGGCAACATTCAGCAGTATAATCAAATTTTCCTGATGCCAGAACACAATTTTTCACTTTTCCACTTTTCCAAGCACTAACTCAGTCAACTGTAAACTGTAATTTATTTTTGTTAAGAGCTCAGACGGCTATTAATACAGCAATTAAGCCGGCCAGCAGCTGGGGTTCAGGTGAATGTAAATGTGCGACCATGCCCAAGCCGTGAGCTGATCCATTATGTAAACGAGCAACAGTTTTGTTTGGCAATTTTTGCATTTTATTTCATTTGCATTAAAAATTAAATACCATCAAAAGCAAGCTGGCAGCTAGACAACAGGGCCAAGCACGTGCCAGGCGACTAAGAGGCTATTTGAGAGACAAGGTGGGTAGAGACCTCACTTGAAGTGATTTTTATGTAGCATACTTTTTCGGGCTAAGCTAAATTTAAGTATTCAAATGCAAATAGAAATCTATTTAAATTGTGGATTAAATGTTGCTGTTTGACTGCCAAAAATTAAATTGGAGTTCTTTTTGTATTATTGGCGTACTGCGTTCCTTCAACTCTCATCGTAAATCTTACAAAATCAATTGTTACAACTAATTGCATTACAAATTCTCTTAATACAATTGACCCAAATTTAATTTAATTTCATAGTTTGCCCATTTGCAAGCGCACAGTTTGCTTCTTCGCGATTGCCGCCTGAAACGAAAGCTCCTTAAAAATTCAATTGTGCTCAGAGCGCGACCCGCATCCGCAGTTGCATTTTATATTAGTTGCTCGACGCTAAGCGGAAATCCGCTGGCAAGGCTCGTTGCCCCATCCTTATCCTTATGCCAGCAAATTGAATTTGCTCAGTGTGCCCGGCCATTAGGAGCGACCACTTACGGCCAAGTACAGCAGGTGAAATGTTAGAAGGCAAATGCCACAGCCAGACCTCAACATCCACAAAAAAAAAACCCCCCCAATCTCATATATGCGTCGGGGGGCCAGCCACTAACCGTTCACATTCAACCAATTTCCGCACGCCATTGAGGTTAGTTTCCGTTGGTTTTATTTTCACCGTCCGCCGCTGTGATTCACCCAACATTTCTTTGATGAAAATTCATTTTAATTGTCTGGTCAAGTATAATTGAATATGACAAACTGACAAAAATAACACAAGGCAACAAAATGAGAGTTTTTAGAGCGAAGCTCTTTTACGAACGTTCCGCTGGGGGACTAAAACTAGAAACATTTTGTCTTTGCGACAGATTCTTTTGGGTATGCTTTTGTCTTTGCATTTTGTATGTGCAAAATCAGCCGCATTTACCATTTGCGAGGGGGAAGTGGTGAGGAAGTGCTGGGAAAGTGGGGGACAGTCACTTGACAGTGACTTTACAGTGACTTAACCCTGACTTAACAGTGAATAAAGAATGACTTGATAGTGACTTTGCAGTGACTTTAAGTCACTGTCAAGTCAATGAGTAAAGAGTGACTTAAAAGTGAGTCACTTAACAGTAGACGACTCACAGTTTTTGGTCGTCCTTTTCTAAACGATCTGTCAGACATCTCTGAAATAGATCTAGCCTCTCTACTCAAATTTGTGTTTTTTTCTAAATGGTTTAACGGGAAAGATCCTCCCTCTACGATCGCAGCGTAGAAAGGGTTATATGGTAACACAACGGGCCTTCATTGGCCTTAGTGATGAAATGGGATTCTCACCCATTTCAACCATTGCAACCTAACCTAACCTAACCTAACCTAACAGTGACGAAAGAGTGACTAAAGAGTGACTAAAGATTGACTAAAGAGTGACTATACAGTGACTTAACAGTGGCTGAACCATAACTTAACAGTGACTGGACAGTAACTTAACATTGACTTGTCAGTAGCTTAACAGTCACTTGACAGTGACTTGACAGTGACTTAACAGTGACTAAAGAGTGACTTGACAGTGACTTGACAGTGACTTGACAGTGACTTGACAGTGACTTAACAGTGGCTAAACAGTGACTAAAGAGTGACTTACCAGTGACTTAAAAATGGCTTAACCGTAACTTAACAGTGACTTAACAGTGACTTGACAGTGACACTGAGCTAACAGTTAAATTTACAATCAGACTTATCGTAAGGGGTTTCGCTCGTACCAGGAGTCCCAAGACACCCACTCTTGTTCATTATATTGAAAGGTTGGTGGTGTTTCTAGAATCTAGATGATGTATTCAAACTCGCTTCAACAATCGTAGAATTGTTTGGAATAAACTATAAAAGTTACTAAAGTAATATTAAAGACATTAGTGTTTAAAGTTCCTCAGTCGAAGTAGCAAAAGTCACACAATCTGTACTTCATACAGCTTAGACTGTTTTCAACTGATCAATATGAACTGATGCTTCTGCTTATGCTTTTGAGCAGGGGCTTATGGGCTACGTAAAGCAACAACAAATTCATATGTGTTCTCTCCCCTCGCGTGGGACCTGCAACAACAACTTCATATGTGTGTTTCTTCTCTCTCTCTCTCTCCTATGTCTCTGCCAAATTCGAACGCAACTACGATTTTACATATGCGTCGTCAGCGTAGGTTAGCGCTCGCCTCGCTCGCAGTGGCCGAACGCTTAACGCTATTCACGCCGACACACACAAGCAAAAACAGCGCAGTCGCGACGGAAGCTGCTCGAAATGATCAATAACAGCGGTGTGCGCCAAAGCTACAACAGCATTTCTTTCATTTGATTTGACGATAAGCGTGCTGTTTTTGTAACCTTCAACAGAGCCGATAGGCGTAACGGTAAATATATTGCGTTGTGTGTTGAAAGACATAACGGACCAGGCAGTGACGGACAGGCGGGCTGCACGTTGCCCACCGCTATTCAAGAAGCAAACATCAAAAGTATAAAACTGATGCGAGCGTACTATGTACTATATGTGGGTACCACAATCACGAAAAAAAAACGATTACGAAAGTCGGTCAAAACCGACTGTAATATACTCTGTAAGCGCAGTAGCCGCTAAGAGCAGCGCTGCAGCCGCCAGGACTGTCAACCTATTATTTTTGTGTAGCTTTTCTACAAG
Organism: Lordiphosa magnipectinata; assembly: GCA_037044535.1. Lineage (NCBI taxonomy): Eukaryota > Metazoa > Arthropoda > Insecta > Diptera > Drosophilidae > Lordiphosa > Lordiphosa magnipectinata. The sequence goes on from JBAMBO010004042.1 coordinate 1,251,338, forward strand.
CCGCGTTAACGTTTCTCGTTTCTACATGCGGCATGCTGAAAATCTACATGCCACGTGTAGAAATGAGAAATGTAAACGCGTCATGCACAAAAACTACATGTCCCGTGTTGAAAAGAGAAAAGTAAACGCGGCATGTAGAAAAGCTACACAAAAGAAATGGGATGAAAATTCCTATCAAATCGTGTAGAAATCCGAAATTTTCGTGAAGATTTTGTATATTTTTTTTCTCATCATCACAGAGCAGAACAGGAACCAGCCATAAGTTTAGTTCTGAAAAAACAACACATTAAAAAATGTTATATATTTTTTATATATACTAGGTACTTCGTCTTGGCCTCGTTGACCGCTAAGCCCATCAGTTAGGAATGCTTCTCAATCTCTGAAAACGCCCTGTCCGTCGATCACAACATGATCAATCTGATTTTGCGTTAATTGATCAGGGGACTTCCAGGTCGCCTTATGGATGTCGCGATGTTTAAGACTGGTACTACTTATGACCATGTTCCTGCCCGCGGTAAAATCTATTAGCCTCTCTCCGTTATCGGAGGTTATTTCATGAAGGCTAAATCAGCCGACTGTCGAGCCAAAAACTCCTTCTCTCCCAATTTTACCGTTAAAGTCGCCAAGCACGATCTTAATGTCGTGATCGGGGCGTCTTTTATTGAAGTGCCCTTGTTATCCGTTGGGGCGTGTGCACAGATAAGACTAATATTAAAATATTTAGCCTTAAGTCTGAGTGCGGCTAGACGCATGTCCACTGGTGTGAAACTGATGACAGAGCGACGAAGTCTGGCACTGACAGCAAAGCCGCACCCAAATTCATGCTTGGAAGCATGTCCGCTATAGTAGTATTCAGCATTTGTAAATCTTAACCTTAATTTAGAAAATCTTCATGCCACGTGCGATAAGCAGTTTTCTAAATGAAAAATTTACGAATTCAATACTGATTTTGAGCTACATTTTTCGTTGAAATTAAGGTAGGATTTCAATATCGAAATGTTATTGAAGAAACCCTGAAGCGTTCGGTTGTTATTCAGATTGCTGCATGAAAAATGTAAAAGTTTTTTGAAAGACTTTGCCTTGCGGCGCTTAAATTTTTCATCTCTGCATGTTGCATGCACGTGTAGCTTTCTGCATTCTACATTTAGCGTGTGCAATTTATCAGGCCAAAACACGTTTCGTTTAGGATTGACGTTTCTAATCGCGACGTGTAGCAAAGTTTGTTTTCTCTGTGTAGTAGAGGAAAAACCGAAATTAACCCATATATTTGTTTCAGTTTCGGTACTGATAACCGGTTATGTTAATAAAGGTTAAAGGCTTGTACTCAGAACGACAGAAAATTCCGTTCGTCACAGTATTTTACACAAATGGAAACACTTTCTAACAACACATGAGGGTTACGTAAGGGTTAAGGATTACGGTTTCGGTTACAGTCACGGTTGCCACACTTGGTGTTTTTGCACCAAAAATGGTGTTTTTTTTTCCTGTTGGTGCACTGGCACTTTTTTATTGGAATTGGCTCTTTTGCATGGAGCCCGAAAAAGACGCAGAAATTAAAAGAGTTTCAAAAATTCTGCGAATTAAGACCACACATAATTTTGGGAATAGCCATGACAAGATGGTTGCGCGATCTTGCTTGAGCAGTGGGATGTTCCCTAAATATTTTCCTTGGCTCAGACTCTAGAAGTCTTCAACTTAAGCCAAAAGAATTAGTCAATTTAATGAATAAACCAGAAATCAAATGTTATTTAAATTGAATTCTTGAAATTAAAGATTATTAAAGATTTGAATCGGGAATTTTAATCAGATCGAGACTAGAATCTACACACAAAGAAATCTGCTGTTAAATTTAACCGATATTGTGGGTCAGAAATGAGCCAACCCACAAAGTAGGCAAAATTAACCAAATTTTATAGTAACTTTCTCGTAAACCATTACGTAAAGAGAACTATTGCTGTAGTAAAATCTAACCGAAATTCTCGTTTAGAAATGCGCCAACCCACAAAATTAGTAATATTTACCGATGTTCACAGTTAGTACTTTTCTTATTGTGTTCACTGTAATTTTACCATAAAATTAGTAATTTAACAGCTGTTACTCAACTTAAGAAACGTAGGGTTGGATACTATTTTCGCTGCCACAAGTTGCCAATCTACTTGAGCTCATCATCATCCCAGACCAAAAGAGGCAACCTTAATACCCCCACCACCCACCAATTTTGGTTCTGAAACAATTGTTTGAATTAAACATATTTTTATTTTATTTGAAAATTGTTTACTTACTTGGGGGGGATTCGAACTCTGGGCCCATGGACTGAACACGATTGGACGGACGTCTTTACCAGTTACGCTACGGCGCGCGTTAATAGAAACGCGTCTAACATATTACTTGTATTGAATCTGCCTAGCCACATGCTCGAAAAATTTCTTGAATGTCGCATAAATGAGACCACTAGTAATTCTCAAGTTCAAATTCAGTGAAAGTACAATATAAATATAAAGGCCAAACTAATATTTTCTCAATCAACAATTATCGCGGTTAGATTTACTGTCGGTAGAGTTAATCCGTGAAGCAACAAAATTCATTTAAAAAGTTATACTATTTGTGCGGTAAGATTTACTTGTGGGTACAGTAAATTGCTGCAAAAACAAAGTATGAGATGAAAAAATCACGTCAGAGTCACTATTTCTATGGTAAAGTTACTGTAGTAGCAGTAACTTATTAAAACCACAAAATATGTGAAAAAATATTTGTAGTTAAATTTACTTAAAGTACAGTTGTTAAATGCAACAACAAAACACGTGCTAAAATAAATACGTGAAACTTAGAATTTTTTCAGTAGATTTTACTGTAAGCACAGTTACCAAACAACAACAAACCCACATGTATAAAAAAATTGGAAAAAAGTTACTGTCAGCGTAGTTAATTTTACCCACCAAATTTTTTTGTGTGTACTTTAACATCAACACAAGACACCAAAAAATTGACTTTATTCAGAAAATTGAAGGGTTGGTAGTGGTTCTAGATTATTTACATCTGCTAAACACGAATCTGTTTTCGGAAATGGTTCATCAAGTCTAGATTTTTAGTAACTTTAGCTTAAGGCGCGTTCGCTGTCTAGGCGCGTTTAGTTTGGAGTCCGATATTTTATTTTGACTTCCTATGATATTATCGGAAAGTAGAACTCTTCATCTTTCAAATAAAGCATCTCAAACAATTCTACGATTTTTTTAAACGAAGATATACCATTTTGAATACATGTCTGGCTAACAAGCTACAAAGTAAATTCAATGTTTATCTGGCAAATAGCATCTACATATATAGGAGATGAGAAATCGTCCCTTAATGAATATGTGGTAAAAGTATTTGGTCGTAAAGTGGAAAATTTTTACAAATAGGAAGCTTTATTTCTTTAAGTATACTCGAATAAGTCATTGTGATAAGATCAAGTTGTTATTTTAGTATTTTGACATACAAACCAATTCTTATTCAGACTTCTTAAGACTTTACCGTTTTACACTGCTCGCCACTTGAATAGGACACCCTGTATGCTCTCTTTAAAACTGCTCGTAGCTCGAAAACGAAATGGTAGAATAACGGTATTTTTTGCATATTATCTTTGTGCAAGCATTCTTCGCTCTTTCTGGTATATTCCAAGTTTTGGAATAGAACCGTTATAAAGTTGTTTGCACTTTATCGCAAAAATTCAATGGAAATTCACAGTGTGCTTACCATCGCGGTCAAGCGACTTATATTAAGAGAAGCTTCCAATTCGCACGACTCTTTGGCCAAGATAAGGGAAAAATGCAACGTTAAAGCAAGTTTGACAACCATGCGTCGTGTTATTAATAATGCTACACACCTGAAGAGACTAAAAATCAAGAAGAAGCCACCTCTTAACCCGGCTCGGAAGTTACAGCGCCTTGATTTCGCGCGCGCACAAGTCACCTGGACTTCGGAGTGGCAACGTGTTGTCTTTTCGGACGAAAAAAAGTTTAATTTGGAGGGCCCCGATGGCTACAGCTACTATTTTCATGATCTTCGAAAAGAACCACACCATCTTGATAAGTTGCACGCACAGCAGTGCTGGAGGTATTATGGTATGGGGGGCCATTTCCTATTATGGCACCTGTGAGCTTAAATTTATTCCAACCACCATGAATGCGTTGTGTTATAATGGTATATTGAAAGAGGCCTTTCCACACTTCCAAACTATTTTTGCAAATCTAAAATGGATTTATTAACATGATAATGCCCCTATACATACGGCCCGGATTGTTAAATCGTATATAGCGAGCCAAAACGTGGAGTTATTAAACTGGCCACCCTATTCACCGGACTTGAATATCATTGAGATTGTGTGGGGATGGCTAACACGTGAAGTATATGGATCAGGTCAGCAATATTCTAGCGTTCCCGAACTAATTGCAGCTATCAAATAAGCATGGGGCTCGATATCGTTGAATTATTTGGAAAAATTGTATGCATCCCTTCCTGACCGAATGTGTGAGGTTTTGGAGAAAAAAGGAGGCTCAACACACTATTAAAAACTTTTTTGGTTTAAAAACATGTTAGTAATTTCTTATTTAAGTAATATTGTTATTTGAAAAGGATTGAAATATTCTTAAATGGTTTTTAGATAAAGTGTCCATTTCAAGTGGTGCAAAATGAAGACTCCAAAATTTGTTACTTATTGGTTAACCATGTTTTTTGTATACTTACAACTTTTGAATAATTTTGTAAATTTCGTCTAATTACTACATTTAAATAAACTTTATAAGAAAACAAAAATTATTTTCCTAGATGGCTTGGTTTAGCAGCAATTAACTATAGAAAATCGACTTTAGAGGTGTCCTATTCAAGTGGCGAGCAGTGTATGTTTGTAACCACTCATTCGATTGTGATTTGGACACAATATAGAATTAAATCCGAGGAAGCCAGGAGTATTAAAATCTCAATTTTAACATTTTATTGCCACAGTAAATTAACATGAAATATTTTGGGGGTTTTTTTTTGTACGTTTAATAATACTGAAAAAAATGAAATGAATGTATAATTTAACGATTTTGTGAAAGAGATTTTTTTTATTTTATTAAATAAAAATATAACATGAATAAAGGGATGAACATTTTTTGGCTCTTTTTTAATGAAAATGGCTCTTTTTTGAATTTTTTTTGGTTTAATTTAATTTTTTCAAGTGGCAACCGTGGTTACAGTTTTATTCTCTGCTTGCAACAATATTAACGGATAGCTGGGAACTTTGTAAATTGATTGTTCTTTCAATTGTCGAATTTCCAACTCTTCTTAAATTAAGTTAACTAGTTTTATTTTATTATTTTTATGCACAGCTTTTAATGTATTCACTGAGCAATTTGTTATGTTAATTGCCTTAGTTTTATAGACTGCTTTTTAGACTCTAGCCAAATTCATTTGTATTTGTGTTGTGTATTGTTTGCTTCTGCATGCATGTATGTATGTATGTATGCGCATATGTAGGATGTATGTAAGTAGAATTACCATCTCTCATAATAAAAAGCACTTTTGCAATCTTTCTCTCTATCTCTCTCCGTCTCTGTCTCTCTACCTCTGTTCAACTCTCTCCAACTCAACTCATGTTGTACATTTGTTTTCTCTACTTTCTTTTCTTTTCTTTTTTATAGCTTCAAGCTAAAGCAAAATACTCAAACCAAATCGTAGTAACAAGAATATCAAAATAAAACAAAAACAAAAGAAAACATTAATGTAAATTGGTAAACAAAGAAAAGTCAAGGCGTTGGAGTTAACCACAAAATAATACCAACTACAACAACAACAGCTAAAACAATAACAAATACAACAACAACTAGAACAAAACGCCGCTAGTAGAAACATTTTTTGATTCGTGGCACCAAACAAAAAAAGTTCAATTTAGCATAGTAGACTTTTAGGCGCCGCACACAATAATATAAAAAAACACCCCCCATCTGACATCACCATCACTACAACAACAACAACAACAACAACCACCACGAACCACATGAGCCTGAACAAGATCAAGAAGCGCGACTCAAGTGACTTATGACTGATGCGCTCCAAGTCAAAGGGGGGCGGGGGCCATCATGGTCATGCCAGTAGTGGGAGTCGCTACAAGGTGACGGCCCAGCGCTGTGCGGTGCCCGAAGTGAGCATCACATCGCCCACCAGCCAGCATGAGATCACGTTCCAGGCTCAGGCCAAACATTTTGCGCTGTTGCGCAGTCGATCACAGCCGTCGTCTAATACGATTTTCTCGCCAGGCTTAGGCGGGGGCAACGCCACTCTGGTCGAGGAGGAGGATTTCAGCTTGGCAGCGGCAACCTCAGCAGCAGCCAGTGGTAGCAAAAACATCCTGCAGCGCCAGGAGGAGCAGGAGGAAATTGAGCCCGAGCCGCAGGAACAGCAGAAGCATACCCCGGCCATTGAGCAGGCAGAGGCGGCGCCCAGCGAGCTGACCCCCTTGGTGGAAGAGCCAAGTGTCGCTGCCAGCGCTGCTGTTACCACCCGTTACAGCCACAACTCGAAGACCACACGCTCCTGGCCCGTCATCTATCGCAATCCGAGCAACTGTGACTACGAGGCTCTCTACGTCCAACAGCAGCAACAGTCGCAATCCTTTAAGCAGAACTGTTATTCCAATCAGTTCAAGCAATCGATTGTCTACTCCAGCAGTAATGAGGATTTGCCACCGCAGGTAACCGAGCCGCGGCAAACCACCTGCTACTACTTCGCCCCCAGTCGGCATAACAGCATTTATGAGCATCCCTCCTCAGTGGTGGGTGGGTCCTTGCAATTTGAGGCTGCCGCTGCAACCACTGCCGCCGCCGCTGCTGCCGTCGAGAGCTTGAGGAAAAGCAACAGCATCCTGTTGCGTCAGAACAGCTGTGCCAAGGTCATACAACGCCGCGGCAGCGGGAGTGGCGGTGCCTCACCCACCTCACTCGGCTCGCAAATGGATGGTCTGGGCATGGGCAGTGCAGCGGGTCCCGTCGCCTGTTGCTCCAGTTGCTGCATGGGACCGCCACCGGTGTTGTTTCTCTTTGTGACCCTACTGATGACCACCAGCGCCACGGCCATGCTGTGTGCCGCCATTATGACTGATCATTGGGAACATGTGACATGGGATCGGAATAGCTTGGATCGTTACACGAATCGATCGGGTCTGCATTTGGAGTGGCTGCTAAATGAACAGGTTGCCATGCTGAAGCCGGACAAAAGGGGTGAGTTTAGTTGTTATTTTATTAATTCATTTTAGGGCTGCAAACCGCTTTTAAACCGAGTTTCTTGGGAGTTTCTTGAAATTAAAACTATCGAACTAAACTATCGAATGAGGAAAACTAACTTCAACTCGACCGCGTTGTGGACTTTCGTTTGCCACTCTTTGTGGACTTTCGTTTGCCACACGTTGTGGACTTTGCTTGAGATCGAGAACATGTAGGTAGACTCAGGCTGGCATCAATTGTCAAACAAAGAGCGTCTCGAATTGTAGCAGGTTAGATCCGTTTGCCTGAACATTGAACATCTGCGTTGATGAAAGATGCGATGAAGATCCATATTCAGCTGCGCGACGTACTTTCATAAGTATGCGTACAATGTAAGATCTGAACAATTGATCGGATGCTTGACCAGCGTGAGATCGGTTACATTTAGTAGGGATTGGTGACTGATTGACCAATGTGGCAATTGTGGACATGCAAAGCCGGCTGGGCACACTTATCCATACTTAAACAGCAGGCGTGAGCAGCAGATGTAGGGCAGGCTGGGCGCAGCAACGTTTTTCACACGTGGGTAGCAGGCGTGGGCAGCGGTTGGTCGACAGCATGGGCTCCATTAGAAAATGGACAGCTGGATGTGTCAGTGGAGCGACAGACAGGAGGTCGGTGTCATTTGCACAAAAGAAACCGCCCTTTTTCCGCTTGTATCCGGGTTGGCGGATTGGCGTCGCTGGCGGATTGGCGTCGCTGGCAGAGTTTGATCGCATGTGTGTGTATGCGTGAATGAGTCCAAATGCGTTGCTGGTTCACAATTTGTAGAAGAAATTCCATCTTGGCTGCTGTTGCAGGATGCGAATGCGCAAGTCCTGGTTGGACGAATCTTCCTCGATGATCGCAAGCGAGCTGTTCCATGTTTTTGTCTCTGAGCGGCGAATCGCTTTTTAAGTGTATGCTGCAGACGCCGTGAGCATGTATGTATGTGTGTGTGTGTTTGCGGGCGTGTGAGATATCGAGATATTTCTGTTGAGGATCTGGCTGGCTGCTGTCGAAATAGTGCTTCTTGATTTAGTTAGCTTGTTGCTGTTTGAATAGGGCTCCTTGAATTTGTTTGAGTTTGTTGAGCGAAACCTGTATTTCGTCATGAATTTTACAATGGCGTCATTGTATGTACAAATTTTTGCGCAAAACGCTAATGTGTGTTAGTGAAATATGGGTGTAAGCGTCACACGAACGCATTTGTGCAAGTCGAGACCAAAATCAAAAGCGTTTTAATTTTTTGGGTTTTTTACTCATATTTTTAGGAGTCTTTGTATGGTGCGTGTGCATTTTGCGCAAATTGTGCTCAGTTAGTAGCAAGTCGTCGGCGCGTGTGCTACTTGCAATCATGGAAAAAGAAGCAGAGCAGAATTTTATTTTGGAATTCAAAGAAGTGTATCGTTCTTTACCTTCTCTGTGGAACAAAAAAGCGAAGGAGTTCGCCAACAGAGACATAAAGAACATCCAATATGAAATTTTAATCGAAATAGCTTCTCGCAAAATGGTATTTTGTTTTTTAATTAAAGGAGTCACCAATTCCAGTAAACCATCAAAAACTTGTTGATTCATCCGAAGGAAGTTTCTGAAGTCCTTTGGCGATGTACTCCCCAATTCGTTCAGTAGATGCTCAGTAGCCACAGCTTCGCCCACACGCGCCTTTTCTTTTCTTTTTTGAAATTCCTTTTCACTGCCACTGCCAAAGTAACAGCAATAGCTGCGTCTTCCTCCATCTTTACTTGACGAGCGCTTGCTTTCAACTGAAATTTGCGCAAATGTTAGTGTGGTGTGTGGGCTAAATGCGTATGAATTTGCACAAAAATTTGTGTGGTGTGTGGGGCGCTTTAGTGTTTGCTGGGCGGCATCAGAGAACTGTTGTAGAAGTTGGTTTAACACACTGCTTTAAATCAGTTTATTCTTCATTTACTTAGACGGGGGGTCACCATTTTAGCTAGTTGTTGTTGTCGTAACCGCAGGGTTGACTTTTTGAACATAGTATGAAAAGAGAGAAAGAATAGGTTACAAAGGAAAGTGGATGTTGAGTTAGAGACCCAGGTCCAGTTCGAGGAAAGTAGCAGCCTCGATTGGATGGGTTCAGAGTGTAATGGGTGTCAGTGTGGTAGGGTTCATTTGGCAATTAAACAGATGTAGTGTGTCGTGTGGGCTATTATTGCATTTAGGTCATTTGTCGGTGACTTCTGGGTTTATACGCGCTAGGTAGCTGTTTCACTGTCTACTCTTCCCTGATCGTAGTTGAGCCAGCGTTGATCTTGTCGTCCTGGGCCGTGTTTTTTCGCTGGGATCGATAGTTGGCGGCCTGCCTCGGAGCACTACATTTTGTTGTAGTGCTGCTACTGTACTCTCGACCATGCACGTATGTGCGTCGTTGCGTGCCGCAGTGCATTTGTCCTCATTTGGTGCGTAATTGGGGAGAAAACGCTCGATGTCGGGCTTGACTGTCCTTAGATCGAATCGAACGGGTCTGTCGCGTATGCTCATAGGGCCTTTGGTGCTGTTGTGGTTGGGGTGCTTTAGGTTTTGGCAATTTATCAGGAAATGCTGCGTGAGAAGGGTTTTGTGTTGTTTAACTGGGAGGATCTCTGTTTCCTGATGCAGGTGGTCTATGTGCGTCATCATGTGGCATCCAGTAGCCACTCGGAGTGCTGCGTTTTGTACGGTTTGCAGGTTTCTCCACTGGGTGTCGCTTAATGACGCTGACCAGATGGGTGCTGCATAGTTGATAAGTGCTCGTCCGATAGCTTTGTATGTGGTGGTGATCGTCTCCTTGTCTTTCCCCCATCCACTTCCTGATATTGCCTTTAATGCCTTGTTTCTGCTCCTGGCCTGCTTTGTAATACTTTCTGCATTCTTGGAGAAGACATACAGCGAGTCAAATGTGACCCCCAGGATTCTCGGGTTATTGAGGGTCGGGATACTGCGTCCAGTAGCTAGTTGTTTTAATAGGTGTAACTAAGTTTATTGAATATAACTTAAATGCTAACAACTACTGTATGATTGTACAGTGAGATGCGGCCGCCAGCCACGGCGGAAGCCAAGCCAGACACAGCGAGTTAGTGATGGTGTACGTGTTGTCGTGCTGCTGATACGTCATCACGATGAATAATGTGATAAGAGCTGCCACACATTTGTCTGGCCAGTTTGTAATATGGCAGCTATACGATATATTCATCTGATTTGGATCAAACTCGCCAAAATTGTGTTGAATATTATATGCTTTAGTCATCCGATTTGCTTCAATCTTATCAGAATTATGTGTTTGAGAGTTTAAATTATTGCGCCCATGTTTAAAATCCATAAAATCATCGTATGTATAATATACATACATTGTATACAACAATTTCTTGTCTTTACAAAAATAAATTATACCAAACAATTGTAAAGTTTTTTTTAGCGAAGATATATCATTTTAACACACGTGTGTATCAATAAATCGCAGATTTTCATAGGCTTGGTGAGGTGAATATCCTTTAACGTAATACATATATCCAAGTTGTATTCAAAAGTAGTAATTCATTTTAGTTTCTGATCCATAACATTTAATAGCTCGATGATATTGAAAAACAGCAAATGTGGTAATTTAGAGGATAAAAAACGGTCTATCAATGAAGATATTTTTGTAATTTTTTTCTTTTAGCTTACAATTTTTTGGAATTTTGGAATTCATATCCAAATATAGGATGTTACGACATTGAAAGGGGATATGACTCAAAAGTCAAGCTATAAAATGTCAAAACGAAACAAGCATATTTATGTACGACTTAATGATCAAATTAAACCAAGGTTCAAACCAAAATCTGAAGTTCGACAGTTGAAGGAGCCGGTTCGCAAACCGAATCTTAGACTTAACGTTCACCAAAGATGAAGGGCGTCACCCCAATAGTTATACCACATCGGCTGATCGTCTAATTCCAAAGTAGCCTTGATTTTTAAAGTACAAGTTTTGGCACCCTTATATATGTACCTATATATCAGTAGGCAGACTATCTACGTTGTTTAATCTTTGATTTTGAAAGATTTTTAAGCCCACATATCGAACTGAAATTTGATAACTTTCTATTCTTGAAAATCCAATTCTTAAATTTTGCCATAAATATTGAAAACTTTATAATACAATTTTTTGTTATCATTCCACAGCCGATCATCGCTTTCGTCGCGACTCTGTATTCCTAGTACCCATGCATGGCGGCATTTGGACACTGTGCATTGATCTGCCCATTCAAGAGCTACAAGAGTTGCGACGCAATCCAAAATTTCCACGCGGAGCACCGCCCTGTGTCAACTATTTGGCCGGCTCCATGGAAAATGCCCGTGGGGAGGAGCAGCGTAACGATTGGCAGCACAGTGAGTCACAGGTCACACTGCAGCCGCATCTGAGTACGTATTATGGTGCAATCCTCTCCTGTATTCCAAATTTCCGATCCTAACCAAACACTTAGAGATTTGAGGCATTTTCACGTATTTATTGTTAACACTTTTTGCTCTCTTTTCTTAGGATTTCATTCCGTTTTTCCTTTCTTTTCCTTCATTTTTTTTTTAAATACAAAAACTTTATTTTTTTTCTTAGCACTAAAATTCTGATTGTATTATCTTTATATATATAATCTTTAATCTTACAAAGACTTAGAGAGAATATTGGTAGAAAACAGTGAGAAAACAAACATGGGCTTAAATAAGAGGCTAAAAAGTTGCGGTTAAATGAACCTTTATGACGTGTGGGTAAGTTTAAGTAGCTGATGGGTGTGTGAGTGGGTTTAAATGGAATGTTGGCCGTCCCCTTCCTCTAGACAGCAGGGCGTTTGGCTGGCGAGCACAAGGCTTCGGCCTCTGAGCTGGGCTCCTCGGGCTTCTTGCGCTTGATCAGATGTGTGATATCTGTGGGCTTGGCCGAGCTGCTGCTGATGGTTGACGATGAAGCAGAGGATCCACTGGCTACTGCTGCTGCACTGGTCTTTGATGATGATGTTGAAGAGCTGGCAGCTCTATTGGAAGTAGATGAAGAGGCTGCCGACTCTCCATTGCCGCTGCTCATTGGCTTAATGTAACTGTCCAGAGCAGCACGCACCTCGGCTATGGTCTGAAAAGGAGCATACTCTATAAATCAAGTCAACGGTAAAGATAATAACTCGAGCATCAGCCTTACCTGCGCCTGCATTTCCTCAATCTCTTGAATTTTGTCTAAAATCTCTTGTTTGGTTTCCTCCAAATCCAACATATTATTCTTCTCTTTCTCACTGGGTGTATCCTTGCCCTTGAGTTCGGCAATTTCCTCTTCAATTAGAGCACTGGAGCTACGCAAAGAGCTGGCTCCCTCCTTATTCAGTTGCTGCATGAGATAAATGAGCCCAATCTTGTAGTGCAATTCAGCTAAAGCACGACGATTCTTTGTAGACAGTTCGCCATGGATTTTTAGAGCTTTTTCTGTGTCGGTGGAAAAGTAGTTGATAAAAGTGATGGCACATTTCTATAACCGCAGCACTTACCATAATCCTCTCGGGCCGCATCCAGTATGCCATTCTCAAACTCAATGTTGGCCAGCTCAGTGTGAACTTCAGCCAGATAGGTAAGACCACTGAGGCCTTGTCGTGAGAAGATTTTGGCTGCTGCCTCTAAAAGTTCCCAGGCCAACTGAAGGCTGGCCCTTACGCCCTCCTCATTCTCATCTTCCGTTTGTTCATCCTCAACGCCCACACTGGGGTCGGTGGCCTGTCCATTGCCATTCGAGGTACTAGGCCGTTCATCATCATTTATGGTGGCAGTGTTGGTACCGCTGCCTCCATTGCTGCTGCTTACCTCATCCACACCAGTGGGAGGTTTTTTGGTGCCCTCTTCCGGCTTGACCTTTTCAGCATCGCCCGTGGAATCGGCTTCATCTGATCCGGAACCTCCCTCTTTAATGCTCTCCAACTTTTTGGTGCCATTTGTGCTGCTAGCTCCATTTGATTTCGACTCATCGGCCTCTTCTTCTTCCTCATCATCGTCATCCAAATCCTCTTCATCATCATCAGCCGCTTCATCGGGCACATCAATCACTTTGTTCTCATCCTGAGCCATGGCAATCAACGACTTGGCATATCTAAGGGAAAATAATCACATTAATACAGTTTACGCTAATGCAACTCAGCATGAGCCAACTCACAACAACAACGGCTGTCCACATTCATCAGCCAGTTCGCCATATAGCTCCGCATATAGCTCACACACCCGGCTCAACTCATCGGCTGCCTCAAAGTAACTCTTAACCAGAAAGTTACGTGATCCCTGACTGAATAGCTCCTTGCCTTTGAGTATTTTCTTGGCACGCTCTTGCTCTTCGGATGCGGCACCATCTGTGGCCACCACTTTGACTTTGTCAGTGTCGGGTGTGGTATCCGGGGCCACAGGTTCAGCGACTGGCTGGATGGTTGGTGATGGCACTGCATCAGCCGCAGCGGCGGCTGTGGTGACAACAATGGCTTCAGCTTCAGCGGACATATTTTTCTATTCCGATTTTGAATATGGATGAATGAGAAACTGGTGAGGATAAAGGAGAAAGGTCGACGTAGGGGAGTGAGTTAGAATAAAGGTTAAAATAGATTAGGGTAAAGTTATTTCGGTGAGTTTTTGCAGTCTGTGGTCTTATGACACTTGCCGATATTGGTGACCAAGAACGAGACAAAAAGATGATTTCGTATTGGTAGGTTTCACAAAAAGCGTTTACCAGCACAGCATTTCCGTGTTAGCGATCAATATTTTGTTCCTCAGGAACAATATTGACCGCCAGTATAGTATTAATTCGTATAATAGATCGGTAAAAGTGCGTTGCCCACTTTTTAATACCGGAGAATATGAGGATTTGACTCCTTGCCTTAAGGATCACAGATGGGCGTCCCTGGGCAAATCATATTTTACATAGGACGAGCTACAAGTTATCCTAGACGATAAAGATAACGAGAATTGGGAGAGGCTGGTATCCTACTTAAAAAAAAATCTTTGAATTAGGGATGCAAACCGCTCGAAAATAACAACTGGTTCGGTTCAATGGTTTACATCGTTTTTGAACCTTCGGTTCGGTTCTTTCGTGGTTTTTGAAGCTAACACGACCGCAATTTCAGTTCGGTTCAGTGATTCACCCTCAACTTATTTTATTTTTTATGAAGACCTGTTCCCGATTTCGAATTTTGGAGAATTCAGCCATGATCTCATTTTCACATTCGCAAAACTCACTATTTGAATCCGGTTTTTGGTTCAAATTTGGTATTTAAATCGCAAAATTTTTTGCGAAAGTGAAAATGGGAGCACGGCTGATTATGATTTCTAAAGCGAAAATTTGACGTTTTACACACTTTCGAATTTGAATTCCTAAATAACATTAAAATAGCTTTAAACTCCTTTTATAAATGTCACAAAATATAAAGTAGGGTATGCTGCGTCCATAAGGATCTCACTTTGAAAACCTTGCTTCTGGAGTTGGATTCAGGTGAAAAATCACAAAGCACCGTCCTGTAGAGGAAATGGGAAAGTAACACAAATCGATTAGCAACTTTCAAAGAATTACACGCCTTTGATTACAGCTCTATTAAGAGGTCGGATCGCATGATAAGAAATGGTGGTTCATCCTTAAAGCATACAGCAATTCGGCATAGCTAAGGTGTAAAAAGTACTTAAAAATATATACAAGCGCATGTATGTGACACTTTGTTGCATTTTCTTGTTCCATTAAGGCCCAATTTCTCAATGTCCGGTTAGTCAAACTAACCGACAGGTTAGCGGAATTTGCGTGTCTCGTGCTGTCTTTGGCGAGAACCGAGCGGCAAAATTATGGGGTCAAATTTTAACCTGCCGGCAGTTGCGATACAATTATCGATATTTTTATCGATCGACAAACAGCTGTGGCCAAAATATGTATTGTTTACTTTGTCAATTACCAAAAAAAAATGTTTATAAATAAACAAATTTCTTACATCCACGCAATGGAAATGGAAGATTCAGGCGGTAAGACAAGAAGACACAGGCGCGGCGATGTGGAACTTTCTGTTCAGCAGCCGACGCATTCATGGCAAATGTTTTGACCGCCACGCCGTCATTCAAAGCGCCAATGGCAAAGCAGGCAAACTCATTGCCCAGCCGTCTGCAAAATCGAAGGACCCACCTGGCCAATGGCACCACAAATTGCCTCATGCGATGTGGAATACCGATATAGCCGCTGATACGAGTATCCAATCCTGTGGCTGAGCTTGGATAGACAAGACTCCAGCGGTGCTGGGAATGCAGCCACAGTACGAGAAGTCTCCCGCTTCTTAATTGCGAATTATTTTTGCGATCTGTTTTTGAAATTCTCGTACTCATTCCGTAAGTCTTTCCAAGGGCGATGAATTTCGGCATGGTGGCAAACTGATCTCCAAGCCCTGACCTTCTGCTTCCAGGTCTCCGCATCCCTCTTTTTGATCTTTAAAATGCATTTGTTTGACTCAAAAAGTATACAAGCGAATGTTCCTCAGCCGCAGAAAAGTTTTTCGCTCTTGGTCTTTTCGGTGTTTCACATTGATTCATCATCGCAAGTAATTTTGTTTGACTATTTTGCCAAATAATTACCAGCGACAGCATTAAAAAAAAAGGCAAAACAAACACAGCTGTATCGTCGACAGTGTCAGGTCACACTTTTGCAGACATAGCAATTAATCGTCATCTGTTGAACCTGCCGGTAAGTCTCGTTGAGAAAACCAAAAGACTTAACCTCTGGTAATTCCTGCCGGCAAATTTGACCAGCCGGTACCTAACCACAACTTTTGAGAAATTGGGCCTAAATACATGTAAAAAGGGATAAAGGTGCATGCAATAGATGTAAAGCGGAGTTTGGGCAGCAGAAACAGCAGGCTAACAGCAGACTAACAACAGAGAACTAACAGCAGACTTGCAGCAGTGCAGCAGACACAGCAGATAAACAGCCGAAATACAGCAGAGAAACAGCCGTGACAAAGGGAAGGGAAACAGCATTCGAGCAGAAGAGTCGAGAAACCGCAGCCGAACATAAAACAATTAAAGCGCCGTGTGTTAAATCTAAAGCTGAACTATTTTAATCACTTATTACTGTTAACTGTAAACCTAATTATATATTTTCCATAAGAACCGTAAATTAAAGGAGCAGATTAGTCCAATCCGCTCACATACATTTCAACTCAAACGCGCAAGACATCAGTTTTCATGTGTAACCTGATGTCTCGTGAGATCTGAGATCTTCGGAACGTTCTAAAAAGTGAACAATCAACATAACATTACAAAGAATCAATTCGGTCTCCTTTTTAGAGATCCATCGACGAAACTTAATGTAACCAAAAGTCGTATAAAACTTATTTTAGGAAATCGATTAAAAACTTCCAATATTTACAAGTTCCATTGCCTGAAGGTAAGCAGTTTACGTCTTAATACTCTTCAGTAAACTGAACCGAACCGAACCGTTTTTCTTTGTGGTTTTCGGTTCAGCATTTTCGAAAGGACGAAGATTCGGTTAGCGGTTCGGATTATCAGCTGAACCAGCGGTTGGTTTGCATTCCTGATATATAAAAAGGAGATTTAAGAGACAATTTGGAATACAAAAACAAAAATAAAATGTAAAAATTTTAAAATGTGGGCGCATTAGTTAAAGCCTCGTACTGTTGAACGGTGTGATATCTTGGGAAGACCATGGAAGTCAGGTGTAGTAAGCGGACGGTTCGTGCAACCAAGTCGGTTATGATATCATTAGTTACACAATGTTAGGTTAAGTTTTTTAGTTTAATTCACAATGTTATATGTTTTTATTATTATTATTAAAATAAAGCATTAATATTATTAAAAATTATTATCCTTGCATAATATTATAATTTTTCCCACAAGTTGGCAACGCATGGAAATATTTATCCACCCCATAAACTAAACATAGGTATATTCTTGATCAGGGCGACGAGCTGAGGCAATTTAGCTTTGTCCGTCAGTCTGTCTGTTTCTATTCTATCTATCTATAGCTATTGAGTTGAAATTTTGCAAATATCTTATAGCTGCCTTAAGAACCATCGGTTGGAAAATGGGTCTTAGAGAGAAAAACTTTTTTGTGTTCAATGCTAGCATATCCAAGCTTGGTCATTATTAATATTAAATGCTTTCAAATAGTTTCCAAACATTTAGACGGAATTATATCTCGAAAACTATCAGGCCCGTTCAGGTTTTCATTTTCACATAATTTGCTCGAATTCGATTTGGTTACCGGTTTCGGTTTCCACAATTCGATTACTCGATTTGAATTCACATTGCTCGGAGTAGATGAATTCAAAAGTAAATGCGTTTTTGTACTTAATGGTGTCAAAATAATGGCTTAAAATTAGTTTTGTTGCAATGTTTACTGTATTTAGATACTTTCTGCA
Organism: Lordiphosa magnipectinata; assembly: GCA_037044535.1. Classification (NCBI taxonomy): domain Eukaryota; kingdom Metazoa; phylum Arthropoda; class Insecta; order Diptera; family Drosophilidae; genus Lordiphosa; species Lordiphosa magnipectinata. The sequence continues at coordinate 1,268,997 of JBAMBO010004042.1, forward strand.
ATATCACATTCTTTTAAAATAAATTTGTTGTATAAAAATAAATAATTTTTATGAAAAGCTTTAATTTTGTTCGGTGCCAGCCAAATCGAATTCACATTTTTGGTTCAACCTGTTCCGGTTTTCACTTTTTTATGAAACGGTTGAAACATTCGAATAAGCTTTCATTAAAAATAAAAACGACATCTTTAACAGATTTACTAAAATACTATTAGCTTCTATGACTTTTTCGTGTGTGTTTTTTATATTTGCAGCTTATTGAGGTGGAAAAGTAGTTAAAGGGAACATTTTGGAAATGAAACATTCGAATTGCAAATCGAATGCATATCGTTCGAATACCAGAACAACTTAAATCAAATCTTTCGATTTTGTTTTCATTTGAAATCGAAAAAATATGTGAAAACCGGAACAGGCCTGTATATCTTTATAGCTGCCATCAAAAGCATCGCTCGCAAAATGGGTTTTAGTGAGAAGAACTTTATTTTTTCAATTTGAACGTTGTTAAACTCGGTGACTGGAAATTTGATATACTTTCAAACAGATTCGCGAAATATGGTCGAAGCGGATGATTATCGGTAGGAAAATGGGATTTCAGTAAGAAACCATTTCTAATTTTAATGTTAGCGTTCTTAAACTCTGATATTTAAACGAGAGCGTAAGTTAAAGTCGGCTCTAACCGACTTCGAAATACCCGTTACTCATGGAAACAAATGTTTAATAGCCTTACTGTATGCCTGAGGTGGGTCAGCCGAAAAGTATGCAACATTTTTTTAACTCGGCTATTTATCATCCGATCTTGATCAGGGCTTATAGATTTTGCGAATATAAATGTACATTTTAAATTTGAGATCGATATCTCAAAAATTGTGGGAGATATTCAACATTTTTTATTGTGGGGGCGGGGGTGGGCGTGGCAAAAATTTGAAATAAACTTGATCTGCGTGCAGACAATAGGAGTCTACATTTCAAAATTGGTTGCTCTAGCTCTTCTAGTCTCTGAGATCTAGGTGTTCATACAGACAGACGGACGGACGGACAGACGGACAGACGGTCAGACGGACAGACGGACATGGCTATATCGAATCGGCTGTTGATGCTGATCAAGAATATATATACTTTATATGGTCGGAAATGATTCCTTCTGCCTGTTACATACATTTGCACGACTTTAGTATACCCTTTTACTCTACGAGTAACGGGTATAAAAACAGAATTCGCAAGGGTATAAAAACTTGGACACAGATGAAGCTTGGCCTTCTGGTTTTTTTTTTCCGACATTTTTGGAATTTTTATGTTTTATGGTTTTACTGTATTCGACATTTTGGGTGGTTTTCGATAAACCTAGGATTTTTGGAATTAAATTACACTTAGGCCCGATTTCTCTTCTACCACATAGCTACTATGTGTCAGATAAGCCTTGAATTTACTTTGTTATTTGTTAGTTTATGTGACAGATAACATTATGTAGAAGATGTGAAATCGGCCCTTAATGTACATTTTTTTTTTTATTGTTTAGACAATTTTTAATCAGAACTGAAAAAACGGTACGAAACAGCAATGAACTTCTAATTCGAGCGCGTATACCAAATCGCGAACCAATCTGTTCTTTGAAAATGAGATGTTGATGAGACAGTGTTTCCTGAACATTTAGAAAAACAATGCCTCAAACTCTTGAAGTTTTATCGAAAATATCGGCCAAGAATGCGAGAACAGGCGGTACATAAGTACAATAAGTTAAGCCAAGTCTAAAGGAGCTAAATATAAGCTAAGGATTTATCATTTTCTTTATTTTAAATGTAGAATCTGTGGTACAACATCATTTGAATGTTCACTGCGGTTTCTAATGGTGACACGGATTCGAGTGGTTCAGTTTTCAATGACCCCTGATTTGAGCGATGGCCTGGGTTATGCTGACTTTTGTGACCGATGCATTTATTTATAGTACTTCTGTACCGAAATAAAAATTAAATTAAATTAAACAAAAGGCCATGTGTCAATTTCGGTTTACTGGCAAAGACTTAGGATTTCACGAGTAGCCAAAAAATAAAGCTACTTATGTTAAACAGACGTCAGTATTGTCTTTACTGGGCAGCAATGACGACCCAAATAGTGTTAAAGATGTTTGAATTGTTTTAATGGACGAATTTCAATTACACTGTAACACCCCTGCAGGGAAAGAGTCTAGTTTACAACGAGAAATGTAACTGTCTCTAAAAACTTGCAACTGGTTGCACTTTCCATCCAAATCAATGACTTGAAGTCGTCCATTTTACACAGGCATGTCATAGGCAAGGGACAATAGTCCGCGGCAGCAGCCATTTGCAACCAGTTTAATGCCAGTTGGCATAGACGGAAGAGATTGGTCCCGTGCAGCAACCAGTTAAATACCAGTTGACCTTTGTGTGTTCCTTATAACAGTCTGTTTATGTCGCTGCGTAGTATAATAGAGTATATAGACATCTGTCGGTCAACTCACTCATCACCAATTCGTTTGCAACCAGTTAAAGTTCAATTGGATAAGAACTAGCTCAAATGAGTATTTCAACCGAACATTTCTTCGAAAACTAATATTTGATGTTGTCCAACTCACCCGAATCTAGCTATTTTGCTACCAGTTATATTCTACTAGCATTCCAACTAGGACACTTTTGTTTTGTTACTAGTTGACAATTTCTCTGCAGGGACATTTTAGAAATCTAAAAATTAGATCTCGACGAGACCAAAAGAATCTGTCTGGGTTTGGTTTGGTTATTCTATTGTTAGCACTTGAAAGTTGTTAGCTTATGTTTGGGTTTTAGAACTTCATATTTTGTAAACAATTTGAAATTTTTGTTTTTCACTTCACAGTTTCGAGTACGACCAAGTAATAAAGAGCAAGTCCTAAGCACAAATCAACTTTATACGATTATTCCTTCATCTAATTTATGATCAAAAAATCCAAAATTTTAATTTGTTTATTGAGGTTTAATTCTGATTTTAGTTTGGATTTGTAAATAAGCTAGATGCACAGATCTTATAATTTTAAACTTTCATTTATAGTTCAAAGCTTTTACTTTGAAGCATTTCTTTAAATAATTTTGCGCTTTTTCTTTAGTTTTTTATAAATATGACAATTTTTTAGTTTCACAACTTCTACCACCTCCCCCCACTATGTAGGTTGTACCCTAGACGTCACTTTTGATGTATGAAGCGACCACTGAAAAATGGCAAATGTTTTTCTCCTCTCACTGTCTCTGTTGTTCATTGTAATGCTCCATTTCACGCCATTCGCCTCCTGATTAACTATCTATTTCATCTGGCTTAACTTTTTTCTAGCTTCTAGCTGTCGCTTATTTCACAAGTCATTACCACAAATCTCATTCTCTGTGCGCGACCACAAATCCTTAGGGCATAAAGAAAAAAAAACAATCTAAGCGTATGTCCTTGTAGTTGCAGTATCCGAAATAAAGTAATTAAAACAACAGCCAACCAAGTTTAGCCGCCGACTCCACCGCATTGTCAATATCCGTCCGCAAACACAGACAGCAAAAAAAAAAAAAATTAAATTAGGTCATCTCCTCCACTTCCTTCCAAGCGTTCTAAAACAAATCGCCAGGACCACTTTAGTTGTATAAACATTTCTTTTTTTGTGCTGGTCCACAAGAGATTTAATTGGTGCAGTCTGTCTGGCGCAGTCTATGGGGTAATTGGTTTTACAGGTATCCAGATTGTTGGTACCGGAAATTGGCACAAAAACAGATTTATAGCTTTGAAATGAGCTTTATGGGGGATGACGATGGTTGGTTGAATCGAGATTAAAGCATAGAATATGAGGAGATTATCAAGTAAATTCCGTTACAAAAAGTAATATGGGTAGAGAAGACTGTGAAAGAGTAATTCGATGCAAATGGTCAATATAAGGATTTGGCTGTTTCTAAAATAAAATGGCAAGAGCATAACTTCAACCCTTATCGTATAAGGGTGTCATTAATGTTTCATTAATATCTCCCCAAATGTCGATTCCTACAATTTCGCAAATATTTTCTGAAATTTGCAGTTAGTGGACAAAAATCATAATCAAAATCAAAATATCAATAATATGAAGGGGATGTATAAAATGTTTGTCTTAAAAGCATAAATATCGGGGGATGACACAGAAATCACTAATAATTTTTTCGCCAGTTGGTTTGTAAATTTTTCCAAAAATCCGTCGAGGCGAGAGATTTGAAATCAACCAAATGAGATTTCTGTGACATCTCAGAATTGGAATTCGGTTGGAATTTGGTTGGAAAATTAAATCGATTAGTCAGATTTTGTGCTTTTGTGAAACGAATAGCTGCCCTTTTTGCTAGGGACATACTTATGGATTGAAGACCAAGTTTCTTAGTTCATACCTCTTAGTAGAGGTGGAGAACTATCGATGGCACTAGCGTCACAAGATAATTGTAACAGATAATTGTATGTAAATGATTCCTGACTAGGGTCGAAAAATGTATTGTTTGACGGAAGTTGAATTTGAAGTGTTCAAATCGTCACCTATCAGTGAGGATAGTGTGCCATGTGAATGCAGCAGCGCTAACTCGGACGCGAATAGGATACATTCAAATGAAGCACCCAAACGAAAGAAAGGTATTTCGAAAATGTGAAAATATTTCGAAAAGGTCTGTCGATAAAAAATTGCCAATTGCGTCTGATCTGTGGAAATGAATATAAGTCAAGCGGTAGCACCTTGCAATCGAAAGACCACTTAAAAATATTTCAACCAGAATTTGATGATCCTATTTTCGAAACTATTACCAATGGTAACGTAGATGCAACGGATTCCTATGAATCCAAAGAACTTATATAATTTGGAATTTAACATTCATATGTATATGTTAAAATTAACATACTATCGATAGTTATCGATGGTTTGGAAAAAAATGTCGATGGTGCCGACTATCGATAGTTCTTCACCTCTACCTCCTAGTTAAGCTAATCGTTCTTATTATTAATCTATATTTAGATCTGGGCTCTATTGGATTTTTTCAAGCATGATTCGATGATTGAAATTCAGAACAAATATTTTGAATTTTTTGAAAGGGTCGCATCATAACCAAGGTTGCAAATCAGTCCGAAACCGGACACTTAAGATTCGGTTTGGTCGAGGTTCTTGTGATGCCCGAATCAAATCAAAACCAAATGAGTTTCAAATCCCGAACCATATCCTATATCTAATTAAAGGCGTAAAACTTCAAATCATTTAAACTTCTTAATTTTTAACGTAAACACAGCATTAACTCTGACATACGATATCAAGTATTTTAGAACAAATATGACAAATATTAAATATCAGGCATTTGAGTATTCACTGTAAAAATCTAACCGAATAATTAAGAGCTTGTGGTGTCATCGAAAATCCACTATACTGTACTGTAAAATGTAATGTGTGTCAGTAAACATGCAATATGATTTAGCTAAATCTTTTATGTGCTAGACTTTGCAGTCTATGAGGCTTTTTTCCTCCTTGAATTTACTCAAATTAGGCGAAATCGACATCTACCATTAGGTCAACGAATAAAACACATGTAAATACATAAAATTCATGCTGGAAACGGATCCGGAACTTCGGCACTAAATTTGAAAGGAAAATGGTTGTGGAACAAACTCCTAGGGGTAGGGTGAAGGTTCGGACCCCAAAGCGATACCTCAATTTGAAAGGAAATTGGTTGTGGAATAAACTCCTAGGCTAGGGTGAAAGCTAATTTTTGCTTGCACATATTTTGGCTCATCTTTGATTTTGGACTATTCCATAAAATGAAATCGTTGCTTGTGTTTTTGAGCCAAAACAACACTCTTATAATGCCGGATACACCGTATTCCTCGCATAGATACGATCTCCATAAAAAAACTCGAAAATACCTCAGTTTACTTTGAGTTGGCAGTCAAAAAAACTCACATGTAAAAACTCTGTAGGCTACCTGAGAAGATTTTTTAGCTTCTCGGATTGACTATTACACTATAGGAGGAACTCATATGAGAAACTTATACGAGATATTCAGACAAGTGAAAAAGCAACATAAGTAACATTTTCACGTTTACGAAGGAAGAGAATCGATTCAGATGGATTCACTAATTTGCGATTGTCGTGTTGTTTGAAAAATTTTAAAATGTGTATGTTGGAAATATGTCATTCGTGTTTGATTCGTGCCAACTCTAAAACAAATACGCGGTAGGGCACCCTACTAGAGTTTAGAAATAGGGGTAATTCCGGATCATCAACTTATATTTGACTCTTGTGTAACTGCTACTGTTAATAAGGCCAGGAGTGTTTTTAGTTTTATTAAACGCTGGTCTAAGGAATTTGACGATCCCTATACGATTAAGATTCTGTATACTTATCTTGTCCGTTCGATTCTTGAGTATGGGACATGTGATCGAATAGAATTGAATCTGTGCAAAAGAACTTCTTATTGTTTCCTCTTTGTGGTTTAAACTGTAATCCTGAGGTCCGTTTACCTTCGTATTAGAGTAGGCTTCTCTTAATTAACCTTTCCTCCTTAATTAAGTTGGAGTTATGCTTAAGGTAACCTTTATAAATAAACTAATTTATGGTGAAATCGAATCATCTGAGTTGGTAAGCCAAATTAATCTATACGTTCCTATTAGACTAACTTGTAACTTTCCTAAACTTATCCTTCCGCCTTCCTGACCACTACAGTGTGTACCAAGCGGAAGTGGTGGCCATCCAGGAAGCTGCCAGCTACCTTAACACTCTTACGGTCAAAGAAGGAAACGTGTTTATATATTCAGACAGTCAAGCCGCCCTCAAAGCACTTGACTCACATACCAACAATGCTAAAACACTTACGGAATGCCGCTTATCTCTAATTGAGATTTTAGTATACACCTAATATGGGTGCCTGGACACCGGAACATAGACGGAAATGAATCTGCGGACAAACTGGCCAGACTAGGCACAAGACCACGATAGGGATGCCTATGGCTACCTACAAGCTTTACAAAAAAGCCAAAACACTGCGTCTTGCTACGGATAGGTGGAAAAACATTTCCTCGTGCTCGGTAGCAAGACTTACGTGGCCAGAATTCAACCTAAAACGTACTAACACACTTTTGCGTTACAGAAGGGAACATATAGCGCTTCTAATACACCACGATTTCTGTAGAAGTTGCAGATATGAGGAAGAGGAGGAAACGGTACAGCACCTTCTCTGCCACTGTTCTGCTCTGAGTAGGAGGAGACTTAGGATTCTGGGTCAACCCCTTTTAACCAATCTCTCGGAGACATCCGAGCTAGAGATAGATCCCAGCTCTAGTTAATTTTATTCTGTCACAATTGTTCAGTATTGATCCCCCTAGGGACTAAAGCGCTAACAGGGAAGATATGGCATCGCAACGGGCCCATTCGGCCTAAGTGGGAGAGCGACTTGTCACCCTCATCTATCGCAACCTAACCTAACCTAACTTGTAACTTTATTACTAAATCGTTTTACTACTTACTATGCCTTGCATTGCCTTTGGAAAACACATATTTCACCCAACCAAGATCATTAACCTAGAACCCTCGAAAATCCTGATCTTTGTACAGGAAATAGGGCTGCTAGGAGAGTGGTAACCTCAGTAGGGGGGCACTATAGACCAGGCTTGATCGCGGTGGGCTATTTCCCCAACAATAAATAATGCCTTGCATGAACCTTTTTGTGTCCTCTGTGCTGATCACAATAAACTCTACTGAATAATCAACACAGAAGCTTCTCTTTCTGCTTTAAAAAGCAATTCTTACTTATTTACCCCGTAATTTAACATTATTTGATGTTTTTCCTTCTAGTTTTCGTATTGTACGTTAGCGGCTGCGCCTCTCGCTCGGTTGGACGGGAGGTGGGCTGTTTATACTACGCATTGTACGTCAACGTTAAAACTAAAGATAAATTTTTAATCGAATTTTACTCCCAGATCAATGACCTCATTCAGAGGCTCGATAAAATTTGATTACCAATTCAAATTCTAGAAGAATATTCGACTCTGTGGTATGTCATTAATAAAGATAATGAAGATTAAAGGTGAGGAAGGCCAGAAATAGCCACACATAAACTGGAAAGGGAGTTTTCAAAAAATTCAAAATATGGGTTCAAGTTCTGAGTTTTATACGGTTCCTTTCGGTATGCGGAAGTTTAATATTTTTGGTAGCCGCAATCCTTAAAAAAGAGAAGACAATTTTCAGATATCAATCACTTAGAAGGGAATTTTTAATATTAAGACATTATCAACAACCAATTAGCTGATTTTGTTTAAGCTCTTAAAGGTTTCATGGTCCCAAAGTTTCATACATTAAATATTAGTGCTCATTGAATCGCTGTATATACATATATTTAAGCTTTTGCTGAACAGCTAATGAACCATTCTTGTCCAAAGCTAAGCCTCAATTTGTTCAATCACTGTAAACTACAAATGCTTAAGTAATTTGCTATTTCATTGCTCTAAGTATTAACGGATGTGTCATTTTTCTCACTATTTTATCAGGAATGCAAAATCTTTCCATATCCTGCTCATTGGTATGCCTAATCATACTCGGAAGTGCTGCTTTGGTGGGAGCTTTTGGGGTATGTCAAAGGCAAATAAGTGCCATTTTGATCACTGGAGTGATGTACCTGCTGGCAGGTAAGTTGCCCAAAGAAATCCCTGTCCCTAGAAATTGATTTTTGACTCGTGTTCTTCTTGTTTTTGCAGCGCTCTTTGCTTTATTCACTTTGATGATCATCCATTTCAAGCGTCAGCAGGGTCGACCTATGCTGGACAGCGACTATGATGGCACTGTGGATGGTATTGTGGCACGTCCCGGAGGTGTGGCCATTATGGCTAAGCCCTTGCTGGGCGCACGGATTTTCCTCACTTCCTGGAGTCTGGATTTGGGTTGGGGTGGGGTAGTTTTATGTGCCATTACCTCCGTCTTATGGATTCTACTGTCAAAGATTATGCGCTACAACCCCTTCTCGGCGCTTATGATTTAGCTAAACGCTTTGCCGCTCGGCGGCGGCTATGGATATGTTAGTTATGGAAGCTATGGCAGTACACCAACTAGCTCAAGTGGTGGCAGTTCCAGTTTCCTACTAGCAGCCGTCACATCGTCGAAGCGGCAAGCGGAACAGCGGGGTGGTAAGGGCAAATACATACTCTGAACTTGCTCCAACTGCTTCATCAATTTGAGTTATGAATAATTTCACTTTCCTAATTTAGTTTTAGCAGACCAAAAGAGAAACGAAATAAAATAAAAATCAAATTGCCTTGTTCTTATATTAAAACTGATACAAATTTAAATTATACAAACATAAATGCTGATATACTTGAATTTCAAATTATTTACCCTTTGATGTAAATTCAATTTACAAGTCTCTCTCTTTCTTTTTGTATACACAAATCTACACTAAACTACACTGAAAAACACATTTAAAATGTAAGACATACACTTTACAGAGGCTTTTGCTTTGAAACGCTTTCTAGTAACAATTTTTGCTTGCCTAGCTAAATTAATCCAATTAATTTAAAACATAAATAGAGTTTAGACAAAAAAATCAAAAGATATACGCAAATGCATTAAATTGGCTTTAATACTAAATGTGAAATTGGTTTATCAAAGCAAACTAAATGTATTTCTATGGAAGCATATGCTAAAATTATAAAACAAACTAAAAAAAACAAAAACCAACAAGTGTATTTTTATGCAAACGCTTTGCCTTACAAAAAAAAATAAAAAACGAAAACAAAATGATGATAAATTATTTAAATACAAGAAAACAAATTTTGATTTAAAAAGTAAACCATAAAACATTGTTTTATTTTTGGTTCTGTGGAGGGATGTAATGGATGGTTCTCACCAGGTTTCATTTTTTTACTGTGTACCAAAGGTACACAGATTATATTAAGTTTATGCAAAAGTATGTAACAGGCAGAAGGAATCATTTCTGAACCCATAAAGTATATATATTCTTGATCAGCATTAACAGCCGAGTCAATATAGCCAAGTCCGTCTGTCCGTCCGTATGAAGAAACAGATCTCAGAGATGGTAAGAGATATGGGACATATAGTTCTTATACTTGCAGGCAGAACAAGTTTATTTTCAATTTTTGCCACGCACCCTGCCATCACCGCAATTTGGAAAAAACGTTATATCTCCCACAGTTTTGTAGTTAGATCGTACCGGCGGAGTTCTTCAAATGCCAGTCGGCAACCGCGGTGTATTTACTGTACCCTGTTATTAAACGGGCTTGGGAAACTGAGGAGCTCACCTCGGAATGGTTTGGTGGCAACCTGGTGAAAACTCACAAAAAACGCGACAACTGGCGTGGAATCTGTGTGCTTCCAACCATCTCGAAGCTCATAGCCCAAATAGTTCTGGATCGCCTGAGAGACACCGTTATGGACACCATAGGCGAAGAGCAAGTTGGATTTAGAAAGGGCTCGTCGTGCACGGACCACATAAACACAGTGCGCAGCTTGATCGAGCAATGCACCGAGCACAGATCAGACCTGCAAATGGCTTTTGTGGACTTCGCCAAGGCCTTCGACAGCGTAAGTATGGAGTGCAGATGGCACGGGTTGCGAAGGAGAGGGATACCGGAAAAACTTATTTCCCTCATCAGAGCGACATACGACAGCGCCCACTTTGCTGCGTCGACAACTTTTCACTCAGACATTTGTCAGCTGTTCGCTGTCATTTTGGCTCTTTGAGTTATTTTTTGACTCTCTGAGTTTTTTTTTTGACTATGTCCATCTCCTTCTAACCACCGTGTTTTCCTATGTCGACAATAATTTTGAGTAACAGATTTTGTTGTCACTATTGAAGTATCTCCTTGTCACAATGGCGTTAACATCACTCAAAAAAGAGCGGCGTTTCAAAGTGTGCTTCTATGTTAGTTCTTCTATGCTTGGAACAGAAAGCATCGGAAAAAGTAGCGGGGAACTCAAAGCGACAGCTAACAACAGAGTTCGCTAGAAAGGAGTAGTTGATGAACTATGTCCCACTCGGGATTGTAACTCGAAGAAGAAGATACTCAAGTTAAAACCAAAAGTCAGTTGCAATGTTTCTGGCAGCCGTGGACACCTCTGATCACACTATTCATCGAGCACCATCACTAACGAAGTAGCAGAGCGACAACACACGCACCATCCCTGACGCGCAGTTTCTGGCTTGGTTTAGATTCGCGCGGGTGGCGCTCGCTTCGCTCCGTTCAACTCAACGATAATTGTTAGCTTAAGTTATATTTAATAAAGTTAAGTTATACATTAAACCTCGTACCTAAATGTTTACAGTAGTGGCGCCATCTATTTTTCAGTTTTGAAATGGTGCGATTTAGGCCACTATAATAATTAATTTAATATAAAACACAGATTAGATTTAGGATTGGTTTTTTGCACTAGCGTCTTGTCAATATGTGTGAGGTTCAAATAACGCCAAGTGTCGTTGGCGTAGCGTGGAGTTCTGCCCACAACTTATGTATCTATTTTAGTTTAAGACTTGTTTTTATACATATTTATAATTTGTGATGGGTGTAAAAATGTGATGGGTGCTCCCTGAGGCAGCTACAAAAGCTCAAAGACGCGCTCAATTTGAAGTTTCTTCACATTCAAACAAGAATGTTGCCTGCTGAAGCAAATTTGCTCGCAAATTCCTGCAATTGCCGAAACCTATCCTTAATTTCAACGATGATTTCGTCCATGTCCACAGTTCATCTTCGTAGGACGAATTAACGTCTACTGCGATTGATAATGACATAATTTTTATTCTTCGCCCAGGGGGTTTCATGGATGCTCAGGACTTCAGACATATCTTTTGCATACCTAAGAGCGCCAACTACCCATAATGACGTCTGCAAAGCTCTTATTTTCGGATCCCTCAATGATATACTAAGGCCCTTTACTTGCAGATATTTTGGGGCATCATTTGATACCTGTGCTAGTTGCCAAAGACCTAAGAAACGAAGTGAGGAAAATTACTTCAACGGAACTACCAAAGTTTCAGCGACTGTAATACTGTAGATACACTATCCAGAGGGATGATTGTGACGATCTGTCAGGCGTAATGTAATAGAGGACTAACGAGAAGGCCAAGCTAACTTCGTCTGTGCCGAAGTTTTTATAACCTTGCAAATGCTGTTTTTGAAATGTCAGAGTTTAAGAACGCTTACATAAAACTAAACTAAAGATATAATTTTAAGTGGAGTTGTGCTTAGCATTGAGGCAATAAGTGAGAAAGATGAAGAAGGTTCGAGGATATCACTGAGGAATATTTAAGCGCTTTGTTCAATTCGATGCCCAATAGGGTAAAATGTGTAATTAAAGCAAAAGGGGGTACCACAAAGTACTAATTTAAATTTAGAAAAAAAAAATTAACATTAATTTGATACAAAATATATATTAGATTATAGCAAATTAAGTATACTTTTGGAAAAAAATCATTATTTGTTGAGTATATGCACTATTATAATTATTATAATTTTTTTTCTTAAAGTTGTCATAATTATGAAAAGTCACCAAAATTAATATGGGTTTAGAAAAAAACCTTTTTCCAAAAAACTAACATTCATAAAATAAAAATTGCTATGCACTTTTATTTAAAAATATTCCATTAATCAGTAAAAAAAAATAATTGGACAATTCGGAAAACATTTATAGAAACCCCAAGCAAGAAAACATACAAATATGTGAATATTTCTATGCCTTGCAAACTTCTGGGCAAAATTATAATACCCTTTGCAAGGGTATAAAAAGAAGCCGATTCTTAAGTGTATAATACGTTCAAGTTTACAAACGAAATTTCTAGTGATTGCCTAAATATTAATATGAGCGGGAGTAACGAGTTGCCAGCGATGTGTGAATGACGGGAACTGTGATTGAAGCTGGATGAACCGTGACTGGTCACAGTACTGTCGCCATCTATTGGTCAGTTTTCAAAATCAAGTAGTGCCGCCATCTATTGGTCAAGCTATGACCAAAAGAAACCGATGCTACTGCAGGGAATAAAGTACATAACAGTCGGCCTGGCCGCCTTTTTTATAGCCTGATTCCACTGTATGAGCTCTATGGGGACACCAAAAAAAGGCGTCCAAATTCAAGCCAGATGACTTTGGAGGAAAAGGTAAAAGGAGACGCCCATCACTAAGATGGGAAGATCTGGTGCACGAAGAGGCATAAGCGACTGGAGGGCATTAATAGCAGAGGCCGAGACCGTTAAGCGGTTGTGACGCAAATATCGGGCCAAAAAACAAGATGTAGAAAAGCTTTTACGAATTCCGATAGATGGAACTCAGGAATGACAAAATTTTGTGCGGAGAACTATTGTCGAATGTACTATATTTTCAACACAAATGTTTAAGTTTTGAAGAAGATGCGGCTTTAATGAGGTGCAATCGAAAAGTCAGCAAGCCCAGGCAGAGAAATGAGAGCTCGTTGATTGAATTTGCTAAATCAGCGATGGTCAAGAGTTCCCCCTGGGGGGGCGAAGACATTTCGCTATTTACACATATACGAGCCGAACGCATGCCGAAGCTGAGGAGAAGAGAGCAAAAAGCCTTTCAGTCGCTGGCTAACCTTTGATGCTGTCAGGTCGTGGGCCTTACGCTCACATTTTGTCCGCGCTCTCGTTGGCCATCGCTGTGCTAAACTCATTGACTGAAAGTCTGCCATCTCTGCTGCTGCTGCCGAAACCTAAAATGTTAGCTTTTGTACATGTGTATTGCTATTGATGAACACGTTCCTTAGCGATGAGATTGTGACTTGGTGGATAATAATGATAGTCACAGATGATAACGCAAATTAGTGAAGAAAGTTAGTAAGACAGGACTGCTGATTGAAGACTGAAATGGTCTCAGATCTGAGATAGTTCGGACGAGAGGGCTTGAGGCCTTGACAGAATCTGACGACCTCAACACGACGCCGATAACAGCAAGTGGTCATTAGTCACACCTGTGATTATTTGCCCAGAAGGTCCACATGACTGCAGAGTTGAAAGCCAATGATCATCCGCTTCGAAATCAGTTTGCTGTGTGGGACTTAGACCAGTTTAATAATGGCATTGATATTGTTTGCAAAATCATCAAATGAAGCGCACTTCCATCTTGACGGATATAAACAAGCAAAACTGAAGGTTTTGGGGATTAATTTTGGGTAATCTAAAAAAAAAAAAAACCGGAGCATCTTCCAAGAATTACTGTTTATTGTGGATTTTGGAATGGTGTCATAATTGACCCATTTTTCTTTGATGCTGGAAACGCCATTACTGTCAATGGCGACCGCTACAGAGCCATGTTTACCAACTTTTTATGGCCTCAAATCGACGCAATTATGGTTGACGACCTTTGGCCTCAACAGGATGGCGCCACGTGCCTTGCAAGCCGATTAACAATCGATATCTTTAAAATAATATTTACATGGTCCACTCTGTACATACATATATGTAGTACATTGTAAATTGTTGCATATATTTTTGTCCATTAACATTTTTTTATTATTAACAGCCTTTTTTACAAAATTCTGTATAACATTTTACTTTTTAATAATGTACATAAACGAAAACAACAGAACGTGAGGTTCATTAACATTTGCTGGCTGCTGCTGTGCAAACAATTTAAACAAACATGCAAATGAACTCGCAAAATATAATGTGCGACAATTTTTTGCACAAGAGCGGGAGAGTGAGCCAAGATCAAGTTCTAACTGAAAACACCAAAATGCAGCTGGGCCATAAAGTTACTGCCAACTGAAAAACAATGCCCAAAGAATGCCACGGCATGCCATGTGTGAGTGTGTGTGTGTGTGTTGTTTTGTTGGCTCTAAAAAAAAAAATTACAAAATTCGCACACAACAACAAATTCAGATTACAAAACAACGCAAAAAGGTTCATTCACCTGTGTGTGCGTGTTGTGTCTAGCTCTCTTGTTATGTTTATGCGTGGGCTAAAGTCACGATATTATAGCGGTAGATCTCTGGGCAAATTTAATGATTCAAATTGTCACATACATGAGTCCATTATTCGTTTATGCGTAGATGACGTATAACGAATTGGGGAAAATTTATTGTAAAGTATGAAAATTGCTAACAAAAACAGATAACTCTGATGATATTAAATCTATATTTTCAGACGTGTTGCTTTAATTTAACAAAAATATTTGGAAAGCTCAAAAGTTACTTTAATTAAAAAGTAAAATGACTAAAACTTTAGAGCAGGGTATCCAACTGAAACAAAACAACCATTATTTTTAATCGGTATATTCAAATTAAACCAAAGCGTAACTTAATCCTGACTATCCACTAAGTCACACTCTCATCGCTAAGGAAAGTGTCCATCACTAGCAAAACAAATGTATCGGCAGCTGTAGCAGACGTCGCCTGAATTTCAGCCAATGACTTGACTTGCAAATTCAATAAACGAGCTTTTAAGCTCTTATTTTTCTGCCTGGGCTTGCTGACTTTTCGATTTCAAATCATTAAAACATCTTATTAAATGTTAAAATACAAATTGCTCCAAAATACCGCAACAAAAAAATAAAATTTTGTGTCGAAAATATTTTACATATAGTATACGCGCTTTTTGTAATAAGGAATTTGTGTAAAGCATGCAAAAAATAATGGATAATTGTCTAGTTGCAAAATAATTTTAATTTGTTATTATTTATTTGAGATGTGACGAAAAGCATAACCATTTTTTGGCACTAAAACTGCATATTTCAAAATTCATTTAAAATTATAATTCTTCATCGAGAAAGTATTTTTCGACCTTTTTTGAGCATAGGTCGGTATATATAATATCGCTTTGTCAGGCCTGTTCTCGTTTTTGAGTTCGATCAAACGGAATTGGTAAAAGTTTAAATTGTAAAAATTGTTAGCGATAGTGCCGTTTTTCCAACGAAAGCGATTTGTAGAACACATGTAAATATCGTATTTGTCAGTTAAGTTTTTTCCGTTACATAATCACAAAAATTAACATCACAATTATCGCAACGCATAAACTTCGTTTGCCCGCCAATCTACCGCGCCAACCAACCCACACACTTACACACACACACGAACACACCAACACCGGCAACCAAAAAAGCAACGCAATTTATTCATTTTAAACTAAAAACAAACAAAATAAGTTTACGCGTTTCGCATATTTTTACAACAATTACTACATGTTAAGCACAAACAACAGCAATAAGAACGCCAGGGCAGAGGCCAATAAATATAAATTTCGCAAATTCGCGTGTTGCCGCTGCCCCTTTACATGTGAGCGCGCGCGCGTATGTGTGTAAGCAGTTTGCCATTTTAAAACTAAATGCAGAGAAAACTTACTTCGTATATTCTTAGCGCCCTCAAAGCAAAGACAATTATGTGAATTTATTTAATTAAACCACAAACACACAAAGATTATAAATTATTTTTACAATTTTTGCGAGCGCGCAATGCAAAGAGAAGTCAGCGATGTGAGAAACTGAGGTACTAACCACTTGTTGGTGATGAGTAACCACTTTTTCAAGTGTATCGATAGTGCTATCGCAAACTATCGATAAGAAAACCGATAGCAAGTCGATAAGTGTGGGTGGTTAACACCCTGTATAAGCTTCGGCTCTCATTTCCAAAAGGAAATTCGTGAGGCAAAGACGTGCGTGTGGCTCAAGTTTATTTTGAAAAGTTAATTTATCAAAAATAAACGTTAGTGCTCATTTACATTTGAATCAAATAGTACATAAGAACAAGTGCAATAAAGTAAAACGAAAGCATTTTCATTATAACTATGAGACTTTGATAAACCAACCCCCCCGGAATTGAATTGTTAAATATTTATACACACACCACCAGCAGTGCCCGCCCCCCCTTGTCATCGGCAACGGAACGCCTTGTAGGTGGCGCCAACATATGTAAAAGCAACAAAAACAACAACAACAACAACAATAGCGGTACGTGAATTGAATTTGTGGGTTTTAGAGTTTACTTATATTATTGATTTTTGTTGTTTTGATTTTAGTTTTCTTTTGTGTAACGTTTTATCGTTCAGATTTCTTTAAAACGTGCAACTTTGTGGGTAGCGTGAAGCGGGGGGGGTATTGATTCACCTGCTGTGGGGGGAGGCAGCTGCAAAACTCTCAGCTGCTGTGACGCACAAAAACATCAACAAAAACAACAACAAAGACTTAAGCTTTCGTTGTGGTCAGAACCGGTTTTTTGATTTTAGCTTTAAAAGCATTTTGAAACTGTGTTAAATTTGTTTGTGTTTTATGCTGACACAAAAATATTGAAATTTTATTGGCAGGAAGTTTTACCGTTAGCGTTGAAAGTTTGCGCTCTCCCCATCTCTTAGAACTCTCTTCACAACCACCCATTCTTTCGGCGCCTAACGGCATATTTGGCAATTTCGAACTGCAGCAGGCAGTTTCTCCACGCCCCACCAGTACCTGAGCAAGCACAATCATGATGGCTGATGACCTGGCATAAGCCTCGGCACACGCTCCAAGGATAACATGTTCAACATGCTAGAAAATCGATTCCAAAGAGGCACACACAATGATGCCAGGAGACGGGCTTAAAAGTGTTCTTCTTGTTGCATAAACTGCGCCAAATGTCAAATGGCAAAAATAACAGGAAATCAATGGCAAATTACAAGGGAAGAATGGGGACAAAATGTGGGGGCATATTTTTAAGCTCAGGGATAAGTGTTCAGAGGGTAAACCACTCGACTGATAAACCACCCCTTTTGCATCGAGTCGGACCTTAAACTAGATAACCCACCCACATAAGTGTATGTACGTGCATATGTACATGCCTTAGTCATATCTTTGAAGGAATTACATCAATTTCTAATTTCAACTTGAACCTTGAAGCCCTTTTTCGTTTCCTAATTCCATCAAACTATAAGGCAGGGTTCTCCAAGAGGAGAGGATGGAAAATATGACTGACAGTCACTGATGCACTTATTCGGCAAGCATTCGGTGTGAATTGCCGAATGTGTTCGGCCCACAGGGGCTATGGCGGCACATAGAAATATTAACTTCCAACACCATAAACTATGTACAGCATGTCAAGAAAGTGTTTGGACACTGGAAAAACATTCACATAAATTCTATAAATTTTACAATTTGGATCTTATTTTATTCTGATTCTGTATCGTTCTTTGTATTAGTATGCATAAGAAAGTAAGCAAATCCATCTGATTTTACATTTAAAAAAATATAAAACAAATAAAATCCCCATTTTTAAGTCTCAAGAAAGTGTTTTGACAAAATGACAAATCTTCTATATATTCTCAGTACAGGAGTTCAATGACTTCTAGACTAGTTTGTCACCCTGAACACGAATCTGGTTCTAGAATATTCACATTTTTAATGGATTAGCTGAAAATTTTAAATTAATATGTAAAAAATGGCTAGTTTAACTTCTTTGCTTAAGTGCAAAGCGTCGATTGTCCAAAAAAAAAATTTCTACTGTGACGACACAGGCTCACAATTTTGAACACGTTGACTTTTTTTAAAAAGTTACCCAAACGCAAACAAAATAATTAAATTTAAAAATTCAAATTCCCAATCCTAGACTCATTTGTCAAATGACGTCACAGACTCACAAATTCATGGAGCATTTGTTTGCACTACCTTGTTTTCATTGTATCATGATATAACATCAAACCTTCAGTACACAAGGAATCATCAAAAATCTGATTCATCGGCCACAATATTGGGTGATTTTTGCTTTAACAATAGTTTAGATGTAAAGCAGGGGCCGGAAAAACACACATGCTCATTTTGGTTTTGCTTGTGTGTGTTTAGCCACGCGAGAGCGCCCTCCCTTCTTTGGTGTTTGCAAAAGTGAGCAAAATAAGCTCGTATACTGTCATACACTTCGAATTGGGACGTGCCGGACTCTGATGTAAAGTTATGCTTATAATATAGACAAGAAAAAACGGGTCACGCCCCAAAATTTTAACCAGGGCTTAATACCGGAACCGGAACCGTTAACCGAAATAAACCGTTTCAAATCACATACCGGAACCGATACAAATTTTTTTTGAGAACCGAAAACCGTTTACCGTTATTAATGGAACCGATAGCAACGGAACGAAACCGAAACGTTGGTACCGGTACAGTTTCGGTTTTTTTTACCTTCGCAGAGCGCATCGTAGTTTTGGTCAGGATGACAAAATATTTGCTGGCGGAAGACATCTTAAACATTTGCTCCAGTTTTGCGGCGGCAGAGAACGACTTTCTTCTGCACCGGAATGTGTGGCACTCAGTTCGCGAAATTGTACGCATATTAGAACCAGCGGAGGCAAACAGCTACTGGATTCCATTAAGACTTTTCTCGCACATTCTTAGCTGGTGGTCAGAAACCTTCACAAAGTTCCCAGAATTGTATGAGATTTCAAAAATCGTGCTTTCTGTTCCAGCTACGCAGGTTCTCTGGCGATAAATTTATAATGAATCCGCTAAGAAGTTGTATGAACTCAACCACATTGAATGCAGTTATGTTACCGCGGGCAAATCACAAAAATGATATATTAGTTACATAAGACGTGGATGTTCCGGTACGTACCGGTATACCGAAATAAAAATCCGGTTGCCGTATCGAAACCGAAATTAGTTGAAAACCGAAATAGAACCTTTAACCGAAACATCCATTTCGGTACGTACCGATACCGGTACCGGTACCGAAATTCGTTTCTAACAATCTGTTATTTCAAAAGCAGCATTTGCAACGGAATATTAACTTAGTTAGCTTGGCCTTCTCGTTGCTGTTGTTGTGGTTGTTGGACTGCTCCTAAACTCAAACTCCGTGCCCACCGCTGGTAAAGATTCACATAATCTGCTGCAGATTGATCTTGACAGCCTACTATTATGAAGATAAAACAATTTGCTGAGCTTAAACCAATCAAAGTGCAAGTACGTGACATTTTTCACTTGTTTTCTTACTCTATTGGGCACAATCATCTTGAACGCATTCAAACTATGAGAGATTTAGATGTTCTATTCGACCATAAACTGTGCTTTAATGACCAAATTATGACATTATGGTAAATAAATCTAAGGGTGTTTTGGCTTTCATTAAACAAATCAATTGGTCAAAAGAAATTTTGTTTACCTCTCTTGTTCGCCCATTTCGTGAATATTGCTCTTGCCTTCTGATGCTTCAATACGATTAGGTATCCGCTTTGCCGAAGAACTTATCATGGTGTAATATTCGTTCATAGGCTAAGCCTGCTCCAAATTGCTATTCCACCAAGAGTTACGCGGTCGTATCAACCTCGAGCAGTGGGCAGGGCAGTAAATACCCTATATGTAAAATTGTTGTACACTTTTTTTTCAATCAATGACATATTTTGAACTCGGTTCTCCAACCACAGGCCAAGTCAAGTGTGTTGACCACAACCACAATTGTAATTGTATGCAAAAAAAATTGTACAATTTTATTTCCTGCTTGGTTATCAATTTTCAATCTTTTACAAATGTCGAAAAAAAAACAAATAACCGAACCTTTTATTCATTCAGGTGTTATATATATCCCTATATGGATACAGAAATTAAATCAAATTAAATTCATTCAAATAGGAACAATGTTCCAAGGGTAACAGTACGTATGAGTGATATACTTTGAACTCGATTCGCAGACACGAATAACCATAAAAAAAAATGTTTTCTTTGTTACCCCTTTAGAAACGTATTTCTTCATTTCGAACTTCAAACTAACATTCCAATGATTTCACAAGCAAACAAATATGTAACCAGCTGTGAATCATACTCTGCGGCAAGCATAGTAATGCTCAATAAAGCATTAGGCCCTTTCCACCAGTCTAGTTCCATTAAAATGCAACCAAACACCAAATTTCCAAAAGCCCCCCAAGGCCCCATTAAAATTGACTAATTAAAATTTTACATGATGTAAAGAAGTTCCTTAACCCCATGCCATGAGTGAGGTCGACGACATGCGTGCTCGGATCCTATGCCCGTTAGCTCGAACGTTTCTTAAATTGCCCAACTAATTGAACGTTGCATGATGTGATTGCGGTGCGTGGTACGCGCGACACTTCCTGTTGCAACAATTTGCATTAATGGAAATTGAAAGTAGCCAACGAGCAATCCATGAAATCACAGAACAGATTCCGTAGGGTTGTTTTTTATTTGGGGCCATCTCAAAAGTGCATTTTCACATGCAATGTTACTCGTTGCTTTTGTTTTATTACACACACACACACACACACACACACACTTCCCTATGATTCCCAAGAAGCACCAGCTACTGGCAGTTCATACAATTGCAGGCCCATTTCCGTTATTTCTGTATGCATGTTTGCTTGCCTTGTTTTGAGGTCGCGCTACTTGGCCCAAAAAAGCAATTTTGAAGCAGAACTTGTTAAGTAAGTAGACGAATACAATACAATAAACTTGAATGTGGAGCAAGGCGAGAATTTTGTAGGATTTCGGGGGAAGGAGAGTGGCCAACACTTGGTGTCAAGTATTGAGTTAAGGGTTGGTGTTTTTTGGGGACCAGCTAGCAAGGAGCTAACAGCAAAACTGGGTGAAAATGTATGCCGCCTATAGATTTAAGAAAAGTCTTTAGGAAATGCTTCAACAATAGGAGAAACTATGAAAATTAGCTTAGAAATTAGTAGACACTGTACTTTGTTTAGAAATGATTCATAAGAATCAACTGAATGAGTCCAATTTCCTATTTAACAATTTAATCTGTTAAATTACCCACAAATTCTGTATTAGAGAACTCATTGGAGCGTTCTCGAGCCGCCTCACTCAGCCTTTCGAAAAATTCGGAACATGTAAGCTCAAATGTAATGCCAAGGCTTTCACTAAATTATATAGCTGGGTACCTGTATAGCGCATCACTGAGAGAAATGAGACGTACTACCATTCAGCTACTACCGCAAAACAACACAAAGAGGAATCCTCTTGGCCTCTTTCAAACTTTATTCACAGGGAACAAAACCAGGACCCACGCTCAACCGAAGGCATAACAGCAGTGTTGCCAAATCAACTTTTTTCCCGTCATTTCTAGTTTTTTTAAAACCGTACTGCGGGAAAAATTTGAAAACAGCGGGAAGCGAAAATTCTGGCGTTTTTAAAAATGATTTCGGCTTTTTTTCAGCTTTTTTTTTGGAGTCATTTGCAAATCGATAGTTTTTCACCACTGTCAGTAATTTATCGACCATAATTGCCACCTCTAACGTTCAGGAAACTGTCATCTCAAAGTGCTAGCAAAGTTTACAGATCGTTTGACAAAAATGCCACAAGTTGTCAAACAAAAAAGTTGTAAAGACTGGCTGCAGAACCCGGAGTTTAAGGCTTAACTCCGGAAGAATGAATCTGATACCTCTTGAGATACCTCTGCAGTTGTTGCAAATGCAAAGCATTGCTACCATTTTGGAAGTATTTTTCGTCGAAGATATTGAAAAACGACGATGAAACTAAAGTTTTGGGGTTAAGTAATCGCTTCCAAGGACGCTGGAGGTAATGAAAGTCTTTTTGAGTTAGCCTCGTTTGTGATTCAGATGTTGTCAAGCTGGCGATGAGTGGCCAGAGAGACTTCGGCGTTGCAAGGCGGCCATTTCGAATAAGTTGTTCTACGATTTGTAGATATTAAGTTACCGAATAAAAAGCAGAAAAAAGTTTTGAAAAATATTTATTCGTTTTCATTTTATTACCAAAAAAAACCGTGTACCAAAACAATTGCAAGTACTAGCTAGATTCGGGTTACTTCGATATGCGAAATGCTGCGTCGATTATAAGGTCCTTCCTTGTTACCTTAAGCTAATAGGCACTACTGTAACCTATGGTAAGAATGAGGACGAGCAACTTCATCAATCTGATGATCTGATAATTGCATAAATAATAAGAAAAGACAAGCGCTTTTTTCTAGTTTTTTTTCCTCTCCGTCCTGCCGAAAACAGATTTGTTTGCTTGGCAAAAGTTGGCAACACTGCATACTAGTATTCTTCTGCTCTAAAGCTTCGCTTCTAGATCGTCGGGTCCTTTGCGGGTCACTGGCTCATCGGCAGGCATGCCTGGCCGTTGCTCACAACTACTTCTGTAGAGGCTGTAGAAGTTAGAGGAGTAGACGTTACCACAACTTCAATCTCATCAAAAACTCTTCAAATTTTGTCATTCCTTTATGCTTAACCTCTCTGAAGTATTCGATATAGACATCCCGTCCCTACTGAAGATTTTATTGTCATCCCAATGGTCTAGCCCTTATCGGCTTAAATACAGAACATATGAACCTACCTTGGCCTAAGTGTATGAGCGATTTCTTGCTTCTAGTTATTAAAACCTAAACTAAGCTCGACGAGAAGCAGCTTTGTGATAGCTTACGCGAATTTGTTGTCGGCAGGATCGTGTTGACTTGTAGCTTGGACAAGGAGTAAAAGGAAAATAGAAGTTTGATAGTTTTTAAACACATTATTCGTAGAATACAAAGGGTTAGACTGGATATTATGGTCTTTGCACTCAAAATCACATAGGTGCATGGCTGTATATTCTTCATTATCATCAAAAGCTGAGTCAATATGGTCCGTCCGCTAGTATGTATAAGCTCCTAGATCTCACAGGCCAAATGAGCTGTTTTAGTATGAAAACTCCCTTGACTTACACTCAGATCACTCTGTCGAAACCGACTCTCCCTAAGTAACAGGTCAGGCCATCTTATATAGGTAATCTAGAAAATACAAGATACCCTGCCTAAATCCCTCTAAAGATAAATGGGAACACCTTAAGTCGAAATTTACACAATGAAGCAAACTTCAGTCAAATTTCTTTGTAGGCGTCCATCTCAAAGACTATAAGAGAGAGACCCACACTAATTTTTATGCTCTGTACCAAAGATACAAAGAGTATATAAAGTTTGTGCAAAAGTATGTAACAACCAGAAGGCAACATCTTTGACCCTATAAAGCAGGGGCCGACAAAACACACATGCTCATTTGGCACACATGGCTCATTTAGCACTTCTTTGTTGTTAGAAAAGAGAGCAGTATAAGCTCATATACTGTAGATGTGTCGACTTCGCGACGCGTCGCTGCCGCAGAGCGCTGTTGTATACACATTAGATAGGGTCGCGCCGGACATTGCTATAAAGTGAATATCGCTCACTTACATTAAGACTGTCATAACTCAAAAAACACTATTTTTTACATAATGATAAAGAAATATCCGTGGTATCGTGTTCTACATTGTGTAAAATTTTTCTTTTGATATTTTTTATACTCTCCGTGTGAGATGAGAATATGTCGCTATTTCATTTTACAGGTTAATTTTCGAGTTCCAGCAAGAGCTTCATATCTTAGTTGTCCTGCAGTCGATATTGTCCAAAGGTCCTTTGGCTTTCTGTTAATGTATAATATTTTACTAGATTTAATCGAAAGAACTATTTTCTCAAAGTTAAGTCTATTGTGAACTTTAAACGCGATTTTCACAAAACCGATTTTTTCAGTTATGTCACTCCACAGCCATGTCCGTCTGACTACCCATCTGTACACCTCTATACACGGACAGATCTCAGAGATGGTAAGATATACAGCCATGCTCCCACTTTTACTTACGCAAAAGATTTGCGATTTGAAACCGGTTTTTCGATCAGATTTGGTCTTTAAATCGCAAAACTTGGCATATATGGAACATATAAAGTATAGGTACTTCTGATACTTACAGTCAGATCAAGTTCATTTTCATTTTTTGCCACGCCCCCGCAATTTACAAGCAAAAAGGTCATATTTCCAACAGTTTTGTAGATAGATGGATCCTATTTTCAAGACATATATTGTAAATCAGCAATATTTATCAATCCGCCAAAGGAATGGTAAAGATCGGGTGAACGATAGTCGAGTTATGAGCAAAAGAAAGGTCACTGCGGAAGCGCTGCATTCTGCTGTATACACTCGAGTGTTCAGAGTATTTCATAGTCGGGCTCGAACAACTATTTATAGATTTTGGTTGGCTTCGCCTGTTTAAAAGTAAAGCAAAGTGAGGGGGATTAAATTTAGTGTTGAAAGTCCTAGATTTTACGGAACTTACGGCCGGGGGAATGTGTCAGATAAACGAAACTACTTATATTTATGCTTTAAAGTTTTTTAAAAACTATCTT
The DNA here is from genome assembly GCA_037044535.1 of Lordiphosa magnipectinata. Taxonomy (NCBI): domain Eukaryota; kingdom Metazoa; phylum Arthropoda; class Insecta; order Diptera; family Drosophilidae; genus Lordiphosa; species Lordiphosa magnipectinata. The sequence continues at coordinate 1,294,081 of JBAMBO010004042.1, forward strand.
TGTAAAGAACTTAACAATATCAAATTTGTTGTATTAGCTGTTCCTGAAACACAAGTATCTGTCAAGCGGACTTTTTCTACTCATATATTTGTTTAATCTAACGATAGAGTCAGTAAAAATGAAAGATTGCTGTAAGACACACTAATGATAAACGTATACCAAGTGTGAATAGAAGTGGGAATAGAATTTTACCCACTAAAACAAAAGGGCCGAAATGGGACACAAAGTCTTCTGTCAAATTGGCGGTGTTTGTTGTTGTCAGAAGATAGGCAAACCCTGCTGATGATACAACCGGGAGGTTCATGAAACAGCTGTACAGTCGACCATCCTGCTTTGTGGTGTGTGTGTCTTGTTTTCAAAGCTATGAACAAACGTATATATATAGACTGAACGTTTGCTTAAGCTGCATTTACACTTGTCATATATCTCTAAAGAGACTCTCTGACAATAGTGTAATAGCAAAGTAAATAACTCTAAATATTTTTAAAATTTAGGCTTTTTTCATGTAATTTGACAGGTTCAATTTAATAAGAGTTTCTCTTTAGAGAATATTGACAACCGACTATTTTGAGATACCTGACAAGTGTAAAGGCAGCTTTAGTCGACACCGCTTCCGTCAGAAATTATGCAGCTGTTTGCTCTCACTTACGCTCTCTGAGTGCATTTGGGAATTTGCCCGTCTCGCTCTAACCACTGTGATTTCCTATACGGACAATAAGAATCTCTAAGCGTCTCAATGCGGACTATCGCTTATCACCACTTAAAATTGAAATACTCATTGCTACAAGACTTATTGACCTCGAGCCTGCTAAAACCTCCGAAGGTCCAAGATCGAATTTGATATTATCAATCCTCTTAACTTCTACTTGTCACACTTACAAATAGAGTAAATTGTGAGCTTATCTGACACATAGCAGCTAGCTGGAATAAGAGAAAAAAGCCCTAAGTTTGTTTCAATTTACGTACATGTTGTATAAATTAGCGAAGAACAAAATTATTCCTGAACCTTGGTTCGAACCCGAACTTAGCTATGGGGACCTTCTGAACCCGAACCCAAAAAGTTTCGCGGGTTCGAACACTGGAGTGCAGTGCTGTTTGTACACAGAAACGCAATACGGCAAATACATTTTGTTGCTTTATGAACCGAATAATGGGTTTATTCGGAAAAAAGTCATAATTGGATAAGGCATTTAGGACCGATTTCACATCTCCTACATAAACTAACTTATAACAGTGTAAATTGTAAGTTGATCTGGCACATAGCAGCCATCTGGAAGAAGAGAAATCGACCCTTATAATGAGTTTTTGTTTATTTTTTACTCAGTTTCAGGTTCCTGTCCAATTAGTACAAATTAATTTGCTCTTTTTCTGCTTAAAATTGTTCACCATTTTCTTAAATTGCACCCAATTTTCCTCATCTCACAGTTTCAAAGTTTCCAGCTCATTAATTTCCATTTACTCAAAATGCATTTATAGAACTTTTTGTGTGGCCTTTGAAGAGACGCAGCGAACCCATCGAATGATTAGCCATGAACAGACCTTCAAACCCAAAAATAAAGTAATAAATAAACATTTTGCAAATTTCAAATTAATGAACAAAGTCAACAACAAGCAAAAGAAAAACAAATAGCCAAACAAAAAGTTTATTGAATTTGTTTGCCTGTGCTGTTGCTGGTCCTCTAAGCACGCGCAGTGTACGACTCCGTTTGTAATGATTAGTCAGCCCCAAATACAAATGAAACGAAGCCGGCGCTATGACTAAGCCACCACCACCAACACTGTATAAAACGGAATAAAACTCAAATTAATGCTACCATAGAGGAACGGGAATGGTCACCTGATAAACCAAGACTGGAGACGTCAGTCCATGGAAAAGACATTTGACACCAGACGAAACTGAGACAAAGTGGCTTGTTGGTTTTTCAATTGCTGGTGGCCCATTATTTCTTGTTTCTTTGTGTGTGTGTTGTTGTTGTTGAAGTTCTTTGGCCCGGGCCTTGACTTCGTTTTGTTTCTTGTTTTTCCAAATTGTCTTTGTCATTATTAACATTTAATTTAATATGTAAGTTGCCTGTCTGCCGCCTGTCCGCCTCCTGGGTAAAAAATTTGCATTTACATTTGAGGAAATTTGTGTTGGTTGATTTGGTATGCCGTAGACAAGCCTTTAGTCGCCCAACCTCAAACAAACTGGTTGGGGCTTCAATGTATAATTTATTCATGCAGGATTAGGCTTGGTATATGACATGAATCCTACATACACTTGACGACAGCTGTCGCTACCTGGCTGGCATGTAAAATCGCATTTCAATTTGTCGAAGTTTTATGGTTTCAATTAAAAGTAAAATCAACTTACAATTCCATTTAATTGAATAACCAACCGTTCCTTCCTAAAAGTCATTTGAAACCCAGAGCTAAGTGGCTTTTAGATTCAAGCAAATATAGAAATTCAACACTTAAATATTCCCCAAACTAATGCATTACCAATGAACTCTTCATGACCAAGAACCGAGCAAACAAACTACATCATAAAACGGCAACGAGACAACAAAGGCTGCTTCTGCTGCTGCTGCGCCAAATTTCTGGTGGCTGGGGAAGGAAGGCCAGACGGAACAACTTCATGCAGAAGCATCCCCCGTCTGAGACCAGACGGCCGCACCAGGCAGCTATTCAGACTCCGAGTTTACGAAAAAAAAAAAAAATGAAAACGAAATATAAAAAACATTCCACAAACTTACAACAAGAAGAACAAACACGCGCTACTATAAATTCTTTGGCCACGAAGCGAAAGTGATTGAATTCCAGCGGGTTTTCTGTTGGCGCCAGATGAACTAGGAATTTTGTTACTATAATGTGGAAAAGTTTGTTTTTAAAGGTAATGGATAAAATCCCACAATGTCAATATTCTAGAATTCATGTTTCATTTGTGTTAAAAAACGAGAGCGTAAGTTAGGTATGGTTGGACTAAGGCGTTTGTAGAATAGAGAGAGTTATAGTTCGAGCGGGATTAAACTTATACCGTTTTGTACTTAAAATTTAAAGTATGTTTTGTTCTTGGAGGTACTTAAATTAAGTACGAATCATTCTTAAATCGAAAAACGAACGTAAATATTAATGAGAGAGGAGCAAACTTACTTGAACCAAGAACTTTTCTTACTCTCATTCAGCCAAAAAATGTTACAAAAAAGTTTTCAATTCAAGAACAAAGTATCTCGGACTAAGAACAAAACCGACCTTCAATGCAAACTCCAAAAAGTATGCAACGGAAATGCAAGTTTTTCGAAAATGTATTGGGTTTTACTTTAGAATTTATTACCTAGTAGTCACAATTGAACCATTTGAACCATTGAACTCCAACTTGACGGCTATTTGACAAGTGACATTTATGCTATATTACTCAAAAGTCATCAAAAGTTTTTGGCGTCAGTTGTTGCAATCATGGAACGGTGCTTGCTCGATTATCGTGTTGGCCTGCATAAATGCGGCTACGAAAAAGGTGAAATCTTTCGGATGTTGCGCCCATTGGAAACGGCGCAAAACGTGTTGCCCCCTGCTAAATTGCACACGCAAAATGTCGAATTCAGAAAGCTACACGCCACGTGCAGGATGTGAGATTTCAATATCTAAACGCCTCGTGTAGAAAAGCTAAATGATGCGTGGGCAAAAGCAAAGTCTACACGAAATTAGAAAATCAGATTATTTCCAAATAACTTCTACATTTTTCATGCAGCAATCTGAACACCACACGAGCGTGTAGGTTTTCTATACGCGGCGTGTGGATATTGAAATCCTACACGCGCGTGTGCAAATTCTAAACGAAAAATGTAGCTCCAAGTCAGTTCTGAATTCTTACATTTTTCGTTTAGAAAACTGATTTCCACACGCGACGTGTAGCTTTCTCATTTCAACACGTGGCGTGTAGCTTTTCTGCACAAACGTTTAGAATTACAAATGCTGAATGCTACATGTTGGAAATCTACACGAAACGAGTGCAAATTTCATTCCCATATATAAATGATGAGACCACTGAATTCGAACTTAAGAATTACAAGCTTGGTTGGTCTGCCCTGAGATCGTTCGCATAGCGAAATAATTGAGCTTTCAAGATAGCAGCGCGCTCACGCATATAAACAAAAATAAATAAATAAAAAGTCCGCAGTCTTAGTAGGTTTTCTACACGCTTTGACGGGGATTTTCAACCCATAACGTTTGAGTAGCTTTTCTGCACGCCGCGTTTAGAAATGAGAAAGCCAAACGCGACGTGTAGAAAAGCTACACGCCACGTGTTGAAATGAGAAAGCTACATGTGGCGTGCAGAAAATCTACACGTAACGTGTAGGATTTTAATATCTACACGCGGCGAACAGCAAAGCTACACAAACGTTGTGGGTTGAAAATCCCCGTCAAAACGTGTAGAAATTCCACATTTTCGTGTAGCTTTTGCATATTTATTTTCTCTGTGTACGGATGATTGGCCTGCTGTTCTCGAGGCTATGGCTTGCTCTGCTCGACGATCGATGAGCGGCCAGAGAGACTCCGGCGTTGGTGGAATTTCGAATAAGTTGTTCTACGATTTGTAGCCATTGAGTGACCGAATAAAAAAAGAAAAAGTTTTAAAAAATATTCATTCGTTTTCATTTTATGATCAAAAAACCGTGTACCAAAACAATTGCTAGTACTAGGTAATACCCAGTAGGTATATTCTTCATCAAAATGACGAGCTGAGTTGATATAGCTATGTCTGTCAGTTTTTAAGATATCTTGATCAAACTTTGCAGTCTTTAGGTACAAGTAAGTTTCAAATTTGTCGGAACCGGTCGGATCGGATGACTGTAGCATTTAGCTTCCATAGGAACGATTGGTTGAAAAACTAGTTTTATACTTACTTTTATACTACTTATAAGATTTTTTATGCTTTTTCATCAAGCTTGATAAAAATCAGACAACTATATGTATAGTATAGCTGCCATACAAAAGAGGGTCGAGAAAGCGTTAAAGAAAACGAGGCACGGCCAGGATGACCATCAACATCAACAGATGAGCTACACGTCAAAAAAATCCAATAATTGGTTCTCCAAAATCGTCATTTGACTATCCGAGACTTTACTGACCTTGTTCGAATATCGAAACGATCAGTGAAAATCATTTTAAGTGACCATTTGGTCTTTTGAAAAGTGAAATCTCGATTGGTGCCAAAAACCATCTAACACTGCACTCGTAATTCGTGATCATATCGCCAAAAACTCGACCCATATCGTTCCGCAACCACCGAATTCGCCTGACTTATCTGCATGTGACTTCTGGCTATTCGCTAAACACAAAACACCGCTAGAAGAGATATTAACCGAAACGAAGAAGGAATTGAAGGCTGTACTTGAATAGGACTTTGCAGCATGTTTTGAAAATTGGAAAAACGTTGGCACAAGTGTATTGCATCCGGGGAATGATATGAAGTGTAGAAGAATAAATAAAGATTTTTTGATTTATTAACAAATTCAAAACAGAAGATAAAACCAACTTTCGCTAAGTTTTTCGGTAGGAAAGAAGTGCAGGATGGGCAACACCAATTCCCTAAAAACAAAACCTTTTTGAAGGTTTCCGTAAAGCATCATCGTATAAGTCTGGACTAACTTAACGACCTTCAACTTTCTTTGAAAAATTTCACTTTCTTGTCAGGTTTGTTATATTTTTCTGGTTGAACACAAAAACCGAAATGCACTTGACTTATGCTAAGACCCAACCAAACAACCATCCATCCATTCATTCGCCCCTTCCACGCTCCCAACGCACCTTGAGATTTCCATTTTCCCTACAACATAATCTCTTGGCAACTTGTTGTCACTAACATGGTCGTCGTTGTCGTCGCGTTGTCGTATCTTTTCAATGTTTCAAGTGCAATACAACCAAAGCAAGGCCCCCCCACCCCCACCCATATGTGTCTACTTGCCTCTGCCTTCTCTGACTGGGTTGTTTGTTTACTTTGGCTTTAGCACGTCTCTTTTTGGTTTTGGTCTTTTCATTCCATGGCATTAAATCAACACTATTTAATATGCACAAAAGCCAAAAACAAACATAACAGATTCTGGTATGGAACAAGGTTGTTGCAACTCGGCGGGGAAAGTGCAACTCTAGTACTCTAGTTGCATACAGTTCTGGTAGGGTTTAACATCTAATTAAACGCCAAGTAAACAAACAAAAATCGGTTCATACAGTTTACCAGGAAATGTGGTTAAAAGCTAATTGCAAAAATTGAAAACGATTCAAATTACAAAAACACACACAGAGGATGGAGGGAACAGCTGCTATAAATACCAGGTCATATGAATATTTATAGTTGCAGGAAACCCCTGCTGTTTATTTTCGGTTGTTATTTATGTATGTGTAAACAGTTCTCAGTCCATACAACTTATATTTATACATATTTATTTTGTTGCTCTCAGAATCAGATGTGGCACAATTACTTAAGGCTTGATTAGTTTCGAGTGTTGAAAATTTTGTTAGGGGGAAGCGGCCACTGAAATGAAAAGTGTCGATTGATTACGGCGCACGCCTCGGTAATTGTGTTTTTATGAATGGTTTTACAGTGGAAAGGGGAAGAGTGCTTGTTGATTCTGTTCGAGGGAGTGTTGATAATGTCATGAAAGTTTAATTAAATGAAATGGGAGCATGAAAATCAATTGAAGTAGGAAGTTTCAGTAGAATCTTTAGTGGGGGGAAACGTGAAGCAATGCTCTGCGATACGTTGGTGGGTCTACTGGAAACTTTGCTTAGAAGTGTTAACTTTTCAATCGTTTTTAATTAAAATATGCTAGGCTTTTGCTCTGTCAGTTCGTGTTATCTAAGGGGAGAGAATTTCTCCCTCTAATACAGAAGCTTTTGTCAACTTGGCTTTGTCTGTTGGTGTCGGGTTTTGCTATCAAACCTGTCTTTGGAATTCCCAAGCGGTTATAGCCATAGTGGCATGAGATGGCCTTTGCCTACTTGCAGTAGACAGGCAAAGACTGCTGATAATTGAATCGGGCGATTCATGAAACAGCTGTAAAGTCGAACAGCCTCCTTTGTGGTGTGTTATGAACATAACAGGAGCGTGCTAAGAGTTCTATGCAAAGTAAACACAAAATTGTGGAAACAACTTGCGCTTTCATGGCTAATACGGGTACTTGATGTGAACTGTAGTGCCTGCTTGATCATTGTCAATTCAATTGAACTTCCTTCACACATCACGACACATCAATCAATGCGAAAAGAAACCAAAATTTGTATCAATTGAATAAACCTCAGGGCCAGGCTAGAGGCAAATGTTCATGGCAGATCAAGATCTATTTTTACAAAAAGTCAACCACACCCGCATGCCTTTTGTCCGTCTGTCCGTCTGTCTGTCGTCTCAGTCTCCATTAAAATCAAATTAACCCAAATTGCCCGCCTTCCATTTCCCCATGTGCATGGTAATACTCAACTGCCTGGCGATGCAGTCAAGCATGCACACACTTGGTACCAATCAATATGCTGCCGCAAACAAATTCAATTTGACCACAACAATATATTTTACATATATGCGATTAAAGAGAAAGATTATTGCCACCACAAAAGCTCACTGGAGGCTACATTCAATGCCAAGCCACAAGCATTTTGCATTTTTTTCCGCTTTGCTCCATTTTTTTTCTCGCGGTACCTGGTGGCTCTTGACAGCATCAATCAGAGTCGCCATCATCATCCGCATCAACGTCACTTGACATACAAAAGGCGCTTGACTTGGATGCATGCATCTCAATTTGCTTTGACTACAGCAGCTCGAGTACCAGAATGTGGAATATTTAAGACGGTTAATAAGACACGTGTCGCTTGAAATTGAACTTAAACTGGCCATTGTCCACCTGATGACACGTGCCTAATAGACATTTTAAGTCATTCAAGTGGATCTCAAGTGGGTGACGGTTGAATGAGAGTTATTCAAGTGGAAATAAATTTTAAATGAACATTCAGTTTACTGCTTTCTTTCTGTTTTCAAAGGCCACTCGAAACATTTCATTACTCAAACTCAGACCATATATGTATGTACAGTACTGACTTATTTTTTTTTTTCGCAACTACAATAAAAAGTCGCACATAATTGTGTGCGCCTCTCATCAAAAGTTGACTTTGTTATTGGCATTGTTGTTGTTGTTACTCATTTATAAGGAGAAACATCTCTAGACTGTGTCCGCCTTATTATTGTTCTTTAAGATTAGCCACTTGAGTATTGTTGTAAAAATTAAGCTATTAAGCTATCACATGGAAGGGAAAAACATTCGTTGTTGTGTAATATCATTGAGAAAATTTTCCATGAAAACTAAAGAAAACAATCATTTTTTAAAAGATGATTGCCCTGAGAGCTTTATCATAACTTATGAATTTTAATCATTTTAAAACTGACTAGCTCTGTCGTTTTGCGGCTGCCAAAAAAGAACTCTATTCCACGTTCGACAAATCAGTATGGTAATGAAATTCAGTGCATTCCTGAAAGGCTTCCTCTAGCTCTATTCCAGGCATGTCCAAAAGCAGCATACGACAGAGCACTCACCAATACTCACAAAGAAGAGCACCAATATCAATAATGAAATTCTTGTTAATCAGTTTGCTTGCGCGCGCAAACACCAATCAAGGAAGAGACCAAAACCGCTTTTTGTTTATGCATGTATACCAGAGTTCCCCAGCGATAGCCCCTGGGGGACGAATATACTCGCCATTTCTTACCGAACGCTTGCCTAAGTCATGCATCACTATGTGTTAGAGAGAGACACAGTCACACTCTCGCGGTCTCTGCTTGGGGAACCCTGATGTATACGATCATTGAATTCCTATCTTCGGTGCAATTACAAAAAAAATACGTACTCAAAGAGCAAACGGCTGGACATCGCTGCTCTATTCATTTTCATTCCTAGTCGTTGGTTACTTCAATTTTAAATAGAATCCTCTAGTTACCAACAGGCAGGTGTTGATTGTCCACAATGTTTGTTTAATGCAAGTTCGAACATTTTTCGAATAAAATCTACTTACAGTTGCTACTTACAGATGGCGCCTCTACTTTGACCATCTGCTTGCCAATTTGTTATATAGCAGCTATACGATATATTCATCAGATTTTTACCAAACTTCCCAAAATTGTGTGGAAACTGATAATATTCGTAGATGAAATGTATAAAGACGCTTCCATTGAAAACAAAAAAGTTTTTCTTACTAGAACTGCTTTTTCGACCGATCGTTCCTATGGCAGCTATATTCTATAGTCATGCTATTTCGATCAAACTTGGAATAATTGTGTTGTAGCATATAATATTAAGTTTGGGAGCGATAGCACTGAAAAAACAATAGACTACTAAGTATATGGGGTTTAGTGACCTGTTTTGATTTTAGTCAAACGTTTACATCTGGCTGGCTCAAGGTCTATGGTTGAGTATAATTCTATATAAACAACACAAATCAACAGATATTAATTACAACATTTTGGAATAGCAATTGGGTATGTCCGTACATTGATCGCTGTTTCGAGAATAACCAAATTCTCTCATCAGCGGACTTGTTTTGCTGTTCACACTTCAAACAAACATACCAGTTAGTATTTAAACAACCTCATGCGTCGTATAAAGACAGGAATTCCGATGTTGTAAATTCGCAGTCCGAATTTTGGCAATGGTTTTTTGTTTGAAGGTGTTTGTTTACCAATTTGCTTAATTAATTCTGTTGTTTATGGCTGCTGCTAGGTGGTTGGGCTATCCGTCCAATGATCCGTTTTGTAAATACCCATGGTATTTTTTTTTGCTTGTTTTATAATAGGGAAACCGTTTGTTGACTTTTTTAGACTACTAAAACTTTTTTCAGAACTATATTTTGTATGTCAGCTATACTATATAGTTGACAGATTTTCATCAAACTTGGTAAAATTATGTGAAAGCATAGAAAACTTATAAATACGAGGTTTGGGGACGTTTGCCCAAAAAAGTTTTTTCCACTAAAACTACTTTTTCGACCGATAGTTCCTATGGCAACTATTTGCTATATGGCAGTTACAAATGTGCAGCGTCTTTGTACCAAAAGACTTCGTGCAAAGTTTGGTTAAGATTGTTTTAAAACTGAAGGAGGAAATAGCATAGAAACAGACGGACATGGCTTTACCAACTCACCTTGGCATGCTTATCAAGAATATATATACTTTATGTGGTTGGAGATGCTTCCTTTTATGCGTTACAAACATCTGGACAATTTTAGTATACCCTCTACAAGGGTATAAAAATTAAAGTTCAAATATCATATTCGGTTGTATAAGACAGTCATTGAATCAAGGTTGCAAACCGGTCTGGGACCGAACCCCTGAGAACCGGTTCGGTTGGGGTGTTTTAGGGTTCGCGAACCGGACCATGAATCAGGCGCTCTATATTTTTGACTCCTCGAACCTGAATCCGAACCGTACCACTTTATTGAATAATGAGGTTCGGTTCACCAATTTAATTAATTTTTCAAAGATACATCCAGGGAAATATGGGAAATCTCCGGAGATTTTACAATAAACGATTGCATTTCTAACTAAGCGTGAATGATTTTTGATGTAAAGGGACAAGATAAAGTATGATGATGATGATAGATTATACATAAAGAAACCGTTTGAGCATATGATGAATCAACTTGGCTTTGAACGGACGGTATAGATCACAATTACTACCAACTGATTTATATTACGCTTGGTTTTCACGCCGAGCAATTGTTCTAAAATCTTCAGCAAATCATTGTTTATTACTATCTAAGTGTCCCGACAAACATTCTTCTACTATGAGTTAGTACCAGTATTGGCTGAAGTATTCTCAGACCCGAGATTTCATATTTTGCGTACAAAAAACAGTTGCAAAGCAACTGACTCAACGTCTGATTATGAAGAAGAGAAGCTTATGAAAGCAATAAACAAATATCAAATATAAAAGCTGTGAATGATGTTATACATTTCTTTAGAAATTGTCAAAGCGCACATACATTACATACATCGACAAATGTTTTAAAATTTTGGTCATAAAAACGAACACTTAAAAAATATTGCCTTTACTATACTAGCTGCTCCAGCAACTCAGGTATCAGTTGAACGAGCATTTTGAAGACTTAAGTTTGTTCTTTCTGATTTAAGAGCTAGTATAGATGAATAACTCCTGAAAGATATAATGCTTGAACTAAGCAGATCCTAAAAGTTGTTAATGTCATGATGGATTTGATAATTACAATAACTTAAGTATTGAATATTATGATTAAGTACACTTGGCCCTCGCTTAACACGGACTCTTTTAGCACGAACTCGGTCTTACACGGTTACAAATTTGCTCCCATCCCCCTTTTAACACGCTAAAAACCTCGTTCTTACACGATTAAATCAAAAAGTGAATACATACTTAATTAAAATAAATAAATTTCAGCTTTTACAATGGCAGAAAGAAAGAACAGAGCTCCTTTAAAACGAAAAGTCATTTCTATAGAAACAAAAATACAAATTCTAAACCGCTTAGACAATGGGCAAACTGCCACGGAAATTGCAAGAAGCCTTGATTTAAATGAGGCAACAGTTCGCACTATCAAAAAGAATGAAACTGGTATACGACGTGCAGGAAGCATTGGGTCATCTATATCTACAAAATTTACCAGTAGAGCACGTGCACCAATTTTGGAGAAAATGGAAAGAGCACTTAGCATTTGGACTGACGATAGCTACGAAAAAAAGATCCCTTTAAGCCAGCGGATCATTCAGGAAAAGGCACTCAGGATTTATGGACTGCTCGAGCAAAATGGAGAGCCCTCTTCCAGCATAGATTTCGTTGCTAGTAATGGATGGTTCGAGAAATTTTAAAAAAGGTTCTCCATTCATAGCCTCAAATTTAAGGGCGAAGCGGCATCGGCCGATGATGGAGCTGCTACCTTATACCCAGAAGAAATTCAGGGGTTCATTAAAGAAGAGGAATTCCTGCCCGACCTAGTTTTCAATGCGGATGAAACTGGACTTTGCTGGAAAAAAATGCCAAGTCGAACTTTTTTATCAAAGAATGAAAAGAAACTCCCGGCTTTAAGGCACAAAAAGATCGTTTTACACTTTTGCTGTGTAGTACATCAGGCGACTTTCAAGTAAAGCCAATGCTTGTTTATAAGTCTTTCAATCCCCGTGCGTTTAAAGGGATAGACAAGAGCAAATTACCCGTTTACTGGAAAGCAAATTCCAAAGCTTGGGTAATTGCAGAATTATTTAAAGACTGGTTCTTGAATTGTTTTGTACCTGAGGTTGAAAAATATTTAAATTTTATTAAAAAAAAAGAATTTACTCTTTAAAGACAATGCCCCAGGACATCCAAAAGATTTAACCCATCCGAATGTCAAAATAAAATTTCTTCCACCTAATGCAACATCACTTCTGCAGCCAATGGATCAGGGTATAATTTACACTTTCAAGACATATTACATCAGGCGCTCTATACGCTGGATTTTGGATACAACTGATACTGACTCCATCGATGTAACCAGTGCTTGGAAGAAATTTTCTATTAAAGATAGCCTTGAGTTGGTAAACTTATCTTTAAAAGAGATTAAGGTGTCAACACTAAATAGATGCTGGAGGAAATTATGGCCAGAGGTTGTTAAAAGCCATGAAATAGAAGTGCCAAAACGTGGATTCCAGGATATATTGGACCTTGCTCACTTGATTGAAGGTGAAGGTTTCGACGACATGGCAAATGATGATTTGCAAGAGTTGTTTGAAGATGAAGAAATTAATGACGAATCATTGCTTGAGATTGCTGTGAATGAAGCAAACAATTAGAAATCAGATGACAGCAGCTCTGAAGAAACCGATCCGATTAGTTTAACGATACAAAAGCTCCAAGAAGGATTCGCATATGCTAGTAGCTTGGAATCGTGCTTTTTAAATTCAGATCCGGTCATCGAACCACGACTTAAGTTTAAGAGAGAGTTGGAAAAAATACTTTTGCCTTATAAGGAGTGCTATAAAGAAGCTTTAAAAGCCACCAAACAATCGAAAATGACTGATATTTTTGATAAGGAGCCACCAAAAAAGAAAACATGTTGAAACAAACTGGCTTAAACTATAAATGCCACCAAATGCATTTCAAATTTGATATGAATAGAAACATATGATCTCCTTACTTTTGAACATTTTTAAGTTTCTGTAAAGTTTACAATGTCCATTTATAAACAGCGTCTCTTCGTTCGTCTGACTGTCATCTCTCTTCTCGATCATTCTATAAACAGTGTCTCTGAGAGTCAAAACAAAAGTATAGGTTCCACACAAAAAGCGTTTAAAAAGGGTCAAAATTGGCATTTTTGCAACTATAAGCTCAAATTACTAATAATCTAGACGTGACAATTTCTGAAAACAGATTCGTGTTCAGCACACAAAAATCATCTAGAATCACCACCAACCTTTCAATATACTGGAAAAAGTCTAATTTGGTTGCCTTGTGTAATTTGCGGTCAAGCTTAATACCCAGGAAGTATTCCAGCTGTTCAAGCTGATAAGAATTTAATAAAAAGTTAATTGAAGAGGTCATTCTGAGATGGTCATGACCTTGTTGGTTCTTTAGTGCACATTCACCCAAAGAAGTCTACTGCACTGACAGTTCTTTATTCTCTGGTGTGTTGTGATGACGTAACGAAACGGCTGAAAAACACGATCGGACTGCGATTGAACCTCTTTTGACGATACGCTACGTTCTCTAATCGCTTAATTTTTTTCCATGGATTAGTCTAACAACAGGTGGTAGCTAACAGTAGCAGCGTTGCATATAAAGAAACAACGTAGAGATTTAAAACATCATTGCCTTAGCCAACTGCCCTTGCAAGCGAATAAATAGAAAGAGGAGTACTATCATAATGAACACCTGTATTAAGCTCAACTACCTGCAAAGAGAGTGCCATTAAAACACATGTTCAAGTGCCTCAAATTGATACTCCCCCCCTAAAACCCATTTGATTGTTTGTCTTCCTTTGCATGATATCATTTTTCAGTTGAAACGCAAAACTTGAAGCTGTCAAAATTTGTGAAGACTTTGGCCATCTGCTGTCGAGCAACCCTCTAAGTCTAACCCGCGCATTGTCAGTCAGACAGACAGTCAGTTGGGTCCATTAATCAAAGGCTGCGCCATTTGAAACTCACAACCAGCAAGTGAGGACTGCTCTACTCTTTTGAAAGCAAAATGAGCTCTCAAAGCCCATTCAAGATTCATAATTAGGATGGGGTGGGATGTGTGGAGCAACAGCAGCAGCAGCCCTGGGGCTGCTTAAAAAGCACATCCTGTCATTAGGAGTTGCAGCAGGGAGCTGTTGCAATTGCAATTTACTTCTTTTTTGTCTCCTCCTCATTTAATTGCATAATTTATTGATAATTAAACTCCCATTTCAGTGCCTGGAACAGCTGCCGACTCTCACAACAATTGAGGCCGATGAAAAGGTGAATGAACTGACCGACCAGCTTTAGTAATTAAGAGAGAGAGAGCTTCTAATTGAAGGAGCAAGATGCCTTCGCTGCGTCAAAAGGTCACCACATATTTTCGTCAATTGAGCTTTATAGCCGAGCCACGTGAGGGTCGTCGTCGTGGTGGTCTTCGTGGTCATGGACCAGATGAGGATGATGATGGCAGCTTTATAACCAAATATCTAGAGGGGTAAGTGCATCATCTTTAAGCAGGGCTCTTCCCGCCTTGAAAGTTAACATCAATGCGTGAAATTTTTATTTTCCCCGGGTGTTAATAACATTTTTTTAACACGAGCATTTCTCATTGGTCAATTGCAAGCAAAAAAAATATAAAATTTAGTCGCTCAAGCTGGTCTCTGAGATCTTATTGTGGTGTTCAGAATAAATTAATATTGTCCGATCGCAAAACGAAAAGACAAAAATGAAACTTTTTCAATCCGGTATTTTTAAATCAATATTTACAGGCCCAGTCTAGACTACTAGTCAATCATAGATAATACAATAACAACAAGGTAGCGCACTGCGCAACTTCGATATACTTAGTCAACCTTGGTTCGATGACTCAAAGTTGTAATCTGGTGTATCGAAACGACATGGTAACCTTCGATTTCCTAATGTAGTGCGGAAATTCTATCGAAAGCTGTCAAAAAATGGAAAAACGACTGTGTGGTCCTGGATTTTGTGTGTGTTTCAGCCCTGTGGTTCGATAAACTCTCGCGCAGGCGAAAGCACTTCCGGTACCTTGCAGTTATTGTATCATGTCAATCATAAACTCGATGACATAAAGAAAAGAAATTACTATTCGGTAGTATTATTCAGGGTCGGGCCAAAGAAGATTTAACATAGAAGCACAATTTGAAACGCCTCTTTTTTTGGAGTGATGTTAACTCCATTGTGAGAAAAAGATACTTCATTGTGCCAACAAAAAACTTTACTCAAAATTATTTATTTATTCGCCAATTGAACAAAGGTCTTAACTGGCTACTCAATTTCTTAACTTAAATTATATATAACTTAAATTAGTTTCTAAAAGAAGAAAAGTATTCAGCTAACAAAATTTTGATTGCTGATTTATTGGAGTCGAATTCAAATCGCATGCTAACGGATAAGAAGTTCAAGTTTTTAAGAGCCCTTGATATGGGTTCATTAAGGGAATAATTAGCTAAATTTATCTTCCCTCACAAGGTAGGACAATCAATGCAGCCAAAAACAAGGTCGTTCAAAAACAATAAAGACGCAATAGTTCTTCTATCTTCGAGGGTGGAGAGATGCACCAAGGCACATCTACTAAAATAAGGTGGCAAAGGATCAGAAAATTTGAGCGGAAGAAGAGCGAATTTTAGAAATTTTGCTTGCACCTTTTTCAAGCCTCTTTGTATGAACTGCACTAGAGGGATTCCAAATAAATGAAGTATACTCCAACTTGGAACGCACAAATGCAGAGTAAAGGTTCAAACTATTATAAGGATCCTTGAATTGGCTGACAAAGCCAAACATGGAATAGGCCAATTTGGCAAAATATAATTTATGTGCTCATTAAAGGTAAATTTTTTTGTCAAATTTCACTCCCAAATCAATGGCCTCAACCCGGCTCGTTAAAGTTTGATTAGAAATCGAGTAAGTGGCCGTGATATTGTAGAAGCATTTGCTATAACTAACAATAAAGCTAAACAATAAAGAGGGAGTAAGTTGAGAGAACACCATGCACTGACCCTATCCAGATCAGATTGTAACAATCGACTATCATTTAAGGATTTAATTGATCGGTAAATTTTAAGATCATCAGCATACAGCAGAAACTCTGAGTTACGAAAATGCATACAAATGTCATTAATAACAAGAAAGAAAGTCGGTCAAGCCCGACTATAACATACTCTGTACCCTTACACACACATTTGCTCACGAGTCAAACGGCCAGTTAACACCTCCCACCCACCCCACCCATAACAACAACGTTCCGTTCAAGACAAGCAATCTTAGTGTGAGAGAGAGAGAGAGAAACTATTAGAGCGTACAACGCGGTGCGCTCTCTAAGTTTCTCTCTCTCTCTCTCGTACTAAGATTGCCTGTGTTGAACGGTTATGGTATGCTGCTGTGGTTATGGGTGGGGGGGTGGTAGGTGTTAACTGGCCGTTTTTTGCTCATAACTCGAGCAGCAAATCGATAAATAATTTTGATTACTAGATATCTCTAGAAGGTACGAACCATCTATCATCAAAACTGTGAAGATACACGTTTTTTTCCAAATTGCGGGGGCGGGAGGGTGCGTATCAAAAATTGAAAATAAACTTGATCTGCATGCAAGTATAAGAAATATATGTCCCATACATGTTAAACCTCTATCTCTTACCATCTCTGAGATCTCTTCGTTCATACGGACGGACAGACAGACAGACAGACAGGCGGACATGGCTATATCGACTCGGCTGTTGATGCTGATCAAGAATATATATACTTTATAGGGTCGGAAACGATTCCTTCTCCCTGTTACATACTTTTGCACAAACTTAATATACTCTGCGTACCTTTGGTACAGAGTATAAAAACGAGAAGGCCAAGCTAACTTCGTCTGTGCCGAAGTTTTTATACCCTTGCAAATGCAAATGTCACATTTTAAGAACGTTTACATAAAAATCAAAAAATTTTGTAACTAAAACCGACAGATAAACGTCTGAAAAAAGTTTTTCTCACTAAAAATCAATTTCCGACCGATCGTCCCTACGGCAGCCTTAAGATATAGTCATCCGACTTCGGCCCAATTTTGCGAATCTATTTGAAAGCATATAAAATAAGTCATCAGCGAGTTTAAGGACGCTAACAAAATTAAAAAAAAAATTTTTTACCAAGACTCATGTTCGACCGATCGGTCCTATGGCAACCATAAGATATAGTCACCCGATGTCGATCAACTTTTTCAAATTAGTTTGAAAGCGTTTAATATTAATAATCACCGACCTTAAGAATGATTTACTTAAAAACAAATAATATTTTTTTTTAACTAAGACCCATTTTCCGACCGATCGGTCCTATGGCAGCTATAAGATATAGTCATCTGATTTTGACCAAAATTTTCAAATCTTTTTGAAAGTATATAATATTATTAATGACCGAGTTTAATCACGTTAACATTGGAAACAAAAAAGTTTTTCTCACTAAAACCCATTTTTCGACCTATGGTTCCTATGGCAGCTATAAGATATAGTCATCCGATTTTTACCAAAATTTGCAAATCTGTTTGAAAGTATATAATATTATTAATGACCGAGTTTAATCACGTTAACATTGAGAACAAACAAGTTTTCCTCACTTAAACCCATTTTTCGACCGATCGTTCCTATGGCAGCTATAAGATATAGTGATCCGATCCGGTCGGTTCCGACATATTAGCAGCGTGCAGTAAAAAGAAGAGTCTGTGCAAAATTTCAGCTCGATAGCTTTAAAACTGAGAGACTAGTTTGCGTAGAAACAGACGGACAGACAGACAGACGGACAGACAGACAGACAGACAGACAGACAGACAGACAGACAGACGGACAGACAGACGGACGGACTCAATGAACGCAGCTCGTCCCCCTGATCAAGAATATATATAGTTTATGGGGTCGGAAATGAATATTTCTATGTGTTGCAAACTTCTGGGCAAAATTATAATACCCTTTGCAAGGGTATAATAATGAAAAGTAAAGGACCAAGGGCACTCCCCTGTGGAAGTCCTGAAGTAGCCACATATGGAGTAGAAGGCGAGTTGTTTATTTTGACTTTGTAAGTCCGGCAGTCCAAGTAAGATTGAATCCAGCACGATAAAGAGGAATAAAACCCTAGCTTAAAAAGCTTGGCGAGTAGAGCGTTATGACAAACGCTGTCGACATAGGAAAACACGGTGTTTAGAGGGAGACGGACATAGTCAAAAAATAACTCAGAGAGCCAAAATGACAGCGAACAGCTGACTAAAATATCTGAGTAAAAAGTTGTCGACGCAGCAAATTGTGCTTCTATGTTAAATCTTCTTTGGTCTGGAATCTGGGATTGAAATAAAAGTGAAGGCCGTTCCTCCCGTAGAGTCTTCTTCTCTCTTCTTGAACGAACATTACTCTATACTTTTGGTTTGTCAAGAAGAGCAAGGCCAAAAAGTGAGAGTGTATTGGTGTGTGAAAATAAAATGACGTAAACTAGGCCCGACCTACGCTTTTGACTCAGTTTATGATATATAGACTGAACGACACCTCTTCTGTCAGAAATTAGTCAGCTGTTCGGTCTCACTTACGCTCTTTCGGTACATCTGTAAATATGCACGTCTTGTTCTAGCCACTGTGAGATTCGAAATTAGATCTACTTATATATAAGAATATTGGTCGGAACTGTCGTGTAGATCTAGCTGGGATTGAAAAGTTAATATGGCTCAAAAGAAAACAAGAATCAATATGGCCATTTATAAGTTTATGAAGGAACATAACTCCATGACAGATTCTACGATCTTGCAGAGACGGTAGGCTTAATAGACGAAGTCTGTCCACATACGATGGCAGTCGACGGTGTTGTTCCCAGTTTAGTCCTCGTAAGGCGAACAGGAGAAATTGCTTCTGCACCGACTCAATAAGGACCTGGTATGTTGCATACTGTGGTGACCATACGCATGAGCAGTACTCAAGTATAGGTCGGACAAGTGAGACATAAAGAAGCTTAGTGGTGTATGGGTCATCAAACTCTTTAGACCAACGTTTAACAAATGCGAACACCCCTTTGGCTTTGCTAACGATAATCCCAATATGATCAGAAAAGTTCATATTATGGCTGAATAATACGCCAAGGTCTGTTACAGCATGTATGCGCTCCAGGTTCTGCGGGCCTAGGGAATAGTTACCCATAAATGGGGCAGTGCGGTAAAAGGACATATCACTACATTTAGAGTGGTTAAGGTACAGCAAGTTGTTAATGCACCAAGATTGAAGGTGGTTAATGTCGTTTTGCAACAGACAATGTGAATCGGGGTCTGTGAGCTGCATACAAATTTTTACATCGTCTGCATACATCAGCACATGAGAATTTTCAATGACAGAAGGAAGGTCATTTATGAATAATCCAAAAAGCAACGGTCCTAGGTGACTCCCTTGAGGAACTCCGGAAGTGACGTAAACACAGAGAGTGTTGTTAAATAAGACTTTTTGTGTGCGGTTTGCCAAGGACATTGAAATCCAGTTGACTAAAGGGTTAGGAAAACCTAAAAGTGATAATTTCTTTAAAAGCAAAAGGTGATTAACTGAATCAAATGCCTTGCTAAAATCTGTGAAAATAACATCTGACTGATTTTTCAGCTTGAATCCGTCCCTTATTATGGAAGTAAACTCGAGAAGATTTGTTGATGTAGACCGGCGCTTCATAAACCCGTGCTGTGATGAAGACATAAGAGAGCAACATTGGTGCTGCAACTGAGAAGTTATAACCAATTCAAAAAGTTTGGGTATGGCACAAAGTTTTGCTATCCCACGATAGTTCTGAATATCAGTTCTACTTCCTTTTTTATGAAGTGGTAAAATGAAGGATTCCTACCAGATATCCGGAAAAAAGCTGTGGTGTAGAGATAATTGAAAAATTTTAGAAAGAGGCTTGCATAAAGCATTTGCACAATTCTTGAGAACACAGCTAGGAACTTCGTCCAAGTGGGCGCTATAAGTATCTAAACCAGAGTCCGACGCGTCCCTATCAAAAACGGTTCACACTCTCAAAACTGAGAGGCAGCGACAATTTAATCGCTAATACTCATTGCATCAAGCTTTCGACCGCTGTGCCAGTGTTGCCAATAGTAGCTATTTTTCCCATCCGATATGGACTGTTAAATATGGAACTGCAGGCTCTGATAAAACTAAATAGTTTCCGGCTTTTGAGCTTACAAAGTACATAGCTTTATCTGCTGAGAAAAATAGCTGCTTTGGCAACGCTGCCGTTAGCCAGCAACTAAAAGGCAGTTTGCTCTCTTGGCCTGAGCCTCGGCATGCGTTCGGCTTGTGTCGGTGGGAATTGCGCAATATGTTCGGCTTTATTTTGGCTTTACAGTCCAAATGGGCAAACCGATCATATCTCAATATCTTGGCTGGTGTGTTTCTTATTTTCGCACAGAAGAAGGAGAGTTTAACGCCGAAATCGAACAGTGAAGTTTGAGAAGCTATTTCTTTTCTGCTTACTTCACAGCTGCCCCCAATAGCTGATAAAAGGTGTCCGGTTTTGTGGGAAAACCTTTTTATACTCATTACCGAAGGTACATAGAGTATATTAAGTTTGTGCAAAAGTATGTAACAGGGAGAATGAATCATTTTCGACCCTATAAAGTATATATATTCTTCTTTATGAACGCACAGATCTCAGAGATGGTAAGAGATAGAGGTTTGACATGTATGGGAAATATACTACCTTGTACTTGCAGGCAGATCAAGTTTATTTTCAATTTTTGCCACTTCCCCTTCCGCCCCGCAAATTGGAAAAAACGTCATATCTTCCACAGTTTTGCAGATAGATGGTTCGTACCTTGTTAAGATATTTAGTAATCAAGATTATTTATATATTCGGAATGATATAGATCGGATGAACGATAGTCGAGTTATAAGGAAAACAAACAATTATGATGGTTAGCACCGGCCGCAACGGCAATGGGCAGCACTTCACATACTTTATGGCTTTTTTGCCACTTTTGGATCAGAACTTTAGGGGGTACAGACGGTAGGTGCACATTTTACCCGCTGCCGTACATAACACGGTTCAGTTAGGTTTGAAAATCTTGCCAAAACACTGAATAGAAACAGCCACAATTACCAAACGGCTATCTGGGATCGATCAAATCCTTAGCCATCCTTAACCACAGATCGTGAACAGAAAAAGAAAGCCTCTTCAATTTGTCCATTCCCGTTTGTTGGGAACTAGGCCGCACTTGAATACAGCAACACACTTGGACATAATTTTTGAGTCCATAAAAACGGACCATGAACCGAACTTTCTCAGTTTTTAACCTCCAAACCAGAACCGCAACTGCCTCTTAGACTTTATGATGAGGTTCGAAACTTCGGGCCGAACTTTTTTCAGAATTTCAGAGGCTTACATCCTTTATTTTTTTAAGCATTTGTGTTTCTGACTTTTTGTTTATAACTCGCGGATTAGCTATAATATGAGACTAAGAGTTGAGATTGAGAGTTCCTTCCATTCCTTTGCAGACGCATGCAGCGACAGTTTGTGGAGGGACCGGAGATCTACAATGGCCAGAATCCCACGGATATGCCTGTACTTAAGTTGGGCTGTTATGCAACTGGCACGGATTCAATAACAGCCGCCTGCACTGGACCCGATGAGGGACTCACAGGGATAAAGCGTTCCAAATTGCATTTGAGTGCCAGCTATGCGGATGACATAGATTTTATAGATACCCAGCAGGAGAATGACGAAGGATATGGTGTGCGCAAGAGTACACCGGCTTATCCCACAAATACACAAAATTCCGTCAGGTTAAGTAATAAATTTGCACGTCCTACGGGTGGGGCGGGAGCAGGAGCAGCCGGTGCTACATCGCGCAGGCAAAGCAATGCTGAGCAGCAGAGCTCTGCGGCGGGTATGCGCTCCCGCAAGAACTCCAAAAGCAGCATAGCCAATCTGCCCGCTACAGTCACAGATACGGCCAAACCCACCACCATAGTGGTCAGCATGGTAAGCAGCAGCAACAGCAACTCCAATCGTGCACAGGATCAGAATAATAGAAACCTTTTAAATGGCAAGACTGAAGCCTCCCATGATGGCCATTCGCTCACAGAAAGAGACCGTCTGCTCCGCGAGGCTGTGAGTAATCAGGGTAGCAGCTCCTTGACTTCATCCTCAGCAGCTCCAGCAGCTGTGGTGGCTGGTGTGGATAATTGGCAAATGGATTCGGATTTGGCATTTGGCATTTCAGTTTCGCTCTATGAGAACAATATGCTGACGAAGGAACCTATGGGAAACCCCATAGCAGATTGCTATGGCATGGTGGTAAGAGGAGATGCAGCTGCCATGGCCATGGCGGATGGCGTAAATTGGGGTGAGCTTGATAACATATTCCTCCAATGATCATTCAAGTAACTTTTATTTCCACCCAGGTGATGGAGCTCGTTTGGCTGCACGCTCTGCGGTCCATGGCTGTCTGGACTATTTAGATCGTGCGGTTTTCGGTCAGGCTTCGGAATGCCGTGCCACCACTACCCAAGAGCTGTTTGTCAGTCTCTTGCGCAGTCTGTGGGAGGGACATGGCTGTATTTTGGAAGTGGGCGGAGCTCTTTCCACCTTAACCATAGCCGTGGTTCTGCCGCTGGACGGTGCACCGGGCAAATATGTGGTCTGTTCGTGTAATGTGGGCGATTCGCTGGGCTATGTGTACTCCAAGAAGTATGGCGTGCGAGAACTCACCCAGGCCTCCCATGACATCAGTTCCATGCGCGATATGCGCGATGCTCTGGGTGCTTTGGGTCCCGCCGACGGCAACAAGCCGGAATTAAGTAATCTCACCTTCTCCATGAGCTGTATAGAGAGTGGCGACATTGTGTTCCTCACCTCGGATGGTATTAGTGATAATTTTGATCCTGTGGTGGGAAAATTTGCTGAAGCTTGGACTCCAGATGTGAAGCTTCAGTCGAATTTGGCTCCCAAGCGTCAGAATAAGAGCGCCTCGGCCATCTATGCGAGACTGCACCATCCACCATCGACACCGCCCACCAGACCTGCCCGACAGGCCAAAGCGGGAAGTCCTCCAAATAATACGGCGCCTAGTCGACCCAAATATATGCGCTCCCAAACGCTTATTGAACCACGTCAGGGTTTGGTTTCGCCTCTACCGCCACCTGTAGTGCCTGTCCAGCGCATACCCAAGTCAGTCTCGGGCCTACCCCTGGTCACTGGTCCTCAGAGGCATGCACTTACGCTCTATAGACTGGAGGATTTGCTTAGCTATGGCATTAATGGCACCTTTTCACCTTGTGTCTCGGCACGCAGGCTTTGCCATTTGCTCATTGATTTTGTAAGAATGATCACCTCAGCACGTCGTAAGACCCTGGAACAGCGGGAACTTTTCTATAAACTGGCAACTGGACCGGATGGAGCCAAGCGGGAGGTGCAACTAAATCGCATGCAACATCGGGCCGCTCGTAAGCGTATTGTGGATAGCAGCGCCTTTGCTGCCCTACCGGGAAAATTGGATCATGCCACTGTGCTGGCCTATACAGTGGGTGTTGGTCATACCCAAGGAGATGAAGAAGCTGTATCACCTGTTTTACAATCCAAGGAATTTAAGGAGACAAATTTCTAGACTGCAACCAAAAAGCTGTTTCTAAATAATAGAAAGCGTGACACGAAAATGCAAGAAAAATCACGAAATGTTTGTTTTTTGTTTTAGATTTCAGATTAATCTTGAATTTTCTGTGATTTTATAAGTTAAATATTTGTTTTTCTTATTTTGCTTTAGTTGTTGTTTTTAAGGGCTTACCAGGATTTTCGTGTCACGCTGCATATTTTTTTTGCACATTTATCTATGTTGTATTTTCAAAACATCACATTTAAGCTAGGTACTCACATCAGAAAAAAATGAAAGGATTTCCTTCGAAATGCCCATCACGCTGCCAACTAGTGCGGCAGAAACGGTTATTCATAAATTACCCATCGGAATGTCAGCAGCAAGAAAATGTTAAAACCACAAATAAACAACGTCACCAATTCAACTTGTAATCAATTTAAATGCCCAAAATGAGTGATAAAAACACATTTTAATTCAAAAATGGCTAAGAGATTTGCCATCAAACTGTTTTGCAATACATATTTACATACCAGGCACCCGGGGTGCGTTGCTGCTCTCCCTTTAGAATTTTAAACACAATACGAAGAAGTGAAACTTAATATACAATTGCCAGCTATCAAATCTTCATGATAATCTAAACTCGTAAAATTTTTTTTCTAATTTCACGAGTTTTTGGTTCGTATGATCTTCACCTCCTATTTACCCGTCGATATACCCTTCTTCGTGTCAATCTAAACTCATATAAGAATTTCGCAAATGTTAAAATTTCTTTAAACCGATAGACCGACACCTCCTATTTACCCGTCTTTAATAGCCAACTATTAAATCTTCATGATAATCTAACCTAATCATAAAATTTTGTATATATCAGGATTTTTGGTCCGCTTGATCTTGACCCGTCAATTTACCTTTGCATACTTTGAAGGGCATTAATCACGATATATTTTGTGTGTATAATCGTAGTAACAGACGATAATATAGTAAAACTAAACAACAATAAAACATAATTTGGCAGCTCCAGAGGTCTAATACACGACCGCCAGTTTATGAGTTAAGCATACAGCCCTCTAAGCCACTGAGGCGTCTGAAATTTGTCGAAAATACTAGGCTTTGACTCTCAAGTAAAAACAAATAACCATTTCCTTTTTTTGAGGACTTGTGAATGCCCCTCATTAATTTTAAAAACACTCAACTAAATTTGATTTTAAACAAATCACTGCTGTCAAAACAGTGTGACCCTTTGGTATTTTGCTGTTTAAAGGTCACACTTAAGCTTGCGAAATTAGCTGACAAATTCTGCTGGCGTTTAATTTAACTGATGTGAGTACCTAGCTTCCCACCAAAGTACACCCGCAGTGAACTAGACTAACTAGAGATTTCACTGATTATATTAGCGGTGGGCACAAAAATCTAACATAAAGGCAGGCACCGTAACAACATCTACAGCAAACAATTCATCGCTAATATAGACATATATATACCAATACACCTATACGTAGTTTTACCTCTGCATCTCATATAAAGTGTAAAACAAATATCTTTGATATTCATCCATTGCTTACATTTTAAGTCTTAATTTTTGTTGCTTGTTAATTTCTTGATCTATTTTTGCATTTCTCAGCCATAGTTTTTTAGCCATTTATTTTTTTTAAAAAAATTATAAGCATAATGACAGAAATGCCTCAAATGTTTTAAACTACCAAAAAAAAAACAAGAAACATAAACGAATGAAAATAACAAATGCATTGAATATTTTTACACCTATCTTTGTATGTAAGAAAAGAGATTCACTTTAATGCGTAGTTGCTTTGCGTGAATTTAGCTCGTGAGAAGATTTTTGTTTAATTTAATGGAAGTACAAACTTCGATTGCTTTAAATAATTCAAACATTCTCGTATAGCTGCTTCATTGAAAGGTCGTTACACGCACACCTTGATTTTGCTAATTAGGGCTGTGACCACGCAAAAGAAGGGCCTAAGCAATCGAAAAATTGAATAAAAATGCATGAACAAATTGAGCTTTTACATAAACTTTTGTATTTTTCTATGGAAAAGTGTATATGGTTTGTAGAAGCAAATCTACCTAGTACCTACAATAGGTCGGCATAATGTTGATAGCTGGCTAAGCAGAGCATTACAAAATAAGATAATGACTTGCCCTTACTGATAGAATGTCATCAAGGCACATCCTTAAAGGTAAGATTTAAATCAAGGCTGCACACTAGGCTGGCCCTGAAAAATAAATTTTAAAGCGCCGGGCAGAAATGGTTTCTCCTTAAGCCCAAATGAGACCATAAAAAATTTGGGGCCGATCGGATAAAGTTTGATGGCCGCCTCATCGACCTAAAGATCCATAGAGCAAAATGTATGAGAAAAATGGGGGGTAAAATCGGGTTTTGGATCGTAGAATTTTATACATTTGTTTTATCTGCCATATTTTGGTTGCTTTTATTAAAATATATCTAGAAAGTAGTTTTGAAAAGAAAAGTGGTCAATTCAATATAAAAAGAACGAAAAAAATGATTTAGCAGAGCTTTTTGGTTTTTTTTTCACATATTTTTCTTCAAAAATTTTAATGAAAAATAATGAGTAACAACGTATAAAATAATTCGTTATTGATTATAAGGACATTCAACACTTAACCTTAAATTTTAAATTTCTATAACCGTTGTACAATTTGCGCTACTATCGAAATCGATAAAGCTTTGTTATCTGTTGTTGTGTCTCATTTGCATCCTTATAACTACAGCTGGTTGATATTAATTTTCGTTTGTGTACGTTTTCTTCACAAAAATTCGTCATTGTCATTGTCGCATTCTAAATCGTCCTCGAATATATCAGCAAGGAATTGTTCGATTGTCACTCGAAATGTAGCTGCTTGCGTGCAGACAGTTGATATGGTCGGCCGCATCACCCATCAAATATTGGGTGCCAAATTGTCGTCAAATCGGCAAATCCTGCAACTTTTTTTTTACAACATGCGAATTGTTAAGCTTACATCTAAAGAAAGTTCGAGATTAACTATGAGCGCGGTTTCCATATATTGGCAAAAGTCACGAGAAATTCACAAGTGCAGTGACAAATTAATTAAACTTTATGAGAAATGGAACGCTGCTCGAAAAGAGGATAAGCGTCCCAAACGTGCAGAGTTTTTGGGTATCTTGGATGATCTCATTGATATTGCTCATGCCGAGGCTCTTAATAACATGCATATTGACCAGGATAAACAGTTTTTGCTTATGCAAAGAGAGAAGGGTCGTCCGGGTTGTATGGTTGGTGTCGACGTGAAGTTGTTCAAGAGAGAACAGCGATCACTACAGCGTAAGGAAAAATTGGAGTCGCTTAAAAGGAAATACTCGCGAATGTCCCAACAAAATAATGGTGAGAAAAATGTGAATGCTTTATGAAAAACAAATGATGATGCGAAAGATGCAGTGCACACCTGTAAAATTTTGATCAATGTTCGGTCCGGGGGTTCGAACCCGTTGTAAAGTTTAAAGTTCGGTTCGCGGACCGGTTTCTGTACTTATTGAACCTAAGGTTTTGGTTCGAGTCTTGGTGTAAGTTGACCGATTTTTGCCTGTTCGGAGCACCTCTTAAGAAATTCCCCCGTGTCGGATCAACCTGCAAGCCGACTTGAAGTTGATTTAATTCAAAACTCTTTCACGGTGGGCTGAGGAAGGCCTCATCATTATCGAGATGACCGAGCCGATGGAATTGTTGATTACGTTCGGGGCACGTGCTTGTTCTGGCTTCCGTCTCGTCGGCAAGAAATGGGGGGATCTTCTGTAGATGTCGAAAGAAATCAAGGTGCTCGTTCCTCTTGGGTTAGCTAAACCATTATTATCACGTGCAGAACGAGATCTCCGATTCTGGACGAATTAAAACAATACAGACTTTAGACTAGGACAGGAGAAAGAAGAATATTGCCATTCTAACACAAATTACTGTCTTGGGATGACCATAGCTGTTATTAAAGTCACCTTCGCCCACCCTACCATGATCACTTGAGTCCACTCCCAACCCTAACGGTCAAACTCGAAGTGATCAAGACAGACATCTCCCCAGACAGGTCTCCCCAATTACTAACGCTTTAGCACGAATTCATTTTCAATACTGATTTATTTATTTGATTAGACCAGGCATGCCCAAAAGCTGCATTCGACAGAGCACTCACCAATACTCACAAAGATAAGCACCAATACCAATAATGAAATTGTTGTTGGTCAGTTTGCTTGCTCTCGCAAACGCCAATCAAAGAAGAGAACAAAACCGGTTTTTGTTCTACGCGTCGCATACACACGAAATCGTTAGCGTGTGTGTCGTTTTGTATGCCTCGCGCTCTGCATGTATACGATCATTGATTTCCTATGTTGGGTGCAATTACAATATCAAAACGTACCCAAAGAGCATACGGCTGGGCATCGCTGGATTAGACAATCACTTCATTCTTAACCTATTTCCAATTAAACTTCATTCACAATCGGTCGGGCGGTATTAAAATCGCAAAAAAAAAACAAAATTCCTAACAGGTTCGATTAGCTTCATATAAACAGTAATTTAAATATATGTAAGATTCAATAATTGATAAAAATATAAAATGCATAGATAAAATAGAGATCGGATTGTATAATATAAACTAGGTTGCTGCAATAGTTAAATGCACGCAAGAATATTGGTCTTTTGGGTTGGCATTAAAAAAGAAAACGAGAAGGCCAAGCTAACTTCGTCTGTGCCGAAGTTTTTATACCCTTGCAAATGCTGTTTTTAAAATGTCCGAGTTTAAGAACGCTTACCTAAAAATCTAAAAAAAATTTAACTAAAACCCATTTTCCGACAGATAAACATCTGACTTCGACCAAATTTCGCGAATCCTTTTGAAAATATATCAAATTAACAATCGCGGAGTTTAAGACAGATAAAATTTAAAACAGAAAAGCTGTTTCTCACTAAGACTTATTTTCCGACCGATCGGTCCTACGGCAACCATAAGATATAGTCACCCGATGTCGATCGACTTTTTCAAATTAGTTTGAAAGCGTTTAATATTAAGAATCACCGACTTTAAGAACGATTTACTTAAAAACAAAAAAGTTTTTTTCACTAAGACCCATTTTCCGACCGATGGTTTCTATGGCAGCTATAAGATATAGTCATCCGATTCTGACCAAAATTTGCAAATCTGTTTGAATACATATAATATTAATAATGGCTGAGTTTTATAACGCTAGCATTGAAAACAAAAAAGTTTTTCTTACTAAGACCCATTTTCCGACCGATGGTTCCTATGACAGCTATAAGATATAGTCATCTGATCTTGACCAAAATTTGCAAAACTGTTTGAAAGCATATAATATTAACAATGGCCGAGTTTAAGGCCGCTAACATTGAAAACAAAAAAGTTTTTCTCACTAAGACCCATTTTTTGACCGATGGTTCCTATGACAGCTATAAGATATAGTCATCCGATCCGTTCGGTTCCGACATATTAGCAGCGTGCAGTAAAAAAAAGACTCTGTGCAAAATTTCAGCTCGATAGCTTTAAAACTGAGAGACTAGTTTGCGTAGAAACAGACGGAGAGACAGACGGACAGACCGACAGACAGACGGACAAAGCTCAATCGATTCAGCTCGTCGCCCTGATCAAGAATATATATAGTTTATGGGGTCGGAAATGAATATTTCTATGCGTTGCAAACTTCTGGGCAAAGTTATAATACCCTTTGGTATTATAATATACCCAATACCCAAGGGTTTAAAAATGCATATAAATTTACGGGTGATCTCTTGGTTTTCTGGATATGTTGCTATCGCAAGCGTCTTTCACAAGTTGTATCCTTCACAGTGGCTCTTCCGTAATTTTTACGCGTTTTCCGACCTTTTCTTCGATTTTCCTTAACGTTTTGCTGATCTCCACCGCCAAGCCGACCGGCGTGTTTAACCAATTCGTTCGAACTGAACTCTACTCTGACTACGTCTCACGGACATTCTCGTCTCCTTTGTTCCGTTGATTTGCCAAGAGCGCGGCCTGGATCTCTTAGCTTTTGATTTAGTTTTGGGGAAGAGAAATCGTTTATGCACATCAGCTGCTACTCAAAAACATTGGCGCAGTGAGGTTAATGCCCTTTTTCTGCAATACGCCTGTCCCTCCGCTTGGTTATACGAGTAAGGGGAAAATCCAAAATTAACGCAATTTAAGCCTGATAAACTTTATGTACCAAGGCGGTGCATTTATCCTACTGGAGGTTGATAGGAGCTAAGCGTCAAACCACCATGGATCTGGCACCGACAAAAACTATAAAATAATTAGGCGTGCTGCCTGTTCCCTTTCCTTTTCTGGCTGACTGGTGCTGCTATTTTGTATCGGTGCACTCGCGTTTAATTAATTTCTCAATTCGAGTCACTTGAAAATAAACTTTGTGCGAAATAATGATGAATGCCCAAATAGGAAAGAAAGATGCCGCTCTCTATGGCGTCAAAGAAATCTTCTAACAGGGATGTGGCGACAGTTGCCATATTAGTTGTGGCTGACAATTAGGCATGTTAGGCAACTCGTGATCAGCTGCCCCCATGGATCCTTCCGTAACCATAGCCTGCTTTTGGGCTGAGCTCTTTAATATTTATCCTATATGCGACAAGCTCTACTACACACCCATTCGCACTTCAATACTATTGTATTGTTTACTTGCACAGAGCTGTCAACTGTTTTTGAAGCAATGACTTGGTACTAGGAATGAATGCACGCAGTTTCGGTTAGTGTGAAAAGAGTACAAGCTTAAAATTAACATACCTCAACTAAGATACGCTTCATTTATAGCAGAATCCTTATCTACCATAGCTTATACTTATTCATAATTCAGAACGCTTCATGTATAAGATTATGTGTATCTCATGATCGTTTAAAAATGTCTTATTAAAACCTTCAAATTTGTTTGCCGGCTCTAGGTCTCGCTATGTTGGTATAATAACTTTAAAAATCTTTATAAGTTATTAAATTTAATAAATTACTCATAGTTGCACAACAAACAAAATGAATACAAAGTCAGTTCCACATAATAAAATGCCATATACTCCAAGTATAAACGAAGCGCTAAATTTGTAAATTGATTTAGTCCTCTAAACACATTAAATAATCTCAGCAAGATTGCAAGCTCATGATTCTCAGCTATTACGCATGCGTAGCAGCAATTTGGCTATGGCCTGAGCTCTGGAGGGTGAGGCTTCTTTGATAAGTTTGTACAGATGTTCCACGCATCGCAAAGTTTGAGGCTGAACGAAAACAAAAAGATTATTCAATAATCAGGACATTTATAGAATTACGACTTACAATTGTCTTGACATCCAGATGAGCTTGATTTTTGATGGCCAGCAGCCAAAGATTTGAGGCCAATTGGCAGATTGTTTCCTTTTCGAGATCCGCATATCGCACAATGCGTAGAAATAGGTCTAAGGATAATTCTGCCTGCGAACGCTGTTGCTGGGCCAAGCCTAATGATTTCAGTTGAAGAAGAATGGCTTCGACCACCTGAGCGCAAAGATGGTTAATCTCTGCGAGAAATTTGGGATCATGGCCGTAGAGAGCATCATTGGAAACAACTGGGGGGAGAAGAAAAGTGTTTTGAATTTTTATGCAAAGTTAAAACAATAAAGATTGAAATAGATAAAAAAAGAATTAAGAAGACCGAGAAAATGGATCAGAATGTAATGACTTGAGGAAGGAAACAAAAGAATTGGTTAGAAAGAGGCAAAAATCAACAGCATCCTAGTGCAGAACGGCGTGTCGCGACGAGTGTATACAAATCGAAGAAAAGTAAAACTAAAGTACATCTCTTACCTCCCTCCAGATGATAGGGAAACCTTTCCAAGCTCTGAACATAAAGCATATCCAAGGCATTTAAATAGATAACACTTGGAGCCGTGCTTTCCGCTCTAAATTCATGACTGCCCACCACCTCCAAAAGCAGCCGCAAAAAATATAAAACCCCCTGCTCGGGACTATCTGGTACCAGTATCAAAGTGGCCAACATATTACACAAGTAGGTAACCAAATAGCGTTCCAGGCTACGAGGTTTGCCATCAAAATCCACAATAGCCGCTGGCAAATCATTCACCAACTGCAATGCAGCCTCAAAACAAGCATCCGCTGAAATAGAAGAAACCGAGAAATTTAATTCGGGAAACAGATACCACCTCATTGTTATCCTTACCCTGTCCCAGACAGACATGCTGCAAAGCCAATTGACCACAAAGCAAATACAAATCCAGTTGCTGTTGCACAGCGCCAATGCTGGGAATGGTAATGAAACAATACGCAATGCAGGCCTTGACAAATCCCGTGGACTTTGAACGATTGCGCTTGGCCAACTTGCAGGCAGCATGAACCAACGTAACATAGACTGCATCCAGATTACTAAAAGTGCCTCGTGCTTCCACATAGAAACTAAGCTGTTGCTCCAAGTCGCGTCCAAAATGCACCTTGTGTATGAACACATTAATCAGTTGCGAAATCTGACGGCGTTCATCCTCCACGGTAAGAGCACTTTAATGAAATGGGAAATGAAAATACAATTGCAATTAATTCGAAACGTACTATAAAGTGATTCACTCACTTCACAGAGTCATTGAGTATCTTGCCCAGATACATCAAGGCATTGGTGACCACCGCATCGCAAGTGTACTCCTCGCTATTCTGTTTGTAGTAACCCAAAATGGATTTGCACACCTCCACGCGCACCGATTCCTTGTGAAAAAGATCCAAGTAGGGCAGAAAGTTGGGCTGAATCAGCAATAGCTCAATGTTACGATAATTTTGCATAATTTTGAAGAGAATACTTTGCAATTGGGCATAATGCTTTTCATAGGCCTTGCCCAGACACATGCGGGCATTGAGCTCGCCCAGCAAGCGATTCACCTCATGTATCTGTGTATGAAAAAAAGGGATAAAGACATGAGTCGATTAGGTTTCGGTTCTCCCGAATTTGGAAAAAGAGAACATGAAGTAGAGTGTTTTTAATATGGGCAACTACACGCTCCAAATAAATAGATACGTAGACCGATAAGAGATAATCAAGGTAATGCAGAGACACGCCATCAATTCTAAAAATGCGATGGCAAGCAGGAAAGCACTAAGCCAAGAAGGAACATTAAACATACCCACCTTCTTACAGAGAAAAAAGCAGAGGAAAAGTGAAAAAACACAAACGGGTGCAGAATCTTTAAAATTATTCAGGGAAGAGATTGTAAACTGCTTATGGGCATATGAACTGGTCAAAGCCAAGCAGCCGAAGTGGCGGAAAATTCAGACATAACAACAGTGGACACCTAAAGGAAATGCATGGAGTCTGGAGTTGCAAAATCTCTGGAACACCTCATTTGCAATTGTTCAGCAATTGTCACGCTAAGATTAAAACATTTGCACACCCCACGGTAGAGGCGACCAAAAGGACCCCTCAAACAAATATTGGCATTCGCAAAGACATTAAAGATTCTCTTAGTTTTTCAATTCAAAATGGTAAACGAAACAAACATCCGACCTTACCTGGGACCAGCCGGTACTATCTACCAAAATATGGGGTTTCAGACATTCAATGTGTTGTTCTAAGGCAGAGTCCGGCACGTCTCAGTCTCCTGTGTATTGAACAAAGCTCTGCGGCAGCGACCTCGACACACCGACAGTATACGAGCTTATAATGCTCTCTTTTGCAACAACAAATATGTGCTAAATGAGCGCGCTCTCTAAACACACACACACAACGCCAAAATGTGCATGTGTGTTTTGCCGGCCCCTGTTCTAAGGCAATTGCTGGTACAAAATTGCCTATAAACAGCGAACCAAGGCTTATGGCTATATGAAATGGTTTGTGGGTGCATCTAAAAATGGTACTCCACATCGCGGTTTTTTGGCTGTCGAGTACCATCTCTTAGGGACATGCAATAGACCCTTTTAACATCATAAATATCGATTTTTATAAAAATCTACTAAGGTTTAACTGCTTCTGGAGGTAGCTTAACCAATTGTACGATTGAACTGCAGTTTGTATATGGCGTTCCCAATGCCGCTGTCCGCATTTGCTGAATTTTGTAGATTTTTGCCTTGAACCATAAGATTTAATTGTTGTCGCTGTGTGTTGCTGCAAGTACAAAAGTACCCATAAAACGCGAAACTAGGCTTTATTCGACAAACTGGTGAGGTGATGCTTACAGAAGCTCCTTGTATCCGAATTTAAGTGTCTAATGCCGAGGTTTTTTTTAGTTTTGTACTGTGTTATTGATATGAAAGTTTGCATGTTTTTGTTGTTGTATGTTTGCCCGTTTGTTACTCAATCACGCACTAATGGCTTAACAGATTCGGATGTAAGTTGGCACTCAGATAGTTAATAACATGGACTTGAACATGGGCTACATATATAACTTTTATTTAAATGGTCAAAAAAATCGGAAAATTTGTAAAATTATTATAAGGGTATTTATGAAAGTACTGTCATGGAGACTCAATGTAAAGGAAAGGGTAAAAAAGGCAACCAATGTGCTATATGCATCCCAGAAGATGCTAGGCAGCACTTGAGGCCTATCACCAAGTCTAACGCACTGGCTCTTCATCTCAATAACACGACCGATACTACTACATGGCATATTGGTATGGTGGCAAGCCACGGAGAAGTCCACATATCTAAAGCTGATGGAAAAGGCCCAGCGGCAGGCATTGGTCTGCATAACGGGGGCGC
Source organism: Lordiphosa magnipectinata (assembly GCA_037044535.1). Classification (NCBI taxonomy): domain Eukaryota; kingdom Metazoa; phylum Arthropoda; class Insecta; order Diptera; family Drosophilidae; genus Lordiphosa; species Lordiphosa magnipectinata. Next base: position 1,328,587 of record JBAMBO010004042.1, read on the forward strand.
TGGGGTTCACTCCAACAAAAGCAGAGGGCCATCCAGAACTACCTACCTACCATTTATGAAAGCGCTTGATGATTAGATGACAGTGCAGGAATTGGAAAATGGAAGGTGTAGATCCAATGGTAAAAAATCACGAAATTTACAACATTTTCATAGGACCTAAGATTATTATAAAGATTGGATAAATGCCAATTGAAGACGCATCTATAAGAGGTGTAGACCAAAAACCGTAAAAAATTTCATTTGAGTCGTTGCGAATTCGCAATCGTTGGTAAATAAGAGGCGTAGATTGAACAGTGTAAAATACTGCGAAATTTGCCAATTTTTCGTATGACCTAAGATTATTATGACGGTTTGGTGAATTTCAATGTAGACGGATAAAATACGTGGTGTAGATCGAACTGTTAAAAGAATAGCGAAATTTGAAAATTTTTCATATGACCTACGATTATAATGAAGACTTAATGAACGGCAGTAGTAGACGGGTAAATATAGAATAGTAGTGTATACATATAGATCGAACTGTACAAAAATTCGACAAATTTCCAAAATTGTAATTTGAGCTTAGTTTTTTTTCGCGAAATTTGGAAAATTTGTTGAGTTTTGGGAATCATTAAGATTTGATAGATGGCAAGTATACACGCGTAAATGGTTAGATCAAACGGTCCAAAAAGTCGAGAAATGTTCAATTTTTTTTGTATGAGTTAGAGTATGTTAGACTATGTATGATGTTGTATGAGTTAGATAATGTAAACGGATAAATTGACGGTTCAAGATCAAGCGTTCCAAAATATCCGAAAATACAAAACATTTTATGATTAGTTCAGATTACACTAGTTTACAGCCAAAAAGACCCATTTCTACTGAAACTATTTTTAAGTGTATTTTGGATTGGTGATCTCAAAAATCGATTTCAAAATTTTTTTCATTTTTCCGGTGCACTTACGTTTTAAGTCATATCTCACTTTATAATAGTCAGATAGAGCCAACCAAGATATAAATCGAAAGGTAATTGAATGTTCAATAATCGCACAGAACACTATTTTCAAATCGGTTGAGTAGTTTCTATACAATAATAAAAAATATTTCATAAAAATAGATTTTTTGCTCGAAAACGCAATAAATTTCGTTTCCAATCGCCTAGGAAAAATATTTAAAAATTCAAAAAAACTATTTTTATTTTTCAATGTTACAACTGGCTAGCTCAAGGTCTTTTTTGGTTGAGTATAAGCCTTTTTATAACCAACACAAACCAACAGATATTAATTACAACATTTTGGATTTTTATTTTTTCTATATAAGAACCGCACTTCTTCGAAGAAAATAACAAAATCTATAAAAAAATACAGGAGCTGTGAGCAATTGAGTGCTGAAAAAAGTGGAGTTTTTGAGATTTTTTAAAAATAATCTTTCCTTTGCTTCGACTTTTGTTCTGTTCTGGAATTCTTTTTCTGATGTGGCTATTCGCCCACTTCTAATATTGACCAAAAAACAAAGAAAATAGAAAAAAAAAATTTCTAAACACATAAAATACTCAAATTTGACTATTAGTTTCTTCACTTAAATTGATCCAGCTACAATATTTATTCATAGATTTTCTTTATCAATACCTTATTATCTTTGTAAAAGTACGATTCTTAAGTCAAGAGAATAAAAATAATTTTTTTTGATTTTTTTATATTTTTCCTAGGCGGTTAATAATAAAATTTCTTGCATTTTCGAGCAAAAAATCGATTTTTTAAAAATATTTTTGGTAATTGTATTAAAACTTCTAAGCCGATTTGAAAACAATGTTCTAGGCTATTATTGACAATTTAATTACCTTACGATTCATATCTTGCTTGACACCATCTGACGATTATGAATTGAGATATGGCATAAAATGTAAGTGCACCTACCGAAAAAATGGAAAAAATTCATATTTAAAAAACGTTGCCATAAAAATTTTTTGAGATCACCAATCCAAGATACACTTAAAAATAGTTTCAGTAGAAATGGGTCATTTAATTTTTTTTTTTGTATACTAGTGTTATCATACATACATATAATCTAAATATTTGTTTCGATTTTTTTTTTATTAACTTAAATTTTCTATTAGGGTCTTAAAAACATCCTGCGAAACTTTCAAGCAAATCCGACAATATGTTTTACAACAATAAACAAAATCAATTTTTTTTCCGACCCTCGTATATAAAAAAACTGTTTATCGACCCTCATATTTTTTAAAAATCGATGTTTTTTCTTTTTTTTTATCAGAAGACTTCATTTAAAGTTATAAAATGTTACTAATCTTTATAAAAGTTGGTTTTGAAAAAAAAAAATTTACTTGAAAATTGTAGGAGATTTTTTTTTTTACCAAGTTTTGACGCATTTTGTCAGAAATTTCTTGATAACTGTTGAACCGATTTTGATAATTTTTCTTTTCAGTGAAAGCTAACACCCAATTGCATCAAATCCATGTTTGAAATCTATTAAAAATAATTATCGAAAACAGTTGTCGAAAATTTAAACGCAATTTTCTCGAAACCATGTTTTTCAAACAATTTTTTCTGGACCGATTTTGATGAAATAAGGGCCAAACTACGCAGAATTAACGGCGCTTTCGTGTGAACCTCGATCATAACCGAAAAAAAGGTGAATATTCCATTTTGAATTTTCAAATGGCTGCCATTTCTACAAATAATTTTTAATTTTTTTTCTAGAGGTTCATACGATAAAGACATTTATGCTAACTAATTCCCCGTTTTTGTTTTTTTTCGGATGCGGTATACTCCCGCAATCGTGGGAACATTGGACATACTTTTTTTTTGAAGACCCGTCTTTGAAGGCCGATAACTTTTGGAACAGCCCTCGCATTCACACATTTTTAATTTTGTATGTTTTTTTATGAATTGCCCTACCAAATACAAAAAACAGAATTAAAAAATCTTTACGCGTTTAGTTTTCACGATTCACGATTCACAGTTCAAATTCGGCCGTTCAAACTAGAAGACACCCTTAATAGTTGGCAATTAAAGACGGGTAAATAGGAGGTGTCGGTCAATCGGTTCAAAGAAATTTTGACATTTGCAATATTCTTAATAAGAGTTTAGATTGACATGAAGACGGGTAAAGCGACTGGTAAATAGAAGGTGAACATCAAACTGACCAAAAAAACTGCGAAATTTTAAAAAAGTTTTAATGAGTTTTGATGAGAAATCATCATGAGAGAAATTTTAAATAAGTTTTAATGAAGTTTAGATTATCATGAAGATTGAATAGATGGCAATTGCGAAGAAAGATTCTCTTCTTCGTTTTGTGTTTCAAATTCTAAAGAAGCGTAGGGGAAGACTTTTCACCTCTATCACCAAATTAAGCACATTGGTTGGACCTTATCAGTAGTGTCTATAGACCTGGTGAATCCACCACAAACCATATATATGCACATTACATTCACCATGAGACAAACCAACAACCGTAAACTTTGTGTTGAATATAAAGCCGCCTTCGACACACCAATAAGGTCAAAGTTTTTTGAAGCCCTGTCTAGTTTGGTTAACCAACAAAGAACGGGCAGGGGACCTTCGAATCTGAGATGGAAAGACGTGGAGCGGCAAAACATTGCCAACTTACTACTACACAGGCTGACCCAGTGTCTATGTATCTACTCACCGTAAAATACTGCGTCACAAATGCCGCCCAAGTTTCCACACAATTGATATACTCATTGGGATCGGTCAGCTTGTTGATGGTCTCAAAGGCTGTCTTTAGAAACATTATACGCTGCTCCTGCAAAGGAGCACAGCTGCTGACACAGCTGCCCAAAGAGCGCAGTAGCTGGGATTTGGAAACGCCTGGTGTCTCACAATTGTTAATCAACTCCAAGAACTCCAAAGCATTTGTGGCTATGAACTCCGCTTTAAAGGAACTCAATATGGACATCAGAATGGCACCACTGAAATAAAAGAAATAAAAGATAGAAGATGATGGGCTCTTTGTGATATTTAGATTCATACTTGTTCTTCAGCTGTTTGCATTCCTGTACCATATCCTGGGTATGCAGCTCACATTTGTGCACCAGGCTAAGCAACATATAGTCAAGGGCCGGTGCATAAAGCTGTAGATACGAACTGGCCGTAATGATTTCGGGATGCAGATTGAAACGGGCCACAAAGCGAAATATCTAAATGGATAAAATTAAAGTATTTTAGAGTATAATTCAAAATACGAAACTCACCTGAGGATAGATGACAAACAAATCCGTAAAATTCTGCCTGATGTAAGTTTTTGTGGCCGTTACAACCACGCCCACACGCACTAAATAGCAGCGCGCATAGGTGGATACCAAAGGATCAGCTATGCCACGTAATTGGTGCGTCAAACGTAGCAATAACTTCTCATAGTCCTCGCGCACACTGGTCAGAAACTCGTAGCATCTAAAGATGGCCATTTCCAAATACAAACGCGGCAACAGCTCTCGTATCGAAGCGATCTTATAGAACCAATTCTGGCAAGTATCTCGAGCCGCCTCACGCTCTCGTTCCAATGCAACAGCAGAAGCGCCCGGCGCACCACTAGCCTTGGCCTTGAGACGTTCATAGACCAGCTTTCCAAAGGCATCCAATATATCAGTGATTAGCACGTACTGACTGGGATAGAACTGCAGTACGGTGGTATCGGCCAGCATTTTGGCACATTGTATGGCTATTTTCAAAGCTTTCACGCGTTGATCATTGTGCCAGGATTGGATAAGTTCCTGTTTTAATTGTTCAAATCGCTGTATATACTCCTGCTGGGTGAGATCCATCATGTGACGCAGGCTGCCATCATCAAAATGATCCAATTGCTCGAGTCGATACTTGACCTTATCAGCTACTATGGTCTGCGCTTTTACTGGAAGTGAGTGGAACAGGGTGATATGATGAAGAAACTGCTTGCTTAAATTCGCAACTCACTGTTCTCTCCGCCCGCATCCGAGCTGCCAGCAGACGAAACCAAAAAACTTGTTGACAAAGACAGTTTCTCGTTGGTATTGAAGCGATTCAAAATTCCCAATCGTCGACTGCTCCACTGCAAAGTGTGATCCTCAGGCTCTGGTCCAGTACGTTCGCGCCGCTTGGCCTTTAGCTCCTGGTATCAGAAGTTTTAAAGCTATGATGTGGCATTGAACGGCAAATGGTCACTTACAAATTCACTGGCCATTTGGCTTAGCGGATCGTTTAGCTCCTGTTCTTGGCGTGCAAATTGTGTCAGCGGATCTGTTCCCTCTAGAGCCAAACTCAAGGGATTACTCTGACCATCGGTAAACTGATTTAAAGAAAATATATTGAAAAATTACTGTCAATGGGGCGAATGGGCGTTGTTTACTCTCACCGTCATCACTGCCGCCTCCCGTTTGAGCGGATGCTCTTGGGTAAGTTTTGCCGGCAAATGATTTTTATACACCTCATAGCAGCGCGGCAGACAAACCCTATGGATACAGTCAGTTCATTTGTAAACAATTGCAATGCATTTGTTTATGTAAAGAGAAAAACATACCATTCCAAAGTCGTCATGGCGTTGTTGTTGTTGCTGTTTTGCGGTCGGCTTTACACACAGCTGATTGTTACGGTTTGAGTTAGTGATGGCCGCGTGATAGGTAAATGGTAAAACCCTGGCTAAGTACAGAGATGGTGCTGTACCACAGCTATGGCTTCATATGTATATGTGCAGTGATATATGAAATCGGGGCCTAAGCCTAGCTCATCTGGGTAAGTCGTCTTATAATTATATGGTTTTACACAGATCGAAGGGCGAAGCCAAGGATCTCTCCATTTCTTGGCTTGCATAAGAGAAGGGACCGAATCCGAACGTCAAAGATTGAGATGCGCACAGCAAGCACCACAACCGGCTGTTAAACAATGTAAGATTTTGTACATCTTCGGGGAATTAAATCAATTGCAGCCGTAGTTTAAGAGATAATCAGGACTGTTTTCGTTTCCGAATTCGATTAATCGGAATAGGTAAGAGCTGTAATTTCTAAGAAACAAAGAATTCAGACGAAATGTTTTAAAATCATGAGGGTCAAATGAAGATAAATGAGGTTTTAAAGCTAAAATCCGAATAAGACAGTCGGTTTTTGGAAGCTGAAACATTTAACAATACCATTTTTTCATGTTTTGATTAAAATCGAAAACGAGAAAAAGCCTAATTGTCTTAGATTTTGGAATAGAAGCTTTTTCCCCCATACAGAAATAGAGTTCTAAGACAAGCAACATCAGACCAAACTTCTCCCCCCTTAGATACAAACTCCCATTTTTCAGTTTTATCAAAAACACGATGGGAGCTATACTATATTAGTGGTTCTGTGCTGATACTTCTTCTTCTTGTACTTCTTGTGAAGCGTCTAGTTGAACAATCAAACTACCAACACTAATTTATCATTTTGTCCCGCTTTGGCAAGCCTATTCTAGTTCTTGGTCACCAATATGGGCAAGTGTCAAATAGGCATGGCATTATCAAAAATTTTCAAAATATTTAGAGATATTTTATTTGCTATTACACTATCGTCAAAGAGTCTATTTAGAGATACATATATGACAAGTGTTAAGGCAGCTTTAGATTTCGTGAAAGCAAATCTTAATCACTTTCAGGAATACCTCTATAGCAGAGATGGGCATGCACACATATCGTCACACTTTTCACACGCATACAAGCACAATTTGCGTGCGCCGCATTCGTGTTCTATAAATAGCTTTCAATGCTTATAGCGTACGGGTGAGGCAGCGCGCTGCCTCGTGTGCATTGAAACGTCGCATTAGATAGTTAAAAAAGAAGAAAAACAGAACAGATATTACTCACATACAAAGATTACAAAATATTTGGAAGCTTTCTTAATCTGACTTAAATCAAAATTTTTGTCGAACTTTGCCGCTTCACCATCCTTTATGCATCTTTTTGCTAAAGGCTGAGTTTAATTCTCATTTTAAAGAAGGGATCATTTTAAAGAAGAATGTTCATTCCCTTTTTGAAATAAGAGAGGACATTTGCTAAGGGTGTAGTAGGCTCTGGCCCCTCAACAAGTGTTTTCAGCATCGAGCAAGTCAATCGCAGTCTAAATCTAAACCAACCATAAGCAATATCAATTGCTAAACTAAATGTGTTTTGTCGAACTTCAGAAAAAGAATTAACTTCAGAATTATTAGATTTTATGCATTCTGGCCATATTTGTATCTAAATATGGTTCTAAACTATGCTGATCACTACCATTGCCATAGAATGCGTGCGTTCTTGAGTGATTTTGATATTTTTTTTAACAAAACATAATTTTGGGGCTTCCCGCTCATTTATGTGTAATGCAAAATTGGCCGTATAATGAAACATTTTAATCCGCAATTCGAAAAATGTTCATATATAAAAAAGGCTGATGAAGGTGTTTACATCTATACTGTTAGCACGCCTAACAAACTGGGTTAAGACGCACGATTTCCTAGGGGAATACCAAGCCGGATTCAGAGAGGGCTATTAGTATTTTTGCATTGACATCGATTGCCAAACAATTCCTGGGCGAAAAGAAGAAAATGTTCACCTTTTTTGTAGACTTCAAAGCTGCATTCGATACAATCGACAGGCGCAGTCTTTATCTAAAGCTAAGCATGCAAAATAGAAAGCCTTTAAAGTCTAAATAAAACCACTGTATGGGATGGAAACCAACTATCCGAATGGTTTGAAACGAACCTAGGCGTAAAGCAAGGATGCTTGTTGAGTCCACTACTCTTTGCAATGCATGTGGATGATATTGTTGCGAATCTTCCCGGAGGTGTAGAGTTCGGATCTTAACGCATTAAGGTGCTCATGTGTGCCGACGACATGGTGCTATTGGCGGAAACCCCACAGGTATTGCAACAAATGATTGATGCTCTTAGTAGGTACTGTCAGACGTGGTGTCTTCGGATAAATATCGAGAAGTCAAAAACAATGGTAGTAAAGGATGGAAGAGGACGAAGAGCCAGAGCGGAATTAATAGCACCTGGAAGCATCTGCTTGGGAAGAAAAAAGTCAACAACAGCACCAAATATAAACTGTTTTTAGTCACATCCAGGGCAATTATGTGTTATGCGGCCCCATTATGGGGATTTAGCCGATTCGTGGAAGTAGAGCGATTGCTTCGTTTCTACATTAAAAAGATCTTTTACCTGCCTCTAAACACCCCGAACTACGCCATATACATTGAAACGGGCCTACCTACACTGTTCCAATACACCCTACAGCTGCACTTCAACTATATAAGCAAAGCGATGCTGATGGACTCATCACGGCTTCCAAAAATCATAGTTGATCAACTTTTGGTAGACCGATCACAGTTTTTCCATGAATGGGATATTATGGCAGGATCCCACAACATAAGTACAAGTGGGAAGCGTGGCAAACAGAACTATTACAGAAGATTGACGTTGGAGAAAAAAATGAGTTCGAGCAAGGCAGAGTGATACACGATTCACATACAAGCGCCTAGAGTACAAACTATGTGAACGGAATTATTTTAGGGATGATGTGGACACATATGCAATATCGCTTATTTTTCGTCAAAGAACTGAAGTGCTCAGACTAAATTATATGCCACACAGAACGACGGAAAGCCGATGCTCCTTATGCAATATGGATGAAAGAGAAGATGTAGCACATTTCATATCGCGATGTCCAATTCTAGGTGAGCACCGTGTACTGCACCTCGGCAAATGGACTCTAGAGAGAAGGGAAATGCTTGAATTAACGAACGGGTCCAACTGGCCCTCTCTAATCTCATATCTCAGGGAGGCCACCAAAAATAGGCAGGTCTAGTTTTAAGACCGATCGCTCCCATGGCAGCTAAACCAAATATTTTCCAGATTTTTATAGAACTTTGTATAATTATGCCAAGTTAGGAGACGCTAAATTTGAAAACAAAATAGTTTTTCTCACTAAAACTAGTTTTCAAGCCAATAGTTTCTGTGGCAAATGTATGCTAATGTCATCCGATCCGGCAGGTTTCGACTTTGTGCAGATCTTGTGCAAAGTTTTCTAAAGATAGTCTTAAAACTGAGGGAGGAGATAGCAAAAATCATGTGAATTATACGTGAATTTGGTTGGAATTGTGTTTTACCATAAAATGAAAAACTCATAAAAGAGCAAAATGGAGCTGATTTGATTTAAATATGTTCTAAGAATCCATCCGACTATTCTCCATGACACTCACGACTATATTTTAAACACTTTATTTTGTGACCGATGCGAGCTGTCAAATGTATGTTCAATGTTTAATCAAAATTTGATTGCTTTAAATGATATTTTCATTGTGATTTTTGTTTACTTAAACATATTTTGTTTATACAATTTGAAGCACATTTTTTGTGTTGCCTTGGTCGACTAAAATCTAAATTTCGGCCAATATCTGAAAAAAACGCCCCTATGCTCATCTAAATTTTAGTCACGCGTGACTGTCTGACTCTCATCTCTAAGTGAAACCGCTCCGGGGTGAATGGCAAATAAAAAAACCTACAGCTGACAAGCGACGCGTTCACTTTTTAACTCACATTTTACAAATTTCATTTAAAATAGCAATTTGAAGAAAAAAAAACAAAGTAATTATTAGATTTTGTTACAAAAACAATGTCAAAGTCGACCTTAAAACATTTACGAAGCACTTGCCGGGTATGTGGCAAATATGCTAGCAATAAGAGATCGCCAAGAATATTTGATCGAAACAACTCCAAGATGGTCGACAACATAGAGACGCTCACGGGTCTCAGGGTAAGCGTTCCTGCAACAACTTGAATTCTCGCATGTCTAGTTTCCATCTCGTACCTTGCCAGTTGGAAAACTATGGCTGCCTACCGGATCTTATATGCGAATGCTGCAACATTGAACTATCGGGAGCCATCAAGCTGCGCGAACGTTGCATTGCCGCCCAAAGGGAGCTACTACTGGGCCTCACCGAAGAGCAGCGTCAAGGTATTTCGGCTTTATATCGTGCTGCCATTATGGGAGCCTTAGATGAATATGAAGACGATAAGCAGCAGCAGCATTTGCCACCCGAAGAGGAGGAAGAGTTGCTGGAAGTTGTGCAAGATGAGCATCAGTTTAAAGAGGAAGTTGTGGATGAAAGAATCGTTGACAAAGATCAATTTGATCATGAACTGCTGGAGGTAGACGATGTGATTGAAGGTGATGAGTTTGTGGCCCATGATCCCGAAGACGATGGAACTTCACTTATAGAAGAGGCCGAATATGAGAGCCTAATGGCGGATGAGTTGGATGTGGCCGAAACTGAAGCTTCAGTGGAGCAAATTATTGTTGCTGATCCCGCAGAAGGGTACGTCTATGATTCGGATGATGAGGTGGCTGTACTGGACAATGTGCTGGACGATGAGTATGAGCATGAGAATAATGTGGTGAAGAAATCTAGTTTGCCACCCAAGCCAAGGATTAGACCAGATGATCCACGTCGTAGGGGCGCCGGTGGAGTCTACATATGTGATCAGTGCGGAAATCATGTCAAGGGACGTATGGCATTTGAACTTCACTGTCGTCGTCATCGGGGCGATAAGCAATTTGCTTGCGAGTAAGTAGGAAATCTGAAATTAGTTTTTCTAAATTTTCAGCCTTTTCTAGTTCATACGATGTGGAAGTATCATGATATTGAGAGAATTTCGCAACTTCTACGAGCAGATGTGATCAACTTGCAGGGAGGACGTTCTGCATCGGGAAGCGGCATAGAAATCCAATCCAAGTCTATTAACTTTTAATTCAATTGCAACTTAAAGCATCTAAAGTTATGACCTGTCTTTAAACAGAATTTGCCAGGATCGTTTCTGTACCACATCAGAGTTGAAACGACATATGCGTAAGCATACCGGGGAACGTCCTTTTGCTTGCCAGTACTGTGGACGCTGTTTTACCGATTATACCACACGTGTTAAGCACGAGAGAACCCATACCAATGAGCGACCCTATGCCTGTGGCACTTGCGGCAAGGCCTTTACCACTGGATACATACTCAAGAATCATATGCTTATACATTCCGGAGAGCGAGCTTATAGGTCAGTGAACTGTAAAACGCAATAATGATCAGTTTACATATTCTAAAACTACGTTTTTTTATTCCCAGATGTGAACTATGCGACAAATCCTTCATGTTGCCCACCCATCTTAGTACCCATTTCCGATCTGGGGTCCATAAGCGTCACATGGAAAAGGCCGAAATGAAACAACGTATCGAGCACGAGCAAAAAATGGAGCTAAAAATGGAAATGGAGGATGACAGCCTGCAAGTTCAGGATTAATTATATAATTATTATGCTTTAGACTTGGGACATTTACATAACTAATAAGAATTATTCAAACAAAATTTACATTTAAATCAAAATAAAGCGCCACTTTAAATTTCACAATATATCTAAACGCATAAACGTGTTTAGCGTTTTTACATTTGTGTGAATGGCAAACAGCTGTTTGACGACCAAGCCAAGCGTTTGATTGTTTCTTTTTCTCAAATATTGACAAAAAATTTATCAAAATGCTACCGAATATGTGTCGAGTTTGTGGAAAATATGCCAACGATAAGAAATCTTTAAATATCTTTGACAAAAGCAACCAAATGGTTTTGCAACACATTGAAAATCTCACGGGCCTTTTGGTAGGTACATTGAAATTTGTTTAATATGTAAAAACAACAACAAATATTAAACAATTTCCATTTAGTTGGAAAACTTAACAGGTTTGCCGGAATTAATATGCGACTGCTGTCAACAGGAAATGCACACCGCCATCAAATTCCGAGAACGTTGCCTGGAGGCTCAAAAGGAGCTGCTGGCCCTGTTAAGTGAAGAGCAGCTGCAGCTGAGCAAATGTGAAAGTGATGAAGCCACTGAAAATATCATAGTAGAACTTGATCAGATGATTGAACAAGAATATGTAATAGAAACAGTAGAGGAGGAGGTGGAGGAAATTGAAAATCGGCAAGAATTCATAGTTGATCCCAAAATGGAACCAGAATCAGAATATGTTGCTGAAATACCTCAAATGTTTCCCCACTCTGATGATCCCATTCAGCAAGAAAAACTGGAACAGTGCTCTGTCGACGATTTGATCTATAATAGTGATGATGAATTGGCCGTCTTGGATCAAGTATTGGACGATGAGAACAACCCCAATCCAATAACAAAAGAAAAACGTAAACGAAAGGCCGCTGGTCTCCTGGTGTTCATTTGTGATGAGTGTGGGAGACATATCGTAGGACGCAAGGCCTTTGAGCTTCATTGCCGGCGACATCGTGGCGAAAAGCAACATGAATGCGAGTGTGTAATCTTAAGTAAGATTTATAATTCAAAACACATTCTAATATTCTAATTTCCAGAGTCTGCCAGCATCGTTTCTGCACCAGTTCGGAGCTGAAGCGCCACATGCGTAAACATACCGGAGAACGTCCGTTCGCCTGTCAGTATTGCAAGCGTTGCTTCACAGACTACAGCACCCGGATCAAGCATGAGAGAACCCACACCAATGAACGACCCTACGTATGTCAGGACTGTAACAAAGCCTTTACCACCAGCTACATACTCAAGAATCATATGTTAGTGCATTCCGGCGAGAGAGCCTTTAGGTAAGCTGTCCTCAATGAGGTGTATAAAACTCAAATTAACTTAAAAAACAATTGTTTTTATTTTATCAAAGATGTGATCTGTGCGACAAATCCTTTATGCGTAACACCCACCTGGCAACTCATTACCGTTCCGATGCGCATAAGCGAAAATTGGAGCGACAGGGCATGATCTGTGAATCAGATGAAGTGGAAACCTCTTAAATCAATATTAAAGTTAATAATTTTGTAGTAAATGGGTGTGTTTTTCATCTGATGAGTGTTTTGTGGGGGATTTCTATAAATAAAGCCAATTGATTCATGTTTTTTTTGTTCAAGGGGATGAACTATTTAAAATCCCTAGCGTTGGAGGAAATGTTTGATTGTTAAACAGGCGAAAATTTTAAGAATGCCATTTTTTCCATTTTAAGTCGTTATGAAATTGAAAGATACT